>JAXQJQ010000011.1:0-596278 GCA_037042055.1 Penicillium sp. S103-07 | reverse complement strand
CCAATCAGCAGCCATCAGGGTAGAGAGATGCCGAATTTATGTTGGTGCCTTAGGATGGGGGCTCCAATCGTCAACAGGCTTCAAGGTAGAGAAAACCTTGGAAATCCTTAAAACGGAAGATGCAAGAATAGATGATCTGAAATAGCGCCAAGATAGCCGCGATAATCTATATGCATGTGACTATTAAAAGAGTAACCAATCTACTGTCAAAATCCATTGCTGGGTTCTGTCGGTGGTTATGAAGGCCACTTCCGCCCCTACTCTCAGATTCAATCTCGTTCAAGACTTTTCTGTCAAATATTTGGGCTATTTTTCAGCATTCCAAGGTTATTCAAATCAATATCATGTTTCAAAATTAAGCTCTCAATTCTGCGCGTGTCGCCAATACCCAGTCCGGGTAGGTAGTGGAAGAGTAGATCAGGTAGACGAGCGGCATGACATTAAGCGCCCGTGGGATTAAGGTACCTTGAAAAAAAATTAGCAAATGCCGAAGTAGGTCTCTATGATATCGGAGCGTCTGTTTAGGTGACAGCGGCAATATGCCTGGACTCTCTTCGCGTCGCGACAGGGCCTTGGGGACTTGCATCACCGACATCTGGACGTTCCACCGGTTTCCAACAACTAATTACCCCCGAGAGGAATGCGGTCATCGTTCTTCTCTAATACGTACCGGTGGAACCAGTGATCGCCCCTTTTGCGGAGTCTAGTACTATTCAAGATTAGTCTAAATCCATTGATGAGTAGGCAAATCATTTGAAGCTTTCAAAGTTACCAGCCTCGGGCATGTTCTAATTGAGCATTCCGGGAAAGCGGTTACCAAAACCTCACCCGACTCCTCTTGAGGGAATATCAGATCTTGGGAATATATTTGTTCTTTCCAACAAAAATCATATTTTGTAGACTGTACAATTGGTATCTCAATGATGACCCATGCCCGAACACCGTAAAACCCAATGCGGCTCCACCTGTACAAACCATAGCAGGCCAAGACATAACGCCGAAATCCGAATGCAACCAGAGAAGCCGTGCGCAAAGAGCGCAGCTGTACAGATCAGACCCTCACGTCTTGTACAATCTCGGCCAAGCGCTCACGCTCCGCGGCCTCTTCCTTGGCATTGATGAAGTCGTCCTCCCCAATGTCGCTCACTTCATCCCAAAGCTTTGAGAACTCATCAGCATCGTCCCCACTGACAGTCCACATGCTTTCTCGCAGGCGTTTGTTGCGCTCGCGGTCTTCCTCGATTCGCTGTTCAATCTGTCTCTTATCCACGCGCATGCCCTGGGCCTTGGGGTTCCGCGGTGTCCCCGTCTTCGACCTGGCGCTACCTTCCGGTGCCTCTTCGTGCTCAAAGTCAAGGTGTGCAGAGTGTGGTTCTCGGTCTTTGAGGGCGGCATCGATCTCTGTCACGGATTCGGCTGAGAGAATCTCCTTACTCTGCAGACTACTCAAAACGCGTCGGACATGCTTCACATTTGCTGCTCCGGTACCATCGGGTGGCACAACCGCATCGACAACGCGGAGGATGTCTCGTTGCATCATGCGAACGTAGGGGAGGTGGTCTTCTTTGGTGGCCATTTCGCAAAAGTGCTCGATGAAGGACATGATGTTCGCTCGGTTGTTCATGTTATTCTGCGCAAGGTCAGTGCCGAGTAAAACCCTCCGAGTGGGACCTGCTTACCCTCTCGAGCTGCTCCAGAATGCAGGAATGGAGGTCCTCATCGAGATCGCGGTATTTGAGGGCATAATGGGCTGCTTTTTGTGAGGATGTGACCGAGGCGCTGAGGTGCTGCAGCTGCGTTGTAAAACGCATGCGCACTTCGAACGGATCAACCATCATTTTGCCCTTTGCTTTCTTGGAAAAACATGACCCCGGTGGAACATTGGATCAGCTCTCCATCGATTGGTAAGCGGTGAGGTTGGGCAGAATAAGATGTGGGGCGAGGTTTGGAGATGGACAAATTCCTGGGGATGAATCTTGGAAGACAAAGACTAATATGATCGGGTGAAAAATCAATAAAAAACTGCTTGGATAGACCTCAAGATGATTTGAAATGAAATGAGATGTATTCAGGAGGGAATCTCTAAAGCAAGATGCTGTCTCTAGCAGGTATCCAATTCCTATAACACCACATAAAATATGCCACATTAAGTATACAAGGGCTACGAAAAGAACACTCATAGCGAATCTCGCCTCAGGGTACTGCTGAGACTGCTTCTTTCATCGCCATGAAGGAGACCAACCTCTTCAGCCCCATGGCTGCCCGGAAACTCATGATCCCGAAGAGCCTCTTGTCGACGGAACTCGACACCATTGAGAACTGACCAGACGTCTTTCTTGGTCAACAATCCCTGCAAGATTCCCTTGTTGGCGAATAAAACATAGCGCAATCCAAGCCGCTGGAACATGCGTAGCACGACCAAGAAGCTGATATTACTATTGAGTGTGATGGGGGTTTGATCCATCCAGGGACGGAGATCTAACGTCTCCACAGGATCTGCAAATGGCTGATGCGAAAAGAAGACCTGAGTCTCACTGGTAAGATTGCGCTGTGTCGGCGAAGTTGAATGCTTCAGAGCAAAGGATAGCTCGTTGCGGGTGATGTAGCCCAGGAGAACGGGGATCGAAGTCTCCGAAATAACCGGGAAGCCACGATACGTGGTATTGGCGAGAATGCCGCGAAGAGAGCCAATGGTATGACCAGTCGCTGTGATGACAGAGACATCATCCACGGTGGTCATGACCCGATGAGCAGAGACATCTGGAGGGGTGGTATCGTCCCGATGATCAAGGAATGGATACTCATTCAGTTGAATCCATGACTCGTAGATACCACGCTTCCCAAAGATATCGCCGCACCATTTTGATAACATCACGGCAATCATGATCGGGATGACATAGGTCAAGGCACCTGTCAACTCGAACATGATAACGACAATCGAAAGAGTCATTCGAGTCGCACCGCCTAGTGCAGATGCCGCACCGATGATTGCATATAGTCCTGGCGTTACACATGGAATGTCGGGCTCACACTTGCTGAAAAGGAAAGCCTTGGGATAGGCCTCCTGCCACATCCGAACGAGGATTCCCAGCGCCCGTCCATACAGGGCGCCGATGGCGACTGACGGAAGAATGATACCGGCTGGAATATCAAGACCAAAAGTCAATGCAGAAAGGAAAAAGGCCAGCACAGCAGCCACCAGCAGAATGGCAACCACGCCAAATGACTTAGACCCGGTGACGCATAGACCAAATCGATCATATGTTTCACTGCTGCATTCTGCGAAAAGGGATTGGACAAGCTCTGAATTCTGAGCCCTCATAAAATGATTGGGGAAGTTGATCAAAGCCGTCAGAAGAGCAACAATAGCTACTTCAATAACCGGTCTTGACCAAGTCCGAGACCGTCGCCATTTGGAGATTCGCACATTCACTCGGATGAGGAACGCTCCGAAGAGGCCACCCACAATACCAAGAATGATGAATGGAATGACCTCAAAGCGGTGCCATCCTCGAGTATAGGTGACTTGATACAATACGATATTCCCCGTGCGGAATGGATTCAGGGCTTGCAACGTGACGGCGGCAACCATGGCGCAAACAAAGCTTTGCCACATCGTCTTGTCTGGGAAATAATATGACAATTGCTAAGCTTGGTCAGTATTGGTACGATAAGAGTACCATGGGTCTTCACATACCTCCAAACTGAAAAGTACGCCTCCGATGGGAGCACCGAAAGCGACTGAGATGCCTGCAGCTGCAGCTGCAGAGAGAACTTCACGTTTTCGAGCTGGCTTTTGTGAGCTTTCGAGCAGAGATGCGTGACTCCCAGTACACACCTTCATTTCCATTGAGACTGTCAAAAGGCTTCATCATGATATTGGCACAACAGCATGCAACATGGACGAGCGGCCCTTCTTTACCCAACCACATTCCAGATGCAACCGAGAGACACTAGTTGGGAGTTAGCAGAAGGCCGTTTCTGAATAGGTGACAATTCGACATACCAACCCAAGTGACTTGATAGTAAGTGTCCAGGGGCCCATGAAATGCCGGATGACGGTTCCTCCCAGAATTGTCTTGATCTCGGGAATTCCACTATGTCTCGCATATATGGCAAACTTTCGTACCAAAACACAAGCACACACGGCAAATACCACCTGATCAGCGTTAGCAACTTTTGGTGACTTTCCCATGCCGAATGTTCCGTACCGAAAACAAAATGTAAAAGATATATTCGATGGTATACCGCCCACCCGTGGAGGATGCACCCAGGGCATTTCCCCATGGTGTCCAATCCAGGCATTTTGAATAATCTATCAAGACCATTCCATGAGCATACGGACGGGGAATCCTCGCAGAAAGATTACGAACTTACCGTCTAGACCCCAGCAGCAAAAGCTGCGATTGAGATAGAACTTTCCACCGCCGCTACCGCTTTTGCAGTAGCCTGTTTTCAGATCCCCCAACCAATCCGTCGCGATGTCGATGGCCGCAGCAATGATACCGACCGCAATGCCCGTCGCAACCAAGACAAACCAGATATTGCTTGCCTCGAGGAGTCGACGGAAATATCCAGCAACACCTTGCCCGCTCGAATAGAGTAACCGCTTCCGTTGTCGTTCCTTTGTGTATTCGTAGATCCAGTCGATAGCGGTGAAATCATCGTAGCCCACTCGACGGCCCGGGCCCTCGACGTACCAGTCCAGAGGGGTACCATCCTTGGAGGCGTTCGTGTCACCATTCCATCCAATGGGCCCGTAGGGGTCTAGTGGTGACGCATCTCCATTCTGCGCACCCTGAGGTCTTGTAGATTCGAGACCTGCATCCGAACCGCCGGCGGTATTCGAGAACAGATTCGATAAACTGAATCGCGATTGTGGCTTTTGCTTTCGTTTAAACGTGATTCTGCAGCGTCATTGTATTAGCAAAAAATAGCAATCTTCGAGTACTCGAGTGCTTACGGCTCACTAAACCCCTCCGCGCCTCGACCTGCTTCGTGAGCCTGAGGGAGGACGTAAGCTTGTTCCGGCTGATCTGGCGTCACGGCGCTGGGCTCGCAATCGCTGCCCGACCCCTGACCAGTCATTGACATCTTGATCCACTAATGCCCTTCATCAGCATCTCCAGACAAATGATGGAGGTGTCCTTATCGTTTCAAGTCGGAGCTGCGCGAAGCTGCAGGGTGACTAAGCTCCAGGATAACGGGCGGTGAGCGTTCTGGCCGGTGGGGCTGCGTGGTTGAACGCGGCAGAAAAAAAAGTTATGGGGAATTCTGCGGTGGATTTCTTCAACTCACAACGAGGAGCTCCTCTGGAAGTCGGGACTCAAGCATGAATGAGAGGCCCGTATACGAGAGGACTCTGACAGAGTCCCAGCTGCTCGAGCACTTACCGATCGGGATCGCGAATCTCGTTCGGTCTGCTTCGGGGACTCAACAGCTACACGCGCTTGCGCTTGGCGCATTACAACCACAATGTACAGAAAGCATTTTCAGACTCTACGAACCGATCATAGTCGATCTGGCAGCTCGATGGCTTCGATCGGATCTCAACGCCGACCCAATTCACGTCCTGGCTGCATTTGCTCGCATCCTGCCATTTGCGACATATCTCCAACCCTTTGCCGGCCAACATGCCCTGTCACAGGCAGGAGCTCTGTCGGCTTTGGCTGGAACAAAGGAACTTACTCTGCGACAGTTGGATCCGGTTAGCACTCGTATCTTACTTCTCGCGCTATTCCGACTACTCTCCTTCGATTTGGAAACCTTCTCCAAAGCCGTCTCGCCGATCCAACTGCAGTCTCTTTTCCCTCACGATGACCGAGTTATCAGATACCTCGCCGTCCGATGCTTCGCCCTTTACATGCATGCGGCTGACGCAGCCACCGAAAGCATGCTCCGCGTCAATACCGGCACTGACCCGATTGAAGGAGATTGGGAGGGAACCACAATTGACTACCGCCTTCTTGGTCTTTGGGAGGAGCGACGATGGGAGGTCCTCAGGAGGCATATCGAAAGTCAAAGATCTTCAAGGCCAGAGAGCGAGGCCATGGAATTGGTCGATAGGACAAGAGAATCCTTCACTACAAGGTCCGCCGATGTCTGCGGTGTCTTGATTCCTCGATTAAATGATGCCCAACCGTCTTCCTCTTCCATTGTGAAGACATCAACCGCGACCGAGAATCTGCGCCGTATTGCGAGATCTGTTCTGGGCTTCAAGCCTATTCTTCTGATTGGATTGCCTAACTCGGGGAAGACTACTTTGATCAATGACATTGCTGCCACTATGGGCCAAGCGGAAACCATAGTCACATTGCATCTGAACGAACAGACAGATGCCAAGAGTCTGCTTGGGATGTATGCCACCTCGTCTGCAACCGGATCATTCTCCTGGCAGCCTGGTGTATTGACTAAGGCTGCGAGAGAAGGCCGCTGGTTGTTGATCGAGGATCTGGATCGCGCTCCATCCGAAGTTATTGGTCTCATTCTTCCAATCATCGAAAGGGGAGAGTTGACAATAGCTAGTCGGAGAGAGCGCATCAAGTGCGCAGAGGGCTTCAAAATCATTGCGACTATGAAGTCCTCTTATAACATCGCCGGAGAGGAAATTGCCCCGAACACATCCATGCTTGGAAGTCGACTGTGGCAAAGAGTTCAGGTTTCCTCCCTTCCCGTGGACGAGATGCGCGATGTTATCCTGCAAAAGTTCCCTCTCCTTGAGTCGCGCGTGCCAATAATCATGGACGTTTATAGAAAAGTATGCGCTGCATTTCACGGAAGCCTGGCGATCAAGGGATCACAGGGTCGGACTCCCGGATTCCGCGACTTGATCAAACTTTGCAGAAGATTGCATCGGCGCTTGCAACGTATAGGTGCGAAGACTGGTTTTGAACCTACCCCGGAAGGCGTCGACGATGAGATTCTACTCGACACTGTGGATGTTTTCCTTAAGTATCTTCCTGAAAGGTCAATGCAAAGCACTCTTGCATCTGTCGTATCTGAGGCACTTCAGATCTCGCCTCAACGTGCCCAGTTCTGTCTCAATGAACGGACGCCCAGTTATACGGACAAGAACAACTCTCTTGTGCTTGGTCGTGAAACCCTCCAGAAGATCAAGGTTCCGAGTGGCTCTGCACTAAAGCTTGCAGCGGCAGCATCTCGCTTTGCCTCCACAAGATCGGCCCTGGCGATCATGGAGCAAGTCGCCGCTTCGGTGCAAATGGCAGAGCCGGTCTTGCTTGTTGGAGAGACTGGTATTGGAAAGACCACCGTCATTCAACAGCTCGCTACACTGATGCGCCAGAAACTCACGGTTGTCAACTTGTCTCAACAGAGCGAGAGTACGGATTTGCTCGGAGGTTTCAAACCAGTCAGCATTCGTACAATGGCTGTACCGATGCTTGATGAGTTCAACCAGCTATTTGAACACACATTCTCCGCAAAGAAGAACCAGAAGTTCCTTTCTTCTGTGTCCAAATGTGTTCCTTCAAGCAATTGGGTGCGCCTTGTCAACCTATGGCACGAAGCTGTTCGCTTGGCCAATGGTGTCTTTAACCCCGCTAAGGAGACCGAGAATGGCGATGAGCAACCGACTAAGAAGAGAAAGCTCGACTCTCCCAAATATCAGAATCTGCGGCAACGATGGGAAGGGTTTGAGTCTCAACTTGCGGACTTCGAAGCTCAGGTTTCACAGGGTGATGCCAAATTCGCCTTTGCCTTCGTCCAAGGTAAAATCGTGAGAGCTTTGAGAAACGGCGAATGGGTTCTTCTGGACGAAGTCAACCTGGCCTCCCCTGACACTCTTGAAAATATTGCCAGTCTTCTGCATCATGGCAGTGAGGGCTCTCCATCTGTCCTCCTTTCTGAGGCCGGTGACGTTGAGAGAGTATTTGGACATCCCGACTTCCGCATTTTCGGCGCCATGAACCCTGCAACGGATGCAGGCAAGAGGGATCTGCCTCCTGGCTTGAGATCTCGATTCACCGAATTCTACGTGCATTCCCCGGATACCGACTTGAACGACCTTCTGGCGCTCATCGAAAAGTATCTCGGTAGCTTGACATTGAGCGACCAGCGGGCTGCGCCAGACCTCGCACAATTGTACATGGAGGTAAAGAAACTCAGCAATGAGAACAAGCTTACTGATGGAGCTGGGCAACGACCGCATTTCAGCATTCGAACCCTTGTTCGGGCCCTTATCTATGTCATCGATCACGCTGGCATTTATGGACTGCGTCGAGCCATTTTTGAAGGGTTCAGTATGAGTTTTTTGACTGTCCTGAGCTTAGAGTCAGAGCGATCGCTGATCCCTCTCCTCGAGGCACACATCTCTGGCAATGCAAAGAATGCAAGGGCTCTCCTTGGTCAGACTCCAAAGCCTCCACAGGATGGTAACGATTATGTTCAGTTCAAGCATTACTGGATGCGACGTGGTCCTCTGGTTCCTGAGGAGCAACCCCACTACATTATCACCCCGTTCATTGAGAAGAATCTCAAGAATTTAGTCCGAGCAAGCTCGACGAGGCGATTCCCTGTTTTGCTACAAGGCCCAACGTCTGCAGGAAAGACCAGTATGATTGAGTACCTGGCCAAGGTCTCCGGCAACAAGTTTGTTCGTATCAACAACCACGAGCACACGGACTTGCAGGAGTATCTCGGTTCCTACATTTCTTCTGACGATGGAAGTCTGCGCTACCAGGAGGGTGTCCTGGTAGAGGCTTTGCGCAACGGCTACTGGATTGTTCTCGATGAGCTTAACCTGGCGCCCTCCGACGTTCTCGAGGCAATGAATCGACTCTTGGATGATAACCGAGAGCTGTTCATTCCTGAAACACAAGAAGTTGTTCATCCCCATCCCAACTTCATGCTGTTTGCCACACAAAATCCCGCTGGCCTTTATGGTGGCCGTAAAGTTCTTTCACGTGCGTTCAGAAATCGTTTCCTCGAATTGCATTTCGATGATATTCCGGAGAGTGAGTTGGAATACATCTTGAAAGAACGGTCCCAAATTGCACCCTCATTCTGCACGCGCATTGTTTCTGTCTACCGCAAGCTCTCGTTACTGCGCCAATCCAACCGACTTTTCGAGCAGAAGAACAGTTTTGCCACTCTTCGTGATCTCTTCCGATGGGCCCTCCGTGATGCCGATGACCGCGAGCAATTGGCAGTGAACGGTTTCATGCTTCTTGCTGAGCGCGTACGAAACCCCCAAGAGAAGGCTGCTGTCAAGGCTGTTATCGAAGAAGTCATGAAGGTCCGTCTGGATGAAGATGTTCTGTACAGTGTCGCACAGTTGGAGAAGAGTATTCCTCAAATGACTGGACTGCCAGCTGGTATTGTCTGGACCAAGGCCATGAGACGCCTATTCATCTTAGTCTCTAAAGCGCTTAGGAACAACGAGCCGATTCTTCTTGTTGGCGAAACCGGTTGTGGTAAAACCCAACTTTGCCAGGCGGTTGCAGAGGCCTTCGGGAGAGAGCTGTTCATTGTGAACGCTCACGTCAATCTGGAGACGGGTGATCTCATTGGCGCTCAACGACCGATTCGAAACCGAGCAGCAATTGAAAAGCAACTCACAGAAGATCTGCGACTTCTTATTCACGGCCAGCAATCTGAGACTTCTTTCGAGCAATTGAAACAGGACTTTGCCGCCCTCGATGTGCAACAACGACAAGAAAAAGATCAAGGCCTATTGCGCAGGGTTGAGAAAAATTTCATCCGATGCAATGCTCTATTCGAGTGGTCTGATGGAAGCTTGATCACAGCCATGAAGACCGGCGGATTCTTCCTTCTTGATGAAATCTCTCTTGCCGATGATTCCGTCCTTGAGAGACTCAATAGTGTTCTCGAGCCTCATAGGTCAATTCTTCTTGCCGAAAAGGGCCCCGTTGATTCCATGGTCGTGGCCGATGGTGGTTTCCAGTTCCTGTCAACCATGAATCCCGGTGGTGATTACGGCAAACGAGAGCTTTCCGCCGCTCTTCGCAACCGTATGACAGAAATATGGGCACCCCAGCTGTCGGAGGATGAAGATATTCTCCCCATTCTCCAAATGCGGTTGATCCTTAAACAAGAGCAGGTCGCTCGAGCAATGCTGCAGTTCGCAAAATGGTTCAAGACCACTTTCCAAAACACCTCAACCACATCTCTTTCACTCCGCGATCTCCTCGCTTGGGTCGATTTTGTGAACACATGCCAAACTGCGGACCCGTTGTTTGCCATCGTTCAAGGTGCGGCTATGGTCTTCGTCGATACACTTGGTGCCAACCCAGCCGCAATGCTCGCTATCTCTCTCAATAACCTCGACGGCAATCGCCAGAAATGTCTCGACAAGCTGAGTGAATTGTTCAGTGCCGATGCTTCCAAGATCTACTGGGATTCCTCGAATGTCACCCTCGAGCCGGGATTCCTACGAGTAGGACCATTCTCTCTACCCACTGCCGGATATACAGAACCCGACCCGCAATTCACCATGGATGCCCCGACGACCATCGCCAATTCCGTTCGCATCGCTCGTGGCTTGCAGTCGTCGAAGCCCATCCTAATGGAAGGTAGCCCAGGTGTTGGCAAAACCACACTCGTGACAGCACTCGCAAGGGCTCTTGGAAAGCCCCTCACTCGAATCAATCTGTCAGAGCAGACCGATCTCACCGACTTGTTCGGTTCTGACGTTCCAGTAGAGGGCGGAGACGTTGGTCAATTCACTTGGCGAGATGCTCCGTTCCTCCGGGCAATGCAACGTGGTGATTGGGTTCTTTTGGACGAAATGAATCTGGCATCCCAATCCGTCCTCGAAGGTCTCAACTCTTGTCTGGATCACCGTCAGCAAGTTTATATCGCCGAACTTGACCAGACGTTTAAACGTCATCCCGACTTTGTCCTCTTCGCTGCGCAGAACCCACATCACCAAGGTGGTGGTAGAAAGGGTCTTCCCGCATCTTTCGTCAATCGTTTCACTGTGGTCTATGCAGACAGTTTCACCGATGCGGATTTGAAGAGAATCTGTGCTAAGTTGTTCCCTGGCAGCCCTACTATTCAGACAGAGAGGCTAGTCGATTTCATCTCGAGCTTGAACCGAGCCATCGTCACAGACCGCCGACTTGGAGCTGTTGGTGGCCCATGGGAAGTGAACCTGCGTGATATTCAAAGATGGCTTCAGTTGGCGGACCGAGGCGATTTGCAGATTCCCACCAAGCATTTCCTAGACGTCGTTATCAGCCAAAGGTTTAGAAGTGAAGAAGATCGGGCGGTGGTCTCACAGATCTATGACCGTATCTTTACGGACTGTGATATTGGCCAAAAGAGCTATTACCACAACCTTACACCTGACTACCTGCAGGTTGGATTGGGAGTCTTGGCCCGTGACCCTATCCTACAACGCTCAGTTGAGCCATATATGAAGGTTCTTCCGAAGGATCTTCACATCCTTGAGTCACTCATCCTATGTATCGACAATTCTTGGCCGAGCATTCTGGTTGGAGCGGCGGGTTGTGGTAAAACCACACTGATCAGAAAGCTTGCGGCTGTCAATGGTGCCAACCTTGAAGAACTGGCACTCAGCGCCGACACCGACACCATGGACCTGATTGGTGGTTTTGAGCAAATCGACCATCGGAGGGAAGTCTCATCATTTGTTCACGACGTTGAGGTTTTCCTGCGGCACCAAATCATCCACTCTTTCGCGTCTGGAGATGTCTCTGATGCTGTGGCCTCAGCCCTTTGGATTTGCCAGCACTTCCAATGCTCGGAGACTTCGCTGGAGACCATAGTCTCCTCTCTTTCTGAGCTTTGCCAGTCCTACCAGAACCCAATTCTGCAAGAATTCCTCTCTAGAGCCCAAAAGCTGTGGGACACTATTCGCCAAACCGATAAGATGAAGGTTGGGTTCGAGTGGACAGAGGGCGTTTTGACGCGGGCTGTTCAGAATGGGTACTGGGTGGTACTTGACAATGCCAACCTCTGCAACCCGTCTGTTCTGGATAGACTGAATTCCCTGACTGAACCCAATGGTTCCCTCATTCTCAACGAACAGCGAACTGAGGATGGATCTGCCCGAATCATCACCCCTCACCCGAACTTCCGCCTTTTCTTGACCATGGATCCTCGCAATGGTGAGCTCTCCCGTGCCATGCGGAACAGATGTGTTGAGATCTGTTTCATGTCGCGCGAGGTCCAGGACGTCCCCGCCGCGACTGGGCCCTCCTACACTTGCGAATCGTCGCTCTACCGACTTCGTAACATCTGGGACTTGGAAGCTGCCGCATCTTCCACAAATCTTCACGACTTTGTCGAAGTTTGCCTGGATCATCTCTCCCCGGTAGATTTCTTCTATCTCCAAAAATCGCCTGGCACCTACTTGCCCAGTTATCCCAATACTGAAGTGAAACAACTTGTTCAAAACGCCCTGCAGCGTCGTTCATCTGCACTTCAAGAAAATGAACAGTGGAAGCCCCTCAACGCGATTGCCGGGGAAATCGTCATGGGCGGAGCCTCTTTGGGTCTACAAGGATCACGGCAGCCAATTCACCCTCTTATCAACGAGCCACTTTTGTCTGTCACGGGTAGTGGTTACCGTTCAGACGTCGTGATTCTTGCCTACCTCGAAGAGTTCAGGCTTGACATTCATCGCCTTCGACAAAAGTTGGTCCAAGCCAACGAATCTGGGTTACAGCTTAAACCAAGCCAAATGACGCGACTGGAGCGATCATTGGCGTCAACCCGGATCCAATCCTTGATGAAAGATTCAACGCAACCCGTTGGCTTCTTCTTGTCTGAGTGCGGCCAGGCCATGTACAACTACGTCCAGGGCCTTGATGAGACTACCCTCAGATCTGCCGAGGTTGTAGCCGCGCTTCGGACTATCATCTGCCTGTGCTGGGACATTTACCGCGTGACAAATGTCAGCCAAGTTAACGAGGGTGAATTCCAAGTTTACCTGGAGATTGGCCGGAAGGTCTGTGCATCGTTGCTCAATTCATCGCCGGCATTGAAGCCATTGGAAACCGCTCTATCAGGTGCGCTTACTCAGTTCCAAGCTGGCTGGGCGTTGACCACTGGCCTTAGTATGCAAAGGATCTGGGATTCGTGGCGACAAATTACCCCCTCCACCCAAGAGCAGCTGAATTCTTTGATTGAGCTTGAAGCCACTGTCTCCGAATTCACTTCTCTCGCCTTGCAGACACGTGTGGAGCTGAGTCAACTTAGCCATGTCTGGGATTCATTGGTCAACGCTCAGCGATTCATTCTTCGGGATGGCGCCGATGGCGATGTTCTTGTTCAGAATATTAAGCAGACCGTGGCTGAGCTCGGTCAGGCTGTCCGAAGATCTGACTCTGCCCAATACCCCTACTTTTCTGACGAATTTGAGGCTCTGTGTCAGTATCACGACATTTCCGGCGTTGGCCAAAATGATGCAGCTATTAAATCTGTCGTGCCGTTGCTTGCTGGTCGTCCTGCCCGCTCGCTTGATTCTTCAGCCTCCCAAAATCAAGTTCCCGAGCTCCTTCAAAGAATCGCATCATTCTCGGGTGCCGCAAAGGACGCAGGCTCCCCACTTGCGATTGGCGGTGTTTTGTCATTGTCCTTGTTAGAAAGATTGGCATCGGTTGGCGTTACGACCTTGGGCCAGATGGACATTCTCCAGGCTGAGAAGCAGGCTCTTTCAAAGACTCTTTCTCTGAGCAGTCGACAAATCGCCATGGACCAGTCTGACAGCCTCAGACGCGCCCTTGCCGCGCTCACAGTCCAGTTGGTCGCTTGCCATAGAGAGCTCTTCGAGGCCCAATGCGCCGAAAACCTCATTTCGACTCTGCAGGCCATTAAAGCGGGTAAATCGGTGGATAAGGGCGTTTCCATTTCAATTCACCTTGACCAAAGTGTTGGAGAGGGCCATTTCTTCGAGGTTTTCGCCCGAAATGACCTTCCAGCTCTCATTCGCTCAATGACGTCGGCCTCCCTAAGTGACGGGGAGAGCGTTCATTCCACCGGCCTTGCAGCAGTTCAATTAGCAGTGATTCTTCTGCGGCTCTTCGTGCCAGACAAGGCCTTTGATCCCTCTCTTGGTTTAGTTGTCCAACGCGCACGCCATTATCAACGCCTGGATGAAATTAGTGCCAAGTCGAACGCTATTCTTTCCTTTGAGGATTCATTCTCAGGCCAGCCTTCAAACCTGCGCTCCATTCTGTTGCAAGAAGAGATACAGGAATTGGGTTCCGCCCCTCCTCCTTCATCTGTCACTCGCCCCCAGCAATCTGAGCTTGGCCTTTTGCACGGCGAGTTCACGAACTTGATCAATTCCATTCTCAATCGGAATCCAGACCAGATGATAAGCTCCGCGGAGATGGCATCCAAGTCCCAGGAAATGATTCAGCTCATGCGCAATAACATCCACCAGCTCAGCAGCCGCCTTAGCTCTCACTACAGATCCTACGATGACATTACGGTGCCAGTGGTCCGCTTCCTTCAACTTCTCGATATCGGTCTTTTCTTGGGCTCTAATCAAACCGAGAAGACCGGTGGAGCTCTTGATATCCAGTCTTTGAGCAAGCGAACGCCTTTCTTGGGGGGTTCAATTCACCCAGTTCTTTCTCAAGACAATGTTATCCAGCCTTCGAGCCCAAGCAATCTGGTTGAAATGCGGCTCCATGAGTTATCTGCCCTCTGGGCGGCTAAGGATGCGGATTTTTCGGTTCTTGACCTCAGATCAGGACGTGACACAATTCGCCATGTCTTCGCTGATTTCCATCATCTGTGGAAAACCAAGCTCAGAGAGGATCAGGAGAAAGAAGCCGAGAAGTCCGAACTCTACCGCTTCAAGGGATCGTGGGAGGATGAAGAAGAAGTCAATGAAGCCGAATTGAACGAGCTCTTCCCTACCTACGAGCAAGAGAATCTGCCCAATGCGGACGAGGTTGGCCGCATTGATCCTAGAATGATTGCTGTCCGCCTTGCCTCCCTTCATGCCAAGATTGTGGGTGACCAGCGTACCGGTCAAGCACTGCTCACTTTTGTCAAGGAGTCCGGTCGCTTGGTGGGAACAATGTGGTCCAGCTGCAAGAGCCACTTGTCACCAGTGCCACCTCAACACCATCTTTCCCCAGTCTTTTTGCTTCTTGACGATGTTATTGGCGAGGACATTCAAGATCGGCAGAAGAACTACAACTTCTATACCGATTCCAACATTGCTGAAGCCAGAAGACTCGTGACTCTCACTCTTTCTGTTCAAGCTCGTTTTGTCCAGATCCAAACTGTGTGGCCGGAACATGCTGTTCTTCACGATGTTATTACTTGCTGCTCGGAGATCCTTCAATTCAAACATATCGAGCCCGTTGCCAAGTTTATCACCAAGGTCGAGAAACTTTATTCCTTGGTCCATGAATGGCAAGTGGTGGCTAGCAGAGAGTATTCCGCTGCTCCTCTTTATGACGAGCTTACGAACCTGATTGTTGGTTGGCGTCGCCTAGAGCTCACAACATGGGCGAAGCTCCTGGACCTCGAGAAGGAGAGGTGTGTTGACGATGTCAGTGCTTGGTGGTTTGTCGCCTACGAAGCACTCTTCGCTGTGCCTATTCAGATGGCCGAGTCTGGGGAGCAAGACATGAGCGAGCACATCCAAGGTGTCATTTCAACCCTGGAACAGTTCTTCAACTCCACCACGCTAGGCCAGTTCAGCCGCCGCCTCCAGCTTGTCACTGATTTCCAATCTCTTCTTACCGTGTTCGGTAAAGACTATGATTGCCTGAAACCGCTTGTCTCTGCTCTCAACAATTTCTTATCTCATTACCGACCGTTTGAGCCCTCAGTGGACAAGGCCCTGCAAGACAAGAGGTCGGCTTTAGAGAAAGATATCAAGGAACAGATCCAGTTGGCAAGTTGGAAGGACACCAACATTGTTGCCTTGAAGGAGAGCGCCAGAAGGTCCCATGTCAAGTTGTTCAAGCTGGTTCGCAAATACCGCGTGGCTCTCGGCCAATCTGTTCAGCCAATTCTTGAGCAAGGCGTTCCCGATTCTGGGGAGAACAGTGTCTCTACAATTGAAGAGAGATCGCTGGCAAGCATTGTCATTCCCGAGGCATTGTCGGCCTGCCAGAAGAACAAGGAGCTGTGGTCATCGAGAGCTCTCCGATTCCAAAACCCGGATGGCACAGCCCGCAACATGATGAATCTGTATTCGTCTATCCCATCCGAATTTGACATTGCCAAGGAGCTTGACGGATTCGTTGTATCTGTTATCGAGACCATAAATGAGTTCAAGTCGTCAACGCCAAAGACCCTGACCGAAGACAACAAGGACGACGTCCAGCATCTCAAGGTCCAGAAACGCCGTCTCTATGCCGATACGTTGAAACGTCTCTTCGAGATGGGTGTTAAGCGAAATGCTGGAACAGCCATCATTGAAACCCAAGCATCGATTGCCCAAGTCCTCTCTACGACTGCTGCCTTTGAAGTCGGTACTACAGCATCAAGCTCCATCCGGAGTGCTGATTCATACTTCCACCGACTCCTGGATCTTATGCCACGCGCTCGTCTGGCATCTCGCAACTATTCCGAAGAGCTTAGCAATGTCGAAGTTTCCAGGAGTATGGGCTCGATTGAGCATCTACTGTTCATTATTCGACGTCAGAGAAGTGTCCTCTCACCTGGACTCTCCGGTCTTGGGGATCTGAAGGCTACTTTGAACAAAATGCAGAATTTGTGGTCAATTGGTTCAGGTTCACTCACCACGGCTGGTGCTTCTGCTATCGAAGAACAGGCTGGCCTGACCAGAGTTGTTGCATGGTTGACGCCAATCCTCGGACTCGCCTCGACTATCATCGAGGTTCATGCCAAGTTCTCAAATGTTAATACATCAACTATTCTTGAGGAGATTCGAGCTAAGAAAACGGTCTTTGATGACTTGCACAAGTCTCTTGAGTCGCTTCCCACGCTTCCATCCGGTATCGTATCCCTGTCTCAGCAAGAGCTCACTCAGCAAGCGCGGTCCTCGCTTGATCAGCTTAGTGTCGACCTTTGCCGATGGGCACAAGATCGCCCGGACCTCGCTTTTGCTTTGGACCAGATTACCCCATGGGCCCAAGCAAGCAATATTGCTCTTCCGGATCCCAGTGGCACGGGCAGCGTCTCGATCGAAATCTTTGACAACAGCCTCATGTCTGCCATTGACAAGATGCTGGTCGGCCTTCAACAACTCAAGGACGTGCCTACTGGAATTGACTTCGGCGGTCTAGTCTCGAGAAGTGACGAGTTCTTCTCGCGAGCATCAAAGGCTGTTCACCTCAGCGAGATCACCTCATCGCTGGTGGCAGTCCTTGACCAGCTGCAACACCTGCAAGATAGCTCTGCCAAGTCTCTTCCGATTGCCGCCGCTTTGGTGGCTAGTATCCTGCCCATCGCCAACAGATACTACCTCATCTGCCACGATCTGTCTGATCGCTTTATTTCAGTCCATCGCGAGATCTGTAAGACCTCCTACATCTTGACAAAGACCTTTACTCAGGTTGCGTCGGAGGGTCTCTGCAGCCCAGCCGAAGCATCCCAAGAAGAGGGCAAAGAAGGCAAGATGGAGAGTGGTACTGGTCTCGGTGAAGGTGAGGGTGCAGAAGACATCAGCAAGGATATCGGGGATGACGAAGATCTCTCGGAGCTTGCGCAGCAGCAAAACAAAGAGGACACCAACGAGGAAATGGATGATTCTGCCGACGCTGTGAACATGGACCAGGAAGAGCTGGAAGGCGAATCTGGTGAACACAAGGAAGAGGAGGACGAGGAAGACAAAGACAAGAGCGGCGATGAAGGAGAAGACGACATTGACGAGGAGGTTGGCAGCGTCGATGGCCTTGATTCCGGTGCTGTTGACGAGAAGCTGTGGGATGGGGCCAATGATGAGCAGCAAAAGGAGACTGAGAATGAGGAAGGAAAGGGCCAGGAAGAGGCTGATCAGCAAGCAGCCGCCCAGGAGCAAAAGAAGGAAGGCGAAGAAGCCCAGAAAGGAGAAGAGGGAGAAGAGGAAGAGGAGGAAGACGATGAAGAGGAGGCACCCGAGGATGAGGGCGAAGCTGTTGGCCGGGAGGATATGGACGTGACAGATCCTCAGGCTAAGGAAGAGGAGACATTAGATCTCCCTGATGAAATGCAGCTCGACGGTGACGACAAGGAAGGTGGTGATGAAGGGGAAGACGATGATGGTATGGATGATCTCGATGACATGGGCCCTCTTACCGAAGAGGAGCAGAAGGCCAATGAGATGGACGATCAGCCTGGTGATGAAGATGCGGACATGCCGCCGGAGGAGCAAGCCCCTGCCGAGGATGAAGAGATGGCCAATGGTGAAGATACCAACGAAGGCGAAGGGAACGAAGAAGAAGAGGAGGCTGGCGGAGAAGATCCCGAAGAAGCCCAACAGGATGAGTTCCTTGCTCAACGCGATGACAACGAAGAGGCCGGTGAAAACGTTGCTCCTAGCGAAGCAGTCACCGGTGGTCTTGGTGCCGACCAGGACCAGAATGACGACAAGGGTGCCTCTGGAGATGCGCAGCAGGAGAGTGGTGAAAATGACCCGACTGCCAGCGCCGAGCAACAAACCGGTGCTGCCAAAGACAGCGAAGAAAGCAAGCGGAGTCGTGATGCTGGCGGTGCCGAGGACTCAGCTCCCAACGATCCTCAAATCCAAGCATTCAAAAAGCTCGGAGATATTCTCGAGGAGTGGCACCGTCGCCAGAAGGAGGTGTTGAATCCGTCGCAGGAGGAAGAGGAGTCGCAGCCTCTGCCCCAAGATACCGATATGGTGGATGCCGACTTTGAGCACCTCAAAGACGATGACGACCAGGCAGACACTCAAGCTCTTGGACAAGCTAGCGAGGAGCAGGCCAAGGCGCTCGACCAGAACAAGGGCGTTGAGTCTGAGAACAAGCCTGGGGAGAATGAAGCGCTGCCGGATGTTACAGATGACAACCAAGAGGTCCTGGACAACCAACTTCAAGATGAGATGGAATTGGATCGAGGCAACCCCCCGACTGATGGCCAATCCGCCGGGGCTTTCATTCCTGGTGATCATACATCGCGCGACCCTGCAGACGGCGCCCTTGGTGCCGAAGATGTCAACGAGGAGCTGGATGAAGTTGACACGCAGCTCGCCGCCATCCATCTCTCATCTACCCTTCCACCCTTGACGCCAGAAAGTGAAGCCCGTCGTCTCTGGTCTCGCTACGAATCCGCCACGAATGATCTGTCTCTGTCTCTTACCGAGCAGCTCCGGCTCATCCTAGCGCCAACTCTTGCAACCAAGCTTCGCGGCGACTTCCGCACCGGCAAGCGTCTGAACATCAAGCGCATCATTCCGTATATCGCCTCCCAGTACAAACGGGACAAGATCTGGATGCGACGTTCCATCCCCTCCAAGCGCAACTACCAGATCATGCTCGCCGTGGACGACAGCAAGTCCATGCTCGAAAGCGGTAGTGGCCAACTCGCCTTTGAGACTCTGGCCCTGGTTGCTAAGAGTCTGAGCATGCTCGAGGTAGGCGACCTTTGTGTCCTCGGATTCGGCGACGAAGACCACGTCCGCGTCGCACACGAGTTCGGCAAGCCGTTCTCCTCCGAGGCCGGCATGCAGGTCTTCCAGCATTTCAGCTACCAGCAAACTGGCACGAACGTGCGCAAGCTGATTGCCGACTCTATCGCTCTCTTCCGCGAAGCGCGCTGGAAGCGATCTCCCGGTTCTGGCTCTGCAGACTTGTGGCAGCTCGAGTTGATCATCTCCGACGGTATCTGTGAAGACCACGATACCATTCGCCGTCTCGTGCGTCAGGCACTCGAAGAGCGCATTATGATCGTCTTCGTCATTGTTGATGCTGTCAAGGGCAGCTCCATTCTCGACCTCTCGCAGGCCAGCTTTGAGGCTGATCCTGACTCCGGTGGTGAGATGAAACTGAAGATGAAGCGCTATCTTGAAGACTTCCCCTTCCCCTACTACCTTGTTGTTCGTGATGTCCGTGAGTTGCCGGCTGTTCTTGCCACTGCGTTGAAGCAGTGGTTTGCCGAAGTGGTGGATGTCTCTTCGTGAGATTACAAAAAAATGGGTTGCAAAATTTGGAGTTTTTCTTTTTTATGGGAGCCTTGGGACATTTGTATATGATAGATTTTACTAGACATTCTTTGTACATGGAATATACGGTGATTTTCGAAATCAGTTATACCGCCACACTCTTACGACTTGGTTCCTGAGAAATAAATCATTATAGCGGGTGATAATGCGAGCACCTTTCCCCGTCAACAAACAACGTGAAAGGACGAAGTAATTTACATCGCTTGAGATGGGTGTCTGACGTTCTAGGCTAGTAGGTCAGGATCCTTAGTTAACTAATTAGAAAGCTAGTGCTGAGAGTTTACCTCTTCTCCCAATCAATCCACCTTCCACCGCTCTCTGTGGCTTGCGTCTTGGTCCTATGTTTCTTCCTTGGATGTACAACAACGGAGTATAAAAGAGTGCGTTTTTGCAGATCTACATATTCGCACCCACTCACTCGATTCCATCGGAGCGCACTCTACCCCACAATCACATCGACCGCGTTGGCTCTTCAAAAGTACCAATTGAACTCATTTGGAGAAAATGTTAAATATCTGCAATTCCAATGCAGCGGCGACCACAATCACGGCGAAAATCGCAGACCATCGAGTAAGCCCTCGCCGGATATGATATCGAGCAGTTCGGTCAATCGCAGCCCCATCGTTGATTCGAGGGAACGGCTTGTCCTTGGGCACCTCTTTATCAAGTGCCTTACACAGCGGCTCCCATCCATCCTTGACATCAAAAAACACCAAGCGCTCCTCAGGCACCACCTCTTTCAACCAAGCAATGTGCTGGTCATATATGGTGCGATCGGGACTCGTGGTTCCATAGATCTTGAGCCACTGCTTGCCCAGCAGACTGATATAATGCACGAAATGTCTCATGCCCGGGAGTGGGAGGAGGACTCCACGCAGAAACCACAACAGTGCCATGTTATGGATCTGAGACATGGATTCCTCCCATGATACGGGGTCGCGGGTGGTGCAGATAATCTTGGCATCGGGATACGTTTCCATCAATTCCACAAAGAGTTGAGAGCAAGGTGCATCCGTTACTGCGGCAAAACCGTCGAGTCTGCGCCGTATAAGTTCCATCATTGCGGGTCTGTCTGCAACTTTATCGTCTAACCAATACTGCAAAATCCGGACCCAGGATCTTATCTCGATCGGAGGACCCATCGTGATTTGCGTTCCACCATGGTAGACAGGCCCACCTAAGAGGGTCTCCAATGCGGCGCTGAATGATGCTGTCCCGGTTCGCGGCAGCCCGGCCCCAATCACCTGGAAGCGGATCCCTGGGCTGGGGACGGATGGTTTTTGACCCATATCGCGATATTTCGGGAGGCTCGATGTGTGGTATACGTGGTGGTAGAGTAGAGATAGAGCGGGCAGAGGAAATGTACTATATTCTTCGCGTTTACGGGATCAAGCTCAGCTGAGTTTTTCTCTTGGCTCATCGAACGGTGAGACTGATGTTCAGGCCTCCCCCCTCATCATCATCTGCTAGCGCTTATTCCCACGCATAGAGGGACATATCAACATCAAGACGAGTGAAGTCGACTCGAAGCCGTCGGAATTGCCATATGGCGGAGCAGATACCACGACGATACCATCCGCGACTGAGATCGGCAAACCCGTTGATTCTAGAACCGACGCGCGCGTGATCGGTGATGACCTGCCATCCCCAGATGCTTGTCAGAAAGTCGAGAATTATACCACCAAAACGGGCTGTCCATTCCCGATCTTCGCAGATCCAACTCGCAAACTGTATGATGACCTCGGATATGTAAATTCCTTTTCCATGGGAACCCGCCCAGATTACGTTCGCAAGAGTTTAATAGGAAATATCGCCGGGTCAATCGGACAACTCTTAAGGCACATTCCCAGTGGGCTGGGAACCAAAGGAGGTGATTCTCGGCAGGTTGGCGGCGAGTTCCTCTTTGAACCAAGCGACCAGGAAGAAGGAAAGCGGGTGACCTGGTGTATTCGAATGAAAAAGACGCGTGATCACGAAGTCGCGGAACTGGCGAAGGTCCTTGATCCAGATGAGAGCACTCTGCTGCAGAGGGCTTAGAGGCTACCTGAATCGGGGTTGCTGCCAAATCTTCTCTTGTGTGCGAGTGCGAGCACCTGAAGGCTTGGCGATATGGAAGAATAAATGTGTGACATGAGAACTGTTTTTCTTCATTCAATAATTATGCGTATTTTCTTAGAATTGATATTGGTATCTTAAATGGTTGCGCTCGATAATACGCCTGGGAGATGCAGAATCTACCATCCATACTTCGAACCCGCCTCCTTCTTGTTTCGCCTTCCTGCGGCGAAGCTCTCCTCCAGCGCGTCCTTTTGCGAGCTCGCTGCGTTAACCAGCTGCTGCAAAGTGTGCTTGCCTGGCGCAATGGCACGGACCGGGTTATGTTGGGTAGCAGCCAATTCGGTCTGTGCAAGTGCCTGGTTTGTGGCGTACTCCCGGTCCGTATTGAACTCGAGAATGCGAGACTCGGCTGGTGGTGCGTTACGGCCGAAGAGTTGGCGTCGCTCTGATTTTGAGAGGTTCAGATCATTGGCGATATTGTCCAGTGACGAAGGATTTGAAGACACTGTCGTGGTTGTCGAATAGTCTGGAGCAGCGGGGGTGAACTCAGGCGCCGGTGCTGGGCCTGCAGATGGTGTCTCGGTTTCGTATACCAAGGGCTCGTACGTCCCTGATGACGCGGGGAGATCGTCCGTTCGACTCGAGTCTTCAGAAGACAACGAGAAGAGACTGACTTTGGGTTTTGGTGGAGGTGGCGCCGCGGGTGCTTTTGTAGTTGGTTGAGGTGCTGCCGTTTCTGAGGCTTGGCTTGTGAACGCTGGCGCTGAAGGTGTGAGCTGTGATGTAGCCTTGGTAGATTTTTTTTTCTTTTGGTTACGCCCCACAGATAACGGTCTGAACATCATAGGGTTCCCCTGCAGCTTGACCTCTCCAATCTCTGTCGTCGTCGTCGGCGCATCGTTTGATGCGGTTTGCGATCCCAAGCTTCCAGCAGCAGGGATGGTGTCCGCCTCATCTCCGCCGGCATCGGCGCCGAATGCAAAATCATTCCTCATCTCCGCATCGGCCTCACGGCTGAAGCCAGGCGTCGCGCCAGTCTTCAGGCTGAACACCTTGCGGGTCGTAGCCACCGGTGCTTTCTTCTCGGCCTTTTTCGGTGGGGGGAGGAAGGAGTTGAAGCCTGAGAAGGCACCTCCACCTCCTACCCGGGCCTTCTTGCGTGCAGGTCCATACTCGCCGTTCTCGTCGGGTGCGTGTTCGGGCTTGACCTCTGGGAGAGCAACGCGGATCTTGCGCGGGTTGCTGCGGTCCACTTGGAAGCCGGGGCCGGACTCGGATTTGTTCGCGGTGGAGGGGACCGGAGTAGTATCGGGCTCGGCATCAGAGCCTTCGGAGTCGGAGTAGGCTACCAGCGCCATGGTGTGTGTTGTGGACGTTTGATGTTTGGGCAGTTCACGAGCTGGAGATGATATCTAATTTCCTTGAGAGCCTGAGTGCCTTACTGCCTTGTGGCCTTGCAGCCACTAACCGCAGGATCTCGGTCCCCGATCCGATTACTAAGCGGACCCCCGTGATAAGCGGCCGCGGTGATCGGAGAAAACGAGCAGGACTCGAATTGGGTTGGAGAAGAATAAAGTCAAAGTAAAATATAACTACCGATCCGCCGGATGCGAAAGCATTGAGACCGATGATGGCATTTCCATATGGGACGACACTTTAAACCATTAGGGCAACCCACCACTTCGTAACGTCATCGGTTACTGGGGGTGATCCGGTTTCTCCGTGGGGGGTTGCACTATCTCAGCTATGATACGTCTTCAATAGAGATACCTGAGTAGTTTCGTAGTGAATTGTCGGGTCACAAGCGTATGAAAAAAGCGAACCTGGTTATATAGAGATTGGGACAAAGAAGGACTAGACATAGGGGGGCGGTGTCGCCTCTACCAATTTTGCAGCTTTTCACTTGCTCACTCCTCCCCGTATTACCCGGTGTAGATTACATCAATTCTCTCATTTGATCCTTTACTCATTTATTCGAATCAATACAAAGAGAACCAGCAGGATATCGGACAGTGGAGCAGTCCGGGACGCAAAAGGAGGAGAGGAGCGAGATCAATGCGTCATTTCCCTGCCCCTCCCCACCTTCCTCTCCGGACCTCTCCCTCTCTTCTCATGGCCCTCGTCCTCCGTTCTCCATGCCGAGCTTAGGAGGTCTCTTAAAAAAACGGCGCAAGGAATCGCAAGACCTCGCGTCGGAGCAAGCATCCGATCCCTCTAATCCCGAGAACCACGACGGTTCAAGCGCCTCCATGCAACCCGCCGTGTCGTCACAAGCATCTCCGCACCAACAGCCCCAGGGGTCCAACAATGCCGCCAGCATCAACAATATCATAAATTCCCCGGCCAATGCCGGCCAGAGTGCGCAGAATGCTCAGCACACGCCGTCTCAGGCTCAGGGCCAGGGCCAGGGCCAGCAGCCCCAGAAGGAGCGCAACACGAGGGGCAAGTACTCGCAGGAGGATTTCTTGCTGCAGCGCACCCTCGGCACCGGTAGCTTCGGTCGGGTCCATCTCGTTCAGTCCAAGCACAACCATCGGTTCTACGCCATGAAGGTGTTGAAAAAGGCCCAGGTGGTCAAGATGAAACAGATCGAGCACACCAATGACGAACGACGTATGCTGAATCGTGTCCGGCATCCATTCCTGGTCACCCTGTGGGGAACGTGGCAGGACTCGCGGAACCTGTACATGGTGATGGACTTTGTGGAGGGTGGCGAGCTGTTCAGTCTACTGCGCAAGTCACAGGTGAGTTTATCGGTGTTGCATTTCTTTGTGTGCGATGCTCTAACCTGTATCTCCGTAGCGATTCCCCAACCCGGTCGCCAAATTCTATGCCGCTGAAGTGACCCTGGCTTTGGAATATTTACACGCACACCAGATTATTTATCGAGATTTGAAGCCAGAAAATCTTTTGTTAGACCGTCACGGCCACTTGAAGATTACGGATTTCGGTTTTGCCAAGGAGGTTCCCGATATCACCTGGACTCTTTGCGGTACGCCCGACTATCTTGCTCCCGAAGTCGTTTCATCCAAGGGCTACAACAAGTCTGTCGACTGGTATGTTTTCCCCGGATCTCTGCTAGTGCCAACTTCCTTCTAATTGTTCCAGGTGGTCATTGGGAATTCTCATCTTTGAGATGCTCTGCGGATTCACTCCCTTTTGGGACAGCGGATCCCCCGTCAAGATCTACGAGAATATCTTAAGGGGCAAGGTCAAATTCCCGCCGTATTTGCACGACGATGCCGTCGATTTGCTCTCCCAGTTGATCACCGCCGATCTCACCAAGCGTTTGGGTAACTTGCACGGCGGCCCCGAAGATGTCAAGAACCACGCCTGGTTTGCTGAAGTCACCTGGGACCGCCTGGCCCGCAAGGACATCGACGCCCCTTATATTCCACCTATTCGCGGTGGCCAGGGTGACGCAAGCCAATACGACAAGTATCCCGAAGAGACGGAACACTATGGTCAGGAGGGTGAAGATGCGTAAGTTCCCACCCTTTACATTCAACAATGCGAGACTAACAATCCTAGATATGGCCATCTTTTCCCCGACTTCTAATCGTGCCTGTATGATTTATGACGAGATGAAAATCCGCACGGGTTTGGATTTGGTACCGGCGGCGCTAGCAGGGGGTCGCTGGATAGCCGCGAGGTGATATCTTGGATGTCTACCCGATCTTGGATCGTATATTAAAGCAACTGGAATCGAGTTTTTCCTTTTTTTTTTTCCGTCTCGATATACAGGGATGATTCTATAATGGGACCTCAAGTCTCCAAACCAAAGAACCACGCCCATAATGTACACGGGCTCCAAGGCCGTCAAATATTCGTACAGAACTTGTTAAAATCCATCTTCTATCTCCCTCCTTCATTTGCTGCTCTATTCACGTCCGTTGGACTTAGGAAGAGCCAGTGCCCATGGCGACCAGGGCGGAGGCGTCACCACCCATCTTCTTGCTCTCCTGGGAGACGCGGCTGATGTAGGTGCGGCTGGTGACGTTCCACATGGCGATGTACTTCTCCATGCAGCTAGACAGGCAGCTGCTCTCCTTGGAAGACATGGAGGAACCGGGGGCGGGGATGCAGGCGTCGTAGCAGTGCTCATTGATTTTCTAAATGCGAATTAGCGGAGGTAATGCGCAGAGAAGAGATGGTGACGTACTCCGATCAGAGCACGGGCGTTGTTCATGGCCGACTCCTGCTGCAGCTGCTGCACGAGGGCGGCCTTGATGTCCTCGGAGGACTTGGAGGGGGCGGAGGGGGCGGAGCCGAATAGAGACATGGTGAATGTGGTGGTGTTTAGATGATAGAAGTCGGAGAAAAGGCGAGTTCAGGAATTGAGAGAAGCTTCCGCTGTGGCTGGTGCATCTGCGCCACACCCGATGTGGACACCTTACAGTGCGAATCTACAATACAAACACGTCCGTGATACTCTTCAACTTCTCTCTCCGGAATTCGCTTCGGAATCCGCTCCCTCCACCTTCTCCCTTCTCTAATCCTTCTCTTCTACTGGGTTCTTGGGTTCTCGGGTCCTGGTGACGCCGTTAATCCCGCCTCCCACCACTCTCCCACCTCCGGTCTCTCCTTGAGCAGCCCCCTCGGGCTCTACTTCCACCTTCCAACATGCGCCTTCCCACCATTTCTTCCCTCTTGTGCCTGGCTGGCTTGGCCTCAGTGCCTGTCGTTGCCTACGAAGGCGACCCCGATATCAAAAGCATCCCGGTAGGTCGCTGTTTGTTGACAGCATGTGCACAACCGAGGTACTGATTGCAATCGCCGTATAGCTTCGAACCCACAGTCTCAGTCCGGTATGAGTGTCCTTGGATCAGTGCAGCTTGTCTGCCATGCTCAAAATGAGCTCCCGGCTCGTTACATCTCGAACACGCCCTTGTTAACGTTCGCGACAGCCATACCTCGATTCGGACTTCCAAAGCCGCTGGTTCGACTTCGGAGGAGATACCGTGATTCGGGCTGATAAGTGAGGCTCTTCTGCTTGATTTCGAAAAGACAGGAAGCTGACGAGTGTTCCTCGCTAGATACATTCGTCTCACAGCCGACCGGCCTTCGCAGCAGGGATGGGTCTTCTCTCGCGTGCCTCTGACCGCGACCAATTGGCAGGTAGGAAGGCATGCCAGCTTTTAATTATATTCATGAAGCTCACGGGTCTTAGATTGAGCTAGAATTCGGAATTCACGGCGAGGGCAACTTGCACGGCGATGGCTTTGCCATGTGGCTCACCAAGCAGCGCGCCACCCAGGGCCCTGTCTTCGGCTCTACCGATCGCTTCGAGGGTCTCGGCATCTTCATCGACACCTACAAGAACAATCGCCCGGGCGTTTCGTTTCCCTACATCATGGCCATGATGGGCGACGGACAGACCACCTACGACCAGGCGCACGACGGCAAGGCCAACGAGCTGGCTGGATGCTCTGTACGTTCACTCGCAATTCTCCCTCCGTGGGACTCCAAGGCTCCAAACTAATGAATTTATAGGCTCGTGGTATTCGTAGCGCACCCGTACCTACCAAGTTGCGCCTGACCTACTTCCAGGACAAGTCCCTCACCCTGGACCTCCAGTACAAGACCGAGGACTCGTGGACCAATTGCTTCACCCTCAACGCGGACGAAACCAACATCGCCATCCCCTCTGTCGCTTACCTGGGTCTCTCCGCAGAGACGGGCGAGCTAAGTGACAACCACGACGTCATCTCCCTCAAGGCCGAGAACCTGTACTCAGTGAACCGCAACGGTGGCAGCCGAGGCTCCGACAGCTCTCGCGGCCGTAACCGTGGTGGCTCCGGTAGCAAGGCTCCCAAGGAGTCGGGCAGCTGGACCTGGTTCCTGTTCAAGGTTGTCTTGTTTTTCGGTGCCATCGTGGGTGGCTACTTCGGCTACACGATCTACCGTACCAAGGTGCGGTCGTCGCGCTTCTAAACTCGCGAATCATGGATACCATGAAAAAGCAGATTTTCTATTCAAATACCAGATTTGACCGAAGGTTTTCGTCTTGCATAGCCTTTGAATGCGTGTGTCTATTTGCGTTGTTTTCAGGCAGCTATATCTTTTTCTTTTGAAATGAATCCAGTCATGATAAGCTTATCATTGAAACGGTATATGGAGTAGGAAGAATAAAGGGTATCGTAGACGCCGCCCAAATGCAACACTAGCTCTGTAAAACTCAATCGAGTCCAATCACAAATGCATCAATGCCCGCGCTCTTCGTTCCACATGCGATCGATGATCTGAAACACCTCCGTCACGCTTCGCATCACAGCCTCATCGATGCCCAGAGCACTATACCTATGCTGCATCTTATCCGGATGCCAGCGCACACGCTCGACCTTGAGCGTCGCCGATAGATCCCCCCCAGGTACATGGCGCATAAAGTCCTGAACCGAATCAGGATTCACATCACGGCGCTTCCCCGACTCAACCGGCCAGAAGAGCAGATTCCGAAGCGGCTTCACGGACGCAACCGTATCAGAAGAAGCCTCAAACTCCTTCACCACCTTCGCAATCTCCTCCCAGCTCGCCAAATACTCCTTCCAAGCCCCCTCCCACGCCCTCCTCTTCTTCCGCTCCGCACCCCGCCGCAGACTATCCTCCATGGCCCGCTCAAAGGCCCTGCGCTCGTCCTCGCGACCGCGTCCCTGCTGCTCGCGCATCTTGGCTCTCTTGCGCTCTTCGCGGAGTCGCTCCTGTTCTTCCAACATGCCCTCGCGCGTGCGTTCCCACATTTTCGCACGCACGTAAGCGGCGTACTCCTCGTCGTCCATCTGTTCTAGTTCCCCGTTGGGCCCCGGTACCTCGGGGACGGCGTACGTGTGTATCGGTTGGCCGTAGACACTCTGCCAGTAGGCAGCGCCTTCGTCGTCGCCCAGAGCGTCGAAGAGCGATTCGCGGAACGCCACATCGGGCGAGATTGGTGGGTGGTCTTCATTTGAGGGTTCTGGGGTTCGATGCCTGTGGCGCCGTTTGGAGGAGCGCTCGTCGCGCCTGTGGCTGCTGTGGTGTCTTTTGTGGTGTCGAGAGTGGCTGTCCTTGTCGCGGGATGAGCTGCTTTTGAAGCGGAAGCGCCCTTTGCCGTGGCTTGATCGCTTGTACTCGTCTTTCTGTTCGGGTGGTTGCTCGGATGGGCGACCAGCGCCCTCTGGATTGTATTCCATTCTCGAGGGAGAATCTATGCCATGACGAGGTGTTGAAGAGAAAGCTGAAGATGAAGATGATGGATGTGGAACTCGCGACTTAGTCAGGCCTTATCGCTTATCGCTTATCGGTTGATCTATACTTCACTCTTCACTATTACGCTGTTTGCGCTACGATGAAAACTACGATGAAAGATAAGTCGAGATGTTCAGCAGATTGATTGCAACCAGAGACGCACACACGCAACGCCAGCCTCCATTGTCCTGATTCCCTCGCCTATAACGCGTCCTATACGAACCAGCCCGATAAAAAGATTCAAATGCGATAATGCGCCATGTTCTTCTTGATCTCGTCCACGATCTCAACCGCCTCCAGTGTACTCCGCGCTTCAAAGTCATACCGTTTCTGTTCCGTGGCATCATTTCCCCGTAGAACAACAACCCGGAAGCTCTTCGGGTGCCGCCGACTGACCTTGCAGCCCACCACATCGTTGAAGTTGATTGAGCGCGTCTTCGTGTCAGACGCAGTCTTGCCCGTTTCTCCCGGCACAATGTGCATGTAGTCATTGTCAAAGGTTAATATGCGATGATTCGAGGCGGTAAAGGACATGGGTTGTTTGCGGAAGACATGATAGCGTCGGTAATAGCCGCCAATCAGGTCCTGCTTCTGCGAGGATGAAGGGAGCATGCGTTGAGTGCTCTTCTTGCTCTTCTTGCCTTTGTCCACTGCTGTCGGATTGACACTCTCGACTTGCAAGGGTGCATTGGGTGAAGAACTGCCCGGGGAGCCACCGAGAGAAAGTGGTCCCGCGCCGAACCGCCGGCGCACAAGGTCAAGCTCAATGATATGGCCCAAGGCCTCCACGGTACGATCCAGCGGTGCAACGGTATTCGACCCCATCACCTTGAGTAAGTAGTTTCCCTTGTCCAGACCCCAGCGCTTGCACACAGAATCTAAAATCTCTGCGATATAGCTGTCTGAAGTTGTATTCAGGGTCATGACATGTGCCGAGCCTTCCAGGTTGATGAAACGAATCTTCAAGGTCTTGGAGACACCCATTCGAGGAGTGGCATGTGAAATGGGGACCACTGGCCGATCTGCGGGTGTCAAGGTGTTGTCATTCAGTGCAGACGAGAATGGTTGACCCAGAATGGGGTTCGGACGAGGGCCCGGGGTCTTCGCTGGTGCTACAGCTTGAACACCCGGGGCCGCAAGGCTGGCTGGCTGTTCACTGTCGTCGGATCCCACGCTCGAGCTGAATTGCGGGTATAGGCGCTCATTCTCGTCAAACTCCGCATTGGATGCTTCTACAAGTGCAAACTCATCGTATGGCTTGCCCCGGGAGCGACCACGTGCCTTTGCGGCTTGGTTGTTGTTCGAAGTGAAGTCGGTCATCGGGAGCGTCCGTCCCAGTGCAGGGAAATCATATTCGACCTCTCCGTCGTCGACCATTCGAAGCGCCCATCGATTTACGGTCAACTTCTCGCGTCTGATAGACGGGCCACGCGCGTCTTCAGAATACTTCCAGAGTGCAAGGCCAATTGTCTCAGCAACTGTCACCGGCGCAGGTTGCTCTGATAGTCTAGACTCTCGCATAAGCGGCATATCCAGTGGGTCCTCAGGATCTGAAGAAAAGGGAACGTAAATCTTCAAGTACAACGGATCCTCCTGTCCTCTTCCAGAGAGCACCATGAATTTCTCTACCGGGTTACTTGGAGCACGTTTGCGAGACTTGAGTTGGCTAGTCAACAGGCTAACCGGCTGCACTGTGCTGATAGGCCGTGGCGGTGGGAGATCGTGTAATTGGGGGGCCGGAGTCTTCGATTTGCGAGGAGAGGAAGTCTGACTCGGTCCAGTCCCTGTGGGGAGCTTGTGCATCAAGACCATTGGTGAAGATGAGTCCATGCCTAGACTGCCATTGATACCCGCCAGCAGTAATGAGCCGGAGCCAGCTGTGGCGTCGAATTCAGAAGAAAGGGCGGAGCCTACGGACTCGGCACCGGAATCTTCATCCTCCTCGTGCAAGTCTCCGAGGGCAATGCTCTCTGCCCCGCGACTGCCGGTCCTCTCTCGTCGCTTCCGGGGACGCTCGGCCACTTGTTCCACTGTAGAGAACTGGACTTGACCTTGTCTGTAGCTCTGCGGCTCGACCTCATTGTCTGTCGACAGATCACTGCTAGTAGTGGTATCTCGGCGCGGTCGTTGCGGTTGTCGTAACTGTTCTTGCTTTGTCCCTGCAGCACCTGCCGATCCCATGCGGCTATGAGTGGCAACATTCTGCGTCGAAGGGGACGTAATCATGAGCTCCGGACGTTCACGCTGTTCTGAGCGAGTGGGAGAGGAATCGGCGCGATCTCGGCGAATGGGCATTTTAGAAAACTTGATCTGATCGACAGTGCTATACTTGAGTCAGACACATTCGGGACGACACTAGACACGACTCAGAAACAAACCTATTCATGCTCTCCATCTCCTCGTCACTCTCGTCACTTAGATCACTGCTGTCGTCCTCCTCCGCCTCCGCAGGGTGCTGGACTTCTTGCTCGCGTTCACGCCGGCTTTTCTTCTTCCCAGGACGTGCGGGGTGTCTTCGTGCCGTAACATCCCCTTGACTCTTGCCAGTGACCATGCCCCCTTCGTCATCCTCGCCGTCGTCCAGGCCGAGACCCTGGAGTTCATCCCGCGCGGCGTTCGCATCTCGCACTGCTAATCGGTAGTATTGCGAAGAGACCGCAGCCGTAGTCGGGATCGGAGGCGAATAGGTGCGCTTGATATGGCCAGTGGTTTGGGCATTGTTTGTGGACGCGGCTGACCAGCCTGCAGCGCGGAATCCAGGAGTGTTGAGAACGGCGTTGTTGACGTTAATCAGACGGTCACCGATGCCGTCTTTAATCGTCGAAAGGTATGATGATCGCAACTGCCAGATGGTAAAGCTAGACTTTCAGTTAGTCCACGCAACGGTCATCGTGCAGGATGAAGAGGGGCTAGGGATCTCCCCAATCGGATCTCTCCAATCTCAGCGTCCGACTTACTCTTCATTGTGAAGTAGCGACATCTTCTGAGCCTAGAATGAGGGGGAAACCCCCGCGCGAAGAGTACGGGAGGCGCTGCTCGGTCAATGGTGATCGCGTACAACGAACAAACTCGGTCACCACGGCAGTCCCGTCAGGGCCGAACGTGCATACCCAGGGATGACACGCACTCCCCAGTCAAGAATAAAGTGAGTCTTGCTCAATCAGGGCCAGCCTGGATGGTAAAAGAAAGTGAAGCGCAAAAGACATGCGCTGAGCCAAGTGGAGGTGAGAAGTGGCGGAGGCGGATCATTGGCATTTCCCCGCCCCTGCACAAGCCTTGCTCGGCATGTTTGACTTGAACTTCATTTCAAGAATCGCTGTGATAAAATTTCAAGTACATTTATTCTGCTTTATTTGGTTTTCTTAGAATTATAAATTAGCTATCCGATTTTGCCCGATGGCCTTATTGGTGATATATGTTAGCAGGGGCAAGCTTTGAATTCAAAACACAGGATCACATTTCCAACATATCCTCGCTCAGTGTCTTAACAACCCTATCAGAATAGATCACTATTCCTCATTATATACCGTCCGCATTATAGAGAGTCCGCTTATGTTTACTGGAAGATGCCAGTCCAACAGAAGATTCAATCCCTAGCCTCGGCCATTTTTGCATCTGGCCGTACATCTAGTACTATCATCTTGTCAGCGATAAATGGTGAAAGATGAAAGAGAAGGACTGATGAAAAACAGCCTTGGAGAACCCTTGGGGCTTTATACAAATACAAGGACGATTCTGGGTGACATGTTTGTTCTTCGTTTGCTCCAGCTGAGGACATCGGATCGATACTGAAGGGCATGCGAAGAATTTATATAATGATGAAACACAAAAGGAACCAATCAACCCGAAGCCTGTGTGCCAGCTAGAAAATGGATACAATATCCCGGCAAATAATTTCTACTCCGTATGCCAATTTACCGTCTTCAATAAGCTGACAAGATGCCCAACAAGCAGCACCGAACGCTGACTTCTAAACCCAAGTGGGCACTAAGTATAGCTCCTACTGCTGAAGATAAGTTCAAATACAACAATAATTAACTTGTAACTGAGCCATAGGAAGTGACCTTCAGAAGACTAAAATCCATGATCTTTATTTAATAGGACGCGATGCTGATGCCCATGTACTTGGAACGAAGTGCTTCGCACCGACAAGCGGACGGGCCCGGAGCACCACCGTCATTAAAAACAAAATTACGGCTTGCCGTTTTCAAGTGATAAGAAGCAAGACTGTTAGTTAGATTGTAATCACGTCCAGAGAGGCCAAGCGCTTACGTTGCAAATCGCGGACTAATCCGCCCTCATTTGTAAGGTCTTCGGTGCTTCGGTGCTGGCGAACACGATCGTTCCTTCAGGGCTTCATCTGACATGCAGATTACACAGGAAGTGCAAACACTCTAAATGTTGCAAACATGAAGAGAACGCTTATCATTCGTCGTAACTGAAACCCATTCTCTCCGGCGCGCAAACAGTATACAATATAGGGAGTGCAAACATGCCAAACATGGCGGATCATCGAAGATCTGTGATTCGTACAGTAGTGAAACCTTACTTCCATCCGACGGCGATTTACAAGGAGATGCAAACGTGTTAAAGTTTGCAAAACAATGGATATTTGTAATTGACAGTAATGGGAATGGGACTACCCTAGATAATTCTACCTCGGACCGTAGTTTAAATAAAGCATCTCACCAGCATGTAGAATGGTCGTCCTAACTCAGGATTATTTTATCTTGCTTTCCCTACTCGCACTGGACCCGAAACCCTGTCAAGATCTAAAGATGACGACACGCAAGGGTATTATCCTGATCATCGGAGCTGGCCCTAATGTTGGAGCCTCCGTCGCCTCCAAATTCTCAGAAAATGGTTACCGGGTGGCTTTGGCCGCACGCAGTCTGACAGACGGTCTTTCAGCGGACGGAAACCTTCATATCAAGGCAGATCTATCTCAGCCGAGTGGAGTTCCATCAATTTTTGTGAAAGTGAAACAAACCTTTGGTATCCCCAATGTGGTCGTGTATAATGGTTCGTTACATTACGCCTTCGACTACATGCAGCTTCGTGCTAACCTTGGAAGGGGCCAATCGGCTGACCACTCCTCCCGATGACCCTTTTGCTGCGCCCATTGAAGATTTCCATCAAGCGCTCAAGGTTGGCCTAGACAGTGCTTATATCGCTGCCCAGGAATCCCTTCGAGGTTTCAAGGAGCTCCCCGCTTCAGCCTCCAAAGCATTCATCTATACCGGCAATACATTGAATCAGATCGCAATTCCCGGCACTCTGCCATTCGGAGTGAGTAAAATGGCAGGTTCATTATTCATCGAGCATGCCGCTTTGGCATACGGAGACAAAGGATACAGGTAGGTTTCACCGCGTGGTGCTTATCCCCGGAACGAGTTGTTGGGTGGGAGAAATATTCTCTCAACTAATTAATATTCGAGTAGATTTTACTATGTAGATGAGCGTCTGCCGGACGGCCGACCGGTTGGCTTCCCGGTTGATGCCGGTGCCCATGCAGATATGTTTTGGACACTGGCAAATGAGACCAAGCAGACCCCTTGGCTCGTGACATTCACCAAGGAAGAAGGAAGGAAGCCATTTGTCGGTGTCGAATTTGATGGCAACACGCGGGAATCCCGTACTGTGAGGATTGACCAGTGAAGAAGGCGTGTTACACAAGGGGAACCAAGGAGCAAATAAATAAATATCAGTAGCTTACCATTTGCCACTCCTAACAAGTTGATGTTTCTGAGTGACGAAAGGAAAACAGAGAGCGTCTTGTTCTTACCACTCCTCAGAATGTGCTCTGTTACATAGTTCAAAGAATCACTGATAGGTGGGGTAATGACTATTCCAAATGCTGAATTTTGGAGAGTATTAGTAGACTGTGAATTGTGAAGTTGGCGAGTATATTCTAATCTTGGTTTTCAAGGTTCAATGTGGCTCCCGGAGTGAGTATCAACTGGAGTGTGAATTTATCTAGTCAATCAATTTCTCCTCCAGCTGGTACAGTAGTCATCCTCCATGCATTGCTGTCTGCAAAAGGTACACGTATGCATAAGGGTGGCGCGATATGTATTCCAAGGTTTGCGCTGCTAACAAAAATGATCGAGATATGTTACAAAAGATACAGCTTAAGCCTTAGCCTTAGTCTTGCCCTTGCGGCCCTTCTTCGGCTTCTCCTCGCTGTCGTCGACGAAATCGTCTTCAGTCGATGCCTTTTTTGCCTTCTTGCCCTTACCAGCCGGCTTTTTCTTCGGCTGGCTGACGTATTTATCCTTCTTCAAGTCCAACTCTTCATCATCTTCCTTGGCCTCCTCCACAACCTCCTCTTCATCAGATTCTTCAATGGCATCTTCAATGTCGGGCTTTTCCTTGGGTGCTGCCTTCGGCGCAACTACTTGGCTGGCTTTCATGAAAGGGAGCGGGTGTGAGCGCTGGTTATAGACACGCGTGAATGTGGCCTTGGTCTGGGAGTCAATTTTGACCTTGGACTGGTCCATGGGGCCCAATCCCAGCTCCATGACAGCATCAAAGTCATCACGAGTCAGGAAATAGGAGTCCATGAAATCGATGACATCTTCCACACTCTCCTTGCCTTCGTTCATGAGGCGTTGAACTGATTTGTCCCACACATAAGGCATGTACTGTTGGCGGATTTCATCACGGCTGCCGGAAGTACGGAGGCGCATGTGGCCTTGGATCTCCTTGACGAAGCGGGACAGTTTACCTGAAAAAAAAGGAATTAGGATGATTATGCGAGAGTAGGATACCAAGTGTTGACTTACCTTGCTTACTGTTCTGGCCGAGCCAGCTGGTGAATTGAGGCCTCTCGCCCATGTTTCCATATTGGAAACTGGCTGGCCGCACAAAGCTGAAGGCTGCGTGCGTGGGCATGAGACTCCATTGCTGCTGCGTACCGTGGATCATACGGTCGACAAGGTCGCCGTCACTGATACTCTCGGCCGCATTGTCTGCCAGTTCAAGCTGCTTCAGTTTCAGCTCTCTGCCACTCTTGGATGATGCAAGAGTAGGCTTGGTTCTCAGATAGTTCTCTTGGAGCATCAAGTAGCTGAATTCGTGGTCGTTGAAGTAAAGCTCAATCTTGTCGTTCAAGGTCGCGTTGGAGCTTGGCGCGAACATCTGTGCACTGAGAATCTTACTGACAATATCCCACGGCTTCAGGATAATATGCTTCTCCCACGCCTTGGACATCTGCTTGCCCTTGTCGTAATCAAGATTGCCCTGGCCTAGCTTGGCAGCAGACAGCATGTTAATGACTTGTCGGATGTCGGCATGTGTGCCCTCGATGAGACTATCCAAGACAGGCGGCGGAATCTTGAGTCTCTCGCGGAAGCAGATTGTGGTCAGTCTAGCCCGAATCTGTTCGACGGTTGGGCGTCTGAAGGGAATATCAAAAGTAATGTGGTCGAATGGCTTCATCTTCGGCTGTCGTCGCTCGTTGCAAATGAGTATCAGTGGGATGTTGGTCTTTTTGGCAATGGCTGCAACTGCTCCAACTCCGCCACGGTCACCGGCTGACATGCCATCGACCTCATCCATGATCAGGACCAATTTTCTTTTGCTACTATCGACCTTTTTGCCATCTCCGGCGAAGTATCCTTGCAAAGATGTCGTATCAAGGACACCAAGTGTGCTGTTCTCAACGAGCTTCTTGCTTCGCGTATCACTGGCGTTGGTCTCCACAACATCGTACCCTTCCATTTTAGCCACTAAGTGCGCAGCCGTAGTCTTGCCAATGCCCGGAGGTCCGTGGATCATGACCGCGCGGTACTGTCCTGATCCATCCTTCCCACCGACCTTAAAATTGAGCTTGGAGCTTCGATCCCAATTGCGCAGCCATGTTTGAAGCTTCTCGACATTGGTCTTGTTGCCACAAATCATGGAGTAGGAGGTCGGTGCGTACTTGGTAGTCCAGAGTTGATCATCGACAGGCGCGGCTTGAGAACTCTGAGAAGCAGGCGGAGTAGAGCCGCCAGCAGCGGCCTTGTTCACCCGGGCAGCCTGTTTCTGCTTTTCCTCTGCCTTTCTCTTTTCCTCGGCATCGATTTCTGCTGCCATCTTGCGGACCTTCTCCTCTTCAGCCTTCATCTTTTCCTGATATTTTTCTGCCGCTTGTCCTGAGCCCCCATTGGCAGGCATGCGTCGGATCAACTCGAAAAGGCCATCCTCATTAATTGTCTTCAGGTTGTTCTTTGCGATGGTTTCAAGTTTCTTTGGGCCAGCATCATTGCCAAGGACAACATAGTTCGTTTTAGAGCTGGGTGCACCAGTGCACTTGCCACCATATCGTTTGACAAGTTCCTGGCCCTCCTCACGGCCCAGTGTCTCAAGCACGCCAGTGAAGACAAACGTCAGGCCTGCCAGACAGTTCTCCGCGCCTTGAGGAATGTCCTTGGTTCCCGAAACTGGAGGTGTACGAGATCGTGCACCTCCGAACGGAAATTTCTTGGTCTCCCCACTGGGGGCTGGAGGTGATGGCGGTCTGACCAAGGGAATGCTGTCGAAGATATCCTGAACCTCCTTGTTTTCGGGTGCAGGCTCCTTCTTCTTTGGCGAGGCTTTCTGCCTTTTGGCGGCCGGGGATGCCTTCGGTCGAGCGGGCTTCTTGGCATTCTCTTGGAAATCCTCGTCTTCATCTTTGTCAATTAGGGCTTCTGACTTGCGCTTGCGACCAGGACGTGTGGCCTTGGGAGCGGGCTTAGGTAGGCCCTCCATGACCACATCGTCTTCTTCATCATCATCATCGAGGGCTGTTCGCTTCTTCTGGGACTTCTTGGATGCTGCAGTAGCAGGTTTAACCTCAAGCATCTCGAAGTCATCGTCGTCGTCATCGCTGTCCGCTGCCACATAGTCGTTTTCCCCCTTGCCACGCCTTCCATATTCGGTTGCGAAAATGTCGTCTCCACCAAGGCCTTCATCTTCAACGATGGTTGTAGTTTTGTTGGATGCACGGGGGGCGCTTCGAGATGACTTTGCGGCAACATCCTCCGTGTTCTTGCTCTTTGCGGGTTCAGATTTGGCACCTCGCTTCTTGCTGGATGCAAAGTAGTCCGAGGTCGTCGTGGGTTCACCCTTGGCTTCCTCTTTGCTGCAATAGTAACATTGTAAGTGACTGCAATGGAGCTCTTCAGCAGACAAACATACGACTGAGTCTTGGGCTTCGATTTAGGAGTAGGTGCCTTTGCAGGTGCGACCTCCTCATCTTCGTCACTGTCCTCCACAACCTTCCTGCCGCCTATAGAATTATTAGATCCGGAGTAAGATGCAAGAGGGATATCGAGGCCGTACGCTTCTTCCTCGCAGCGGAGGGGTCCTTCAAGATGACACAAAGATTAGCAAGAATGACCACTATCAAGGAAGAAATTCAAAGCAGGATCCGAGGTAGCCCGGTGTGAATTGAGGAACAGTAGCTTACTTCTTTCTTTGCAGGCTTCACATCATCACTTTGGCTTGGCTTGCCGCCAAAAAAGCTCCGGATGTCAGAAGGCATCTTAGACGCCACCGATCACAGGGTTTCAAAGCGTGGTGGTAGGGCACCGGGGCAATTGGGGATGAACAAGAGGCTTCACGGCCTCCGACTGACGCCTACAGCGCGGGTGACGCGACGGGGGACGTGACGGCTGACTAAGATACACGCCCGACACGTGATTACACAATTAGCCCATTTCGGGACTAGCGCCGGGCATCTCGAAAAGTCCCGTTTGGCCTGCGCAAAGAACCATCGCCGTCATTTGCATCCCTGGTCCCCTCCCTCGGTCACAATGGGTCCTCAGATTAAGTTGCTTGCTGGGCCCCTGTCGGCTTGCGCCCGGCCAACATGTGCGACCCCTTCCCTGCCGCCCTAGAGCTATTGCCGCGACTCGAAACTGACAACTGTAATGCAGGTCTGCCGGGATCACTACCTAACTTCTCTCTGGCACGATGCTTCTCAACTACCTCACCAGCCCTTGACTGGCTCACTCCGAAGTTCGCCGAGAAATCCAAGTCCCCCAAGGGCCGCCCTCACGTCGCTACTGGTGGGTCAACTCGCGGAACAACAGTGGTGTGGGGAGACTTTGGACTCCGCATGAAGGACCACGACCGCCGAATGCCCTCTTCGGCTTTGAAAATCGCAGAGGAGACAATCAAGCGACGGTTGAGAGGCATGAACTACAAGTTGTACAAACGGGTCAGCGCCAACATCGGTGTGTACACCAAGGGTAACGAGCAGCGTATGGGTAAGGGTAAGGGTAAATTCGACTACTGGACTGTGCGACTTCCCGTCAGCCGCGTTGTATTTGAATTGAAGGGTGACCTGCACGAGAAGGTCGCCCGTGAGGCATTCAGATTGGCTGGTCACAAGTTGCCAGGTATGTTTTGACTACTCAATCTCATTCTGCGTAACGCGGTTGATATTCATTCTGTACAGGTCTCTGGGAATTCGTCAAAAAAGATGACCCCCCCGTCGTTGGAATCACCAAGCTCGGCAACGGTGTCACCCTCGAATCTCTCAAGCGCGCGCGCAGAGATCCGCCCCTCGGAACCAACGACCTTGACACTCCGCCGCAAAGCACGTCTTCCAGCCCTTCTTCCTCTCAATAAATCCGCCCATCTCGCACACGATACCGGTTTTCACGTTTCCTCCACACCCTTTTCCTTTTACCGTGTTGACCTAAGCCCCGACACCGGAGCCAGGCCCATACCCCTGCTGTCTCCTTGCCTTTGCGGCTGCTGCATCGCCCGTGGTGTCCAAATCCCGATCTTTTGTACATTATTGTCAGCTTTCATACACCTCGCAATGTGGCCGCTGAATTCCGGCCTTCCGAGAAGATGTTTTGGTTTCTATATTAGGAGTTTAGACAGAAGGACATGTTCTGCAGTTACCTTTGCCCGATTCATCCACCGCACCCATTCCTAGCTTTTGTGCCATGATATATTCATCTCGGCTGGCGGTGCCATCTTGTACAGGTTGAATACCCGTGTTGAGCTCACTTTCAGTATGGGGCTCTCCGCCTGGGAAGTTGTCAGCTACTGCCAGCCTGCACTCTGTTCGGAGCAACGGGGTAGCGTACCGCCTAGCTGGCCAGTCTGTCTTGCAGGAGGTATTGTAAATTCAAGGATGGACTCGTATCTAGGTTTCTGTCAATGGCCCTGTAATGTGTTCTGGCATGATTTAGAATCGCATACTGCGTGCTCTCCCCGCCGGGTTCCATATCAACGAGTCTTGGGTCGGTCATCCTGGGGTAGTCCAGCAGAATTCGATTTGAATTTGGAAGTTATAAGAAGAATAATTTTTCGATACTCGAGGAATATTGGGTTAAGTAGGACCGCCTGCAAAAGTCTGGGGCTGAAGGTCGAGTGACGCTATGTGATGACGTAGGGACCGCGGAAGGTCTCTGATCAACACCAACCCTTATGACGTGGGAAGAGACCGATACTAGTAGCTTCGATAAACGGAGATATGCACTGGTTCCATAAATATCCGTGAGATTATGCTTCCAGGGCAACCGGCAAGTCAGTCGAATGCAATTTTTTTACTATTTAATGCAAAGCTTAGAGACAAGAACAACGCCAGAATCCTTCACGAGAAAATGCCTTGATGCGCCTGTAAGTAGTCGGGGAGATAGTTCCTTGGCATTGAGGGGTTTATCAGTCCTGCATAGTAACAGGATGATAGTCTCAAGCTCGTCGAGGTTGCTAATCGCCTCCGTAGTGTACAATCATCATTCATCCATTGTTTGGGATCTAAAAGTCCATGCCCATCAAATAACTGGAAGGTTTTAGTGAACGTATTTCAATGCCATTTGATTCGCGACTGACCTTTCATAGATGCGCATGAACTTTGCCACGAAAGCCTCGAGGTGGAAAATTACTTTCTATATTGACATGCAAGTTAGCATCAAAATCATCACCTGAGGGCGAATGGTCACAACTTACACTTCCCAACTTAATTCGGTGCTCGTAAAAGGCAGACCACCTGATGACATCGGGCTTGAGAGCGTCGTCGACTCGCGAAACGAGCTTGAATGTCAAGGTCTATCATGCATAATGTCAATATGATGTATTCTAATTCGGACAATATTGAGTCACGCACCTTGAGAATCGTAGACGGGGGAATGCAGTGAGTCAAGAGATCATAGAGACGGGCGCGGACTTGCAATAGTCGAGCGGGTGATCGTTCTGCAAGGATTTCATCCGCCGTCACCGTGATAAGCGCTTCCCAGTCTGGCGGCGGGATCGCGGTCTTGTCTGTGACTTTTTCACTTCGATTCCAAGCGTGTCAGCATCCAATCAGTCTCAATGGCCGTTAAGGTTGAACCTACTTCTGCGCATAGATAGCCTCGAGCATAAGTAGCGCTCGGCGCAAATTCCGCCCACTCTCCTTTGCGATCCTCTTGTTCAGCCCCTCGGCCTCAGTCCAGCCTTCCCTCTTCGTAGCAATCCGGAGCGCTGAGCAGATATCGGTTTCAGTCGGCGCAGCGACCCTGACCAGCAGGGTTCGCGAGCGGATCGGGGCAATAATGTTCGAGGTACTATTGGCCAAGAGGATCAAGCGCAGGTTAGGACTGTACTTCTCCATGGTACGGCGCAGCGCAGCCTGGGCATCGCGCGTGAGGTGGTCGGCCTCGTTGATCACAACCACCTTGAATCGTTGCTTCGCGGATAGATCTACCTGCTGTGTCTGGGCAACTTCCTTCAGCAATTCCTGAACAACCACTCGGTCGTAGTTACCGACGTCGGCGGGCGTGATCTCGAGGTGGTAGACGGAGGAAACGATATTGAACTCCAGCTTGCGGTTGCTTGTCGTTTGGAACACTCGCGCGTCGATCTTGATCTTCTCAACTCCCGGTCCGAAGAGTTCTTTCAATGTCGCAATGATACGTGTTTTCTTGCCTGCTCCCGATGGTCCATATACCAGAAGATGAGGGAAGTCTCCGCTTTGGGCCTAGAGTAGCATAGTTGTTGCGTGAGCAGCTTGCCAATCTTGCCAGTGCAAGGCACTCACCAGTGACCGGAGGCGGTCTGAGAGCTCGGGGTGGTATGTGAGGGCATCGAGCGTCCGCGGACGCAGCTTGTCGACGAGGAGAGCCATTGTGAGCCCTGATGTTTTTCGAGATGGATGGGGTCTCTTGTGGGTGGACTTGGAAAATGGAAATTGGGGCAACGCGTCGGGAACACGCGCCTAATTAATGAGTGGTCCGTGCACACCACCAGCGCTCTTTGATGCGGCAACTTTCATCTTTAATTGGTAGATTTGCTAGTGGTATATTTACAAATTAACCTTGGAACGGATATTGTAGTGTCAATGTGGGATTGTTCTCTATATTTACAATGGGGATCAGGGGATCGCCTGTGCCATCCCACAGTCTCCTTATAACTCTAGACTATAGTACTGACGTTTTTGTCAAGATGAGATGGCCGCAGAAAGTTCTGCACCAGTGATGAAGCGCTCTTTTGTAGTAGATTCAATAGGTTTGCTGCTGTGAGCACCGCTCAGCTCTCAAAGATTCACAATGCACGAACTGATCATTGAGGAATGGGCTTCAAAACCCCGTTATCATCGTATTTGGCTTCTATATTGGGTCAGCCCAGTCTCCAGTCAGGAAAAAGAATGATCAACTTACTGAAGAAAGTATAAGACAGCGTAATTGTATCAATGCCCTGCATGTTCGGGTCCGAGGCAAAATCGGGATCAATGAAGAAGAAAACAGGCATGTCCACAGACTCGCCCGCATTGAGTTTCTGCTCTTCAAAGCAGAAACACTGGATCTTGCTAAAGTACGGTGCCACCTGTCCTGGCGTGACGCTGTACGTTGCAACTCCAATAATATCCGAGGAGCTCTTGTTCGTCGCAGTGTAAAACGCCAGCGCCGTCTCGCCTGGCAGAACCCGCACTTCGCGTTGCTGCGGGGTAAACTTCCAGGGCAAAACATCCGAGACGGAGCCGTTGAAGGTGATGCGGAGGCGTCGAGAGTCTGTCACTGGCGTCACACGCGCAGCTGTGTCGCCGTCGCCGGTGCGGTGGGTGAGAATGGGCTGGCCGCCCCAGCCGGTTTGTTGGCAGATCTACAACGGAAAAGGGTATTAGTGAGGTGTCCCAGTCGGTTTCTCGGCATCTGAATAGCAATATGAATGGGCCTGGACGCACCATTTTGTACAAAGGAACCGAGCCGTAGGCAAGAGCGACTGTTCCGAGGATGAGACTGATGGTATAGTACCTGGGCGGAGCCGGTGTCAGTATTTGAAAGGCATTGAGTAGAGCAGTCTGAGCCTGACTCACATAGTGGATGTATTGCGCTGCTGTGATTGCGGCGTGTTGAACGGCGCCGAGGATGCATGACGCTTCTCGTGCAGGAAGGCATTCCTCGAGAAATACCTCCTCTCAGCTTCGAAAATGCCTTTCCGCAAGAAAATCGGCCGTTGAGGAATGGTCCTCGTTACTGTGCAGCGTCCCCATGAGGGAAGCAGCCTGGAAAACATGATTATTGAATTTCAATTGAAATCAGATGTTCGACTCCAACGGGACTCGATAGGAAAACGTCGGTGCACGTGATCAATACTTATCGATAAGCCTCATTACGTTACTAAGATTTGAGCTGTGCCAGGACGAGCTTTAAATTTGATCGGCGAATTTTTCGGTAATTAATGGAAGGAAGGAAGCCTCTGAATATCAGTGTTCCTGCCCAGGTGCATTGCTTTGCGTGAAGATGTCTTAATACATGGTCCACTGCTATCAATCATCTCTATGTTTACTGAGCTATGAATTAGTGATGTATGAATTAGTGATTTGACAAATGTAAGTAATTAATACTTGACTATGATGGTGTCAAGTCATGAATGCTATTAATACGTAGTTGTAAAAGCCCCTTCCAAAGACGGTCCCAAAGACCACAACATAATAATACAAACAACGAAGAATTTGACAGTTCTACCCATAAGGATATCTAATTCAACACACTGTTGGTGATGCGGCCAAAAACACCTCGGATCAACCTGGGGTTTTCCCGAAGGCAAGTGAGAAGAATGGCGGCGCTGACAGCGAAAGCGATACGCTCGCGGTATTGATACTGCAACAGAGAGAAAGAAAAGCGTTAGCAACCACATGACCACACTTTGGGGTTCAAAGAGCGCTGGACCGCATGGGTGTAACCCCACTGTAAAGCTCAAACATACCTTTTTATCATACAGACGTGGCAACACCGTGGCCGCAGCGCGGGGTGCCACAAAAAGCGCCAACTCCTGTCTCTTCCGCGCTTTCTCGGCCAATACACTCCACCCACACATGAGACATCCCGCTCCGACGCAGAGCCCGGAATCCCACATCTGCGGAGTGACCGTCTTCTGGTCGAAGATCTGGGGGCCCAGGCGCGTTCGAGCGAGACAAACGGCGTAGTAGAACAAGCTCACAAAAGAGGCAAGGAAAGCAGATGATTGGGCGCCTTCAGAGATTGCGCGGCCAAGAACAGCTGGACTCTTCATCCCTCGTAGGCGCAGGGCCATCTGTAGTGGGATGTAGGTTGCACAGGCAAACTTGAAAGTCCTGGCAAATCGATACAGCGCGTGTATCTCGCAATTAGGGCCGCAGCCCATGTGTACCATCTCGCAAGGAATGGGTACTGTTTTGGCGGGATCTCCCCATTCCTCGGGCCAGTCGTAGTCCCTGCACATGGATTCGAGAAGGGGCGCTTGGCCTGTATCTTTTCCGTACACAAAAGCCCCGCGGCGAGCCCTGCGGAGGGCCTCGATTAAACGCGAGTCTACCTTGGCTACCTCCCCAATCCATTTCTCGTAGGTTCTGGGCAATCTCTCTGGCTCATAGAACCACGCCCACATGACCACAGCTGCGCTCATTGCAAAAACCCCTGCATCTGCCAGACCTGGAGCTAGGGACTCGGCGAGAGTCCAGCGATTCTGAGCCCTGCGCCGGCGGTACCAGCGATTCCATGCTAGACATGCTATCACGTCCGCTGCTCTTGTGACCGTGAAAAGAGTCAGATCCATCGTCCTCCCGACCAACTCCGGATGGGGATGGTCAAGCGGATTGGCTGCGGCATCTTTGCTGGGTTCTTGATCTGAGGAGGCCCTTTCGGATCGGACATTGTCCCGTATGAGAGTACGTTTTTTGTTCAAAAGTTCAAAACTAAACCATGCGGAGAAAAAGGCACTGACGAATCGAATCAGACGGCGGGCAGTCTGGGATATCCGGATGTCACCTTTGGAAGGACCGGCAGCAATGGATGTGAATATCCGATACAGCAGCACCGGAAGCAAATTTGAACCACCGACAAGAGCGGCACAAAAGGTCGGGAAGCTGTTGATGCGCAGAGGCCCGGCTAGGACCTGAGCCAACTATAGGGTTTCGGGGTCAGCGTGCGCTATTTTGAGGAACCACCCAACGGTTTCTTCTGGGCACGGGGGCCGTGACACCAGACATCATTCGTCGCGCCAATCACAGAGATAGAGGCGCGACGCGTTCGACGTACCTCTCGAAGCTTCTGTTTGGGAGACCAGTCTCTGCTTGCAAGTCTTCGTGCGTAGGTGACAAGCTTGGGGGTGATGGCAGATAGATATCCCAGGGCATAGGCGCGAAGGATGCTACAGGGCGATTAGCAAGGGTATCTTCACCCTGATTGGAGATCTCCACGCCACGCACGGCACGGGAGATCGGAAAACAACACAAAGTAGACTTACGGCTTCAAAATCCGGGCTGTGGAGTGCCTGTCACGGCGACTCAACCGGAGATCCATACGGCCGGTAAGCTCTATGTCGTGATCCGCGGGGAGAAAGGATAAGCATCCCACCCGGTGATTCACGACCAATTGATCCCAGGACTCGTCAGCCAAGCCCGGGTTGGTGGGACGAGAAGCGTCCGATCCAAGAACGACGATTGGGGGTGGGCACAATGCGCACTGGACCGAAGATTGGGTAGTATTTCCAGCTCGAGGAAGAGGGGAGAACCAACGATCCCGTCACCTGCAGGATCGATGCCCTATGATCAACCGCGGATCTGTGTAACGGCCAAGCTTAAGTGCTTAATATGAGGGACCGTCGGAGCCTAAGCGGAAAGGAGAAAGGCAGAGGGACCTCGGTTCGTGGGGAAGCCCCCTGAAACATAGAGGAACGAACTAGTGAACGGGGGAGAAGCGACGATCATCCAGATGGTCGCGATTGTAGTCAAAAGTGGCCGGTCGGTTACGGGGCTCTGCTGTACCAGGCCCACGGGTGGTTTAATTAAAAGCCCAAAGGGGGAAAGATCGAACGCCTCCGAACAGAAACAAGACAAGGCCGAGACTTCGGCAGCACGGACCCCGGGGAAAGGCCTCGGTGGGTAGGGGATTGGAGGGGGAAGAGCCAAGCGGAGAGGTAAAGGGAAGGCCGAAGTGGATGTGTACCGAGTACCTTGGATCGTGGTAGGCCTCAAAGTTGGGGAACGGCGGGGAAACATGCGAATTGTTGGAACGGCACACTCGGCTTCAGGTACACCCTGGGTACCCAGACCGTAACCCTCCGAGTACCGCGATGTACCGAAGGCAGCCGCGAGCACGGCGGTAATTTATGTAATTTTGGGTACAGCCGTTACGTCACGCGACCTGGAAAATTCACATGTGAAAGCGATGCGATGCTCCGCGATGATGTGCCCCAGCTTTCGACCTTCGCTTGTCGCTCTTCGTCTTTCGCTCTTTTCTACATTTCACTCTCTTTGTCCGATCCGTGGGGTTCTGTCTACTCCATCTCTACTCATCCCATACTTTAATCGGACTTGACGACGTCTTTTCTCTTTGTTACAGTCGGTGAAGCTCACTATCAAGATCGCTGGTCCGGATTCGAGCAACCGTCAAGGCATGATCACCTTCTTCTGGTTCACGCTGCTCTCGACGTTTAGAGCAGCATATTATTGACCGGACACCGTCTTCGCTTGCCAATACAAAGCAACCTATACATACCATGCAGACATCCGGCCCCGAAGTACATACCGGTCGAAACTCTCCGCCGCCAGGCCCGTTTGGCTGTGAGTATTTCGACCTTGCTCATCACAGTCTTTTTTCTGACAGTCTTACGGATTCTTTCCTCGGTCCCATGGATACTCCATTTGAGCAGGCCCCAGCCTTGCCGCCGGGGCCCTCTCTTCTTGACGATAACGAATCCCACATGCTCGATAACTTCTTCACCACCATGAATTCAAACAATTTCTCCAACGACTTTTGGGTCCGCGGTCCGCAGGACAAATCTGCAGGACTCAATTTCAATTGGGCCGACGAGCTCCCGCCGACTTTCGCGGGTTCTACAACTTCACTCTCGCAGCCGTCGTTCCAACAGCAGAACCTCAAAGCAAACATGATGGGAGGTGCTTCAGACCCAAACATATACGCTGCAGCTTCAATGCTTTATCAGGGTGGTGTGAACGGAGCTGAGCTCGGCTCCGCCCTGGCCCAGCAAGCGTTTGCGGGACAAGCGCTTCCCATCAACGATCTCCATGCCCAAGATCGACGCGGCTCGCAGCATGTGGCTCCTGCACAAGCCTCGGGATCGTCGCCTCGTGCTCAACTGCCGACTGGCTTCCATACATCGGAGATGCTTTTCGACGTGCGCGACCGGATCCCCGAAGATCAACATCCGTCTCGCAAAGTCCGAGGTCTTCACTGGGGCTCCGACAACAGCTTCATGGACCAGGGCTATATTGCTCCGCCCGATCAGCCCGATATGGAGACACGCACAAAGGATCTTCTTACTCATCTGGACTGCTTCGAGCCTCAAAGCAGTGCGGCCAATACTCGAGCCCCGAGCCCGGAACGTACGAATGGCGCTCATGCACAACCCTCCGCTTATCGTCCGGTTGACGGAGAAGAAAGCCCCCAACCCAGGAAACGACAGCGAACTATCAAAGATGATCAATTCTCGGATGATGAAGATTCGAGACTACAGACAAGGAAATCCAGAACCCCCAGCAATGCAAAGGCCCGTCGGGCCTCAACCCAGACGAACCGAAGGGACAGTATCACACCGGGAAGCAAGGCGCCACGAGAGAACCTCTCGGAAGAGCAGAAGAGAACCAACCACATTCTCTCCGAGCAGAAGCGGCGGAACCTCATCCGCCAGGGTTTCGATGATTTATGCACGCTGGTGCCTGGCCTTCGTGGCGGCGGCTTCAGCAAGAGTGCCATGCTCACCCAGGCTGCCGATTGGCTCGAGGACCTTCTGCGTGGCAATGAGATCCTGCACAGCCAATTAGCCGACATGAAAGGCATCAATGGTTTGGTGATGCCTCGATGAGGGCTTCTCGCGACGTGACCACGAATGTTTTTTTCTATTTGCTCGGATGATCTCGATTTGTTGATTTTTTTCTTTTCACTGGCATTGCAAGCGATTTGGTTGTGTGAGTCCTAAAAGATATTGTGTTATTGCCTTACCCACCCGCAATGGAGAGCATACTCTCGGCAATCTCCATTGCAAGCGATTCAGGGTGGGTGGGTTAATTCCTCCGGCTTGGCGAGTGGGCGTTCAGTTTTTTTACAAGATACCATTGTTTTCGTTTGAGACCGAGTATTTCCTGTTCGGAGCTCTGATTTATACGGCTGCGGTGGCAGACCATTTACGATACCATTCATAATCTAACGTGAACTATGTATCTAAGCATCTTCATATGTCCCAGCTGGTAATTGCTCTGTTCGGTTAAAACAAGCTTAGAGTACCGTATAGCCACCAGTGATCGAAATACATTGCACATATCGGACAAATTACTTGAACCATAGTGAATACAGTGCCCAGGCGTAGTTGGTGCCGATGTACTACTGTATTCCGCACAGAGTACTCCACATAGTTGAGATAGACCAGGATACATAGCTCAACATTTTGCACAATGTATATTCGGATACTGGATTAGTAGGAATTTTAGACGATAATTATGCCAACAGCCAATGAAAACGCGATCATTAGCAGCCAATTCCGAAAATGAGTTGGCTTAACGTCTGTACTTCGGGGAAACGATCACCCCGGGCCTAAAGCCGCTCCCGCCCCACCGCCGTGTTTTGGATGCAGACGCGTCTTGACTTCATCCAACCCCCAACTCCTCGACAACAACCATGCCCCCCAAACGCAAGCGCTCTGGTGACAATGGAGATGTCGAAGATGAATCCAACAAGCGCTATGCCTACCTGAAACCGAGCATCCGTCGAGTCCCCGAGAAGACCATCAAAGCGAAATGGTCCACTCTGCCAGAGCCCGTCCAAGACAAAGTCCGCGACTTGTTCCATTCGATCGAGCGCCCGGTTATCGTGCGACAACAGAATGAGAAGAAGCGCATTGAGGCACAGAGCGCTGTCCAAGCTGTCGTTCGAAAGTACGTTTTCGTCTGAGCCTGCGTTCTGGTCGCATCACATCCAAGAGTGTTTTGCAGTCAGTGCTTCGCACTTGCTAACATGTTGCTTGCAACCTTTCAGTCTAGGGAGGCGACTCCCTCGAATGCCATTTCCGCCGATTACAAAGGACTCGAATTTTGACTATGAGTCGGCACTCGATGAACATGTATGCATCTTCTTATTACTATGCCTGAAATGCCGGGCTAACTTCATTGTGTAGCGATCGCTTGAGGCCAACTTGGCTACCATGAAAGACAGCATCGACCTTCTGAAGGCTGAGATTGCGAAGGAAGAGGGCCTTCTCGCTGATGAAAAGAAGGCACTTCAGGAAATGGACAAGAACGCGAAGAGAGCAGAGGCCGAGAGAAAGCGCCAGACTAAGAACGTACGCATTAAATTTCCATTTTGGGGCGCATTATTTTACTAACATCGTCTTCAAGGAACATCCTGTGCTCCGGCAACTGAACGAGCTACCCCAGGTCCCAGACCAGACGTCCTCCGAGTTCTCTCTGTTGGATACTAAGGGCAGCCAGGCTACACTGGACGAAGTAAGACTCTCTGCCGGAAATCTACAAGCATTATTATACTCACACTCTTTTAGCTGGACGCGGATCCTGGCATCCAGAAGCTGATGAACCAACTGTATGGTCATTTACAATCCATGCAAAGCAACACCGCTCCTCTCGAAGGCCTCGGAGATGCGATCACCCGGTCACAAGCGGCCTTGGATCTTTTCTCGATGCCGAACGACTGAAAAAGTGCTCGATCTTACATTGACTTACCACTTACGAGACAAAATGGGCCATTTGAGGCAAGACACGTGCGAAGATCTTGGAGAGCTTTTCCCCAGCTGCAAGCTTATGGCCGCATTTCGCGCTCCGGGAACACCCAGGAGACCCCTGTCGAGTTCGCAGATCCCGATATATTTCCAGCGGAACTGCATACAGGTGGCACCGTGCACCGTGAGGACTTCTATCGCAAGTGAACAACGTGTGTATCAACACAGTGGAAAGACGTTCACCATTCCCCGTGTGGAGAGCGTGCAGTCGATCATGGACCGGCCAATCTGAAGGACTGCATTGCTTATGATTCGCGTCAGAACCCGAGGCTCACTGGTCCAGCATCTGATCGAAAATCCGTGCCCTATGAGACCATTTAGATAGTAATGAAATCGAAACAATATGGCCAGAGCGTAATAATGTGGTGTACCCCGTAAAAGCCGGACCGAGGTCCTGACTGGAGGTGGCGGCTCCGAAAAAGGTCGGGGGATCCCCCGTGCGGAGCAGTTCGGAGGGGTTGAGTCTCCGCTCTCGCGCCCCAAGAACTTTGACCGTTGCCTTTGACGTCTCAACCACTTCTGCTTCCACACGCCAATGTCTGCAGGCAGCCATTTCGCCCAGTCGCACTGATTCTACAATGACTGGCAAGAGCGCGGGTGCAGGCTCCGAGAGGAACGCCAAGTCCAAGGGTGATGCAGGGAAGGATGCGCGCGCAAAGGACTCGCCTGCTGCGGCCAAGTCTGAAACTTCTGGCATCGGCAGTCACTCCAGTCCTAAGAAGCGTCGCAAGGTGAATCACGGTAAGATGTCTTTGCGCATGCGACAGGGATCTTGGGGTCTGCCCTCCCGGGTTCGCATGCCGATTTGGAGACGGCCTTCGCTAATGCTTCATATCTACAGCCTGTGTCTATTGCCGCCGCTCGGTAAGCTTCATATCCCAAACCTCGCACTTATTTGGCGACAGCCCAGCTGGCCCCTCCATGCGTGGTGGGGTGGCTGCTATATTGAGGAATTCGCTTTTGCTAACTGGAGATCCTTGGTCGCGTGGGACAGCATATGACTTGCGATTCGGTACGACTTTCTCCCTTCCCTTCAAAAATATTCCACTCCTCTATCCGCTATGACCCGGAAGATGTACCTGCTGACCAGTTTCGATTCGTGAAGGAACGGCCTTGCACCCGATGTATAAAGCGCAATATCGGGCATCTGTGCCATGACGAGCCTCGGGAACCCACAAAGCGACGCGACCCAGATCATTCCGCGGCGGACGAGGAGGGCTCATCCAATAATGATCTCGTCAGCGTTCAAGGTATGCCTCGGAATGTCGACGTCTCTGATGCTGCCGGTCAGCAAATCCTCCCCGACGGTACGATCGGAATCCCGCCTTCCTCGGTGCAGCCTGCAAATATTCCCACATCTGCCCAGGGCCTCAGTGGAAATTCCCAGCCATGTAAGCTCGAGACCAGAGGTCGTCTTTGTATTTGGTTTCGCGCTCAGCTGACATGTGATTCTAGTGATGCCGTACAATGACTGGATGGGCGGACAGAACCAGTTCCAAGACATGCACTCGCTTCATCCGTCGTACATGTTTAATGCCCATGAAGTTACCAACGAGTACAACTTGCTTGGTGATTTCCTTAACAACAGCCTGCTGGATGATGGAGCTATGTTCCAAAATCAAGACATGCCGGGCGTGTACTCCGATCCGTCGGTAATGAACTCGATGAACAACACCATGAGCATACCTAATGGCTTGCCACAAACCCAACTTCCTCCACCGGCCCACAGCCAAGCACCGCAGGGTGACTCAATCCAGCCCCCAACATCAACAGTCGGGAACGACAAGGCGCGCGAGACATACTACATGACTGCTGCAGATCCGTCTGGGTCCGACCCGCCAGAGGAACGCATGAACAGACTTCTCAAGGCCAAGTATGATGCTGGACTATTGAAGCCTTTTAACTATGTCAAGGGTTACGCCAGGCTCAACCAGTACATGGAAAAGAATATGCAACAGCTGTCCCGGCAAAAGATTCTTCGGCAGCTGGACAAGTTCCGGCCCAAGTTCCGGGAACGCATGCAGAGTCTGACAGACATCGAGCTGATTCTCGTGGAGATGTGGTTCGAACGTAGCTTGATGGAGTACGACCGTGTCTTCGCTAGTATGGCGATTCCCGCTTGCTGCTGGCGCCGAACAGGAGAGATCTTCCGAGGCAACAACGAGATGGCGCAGCTGATTGACGTTCCAATTGAGAGCCTTCGCGATGTGAGTGTACCGTGTTTACCCGCTCTCGAAAGAATACTGACCTCTTTCTGTAGGGCAAACTTGCCATCCACGAAATTATTGTCGAGGACCAGCTGGTTAGCTACTGGGAGAAATTCGGTGCAATTGCCTTCGACAATACCCAGAAAGCAATGCTCACCAGCTGCACGCTGAAAAGTCCCAACCCCAATGCGGCAAGCGAGGGGATTCAGTGCTGCTTCTCCTTTACGATTCGACGAGATAATCACAACATGTAAGTGTCTTTGAGCATGGCTCTTCTGCACGAGAACTGACAAGAGTCTAGTCCATCTCTCATTGTTGGTAATTTCCTCCCGACGCAACGGATACACAAGTAGCTTTGGTGTTTGAATGGTTGGAATCAAATGGGCTTCAAAATGTCGGCATTGTGCTTCTGATTGATATTTTTGACTTTTTTTATTCCCCGAGGCTGTAGGCTTGACTCCTTTTGCCTGAAAATGTACCATTTCTGAGGTGTACAGTATTTCGTTCTTCGCCTTGAACTTCTGTGGTTTCTTCAATCTCACGTTAGTGCTCAGTAAGGTAACAGAGTAGCAGGCAGGTAGTGGACGTGATGTGAGGTTGTGGCCTCTCCCCAAGTTGTCTCATCCCAACGAACCGTGCACCTTCTCACCTCCCACCCTTAATCTGATTGCCACTTTACTTTTCTCCCACCACACAGTATTCTTTCATCCAAATACTCTTGCCATGGTTTCTTCTCAGTTCGGGATGCTGCATGGGAAAGTAGCTGCACTGGCAGGTATGAGTCCAGGCCTTGACAATAACGTGTTTGTCTGCCCATCTGAATACCTTTCTGATAAATGTCATTCATCTCAACAGCTACAGCTGCTGCGTTGCAAGTTCGAATATTCAGAGAGGAGCCAGCAACCAGCCTCGTCGATGGTATCCTCACCTCGCTCAAGGAGCAGGTTGAGGACTTTCCTTCAAAGGCAGAACTTCCTGTTTCAGCTCACAGAGAGCTGGATACAGTCGCAACAGAGCTGTGGAATGCTTGTGTACATACTGGGAATGCACGTCTTTTGAATTTCGACGAGATGAAGGCACACAGCCTGGGTGTGTTCTCATGACCCGCTGCGAGACTGAAGTTGGCATAATAATTGATACGTTTTGAAGTGCGAGCCATGGCATGTTCTTTGATCAGCATTGCCACTTCAAACGAAGCTTCAGGTACGGTAAGCTTCTTATTTAATGGGACCGTCTCTTATTGCTCTGCAGGCCATATTAGAGCGCTCAAGGTGGCGTTCACAGCGTGCCGTTTCTGCTTTGGTATTGTACTATCCAGGCGCCCTACAATTACTTTCTCATACTGACAGAACCTTTGCAGAAAGCGAGCAGCAAGGTCTTGCCCTCATGATTCTAAAAATAGGTGCTCGACGATTGGATTTATTGCAATCATTTGCTCATCCTATTGATCCTGTCAAATTGGACACCATTGCTGCTGAATACTACATGCTCCGGGCTCATTTAGTATGCTTCGGAACGAACATAAAATGCCATGCCCCCCATCTGACTGTGTGTAGGCTCGGATTCAAGGCCGATTCGACATTGCCGAGCATCTTTACTCCAAGATTCCGCCAACCGGTACCTTGGACAAGCAACACGCTGTCATCGAACTCTGTTACGCTATTGGCAATGATGCCTCTGCGGCAAACCAGTGCGAGACTTCTATCGAATGGCTTGAAAAAGCGGTTGCGCAGCTGGATGATCTTACCGTTGATCAGAGCCAGGAGAAATGCTTCAAGGACTTGGATCTGCAGGTTCGTCACTCTCTCGGTAAGTGAACAAAATCTTCCAGGTTGAAAATACGTTTAATTTCTTTTAGTGAGGGTTTACCACAAAATAATTCCGCCGGCGCAGGCAGAGAAACTCAGGGAGCAGCTCAATATTCTCAAAAGGGTAAATTTCTTGTCTTTCGGATACTTCGATGTCTAACCTTTGCAGGAACATGGAAATACTGAAGCAGTTTTACTTCTGGAGATCTCACATATCCGCGGTGAAAGATATCCCAACGCCAATGCATTCTTCAGAGGTTTTACTACCTGGATAATTGCTCAATGTCGGCCGTTGGTACTGACGCTGATGTTCAGTTCTGAATCGAATCATTGACTGTATGAGTTTCACAGAGATCAAGTTCGATATGTAAGTTAAATTCTATTTACTATAATGACCCGCTGACAGTTCACAGGATCCTTGAGAATATCACATGGTCAAAGTGCTTGAGGTATGTCACTTGGAGTATCTTCATGGAACTTGCTTACGGGAAATAGCAACGGCCTCAGCATGGAAGCTCTTCTGTCATTGCTTCTGCGTGTATCTGCTGATATGAGACAATGGATTGAAAAGTGCTTCATTCGGGCCGTCGCGATGACATTCGCATCCAAGCTCCAAGATCAAGAAAGAATCGACTTCATCAAGCGGACAACTCAGTTGATGGAAGCTCGCAAATTCAACAGTCTGAGTCGCCAGGCATCTCATGCAGCATTAATTGTAAGACATATCTACTTGAAGATACTTTCTACTTTGCTAATTATCCTCTGCAGCTTATCTGGGCGCACGTCGATAATACTTGTTGCCAGAATCAGTCTTACATTGCAGAGAAATGGTGCCAGCTTATGCTAGATGCCAAAGTTTTTGAGAACGTTTCGAGGGCAAACAGATCCACAATCAAAAGGCGCGTAGTTTTACGACATTTTCCAGATCAGGGCTAATAGTCTCATAGGAAGCTCTTCGCGATCGCCATGAAAGACTCCAATATTAAACGGGCTTGCCAGATACTGAAACTTATGATTTCTGAATGCTGCAACCATGCCGATGCCTTTTCGCTCGTCGAATTCGAGTGGCTCTGCAGCAAGAGCTTTAACCTTGTGGGTCAATTGCTGTCAAGAGACGATACAGAAACTTCCAAGGGGATTCTCTCGTCCATGCACGAGGTTTGGCTGAACTCTACCCCGGTCAATGCCATTTCTAACGGCGCACTAGCTTCTACGGGTCTACAAAAAGAGTCCGCAGACCAACCTGGACAAATACAATCACTCTTTGTTCCTTAGTGTATTCCTTGGAATGATTACGCATGCCATCAATGCTCGTTCCGGTACAGATCAAGTGGCCAAGGTAAATGCTCCTAGGACTGCTTCTACTTTCAGCTTGGAAAGATGTCTCATAAATCCTTAGAGCGCCGCATATGTCTCTGTGGTCGATTGCTCCGATACCGTCAAGGGGTACCTCATGGGATATTCACCTCTTCTGTTACAACTGGACAGGATCCTCGAAGCTGCACTGGGAATGAACCACGAGGAGGCTATGGTAATCACGCTGACAATGGAATTTGAAGCGGACCTTTTTTTGAGTGACTGGCGAAAATTGTCCGACTGGTTTGTTGAAATCCCAGATGGGATGCCCGAAATTTTGGGTACGAAGCTCATGCACCTCGTCCTTTCTTGCGACGCCCTCCCACGCGACCTGAAAGTGTATTACGTTGCGGTAAGCTGATACCATCATTTATACGTTCTCGCTAATGGATGCGCATGTCCAGAACATCATACGCAATCTGTATCGTCGAACAGAGCTGACTACTTCACTCCGAGTTGCCTGCCCTCACTATCTCCACGAGCTATTCGAACTCTGTATCACCGACACAGTCCTCTCGGAGCCCCTACCCATGGACAACCTTTTGGTTAGATTTTGCGGGTGTCGTGTGAAATTCGAGCGTGGTCAGGTATATCTTATCCTTGCCGAAAGGTTGTTGGACCAGGCGATCAGGACTGCGGAGGACGAAGCTTATATGAACAGCGAAGTGCATCGCGAGCAGCACCAGCTCCGGAACAAGGCACGTGGAAATGATCCTCGGTATTCTTGCAACAGTGTCCCGTATCCAACTGAAGAGCTTGAGTATCTCGCTATTCGTGCGTTCAATCAGGCAGCAGAGCTCTACGCGGATGGGCGGGACGAGGATTGTCGCCGGTGGGCGAAGAAAGCCATTCATGTGGCAGAACTGATGGGTAATGATGAGGGCAGGACGCTTGCAGAGACCTTGCGGGCTCGCTTGGCCATGTTGCTATAGTTCTTCTGCCATCGGAAATATCATCAATACTTTCCTCTTAACAGCTATGAACTCCATATGAGCATAGCGCTTCCAGCAACAGATTTGTTTTACCTGCTATGGACGTTGCATGCCGAGGTTGATTCAAAACCACTAGTATTCAATGAGGTAGCGGACCCTGCAAGGCGCTAGACAATTTTGAGACCCCGAAACCCTTTGCTGTGGACCGCTGATTCAAACTCTGCACGCCGAACCAATCATTGTAATATAAAAATATAAATTGTCTTAAATCGCTGCTAGTATATATTTAATGTCAGGTATGTCTTCGCTTCTCTCCTCCCAATCCTAATCACGGATTCAAACGCCAAAACGAGATGGCCACCTTGACTCCCGTCCCAGTGACTCTTCCTGCAGACAAAGTACCGACCAAAAGAGACCTCAGAGACATTATCGGCACCTTCCTGACGAAAGAATGGCCATCCGTGGACCCGGAGACCCTGACAGTCTCGTACCATGCATCATTTGCAAACGCCCATTGCCCCGTCGAGCGACCGAAACCGACTATTGGCGCACCTACCGAGCCCTTGACGGTGTTCATCAAGTTTCACAAGGACACCGAGGGAGTCCTCGAAATCTTCAAGCATCTAGCGCCAAGTAAGCACGAGGAAGCGGTTCTCTGCTACGAGTACGGCCGGTCCGGACTAGGAGCCAAAGTCTATGGTTTCTTCCAGACCCGGGATGGAACACTCGGGAGAATCGATGAATTTCTAGACGCACGGAACATGGAACCGGAGGATGTGGAGAACCCAATCATCCGAGCGGATGTTGCGAAAGGAATGGCAATCTTCCATGCCTTGAAGACGTCGCTGGAGAAAAAGCCAGTGGAACCATACTATGAAGCTGTCATCAATGGACTCGAGAAGTACCACAGAATGGACAAATTGAAGGCGCTTGCAAAAGAAGGAGGTGTCAATATCGACACACTGGTTAACTACGACTTCGGGACGAGGCTGAGAAAAGTAGTGGACAAGTTGGAATCCATAGGAGGAAAGCCAGGCTGGTGTATCCATGACGTGCAGTTCATGAACGTCATGGTGAAAAATAATCCGAAGGAAGGGGAAAGCACAGTCGCCCTGATTGACTTTGAGTTCGTGATGCAGAACTACCGAGCGTTTGACATCGGCGGGCACTTCATGCAAAAGATGTTCAAATGGTTTGACGAGGAGAGCAGGATAGCGGACTGCCGGAGATATTCAGAAGAGGAGAAGCGACACTTCTGTGACGAATATGCCAGGCAGTGGAACAAAGTGACGGGGGATTCAGATACCGGGGACCAAGTGTTCCTGGAATCCGAATACGGATATATGTTGGCCATCACTTTTGACGTCCATAACATGCTGTGCTTCATGGAGAAAACCGGCGATAAGGATCCCTTGAACCTGCTCGGACTAAACAAGCTGTTCGATGAGTTTGTGGCTCAGTACGCCAATCTTAGCCTAGAAGATTGACGATACAAAAGAGCGGGCAACTCTCTCTTCCGTTCTTCTATTTTATGGAGTACTTAGGCCCATTTGTAATATCCTCTTGATCAGGCTCTAGAAAAGCAGAAACTGCAGTTTGTTCTCTAAAATCGCAAACGAAAAAGTGAGTCCATTGGTTCAATAAGACGAAAAAGCGGCTTGAGCCGCTTTAATTTAAAGATATGGGTATCATCAGAAGCAAAGTATAAGAAAAAGCAACGAAGAAAGAGAAAGTGGCCTTCCATCCACGGTGGGTAGATAGGGAATGCAGATTGTATGGAAAACGGGAAGAAGAAAGTCGAAGAGAAAGTAGAAATGTAGAAATGGGAAGAAGAAATAAACAGAAAAACGAAGGCAGAAGATGCGAAATGACCAGTGAGAAACTGTCAAACACCTGCAATGCCCGCACCTTTGCAGAGGCAATCGGAATCATGTTATCGGCTTCTCGTCTTGGGCGCATTAGATAGCTGACCGAAAGTGGCAACGAGAGAAGAAAAAGGTGCATGAATATTTCAGTCATCGGCATTCGCATCATACGATTGGCTTCTCGTAACCTCGCGAGCGCCCGTGTGGCGCAGTACTGGAGTGGAGGGCATGTGGCGAGGCATATGAGGAGACCGAGAAGAGATCGATGAGTAGCTTGGCTTGCGGTCCATGTCCTTGCCGCTGCTGTCAGTCTCGGTCTCGCCGCTTTCGTCGCTGGTCTGGGACCGCGCGCTCACGGCACGAAGCGTGAGATTCAGTTCTCGCTCGAGCTCTTTCCGTGCTTTCATTTGCTGGCTTGTGCCATTGAGCTTTTTGCGATATGCTCGCAGAGTCCGGCACACTTGCTCGGTGGACATGTCCAGACTGCCGAATTCGCTCCGAGTGGAGGCTTTGGCGCGTGAGCGGAAGTCTGCAGATGTTCGGCGGTTTGTGCTTCGTGCACTGCTGGGATTTTTATAGGTCGATGTCTTCGTCTTTGGACTGACCGGAGATGGGGACCGGCGGCTTTGGTCTGTTGGGGTGAAGCATGTAGGCGAACGGCGATTGGGGGGAGATGGTGTTTCGGCTAGGGAGTTGTTCTTGAGAGTCGATGGTGTCAAAGACAATTTTGACATCTTTCTAGCCAATGTCGGAGACAACTCGCGGGCAGGAGTAGGTGTGCCCAAGGGATTCTCAGGTCGAAATCCAGCTAGCTCACTCGTTGAAAGGACCTTCCGCAGGGGTGGTTTGGCGGCAGTCATTTCCTTCATGGGGCCTTCGTCGTCTCGCCCATTCTGGAGATCCTGTGAAATTTGCTGTTGCACCGATAGATACCAGATCATCAGAATGCCATCCATGCCAGCAGAGATCAAGTTCCGTTTAGGAACCGGCTTGTCAGACTCATCAGATTCCTCTAGAAGTAGCACATCGCTGACACCTTCTGTATGCCCAAACTCTCCAGTGAGCAACTGATCTCGCTCCAGATCATATACGCGGATGGACTTGTCCGTGCTGGAAACTCCAATTAAAAGTTTTGGGCAATTGCCTGGAACCTCCGAGGTAACGGTCAAAGCACTCATGATCACCGCGTCGGTTGCTTCCGAGTCAGATGCTCGGAAGCAGTGGAGTTGTCGACCAGATGGAATGTCGAATTTGAAAATACAGCGGTCCATAGTTGACACGAAGAGCAAGTTCGAGTCATCAGGACAGACGGTCATGGAAACTGGAGAGGATTTAAGGGTAATGACTCTGGATATGAGGTAGGCAATGGAAGTTGCTCCATCCACCTCTCGCGTCGCACGCTCTCGAATGAGAATCGTGCGATCCGCAGAGCTCGACAGCAGCTTCTCGCCGTCGTTCAAGAACATAATTTGGCCCACTGCTCCAACGTGGTCATCCATGGTCTGGATCAGCTGCAGTGCGTTGTCTTTCTTCTCGAAAAGCTGCACAGTGCGATCTCGGCCAGAGCTGGCGACCAGGCAAGAGTCGGCAGTAGAGTGGATGGCGATGTCCGTGATCTCGGCCCCGTGGGCGCGAGCCTCATTGACGCAAACCCAGGGCTCTTTCGAAAGAAGCCTGAGCACCCCGAATTTGTCCCCTGCAACAAACCAGTCCGCCTTGTCTCCGGCTCTTAAAACCCTCAGCTCATTTGCGATATCATCTTCCATCGCCTGGCTTTGCTCGAATGGCACCACCTTGGAATGCAAACATTTCCCTCGAGCTTCCCAGAAGTTCACCGAACCATTGCGAGACCACGAGAAGAAGTCCGCGGAGAAAGCATTTGGTGCCTTTAAACGACGCAGGCCGAGCACTGGGTCCCGGTGGGCTGGCATAGAGTTCTCGCCGGGTTCCTGTTCTTGCTCGTCCTCTTCTTGTAAAGCGTCCATAGGGTAAAGGTGGATTTCACGGGTCGCTTCCACCGTTACCAAGTGGGAGGAAAGAGAGCCCATGCACGTAATGGGAGGCGCCTTACTTTTCTTTTCCACTGCGCCTTTCTCCATTCGCGCGGGTGACATGGGAGTAGGCACGGCCGGTGATCGAATGGCCTCGAAAGACAATCGCTGCATCTTCCTGCCACGCCCTCCCAGCCAGACACACTCTCGATCGAAATCAACCGCCAAAGACGTCACGCCGAACCCGAGCTGTGCCACCGTGCACAGTTTCTGGGACCCTTCCCTATCATCTATGAGGCATATAGCACCGGACTCCGTGCCAACCACGGCCTCGTGGTCCGAAATGCTGCCTACGCAGCTGAAAGTGCTGTCTCCCAGCGGTCCCAAGAGGCAATTTCTCCCCGAGAGAGCCTTCGGGGCGGGGTTTGGCGAGGGACCTGATCCATCCACATTCAAACGAGACTTGGTTGGGGAGACTGGTCGAGTAGGAGGAAGCCTCCATACCTTGACATGGCGCACACCGGTCCTAGGAAAAGTGTCAACATGTTATTGCCATCGCAGTGCCGGGGAAGTCATACGTCACCAAGGATTGACCCAGCCAGCACATATCGTGAATGAAGGATGTACATTTATTCGCCGAGTGCAGCTTGGCCGAGCCATTCTTAAGGTTGACAGACCAGATGAAGAGAAACCCGTCGTTCACATTGCCGAGGGTTGCTAGATATTGCGAATCAGGGCTGAAGGCGAGACTGCGGACACCGAATGTATGGTCGTTCAGGATCGAAAGAGGAACATCTGGTAAAGCGTCTGCGGCAGTTGAAAAGATCAACACACGGGGATTGTAGCCGGTCTGGCACCTGTCAGCGACAATTCTCTGTATATCTCAGCACGTTATCGCTCACCTCTCCCACTGCCAGGAATCTTCCATTTGGGCTGATCGAGACACTAGTTACCGCCTTGATCCTTTCCCTTGAGGACCATGCGCGCGGGCTTCCGTTATCGGAGGCTTCCCCAGACGGCGACGCAGCGAGATTGATGTGTGGATTAGAGCGGATGTGTGAAAGAGAACGCGACTTGGGGTCTGGTGTCGCTGGCGGGGTAGACTGATTGTAAAATGAAGTGGGTGGATTCACGCTCGTAGCTGAGGGGCGAGCTCGGAAGAAGCGCTGGCTGATGTTGGCGTCGTCGTCCAACTCGGCAAGCACTGCGGCAGAGCCGGCGCAGAGGGCAAAGCGCTTGCTCTGGTCATGACTGGAGAAGCCATTGGGGGTCGTGGTCGTTGTACCCAGGACCGTCTGAAGAGATAGTGACGATTGGTGCGAGGACTTGCTGGGTGATCGGGTGCCTGGTCGGAGCACGGGGGAGTTGGAGGGGGTGATCTTCAGGGAGGCGCCGGGCCCTGAAAAGCGCGTGGTTGCCATTGGGACATTCGAGATGGTTTTAGACTCCCCTGAGTGCGCGGGGTCTTTTCATTGCAAGTTGCGCATCCGTCGCAAGAGATTAATTTTCAAAGGCGGGTGAAAGGATAGAAAATGGCGTGGCGGGGGATCGGGACAGGGCCACTGTGGGGTGGAAAAGAGAAAACTCAGGAACTATCGAGCTGAAAGATCTCGAAGAAAATAACATAAACAGCTCTATCGGGCGCTAGCTATGTTGATCTTGGATTCCACCGTCGAGGAATGGGACCCAAAAATGAACCGTGGAACGTGGATGGTGGGGACCGAAGTACCTGCCCCTGACAGCTGTGTCCGGCTAACTATTTTAACCTACTGCTGACTGCCCTCTGCGAACCTAGCTCCCTATTCCTGTGCTTAAACTCTAAGAGCTTGCGCTGCCTTTTGTTGAGGCGAACGGTGGGTCGCCAATCGGGGCCCTAGCACGGTCTATGGCACTAAACCCATCTTCGCAACGATAGGCCGAGATATGCCGTCGACCTGGGCAGCTTCTTCTCAGTCTTAGCTCACAATGTACCCAGACTTCACTCACTGGCTAGATCTGTACATCTTGATTGCTTTGTCGTCTCTACAGAATTTGACATTTCTGCACGAACGGCTATAAATAATAGCAGTATTCCACTTTATCAACAGGCGTCACTTCCTTTCCTCTTTAAAGCTGAGGAAGTGAACATCATCGTCTTTGTGACCAGCCTTCACAACGATTCTTACTGCTATAACTCCAAAACACTCCTCTCAACATCCTGTCTAGGTCTGGATCATAAACAATGCGAGTAGGATGAATCCCTTCTCCATTGGTAAGGCCTGCATGCTATTTCTTTGCTCTATGGAACGTGAATATTGGGATCCGATAATCTAGCACTCAAATTGCTCATCAGAACGTGATTTGGTTAGCTATCACCACGACACAGACCGTTATAGCTAAGTTAGTTGTGCTTGGTTTTCATGCCTTAGAAAAGAGGCATCGATCTTATTGCCACCGGGCCCCATCTTTTTCGTCGTGACACTCTCCTTTCTCTTCATCACTCGCGAATCCTACGATGGCAACGCCATGCACTGCGCCGGCCAAGATGGCCTTTCCAGTGCTTCTACGCAGGGTCTTCCGTTCCGAATTCCCTCGGTGCCTGCGCACCTCTCCTACGCTCCATTTTACTCGCCCTCTACGAACCTTCCAACAGCCACGACTATTCAGCTCAACGCCGCGATTTTGCCAGGCTGTGACCGAGCACTCATTGCCTCAGACCTCCGATTCTTCTTTATCCAAAAGCACTGGAGACATTGACCCGAGCGCCTCAACGAAAGCCACATCTCCGAGCGCATCGGCCCAACCAAACATCAAGCGCGGCCCCAAGAAAAAGACAAAAGATGGCAAAAATATTGGCAAGGATGGAAAATTCGACAGACTGAAGAAATTCACCAGCAATAAGAAAAAACCCGAGCATTGGCAAATACAAAAGGGCGCGCTGGGCGAGAAATTCCCTACCGGCTGGAATCCGCCCAAGAAGCTTTCTCCCGACGCGCTCGATGGCATCCGTCACCTGCATGCCACCGCCCCTGATCGATTCACAACCGCCGTTTTAGCGGAGGAGTTCAAAACTTCCCCGGAGGCCATCCGCCGCATCCTGAAGAGCAAATGGAGGCCGTCTGAGGACGAGATCGAGAGTCGACGCAAGCGATGGGAGAAACGACATGAAAGAATCTGGAGCCAGATGAGCGAGCTAGGTCTTCGCCCGTCGACCAAAGCTTCCCGGCCCGTGGGCGATGCCAACAGGTTGTTGTATAGAGACCAAAAGAAATAGGGGGACATTGTGTATATTATCTCGGATCTCATTCTTGCGTTGGAGCGATCTTTTCTTATGGTGTTTTTTTTCAATTGCGCACATGACAATGGGCCTTTTTGCACATGATTGGGGCCAATGCTCTCGTCTCTATAGACCTCAGGCTGTCTTCATAATTCCACGCATGAGCCCTGTTCCTCAATTCAGCAACAGTGCAGTAAAATGTGAATAACGAGCATCAAAATACTGGCATTCAACCGAAAAATTCACTATTTTGGGGTTCTGATATTCGGCACATTACGTAGAACAAAGGGGTTCAAAGATGTCCCGCTAACAAGTGTGGAGGCGGCGCGTCACGCAACCTCACCTGCAACTCCGACTCCGCCTCGGCAGCAAACACATGGGCCTACGCCTCGCGCCTCCGTGCCTTCCATCCGACAGCATGATGCTGGCTCTGTGACAATTCTTTGTATCTGCTGACGGTCGCAGCTCCTCATCTGCATCCGAGTACAGTACGCTGAGTACAGCAGCCCACATGCTGACACCGCGCCGCCATGCCGTCGAACATCCAAGTCTTCGTGAAATGGAAAGACCAGACTATATTTGCGGGGGAGAATGTGGAATGCACCATTACATTCAAGAACGTGGCAGATACTGCGTCCGAAGCAAACAATGGAGCTGAACCTGGCCAGCACCAGCGCAAGGCCTCTCGAGTCGCGAACCACACCGGCAACTCCCCTTCGGACTCTTTCTTCTCAATGAAATCACCCCAGAGCCTCTTTTCGGGACGCCGATCCTACTCCATCAGCTCTCAAAGGAAGCCTTTCCACCGAACCGCCTCTTCATTGAGCTCCCCACTCGTCGCCTCCCAGAGCTTCCCGCCCCCCAGCGGCCCCTCTACACCTCGAACTTGGCAGCCAGGCCACAGCCATAAAAGATCCGTATCGATTCTCTCTATTGATAGCGAAGGTCAACCCGATAAAACAACCTCGCCGCAGAATTATAGAGGCAAGCCGGCCAGGGGCCATGGACGTTCAGCAAGTCTCCAGGTTGTCCCCAGGAGGAACGACAGCTATGACGATTCTTATAGAAAAGGTGATAGGCCGGTTCATACACATGGGGTGCCTCGAGCTCACAATGGTTATTATAAAGCGAGATCCCATATACCCGGCCCTCCGCTCGCAGAATCCCCAAATGAGTCAACCTCCGGTGGTCTGAGAGTCGATACTTCCCACCTCGGACGAGCTAGTCGTACAAGCTCTGTCACAAACAGCCCTGTTGTTCCGACCGAGCAATTGCGCGCTTCCTCTCGAAGACCCCACCCACCCGCTTTCGATTTCAAGTTTCCAGCTGCCCCTCCAACGACCGAACCAAACAACCGCCCCCGTCTTTCCCCATCTCCCAAGTCGACAGACAAAATCGCCCCAAGTAAGAAATCAACGAAAGATGCTTCGACGTTAGGCCCCCCGTCCCACCAGCAACTTGCGCGAATAATATCGGCCACGAGTGTGAATGGAAGCACTCGAAGCAGCGGCGAGTTTTACTCGGTCAGCGATCATTCTAGTGAGACATTGGCATCTGAGTACACGACCTATTCTTCTCAGGGTGCACGGGTAACCCCAACACCAGCCGCTCGACATGCGCGGCATTATTCAAGCGTGGCAGCGTCTTCTGCCAGATCGAACGACAGCCAGGCCCTATTGATGGGTTATGCGCAAATAAGCGCATCGTTCACAGTCGACGGCTCACTCGTCAACCAATCAGTCTTCGATGAAGTCAAAAGGAAAGGAGTCGTCGGTGGACAACCAGGTACGGGCGGCCTTCCAGGGCGGCCCAGTTCTGCCAGCAGTGATCGAGCCCGGAAAGGTGGTGGCTTCTGGGGATCGTTTAAATGGAATGCCATTGAAGAGTCGATCAACGGGTTTCTCTCGAACAATGAACTTGATGGTCTGCGAGAAATGCGCGGGGTCGCTTCATCACGATCAATTCCATTGCTTTCCACCCCACAGTCGCTTCTCTTCGTCGACCTGCGACTATCACCCGGGGAAGAGCAGTCGTACTCCTTCTCCTTCTCTCTTCCCAGAGGACTTCCGGCGAGTCACAAAGGCAAAGCCATTAAGATTGCCTACAACTTGGTTATTGGTACCCAGCGGCCCAGCGGCCCCAACGAGTCTCAACGCGTCAACCGCATCAACATCCCATTCCGCGTGTTCAGCGGTGTAAATGGTAAGTTGTGACTGAAATGATTTTTTTGATCTTCCCAGACCTAACAGCTTTCAGACAAAGGAGACGTTCTTGGCCATGATCTAATGTCACCCTATGTAATTCTCCGTGATGAAGCCAAGGTGCAAAAAATTGGACCCAATGCTCCTGTCGCTCCCAAAAGTCAGAGTATCAGTACCCCATGGAACTCAGCTGGAGATTTCCTGTTATACGTGGATGAGATCCTGGAGCAACGCGCACGCTCTAATACTCTGTTCCCCCCGGGAACAGCTCTTTCGAGAAAACCCAGTTTCGAAGAACTTCCACATGCGATGTCTTGTAAGGATATCATCGATTTTGCAATCCTTCGCAGCAACCAAGCTGTCAACTCCCGACGCAGCCCCAACCGATTCGAGATCGCTCGTGATGGGCAACGCATTGCCGTGGTTGTGTTGAACCGCCCCGTTCACCGACTCGGAGAAACCATCATTGCTACGGTGGACTTTGGCAATGCTTCGATTCCATGCTATGCCGTGCGAGCGTCGCTGGAGACATCGGAGAAGGTGACACCCAACCTCGCCGTCCGTTCAAATGCAAGCATTCATCGAACGACACGCCGCATTCATGCATCTCTATTCGAGAACACCTTGTACGCCACAAGAGTGGTCTTCAGTCCCGCCATTCCTATCACCGCAACCCCCACTATTCTCACAAGTGGCGTTACCCTCGACTGGGATTTGCGTTTTGAGTTCGTGACACCGACCCTGCACAATGAACAAGGTCCTAGTCCGTCTGGGACACAGCTATTGGAGACATTGTCTTCCGATGACCGCGGCAAGGTGATGTCCGCGATGGAACATTTGGGTTGTGAGTCCTTTGAAATCTCTATTCCGCTCACGGTCTACGGTGAAACCGTGCGAGAACAGCTGTCGGAAGAGAACGAAGGGTACGCTATTTAAGGATGCGTGCTACGACTCCGGGGCTTTAAAGGTGCCTGCGGTGCAGGTCGTTCTCTTGTGTATTTGATTTAGATATCCCCGTATCCCGCCCCATGCGCAGGGTTTGTCGCATATTTCTTAGATACCTCTATACTTCGTGTCGATACCGCGTTCCCGCAACCTTTTTTCTCGCTTCTAAGAAGGTAGACATAAGGGTTGATATTAGTTCGCCCAAATACTCAACCAGCATGCGTCCCAACTAGCTACTTTTCCAAAAACGTCAAAGCTGCGAGACACAGCGCATCCACACCAACCTTCATTGTTGGTTGTATAACCGGTGCAAATAGGGCCGAGTGATTCCCAGGGATCTCTTCTCCCGAGCTTTGTGCCTTATCCCAAAGTTCTGGGTCAATACATCCAGTGAGCCAAAAGCAGCTCGGAAGACCTCGGCAGGTAGCCAACGTGGAAAAGTCCTCGCTGACATTAGTTCTCGGTGTATCGCCGTCAAAGCTTTCAAAATGACTACCGAAGGATGCGGCCACTTGGGACGCCAGGCTGTTGTCATTTGTGGTGGGCGGGAACCGTCTTGTCGGAGTAAACACGGGCGGTTTGGGCGAACCACTTGCCACGCACTCGGCCTCGACTACACGTTTGATAGCAGACATGAGCTTTTCACGAGTCTCCAGTTTGGCACTCCGGAAATCGACCAAAAGTTCAGCCTTGTCCGCAATGATGTTCTCCGTCTGGCCAGCTTGGAGACTGCCGACGGTCAAGACAGCAAGATCACTGGGATCAATCTCTCTACTCACGATGCTCTGCAGTCTCACAACAATGTGAGCGGCGAGAAGCACGGGATCCACTGTCTGATGCGGCTGTGAACCGTGACCACCACGCCCAAAAACAGTGACCTTCATGCTGTCAGCAGCAGCCATGATCGTACCGGGACGTGACCCAATGCTGCCCGCACGCATTCGCATAACGTGCTGACCAAAGACGTAGTCTGGCAGGGGGATCTTTGAGTAAAGTCCATCGTCAACCATCGCCTGCGCGCCTCCACCCCGTTCTTCATCGGGCTGAAACAGTGTGATCAAAGTCCCGCTCCATGCGTCTTGCATCTTCACGAGCTTCTCAGCCGCGGCGAGTAGACAGGTCATGTGCATATCATGCCCGCAGGCATGCATCACGGGTCTCTCAATGCCGTCGGCGTCGCGCATAGTCACGGAGCTCGCATAGGGGAGCCCGGTGAGCTCCTTGACAGGAAGGGCGTCCATGTCTGCCCGCAAGAGGACGGTCTTCCCAGGACCGTTTCTGAACACTCCTGCCAGACCATAGCCTCCGATATTTGTGTGGATATCAAAGACCTTCAATTCGGCCAGATGGGCTGCAACCTTTTCGGAGGTAGATTTCTCCTGTCGTGAGAGTTCCGGATGCAAGTGGAAGTATTTGTAAAGGTCCTCGTAAGGGGCCAGATCCAAAGAGGTCTTCTTCAACAGGTCTGATAAGCTTGTTTCCGTCATCTTGTGGTGTTTCAGGGAGTGTATTTTCCAAATTGAGGGGGAAGCATCTGAACTCCGTGGACGTTGAGTCAGAAAGCATTCCCCGAGGATCCACCAGGTGCTGGCATGGTTTCCCGTTTCCGCTCCATCCGTGGATCGGGGTGTCCGCGGGGGCGTTTCAAGTCCATTTAAATTTCATTATGCCAACAGCAGTCGGTTGGACCTTCCTCGATTCTACTAGATCATGGGAAGGTCTTTCGGATAAAACATCCACGGAGTCTCGTGGTGGCAGGCTCCTGCAAAGAGGTATCTAATTTGGATGCCAGAAGAAGGAAATAAAGGCGGCTTGATACAAAATCTACAGCCCGGCTCAACATTCTGCAGATATGAATTTCCTAAAACACGAGTCTATGGAAGAGCCGTGCACACGTCAAGTAGCAAATAACATGGCAGAGGTGGGGCAAGCAATCGTAAGTACTTTTGCGCCTCTGGAACCGTTGTTAGAAGTCTAAAAGATTCTTGTATCTATCCAACTATCTGTTATGACCTCGAAACTACTGCAGAAGCCTTGTCTTAGGATACGGGCACCATAGCCTTCTCGATCTTATGCCATTTGAGGCGCAGGCGACGCCACAAAGGCCCAACCACCTTACTAACGTTAGCAAAGACCACGCAACATTGAACCGGAATCAACTCACGGTAGAATTCACTAGAGCTTTTCCAGTCTAGCTTATCACTTCTTAAGCGAAAGAAAGTAAAAACAGTAACATTACCCCTGTCAAGGCGGCATTTATATCCCCGTCTGATCTACCCAGGTGAAACAACCAAGACCTTTCTTGTCCTAATACTAATTTTCCTTGACATTCGATAATTCTACCAGTGGCAATCCTCAAGCTGATCGCCAAGATGCTGGGTTTTCTCTCCAGCAAACACGAGCCCAGCACGCCGCGTCGAGACAGTGTTGCTTCTAAGGCAAATCTCAAGACGCCCCCAACAGCTTGCGAGGATACCATTACGCCGGAAAGAAAGCTTGAAACCAAGATCTTTTCCCTTTATCGCTTGGTCTGGTTTGGCATCTATCAAGCCTATGACAGACACGGCCCGAAACATATAAATCGCCTGGCCGAGCTCTTTGTCGGCGCAGGAATGTCTTCATTTGTCAATAGGCCCGAGGAGAGACTGGACGACCATGGTAATAGCGTGGGGAGATTGCAACTAGCGGATATCCGCGTTTTCCAGCCTCTGCGCGCAGCCCTGAGGAATGCTGGGCTCGGGGACCTGAAGCTGTTTGATGGATTGCAAGTTGCTTCGCTGGAAGCAGTGGTGGAGCTGCTTGAGGCTTACGCGAAAGAAATTGCTAGCGTGAATGCTCTCTACCAACTGCTTCGTGGGCTCCAGGTGGGTTTCCGGATGCCAACCGAGGATGACGAAAAGGCTGTTCTGGAGCAATTTATCCCCGTGGCTCATGAGTTCGCCAGACGGATTTTACATCTCGATGCAAGACTGCGTGTTCTTGTTTCGGACTTGGAGGACGAGTTTTGGAATGAGTATGGGCCGGTCGAGGGGCGGAATGGATGGTCGGTGCACGACGTACTTTTTCCACCGATACAGGCCGAAAGATATTCTAAGAAAATCAGCCTCATAGTTAGGAAATGAATATGCGGACATCGGAGGCGGGAATATCCGACTCGGCAAATCTAACTGCTCCGTCGATGTCTTCCATCGTACCCAGGCGTTTTAATCTTACATGCGAGTCGTATTGTGACATTTTCGCTCGGCTATTGATCGTAGAGCAGTCGTTGCGAGACCCATTTACACTCGGGATGTAATTGTATATAATCTGTCATGGATGGAGGGCGTGACGACGAGGTTGAGATACGATTGGAGGACGATTGAGGGGGAACGTTGATCCGTGTCTGACTGCAGACCAAAGACACGACTGCTTTTCGGGCATACCAATCCCGCTTCTTCTTAGAAAAGCCAAGCGTCGACACAGGCTCTCCCTCATCACCCAATACCGTTGTTCAAATATAGGCCCAGCACTGAGCTGAAAGCAACATTCTCCACGTAACAATGTCCACCGATCCAAAGTTCGACGACCTCCACAAGCAACTCTTCGAGGAAGGCCTCAAAACTCGCCGCTCTGTCGTTGGAGACGCATATGTCGACAAAGCGCTCGCAAACGGATCGTCTGAATTCTCTCGACCTACCCAAGAGCTCATTACCGAATGGGCCTGGGGGAACGTGTGGGGCAGACCGGGCCTTGAGAAACGAGATCGAAGCTTGCTCAATATTGGCATGCTGATGGCCCTGAACCGCGGACCGGAGTTGGCGATTCACATCCGAGGTGCTCGGAGGAATGGTCTTAGTGAGCTCGAGATTCGGGAGGCTATTATCCATGCCACGGTCTACTGCGGAGCCCCCGCCGGCGTGGATGCTATCAAAATTGCGGAGAGAGTACTGAATGAGATGGCTGAGAGTGGAGAGATTGAGCGTGAACTGGGAGGTAAAGCCAATGCATGAGATGACAATATCTGGCTTCGTCGGGGATATCTAGACCTTTTTGGTGATCCCATCGAGATCTCGAGCATTTTCCAACACAATCCAGTAAAATGCCAATCAGCTGTTCTCACATAATACTTGTCATATTTGTTGATTGAGCATGAATTATTTCGATGCCTTTGAGAGGACTAGATTGCTGATTCGCAATCCCGGTTGGATTGGCGAAGAGCTCGACATTCAGTTCCAAGTTTATTTATATGGTTACCGATTTGACCATCAACCGTGGTAGAATATATAGATCGGGTTGCCCCTGAGAGGGGGTATGCCCGGTACCGACAGGGCTGTACTGCAATATAGGCCGCTTCTGGATATAGAGTAATTCTCACCGAGCCATTTTCCATTTTTCCATCCTCGAAGCACGGAAGGTGCGAGGCCGAGATCTGTGACTGACGTAGAGCGGTAACTGGGGCAACGCCAACCGTGGCACCGATCGCTATCACGGTTGGTGGAGCAGCTGAACCCGATAACCTCTCCCTTGCACTTGCACTTGCGCTTCGGTCTGGACTCTTCCCTGCTTGTACCGCTGCCCCGTTCCATTTGGTACCTAGGTATGTCAGGTCTTATGTCTCATTTCCCCGTGGCGCAACTCACCCTGACATCGGAATGCAGGCACACCGCGATCAGCGCCCACCCCGCCGCCGCAAATAACAAGGGAGATAGATCCCTGAGAAAAGAAGATGGCTTCGTTCATCACCACAATGTCGGTCCCCGCTGCCCCTACCTCTGTTCACCTGTCTACTCCATCCGAGGCCTCATCTCATTCCTCGGGGCGAGCCTCTCAAGCCCCTTCCCTCAGTCTGAGCCCGTCGGGCATCTACCAGACCATCCGCACTTCCCATGTTTCTATTCTTGAACCTCCATCCTACCTTTCTCCGGCTGTGCGCGCGCTCAAGCAAGGTTCCTTTGGACTAACCCCTCCCAGCAATGCGCGGACACGAGCCCCATTCAAGCCCCGCTCCGCGGCCAAGGGCACTAGCAGCTACCAACTGAGACAATTCGCCGAGGCGACTTTAGGAAGTGGCAGTCTGCGCAAGGCTGTCAAGCTTCCCGAGGGAGAGGATTTGAACGAGTGGCTTGCAGTGAACGGTATGACCCCTTCTCTCCCACCAGCAAACGAAGGAAGCTAATGGAACTTTGGTATTGGCTAGTCGTCGACTTCTACAACCAGATAAACCTCCTCTATGGATCCATAACCGAGTTTTGCTCGCCCCAGACATGCCCTGAAATGAAGGCAACAGATGAGTATGGCGCACCGCGAGAGAAGAGGCCTCGCGTGCTGGACCCCGGCTTACAATGACCCAGATTTGAATACCTCTGGCAAGATTCGGAAAACTTCAAACGTCCGACCAAGATGTCGGCACCAGAATACATCGAGCACCTGATGAGCTGGGTACAAAGCAACATCGATAATGAGCAGATGTTCCCCAGCCGAATCGGTATGCACACCCGATGACTGACTTGAAAGAGCCAAACTCATGTGTTCTCTCATCTACAGGTGTTCCCTTCCCGAAGACGTTCCCCAGTCTCATCCGCCAGGTCTTCAAGCGCCTGTATCGTGTTTACGCTCATATCTACTGCCATCACTACCCGGTAGTTGTGCACCTCGGTCTCGAGCCTCACCTCAACACGAGCTTCAAACACTACGTCCTATTTATCGATGAGCACAAGCTGGCTAGCGGGAAAGATTACTGGGGACCGCTGGGTGATCTGGTAGACAGCATGTTGCGCAGCGACTGAAGCATGGCGTGAATGGGAAACTTATATCTTGTGCATGGGAAAGATGCTGGTGGCCTCAGAAACCGGACCTTCTGGTGGAAGGAGAACCGGAAGACATCGTTCCCCTACGGCGTTTCGGGCGAGAAGTTTGCATTGTTGCCATTGAGATATGTTTTATGGGCTTCATCGGCGTTTGGTCGTGTCAGGTCCTGGGTGAAGAATGGACAACGGTGGATTTGCTGGTGTTATGAAACATAGCTTTTGCAAGACAATTGACACGACATATGCCGTTCCGATGTGTTGGCAGTGACGGGAAAGCTGGGTGCAAACCCAGCAAGCTCTAATTAGTAATTGAAGGTGTTACATGACTCGTCCAGTGCATTGTACGGAGCATATCTCAATCCGAGTCAGTTTGAAGCTTTCGAGGAGTAAATAGCAAGGACAAATCTGGTTTGAACTATGAAGTAGCGAAAAGGAGGATCGGGTGTATTAGGTCAGCGCACCACGTGACTCGGGAAGAAGTCGGACCTCGAACTCAACCTGCACTCAGGACGCAATCGCTCGCATCTCCCCCCATCTCAACCCCCACGGTCTCCTCCCTTCCCTCGAGGAACTTCTCCTACTCAATTCCACGATGATGTCCGCTCGTGTCGCCCGCACCGGCCTGCGTGCCGCTCAGCAGTTCTCCGTGGCCCGCCCGGCCTTCAACGGTCTGCGCACCTATGCCACCCCGGCCCAGGAAGTCCGCCCCCCGGTCGCCCTGTTCGGTGTTGACGGCACCTACGCCACTGCTCTGGTATGCATCCGACCCTTTGCAAGATACAGCTCCAGCGCTGTCGAGCTTTTTGGCGACTCCGTGTTGCCCCGACCCGTTCCGCTCCCCCCTCTGCGTCAATCCCGCAGTTGAACGTCGCAGGAACAAACACACCCGAAATAACGACGATTCTAACTCTTAATCTTCACAGTACACCGCTTCCTCCAAGTCCTCTGCTCTCGACCAGACCGCCAAGGCCATCGCCAGCCTCGGCGAGACCCTGAAGGCCGACCCCAAGCTGAACAGCATCCTCGGCACTCCCACCCTGTCCGTCTCCGACAAGAAGCAGATCATCGAGGAGCTCCAGAAGGTCGCCGGTGCCGACAAGGCCGATATCCTGAAGAACTTCCTTGCCACTCTTGCTGAGAACAACCGTCTCGGCTCCCTTGAGGGCGTCTGCGAGAAGTTCAGCACTCTGATGAGCGCTCACCGCGGCGAGATCGAGCTGAGCATCACCTCCGCTCAGGTGCGTTTTTCTCACGTGTCATTCGATTAATGAAGTGACGTACTAATCTGTACCACGATACAGGAGCTCGACAACAAGACCATCTCCCGCCTCGAGAAGGCCGTTGCCAAGTCTGAGTACAGCCAGGGCAAGAAGCTCAAGGTTGTCTCCAAGGTAGGCTTTATACTTGAGAACTGTCCCGTTTGAACAAGAAGCTGACATCACCAGGTCAACCCCGACCTTGTTGGTGGCCTCGTTGTCGAGATCGGCGACCGCACCGTCGACCTCAGCGTCTCCTCCAAGATCGCCAAGATGAACAAGGCTTTGACTGATGCTTTGTAAATGTAAAATAGAGTTGTGGGGGATGGTTAGATATAGCAATCCGTCCCGCATGAACGTTAGCGTCTGGTGAAGGTGGAAATGGGGGGTCTATTGGATTCCCTCTTTTTCTTCCATTTGTTTTCATTATCCGTGACCTGCACAATACACAATTTCCTTATCACTGTTTCCGGTGTAGACGATAATGTTACGGAATCTCCCAAGTCTTGAGACTGGACTGGAAGTAGGTGAAATGAAGGTTCAAAATGCATTCTGCTATGGTCTCGTGTAATACCCAAGGAACTGTATGTGCAATCAAAACGACATCTATTAAGCGTAGACGTGTATCAGCGTGTCATGGTGAAAAGAAATCCCGCAAATCCATCAACTATCCATCCTAACGAAATGCAAGGCCATGCTCTGGCGTTCTCAATGATGTCCATTGCTGCCATCGTGCCCGTTCTTCTCGGCCCGCGTCTCAAGCTCGTCTTCGAATGCGCCAAGCGAGGCGGAACTACGCACCCGCTGCAATTGGCTTTCGACGTAGTGGTCGAGATGCTCGTCTGCAGCTCCGTTCGAAGCGGCTGTACTTCCCCGTCGGCTACTCGGTCTACTGACGTCCTCGTCGTCCAGAGCGGACGACGCTCCTGGAGTGGCGTCGCCGGCGACCGTGGATTGGAAGTCGCTGCGGTTGCCGATGGACCGGGTGGTCGAGGAGCGTCGGACGGACGGACGTCTTGACATCGACGGGCGGCCTGACCGGGAGAAGATGTCATCGAAGTAGTGAGAGGCGGCAGCGAATGGGGAGCGCGGAGTTTGGGGAAGACGGCAGTTGAGACTGGTAGATGTCAGATTTTGTCAAATGTGCTAGCAATAAAGAAATGCTTACCCAGTGTCTTGGATGATCTTGGCGATGAGACCAGTCCAGCCACACTGATGGGAAGTACCAAGACCGCGGCCGGTATCGCCGTCAAAGAACTCATGGAACCAGAGATAGTCCTTCCAGTGCTCGTCAAAGTCGAGGAGATCGGAGTGCGCATTGATGGCACGACGACCTTCATCGTTGCGGGCGAAGAGATGCTGCATGCGGTGTTGAAGCTCCTCGGCGACCTGGCCCAGATGCATGTAATCACCAGAGCCCGTGGGGCACTCGACCTTGAAAGAGTCGCCGTAGAACATGTAGAAGCGAAGCAGTGACTCGACGAGCAGGAAGTTGACACAGAGCCAGATCGGGCCACGCCAGTTACTGTTGCCGCCGAACAGAGCACTGTTCGAGTCACCGGGAACGTATTCCACCTTGAACGTCTGGCCATTGACATCCATAGAGTAAGGGTTCTCTTCGTGGAACTTGGACATGGATCGGATGCCATGCTCGGACAGGAACTCAGTCTCGTCGAGCATGCGCTTCAAGATCTTCTCCAGGCGGTCCTTGCTGACAAGGGCCAACAGGAGCCGGTCATCCTTACCGCGACGCTTCATGCTAGCGATGTTGCGCTCGGCGACATCCGACCTGTTCTCGACAAACCAGTCCAGTCTTCGCTTGAACGAAGGGAACTTCTTGATGATTTCCGGCTCCAGCGTCAGGACGGCATACAGCGGAATCAGACCAACCAACGATCGAATAGGCAGCTGCTGAGTCCACGGGCCGCCATATGAGATGGCATCGTAGTAGAACCTGAGAAGATTAGTCTCTGATTGTGTAACCATATCTAACTTCCAACTTACTGGTCGTCCTCGTTCCAAAGGGACTGAACGTTGTCCTCGCCGTTGCGGAAGGTCATGGCATCGCTGATGAGAATGAAATGTTCGAAGAACTTGGACGCGACTGAAATGATATTAGCATGAGAAGCCCAATACTAGTCTGATCGAACTCACTGTCTTCGTAGGTTCTCCGATGCTTGGCCAGCTCCAAGGCAATATTGAGCATGCACAAGCAGTAGAAGGCCATCCAGCCAGTGCTGTCGGCTTGCTCGAGAACACCGCCCGTCGGAAGTGGCTCGGAACGGTTGAACAGGCCAATATTATCCAGACCCAGGAAACCTCCCTCGAAGACGTTCTTGCCATCCGAGTCCTTGCGGTTTACCCACCAAGTGAAGTTGAGTAGCAACTTCTGGAAGACGCGCTCAAGGAAATCCAGGTCCTGCCGGCCGTACATCTTGCGCTCAATCTTGAAAGTACGGAAGACCGCCCACGCATGAACCGGCGGATTCACGTCTCCAAAGTTCCATTCGTAAGCGGGCAGTTGGCCGTTGGGGTGCATATACCATTCCCTGGTCATCAGATCAAGCTGCTTCTTCGCAAAGTCCGGATCTATCATGGCCAGAGGGATACAGTGAAACGCGGTATCCCATGCCGCGAAGAACGGGTACTCCCATGAGTCGGGCATCGACAGAATATCGTCGATATACAGATGACGCCACTGCTGGTTGCGCACACCCTTTCGTCCCGGAGGAGGAGGAATCTCGCCAGGATCACCGTTGCTCCATTGGTCCCAGATGAAGTTGTAGTATTGCTTGCACCACATCATACCGGAAAATGCCTGGCGCTGAATGTTGCGCAGATCCTCGCTCATGGGAAGCGGGCTGATCCGATAGTAGAAGTCGTCGGCCTCGGCGCGACGCTGCTCGATCACATCATCCAGTACTTCTTCATCCACGAACTCTTCCTTCTTCCGGGAGAAGCGGAAGCGGACGACGGCGCACTCGCCGGGAGGAACCATGTCGCCATTGTCAAAGGCATACCACGCGGCAAGCTTGGTGCCCTCGTTGTCGGGGTTGATGGCACCCTTCTCTTCGTCGACGATGTGGCGATGGAAAGCATCCTTCACGTAAGGCTGCTCGTTCGCGGTGCCCCATAGCTTCTTGTGGTTGGTCTCATTCTCCGTGAAAAGCAAGCGGGGTTGGATATCTTCTTCGCTGGATCCCACGGGAGGCGAAGGCGCGAAGCACGCATACCGGTCACCCAGTGTCCGGTGAGTTGATTTGGCAGTCCGGTCTCCGTCCTGCTTGATCGACGGCTTCGCATGTCCCTTTTCCCAGGACCATGTGTTTCGGAACCAGACGTGGGGAATGATATGCAAGGGAGCCGGCTCGGGTCCGCGATTGTATGCAATGACACGGAAGATCAGCTCCTCCTCATCGTCGGCTTCCTTGGCGGTCTCGATGAAGATGTCCCAGTAACGATTGTCTTCGAAAATACCAGTATCGAGGATCTGATATTCCCGCTCCAAACGCGACCGCTTGGCATTCTCGTCGATCAAATCCTGATAGGGGAATTTCTTCTGAGGGTATTTGTAGAGAAATTTCATGTAGGAATGCTGCAAGTCACATTAGAAGATAGGTCGTGCGAATCCATAGTGGCTGTACCTACCGTGGGGGTATTATCGACGTGGAAATGGGCTTCCTTGACACTCTCGCCATGGTTCCCTTGAGGGTTAGACAGACCGAAGAGGCGCTCTTTTAAAAAGTCACTGGTGGCAGGTTAGTCTCCCCGCATGAGCGACCGGAGGGGTTGGGCTCACTCTTCGCCGTTCCAAAATGTAAACGCGATATTCTGCAGGCCGTGGGTATCGGATACACCGGCGATTCCATCTTCGCCCCAGCGGAAGGTGCGCGACCGTGCATGATCGTGCGAAAAGTCTCCACCGAGTCAGCCATGATCCCCGCAGATTCTCCAGTTGTAACTTACAGCTCCAGGCATCACCGTCTTCACTGCTACTTGTTAGCATAGATTAACACCTTCTCGAGGATTCAAAACTTACGAATAATCCTCACGGACTGGGCAATGGTTAAGTCGTTAGCGAGACGCACTCGGCCATTTCAGAGTCAAACGAACCGGTTGCCCATTGTCGCTCGGCCACATACGGACCCCATCGCTTCCAGTAGCGAGTGCGCTCCCGATCCTCCTTGAGGCGCTTCTCTTCCTCCGTGAGATACTCTTGCTTGTCGATCAGCACCATGGTGGAGACGGAATGCGGAACGCGGAGTGGGAGGGCCTGACACGATCAGGGAAAATTGCACTAAAGAAACCAGAAAAGAATCGAACTTGGAATAAGGGAAATTGAACAGAATCCACAAAAATGCACAGAAAAAAAGGTGATGGGGGAAGAGGAGGGGGAGAAGAGGAGGAGGGGCAGACGGATACGCTTTCTGCACAGGCCTGGAGCTGTTCAAGCTCCACAGAAACAGAAAGGCGCAAAGCAGGGACTGCTGCAGTGATGCCGTCACAGAGTGGATTCGGGCGTTCGTACTTTCTCTATCGCTCCAATGGCGGGCCGCGCGGGCGGTCCATTCGCATCTGGACTGCTTATCGCACATGTGCCGGGGATATGGTTCTCCTGTTCTACACTCTACGCCTTTGCCGCTATGCCACCACGGAAACGTGCAATTCAGGAGTGAAAACTCAATTGCGCCAACGAGGGACCCAAGCCCGGAATAGATACATATTGCTTCAAAAAACATGCAAATCGACAAGAATTATCGGGAGAACGAACGGGCTCGGCAGTTGGTGGTCCGGGGTCCGCGATCACCGGAAGTGTCAAAGTGGTATAAAAATACTGAACCCAATGGGGAATGAGAGAATCAAAAAAAGACTTCCGCTGATAGTGCACTTCACGACTCGTTTGCCTCCTGCGCCTGCGACTGCTGCTGAGGCTGCTCAGTGATGGTAGCGTCTCCTGAGGGAGCTATCTCAAATCAGTCCCGCCCAGTATATAATGGCTTCCCGGAGCAAATGACAAATTCAAATTGCATAGGGATGATCAAGTTGAGCCATCCTTACCGGCTGTCTGGGCCTCTCCTCCACGGTTGCCCTGTGCCGAAGAGCCGCCGTAGACCGACTGGCGTTTCAGACGCTCTTCGGCCTCGCGGATGCGCTCCTGAAGAGCTTCGAGCTCACGGCTTTGGATCATCATCTGTTGCTTCCTGCAGGGACGCGTTAGCTCCCATGCACCCGGGTTCGGCCGCAGTCCAGCACTGCGAAAGCTATCGCGGAGCCCGAACTTACTTCTGATCAATGCTGAGAGACAGGTTATTGACGTCGCTGTCCAACGAGAAGGCGCTGTCGAGCGCTGTCGAAAAGGCCTGCGCCATAGTGCTGCACTCTTTGTCAACACCCATTTCAGATGTATCCGGAGGGAAAGATCACGCACGACTGAGGCCGAGCCTTGGGCTTCCATTCGTGCTCCGCGTCCGACATGTTTCGTGTATTCAACTCGGAGGGGATCTCGGAGGTTTCGAGTGGAGGGGCTATGTGCGACTTGTTCAAGCGGGGCACCTCACGGCCACAATTAAGATATCACCTAAGAATAAGGTATCGGGGATCGTCGAGACCAGGGCCAGCCAAGAAACGGAGGAAGTGGAAGAATGAGAGCAAAGGTGACTATGATCTGCCCCGATCGAGTGCACTGGTGGGTTGTCAGTGTTTTGCTTATACTTCGATAAGCGCAAGCCCCCTAAGAACGGGAGGGGAGCTAGTGTAGGTTCAAGGAGAACTCCATACCGGGACGCAAAGCACGGACTGAGTAGATGATCGGGGATAAGGCTGACGGTCTTTTGGGAAGAGAAGAAGGAGGGGAGGGAAAAAGAAATCGAGGAGAAAGGACGATCGTAGCCCACCGACGTTACTAGTTGATTATTTGAATCGCGGAGGGAGCATATCCACCGCAAGGGGAGCGTCATCGTATTACAGGGGGAAGATGAGCGGACTAAGATACACTAGGTCCCTACGCAGTGGTTTAGGGGTGGGCTTCAATTCAGGGGTTGACCTCTCCACTTGACTGGAAAAGGGGGAGTTATTTCATTCTCTCCTGGTGGGGATAAAGCTACGGGAGAAATAGGAGATGCCTTGCAGCAACAATTCACCACCGGGGGTCTACCAGGAGATGGTGCTCGCTATATCCCGTACTCGAGGAGGGTGTCCATTCTTTATACTCGGAAACCGTTGTGTTTCCGGGCAACAAGGGTGACACGTGACCCATGTAATTTTCAGTATTTTCAGTAACGCCGGCTTTCAAACCTGGTCAAGTGTCACTCTGCAAAAGGGACATCTGGAGCTGCGAATCCACCCTTCATCTCATCGACTCCATCCTCACCTCTTTCGATCCTTGTCGGAGAGTCCCCCCTTCCGCCCTCCTCTGACGTGGATGGACTGAGGTATCCGCATTCACTCTCCCATCCCTTCCAACCCTTCCAACCTTCCCGACTGATTCTTCGCGATCGAACACGCTCCGCGTTCCGTCTCGATCCCCCTCCCCTCCACCACCGTGGCACCGATCCCCAAAGTCCTCACCGCCAGTGGCCGACCGGGCGGGCAATGGGGAATGCCTCCGCTGTCGGCATACACACCTTTTGAGTCCCTGCTCTTCTTCCAGTCCCTGGCCACGTCCGATGTGCGACCGGCGAGCTTCGCGACAATCTCCAATTTGCTGCGAAATAACCCCTTAATACGCCAGAATGCAGCGTTTAGCGCAGATCGCCTGACTGCCGAGGCCTTGGAGGATCTTTATTCCACATTGCTGCGCGATGGATTCGACCGCGACGCTCTGCCCGGACAGAATGGACGACCGATCGAAAGCTCGGGTGCAAGCAACCCTAAGAAGCGCAAGATCGCCAGCCCACGACCGGAAGGGCTACCGGACGGCGTTGCACATGCCGTTCTGGTACCAGAACTCGTGTCGCATCTCTATGCGCGGTACAGGGAGCTTGTGACGAAAGGGATCAGGGACGATGAGAAGAGGTATACTGAAATCAAGAATGAAATTGAACACCTGAAGAAGGAAGAGAGCAAGCCGCTTTCTCCGGGCACCAAGGAGGCTGCTGGGAAGGATGTGGATGGCGAGACCGAACCGATGGATGTGGATGTGAAGCAAGAGACCTCACGACGGGAGCGTCCGGACCTGGCGATTCCCCTCGAACAATCGCCCGAGACAAAGAAACCGCTCGCAGAGGGTGGTGGTCAGGTTCAAGGAAAAGAAACTCAGCCTCCAGCTCCTACGCAAGCACCAACCGATGACTCTCAAGCGCAACCGCAATCTGTCAACGGCCAAATTGTTCCGCAAGCGCCGGCCCCCCCGCCGCTCGCGCCTCGCCCTCAGCAAGCAGCTCCTGCAACGCCTGCAGCAGCGGCAGCAGCAAAAGCACCTCATCCTTCCCAAATCGCACCTCGTGCCAACGTGCCCGGAGGCACACCCATGCCTGGCAGTGCCGGTGTTCTCCCGGGATCTTCCCAACCGACTCCTACTCAATCGAGTTTCCAGCAGTGGCAGCTTGACCCATCTCCTCGATCTCCTTATTCCACAACTTCTCCCAACATTGCTGCCGCACCACCAGGCTCCACGTCTACCAAACAACCTCCACCCGGTCCCATTCAACTTCCATCAAAAAATACCTCAATATCTTCTAATGTTCCGAGCACGCCGGGCGCTCTCCCTTCAGGTGCCCAATCACCTGCCCCCGCTGGCCATCCTCGTGTCTCGCACACCCCGAGTGTGGTTATTCCGCCATACTCTGAACGTCGTGGTTCGCGTCCTCGACTTTCCATCGATACGCCTGGCTCCTCAACACCGTGGAAGATGACCCCGCGTGCGAGCGTCGCCGAATCTCCTGTATCACCCGCACGTCCAGGCCCGGGTGATGTCAGTCCAATCAGTGACCGGGCTCCCTCTCCCGATGCCATGGATGTGTCACCTCGTCGAGAACGAAAGTCCCGACGTGGCCAGGCAGAAAGCAAGGCTGTATCTAATATCAAATCCGAAAATCCATCCACTCGCCGGACGCGTGCGACGAGCACCGCTTCATCGCCGAGTCGTGGGCGTTCAGCGACCCCACGAGAAATGTCCGCCGACGTCGAAGATTCGCGGGTTAGCGGACGTCGAAAGGGTGTCGCGGCTGATACAGATGAGCATGCCGCGAAAAATCGCTCTAAGCGCAAGCGAGGTGCCAGTGAAGCATTGGAACCGGAACCTACGACTATAGAAGCCCCGAAGGCGGATAATCGCTACGTGATGTGCACGCGCGGTTTCCACCGAACTGCGGCACCGATCTTGAATGACGTGACTACCCATAAGCTTGCTTCCATCTTCGCAAAGCCCATCGGAGAGCGTGACGCGCCGGGCTACCATGATCTTATTTACCGACCCCAGGACCTGAAGTCTATCAAATCTGCCGTCCACCAGGGAAGCAAGGCTGTGGCCGCGGCGACGGAGGCCGTCAGTACACCTGCAGGTGACGGCGAATCACCTGCTCCTGCCGCCGGTACACCTTCCAAGCATAACGCCCTCATGCTGCCAAAGACCGAGGACCTTGTGCCTCCAAAGGGTATCGTGAACTCCGCGCAGCTCGAGAAGGAGTTTATCCGCATATTTGCCAATGCGATCATGTACAACCCAGCCGCTGAGCGTGGCTTTGGTCCTGCTTTCCCAATGATCAGTGATCGTGGCACTCGTGAGAGCACCCAATCAGAGGGCGACGAGGGAGGTATCATTCAGGACTCACTGGAGATGTTCGAGGACGTTGAGCAGGCTGTAAAGCGATGGCGCGATGCAGAACGCACGGCCGACGAGTTGGCGAACAAGAACGTTCTTTCACTCCGACGCGGCAGCGCCAGTGACTTTAACACCGATAGTGCCGACGATGTCAAAGGGTGATTGATGGGATCTCATGTCCATCTACTGTATGATTTCGAAGTGTTTTATTAGGAAATTTCTGGAATGAAGACGATCTCATCCAACCGGGGGCCTTCGCTAGCCACCCGTGATACGAATAATATTTGACTTCCTATTCAAGCTCGTAGCAACGTGTCAGGAGACCATACCACGACTATCCAGATCCCAGCCAAATGACCGATAACCTTGATGTTACTGCTGCAGATTTGCGGACGTGGGAGCCCGTTGAACTTTCCTTTTCTTTTACTCCCATAGCTACGTGTAGCTCTCTGGTACAAGTTGAGAATACGTGATCGATATTGAAGCTTGGAATACTATTACACGTCGATGCTCTTTCCATCCAACCAATCCTTGGCAAGTCGGTACAGCAAATCGTGTTTCTCCCCACAAACCGTGCCGACATGCCGTCTATGCCCAGGCATATCCCTCAAAACGGTAACGCCCATGGTGAGCTTCTGGCAATAAGCCAGACACTTGTATCCTTTGGGATACGAATCCAATTTGGCTTGATCCACCTTTGGAACCTTGTTCGGGTTGACGGGAAGCAGCTTATCCTTCTCATACCAATGGCGAACGAAGCGTGCGCCCCAGCGTCCATCGACCTTTTCAAAGAAGAAACAGAACCGACAGTCAGCCTCGGCGTCAACTTCACAGTCGTCGATTGTGAACCGCTGAGTGATGGTTGCCTTCATCTTCGTGACGGCGCGGGTTGCGTCGGGTGTAATATCAGTTGTAACACCGTGGCATCGGTGCATGATGAATGCACCCTTGTCCATGCCAGCCTTTGAAGCAGATATGAAGTCTTTGTAGGACACGCGGCCGGACCAGGTGGTGTATACATAGGCGTCTTCGTGGAAGATTGATTCGAAGTTTTCCCATTCGCAGGCATCCCTATTACAAACGTAAGGAAATGAACTTGGATGAGTTGTCGAAATGCTTACCGATAACAAGGCCAACCCTCTGCGAGCTCACGTAACTTTGCTCGCTCCAGGACCAAGCTATCGGGCCCATTGTTGCGAATAGCACGGTCAGGCCGAGTGCCTGCAGGTAGAGAATGAATGTCGGGCATGATTAAATGTGAAATTGAGAGAGAGATTTGTTTGAATCAATTCCAAGTAATTTTAGTGGCTATATATGCTGGGGAGGGGGTGCTCGGAGATCCGGTTAAGGTCACTGCCGAAGGTACATGGGTATCCATTCCGCCACCCCTCACGACTGCCGTGGGGATGGGGATGAGAGAATAACGACGGCAAGTACGTGATAACCCAATATTATGGACTTCGGGTAGATTTTCAAGTCTCATATTGAGTCTAGTGTTATATGGGGAAAATGGCACCACCTATGAAGATTGGAGATCAACAGAGGGACAAGGAATGATTACTCGAGCGAAGAGCCAGTCATGTATGTATTCTATTTGGCTGGAAGCACCAGTGTAGGCCTGCCTGAAATCTATCTGGGGTATAAACATTTTTGCAATCGTCGAATAGCATATATCATGAGTAAAAGCCGATCAGGCAGCACGCACAGGTTGTTCCGGCTTCGTGCGACCCAAGCCCTCCTTGGCGTAAAAGTCCATGGGATAAATGCCTTTGTTGGCAGTGTCCCAGTTCTCGCGCACACCGAGAGCGATGAGTGCTTCGTATGGTGTCAACAATGGTCGCGGGAATGCGTATCCCCAATCAATACTGAGACGGGGACAAGCGATCTGAACCCAGCACTCGACATCGGCCATGGAAGCCAATTTTCCGGGGAAAATCTCACTCAACAGTAGGTTCACCACGGGGATCCCACGCTCTGCCAAATGACGCTCAATCATTGCCATCGTGTTGGGATTTCCCTGGCGGCCAAGGGAGCCCAAGATGATGCCCCATTTGCGGGCCGACTTGGCAGATGAAATCGCATCGCGTCGAAGATTATGCATCTCATTATGATCATAGCCTTCGCGAGTCAACGTACGCGAGTATGGGTCATAGCGAAATGCAGGGATAGTGGGGTTATGGATCATGGCGGACTCGAGGTGGAAGCGTCCGTCGCCGAGGTAGAGAAGAGCGTCGATTTCGGTGTTGAGTTGGGGCGATGTGCAGCCCAGAATTTCACCCTTGGAGAGAGGCATAATTTGCGGGATTACCACTTTGAAGCCGGCACGCTCCATGACAGGTTTCAGTCCGTGAAGTGTTGCGTTGAATTGAATTGTGCCGACGGTGGCGATGGTCTGACCAGGCTTGAAGTTGCGCTCGAGGGTTGCCATCAGGTGGGTAGTGTCGATGCTAATGTCGACAAAAATATAGAGAGTTTTGATCTTGGTCACATCCACGGGAATCAAACAGCTGTGGGCGTAGTGGACGAGCAGATCGCAGCCAAGAGCCCGCGCGGTGTAGTCGTCAATGCAGCAGGCGCCGTATGTCACATCGCCCATAATGAGGGTCTCGATTCCGGGACAAAACTGTGTCAAGATATCGGATATAGTCGTGGCAAAGATCAAAAGGCCCTCGGGGAATTGAAGAGCCACGCGCTTGGCTCCGGAGGTGCGCACTCGGTGGATTGTCTTTGGGATCTCGAAGGAGTAGTTTTTGGGGAGCAGCTCCATGGCTTCTTGGATTTCAGGGTCATTAAGGATTTCAGGGGGCACTTGGTTCAGAGTCCGGGCGGTCCGTCTAGGCGCCGCTGTACATGACAGATTAGCAGGTGTCTACGAAGAAGCCCAGCAAATCCTGCATACCTTTCTGGATCTGCGTTGACTCGACATCAGTTTGGCCGACTGGCTCTTTCTGGGCCAGGGCATCAGCAGTTCGACGGCCCACGAATCTCTTCTTAGGCTGTCGCAACTGACTGGCCTGTGCATTTGCTGTGTCCTCCATGATGATGGATGTCTGGTGGCATGGTGGTGAGGCCCCGCTATCGATTTATCTTTTTTCGGTGGGGCGTCATCATTTATGCACTAGGCCTGATCGGGTAAGGCCTCTCTCCGCATCTCATGAGCTTCCCCTCGTCTTTCTTTCTAGACGTTCTCACTCTCACTCTCACTTCTTAATCGGAGTCTCTGTTACTTCTTCGAGTTGCCACCATGGCTGCACGATCCCGTTTCCGTCTACTCTCGGCCTTGCGCACCCCTGCCTCCGCTCGCCGCTTCGCGACCGAATCGCGGTTAGACTCGGACCGTGTTCGCATCGTTGAAGTCGGGCCTCGAGATGGCCTGCAGAACGAGAAGAAATCCATTCCCATGGAAACAAAATTGGAGTTGATCCGCAGACTGGCCAAGACTGGCGTTACAACCATTGAGGCGGGCTCATTTGTTCCTGCGAAATGGGTACCACAGGTGCGTATCCTCGGCACATCTCGGTGCACGATCATTACGAACGAAAGCTGACTCTAGCATGTTAATTTACTCTAGATGGCTAGTACTGCTGAGATTTGCGAACATCTTCTCACATCACCCCCTCCATCTGAAAATACAATCGCCTACAACTACCTCGTTCCCAACATCAAGGGGCTGGAGAACCTGGTCAAGATCATGGACGCCACTGGCGTGCCAGCGGATTCCCCCGGATCTGCGTCAAAGGCCGCAACAACAACAGAGATTTCGCTTTTCGCAGCAGCTACCGAAGCGTTTTCAAAAGCAAACACCAACTGTACCATCGCCGAGTCCTTGGAGCGCATCAAGCCGATCGCCGCGTTGGCCAAGACCAAGGATATTCGAGTTCGTGGATATGTCTCAGTTGCTCTGGGATGCCCCTACGAAGGACCCGAGGTGGACCCTTCCAAGGTCGCCGACATTACTGCTACCCTCCTAGAGATGGGTGCCGATGAGGTCTCCGTAGCCGACACAACTGGTATGGGAACGGCACCCCGAACCGTGGAGCTGTTGCAAGCCCTGAAGGCCGCGGGTATTGCCAACTCAGACCTGGCCTTGCACTTCCACGACACATACGGACAAGCACTGCTGAACACTCTTGCGGGCCTGGAGCACGGCGTGCGCTGTTTCGATTCCAGCGTGGGAGGGTTGGGAGGGTGCCCTTACAGTGTGGGGGCCACCGGCAACGTTTCGACTGAAGATCTCATCCACACTTTCAATAGCCTTGGCCTTCACAGCGGCATCGATCTGGCGGAGATGTCGCGGATTGGAGCGTGGATCAGCGAGGAGTTGGGACGAGCAAATGATAGCCGGGCTGGAAAGGCGACTCTCGCCCGACTATAAATATGAAAGGGGCAATACCTGTCCTCGAGTTTTGTGGTCTTCGATTCCGAAATAACCAGTGAATTTCGATTGGTGCTCAGCTGCCTTGGGCGTGCTCTCTACTCTGAGTTGCGAAAATAGTTCATCAGCAATCTCAAAGGTGCTTCCATTCGTCCAGCCACATGCTATGTACATCGTTACAAGCTTTTGAACAAACCCAGTAGTTTCAAGATGACCGCGGCAGGCCTGAAATATAAACCAACGCCGCCAGTATGCAATGTATTCTCAAACCGCGGGACTCTAAAAATCGGTCACCCGGCCACCGTAGCTCCAATCACCTTCAGAACCCCATCGTAGCGGCTCGTTCTTCGGGCCACCAACTTCGCCAGTCTTAGGGTTCTTCTCGCCTTCGAACTCGGGCTTCAAGCCTTGTGGCGCATCTGGATGAAGCTCCTCGCCACTGCCGTTGACCCTGATCTCGGCTTGTGGGGACTGGTTGACTTGCGGCGTGCTGAATGCGCCAGTCGAGCGGCGCTGGAGATCTTCGAAGATTTCTTGTTCTTCCTTAGGGAGGCGCGGGGGAGCCGGGCCCTTTGCGAATGGAAATGAAGGTCCGTCCTCGTTTTGGCGCAGGACTCGAGTGGTGGAAAGCGGGCGAATGGTGAGCCGGCCCGTGAAGGTGGGAGCACATACACGGCGCAGAGCAAGTGTGGATGCCATTGTGATTCTGTGGGAGGTATTTTTTTGGATCAATAAAGCCGGGAAGAAGTAGAAGGCGAACGGGCCCGAACACCTCGGGAGGCGGCCGATCCAAGGTGTGACTAAGACGTGCCGATCCCGATATCGCCGCCTTTTTTTGCGATCTCCTACAGTCCGAGTAGCTGGCTCTCTCTCGATCTTCAGCTCGGATTGACGATTCAATTCGCCCACACCTCCTATTTCATCATGTCCGCTATCCGTATAGCCGGGCGCCGCCTCCCTCGCGCTCCTCGAATGGTCCCTTCGATTGAGTCACCCATCCAGCGTCGGTTTGCAGCCACGTCCAATGCTCCCCAGGATGTGAAGAGCCATGTCCAGGTACGCCTTACGTTCAGATCAAAGGTGTCGGTAATTCATTGTACTAACAGTTTTGCAGAAGGAGGCTTCCCTGCCGAATCCTGACCCCTCCCCCGACTCGCTCACGGCGTCCTTTATCAACGAGCGAACTCCGTTCATGGTCCCCACCTATGTTCGCCCAGCTCCCATGATGATGAAGGGACAGGGTTGTTACTTGTGGGATATGGAGAACCGCCGCTATTTGGATCTCACCGCTGGAATCGCAGTCAACTCTCTCGGTCATTGTGACCCCGAAATTTCAAAGATCATTGCGGAGCAGGTGCGCTTTTTTGAGTTACTGAAACACCCTTCTGAGCAGTCGTTAATTGTACACATTCGCAGGCCGAGACCCTCGTTCACGCTTCGAACCTCTACCACAACCCTTGGACCGGGGCTCTGAGTCAATTATTGATTGAACAGACTCGCGCGTCCGGCGCCATGCGTGATGCGTCGCAGGTCTTCATCTCCAATTCCGGAACCGAGGCCAACGAGGCTGCCATCAAGTTTGCCCGCAAGGTCGGCCGGTCTCTCGACCCCTCTGGTGCCAAGCACGAGTTCGTCTCGTTCCACAACTCTTTCCACGGCCGTACAATGGGTGCTCTGTCCGCGACCCCGAACCCGAAGTACCAGACACCGTTCTCGCCCATGATCCCCGGCTTCAAGTACGGCAACTACAACGACATTGAGCAGCTCCAGACTCTCGTCACGGACAAAACTTGCGGTGTGATTGTCGAGCCCATCCAGGGTGAGGGGGGTGTCAATGTCGCTACTCCCGAGTTCCTGACTGCTCTGCGCAAGCGCTGCGACGAGGTCGGCGCCGTCCTGATCTTTGATGAGATCCAGTGTGGTTTGTCCCGTACCGGCACTCTCTGGGCCCACGGTCATCCCTCCTTGGCCCCGGCCTCTGGCGAGGCTGCGCACCCCGATATCCTGACTTCCGCCAAGGCCCTGGGTAACGGCATCCCCATCGGCGCGACCATTGTCTCTGGTAAGACTGTCGCCTCACACATTAAGACTGGAGACCACGGCACCACGTTCGGTGGAAACCCGCTGGCCTGCCGTGTCGCCTACCACATCGTCGAGCGCCTGGCTGCGCCTGAACTCCAAGCTGCCGTCAAGGACAAGTCGGCCCAATTTGTCTCTGGCTTCCAGGCCCTTCAGAAGAAGTTCCCCGATGTCATATCAGAGATCCGTGGCCGTGGCTTGATCCTCGGTGTCCAGCTCACTCCAGCTTTCTCCTCCAAGGCGGGTGATATTATCACCGCTGCCCGCGAGCGTGGCATGCTTATTATCACTGCCGGTGATGGCTGTGTCCGCTTTGTTCCATCTCTAACCATCACCGAGGATCAGATTAAGGCTGGCTTGAACATTCTCGAGCAGTCGATCGAGTCGGTTGTGGCCAAGTCCTGAGGATCCCCGTGACCTGTGTAGCGTGATTTGAATGCCGCCTCTGATGTGTTTGATATACCATTTCGTTGATTATTGCGGGAGACAGCGTAAAATTTTAGTTCGTTACGATGCAACTCATGTATAGAGGGTTTATAGAGATATGAGAATAAAAGTCGATTTTGGTAGAGTGGAGAATGCCATACTTCGTTCATCCCGCGCCAAGACATCCGAATGTACGCGTGGGGTGGAACCTTCTCAGTGGAGCGGACCTTCTTCATCCACCTCCCCTAATCAAGTACGACAATCTTTTCGTATGTCCCCGCCCTCGGCCTTTGCGACTAGATTAGAGATTAGAGCCATGGACTCGCGATAATCCTCTCCCTCTCGTCTGTCCTGTGTAGCCTCTTCCCTCCCTCACGCGACCACCTTCCCCATGACTCGCCCCACATCGATGGACGCTCCCATGGGCGATGACGACGTTTCATCTTCGCTGTGGACTCGTTTCTGCGACCGACTGAAAGGAGTTTTCAGCGGCGCGGACCCCCGAGTCTGCGTCGCTTTCTGGCTCTTCGGTGCGTATGGCCTGGGAGACCCGAATGATAAGCCTCTAACTCTCCGACAGGCCTTATCAACAATGTCCTCTACGTTATTCTCCTCTCCGCAGCCCTGGACCTCGTTGGCCCCGAAGTCCCTAAGGGAATAGTGCTCCTCGCCGATATCATCCCGTCGTTTGGGACGAAGCTCATCGCTCCATACTTCATCCATGCCGTTCCCTACTCGATGCGGGTCATCATCTTCGTATTCTTGTCGATTGTCGGCATGTTCATCGTGGCTATGAGCCCGCCTTACACCGATGGAGGAACTATTGCATCTAAGGTCTCCGGGATTATTCTGGCGAGCTTTTCTGCCGGAGCCGGCGAGTTGAGCTTCGTTGGTCTTACCCATTTCTATGGACCTTTCAGCTTAGCGGCATGGGGCAGCGGGACTGGCGCCGCTGGCTTGGTTGGAGCTGGAGCCTATTCTCTGGCAACCTCCGCAATGGGAATTTCGGTCAAGACTACTCTCCTGTCATCGGCGCTGTTGCCGTTTGTCATGGCGGCGAGCTTCTTCCTTCTTCTCCCACGAGACGCCTTAAGGCCAGCTGCGGCTGCTTCGGTGGTATATCACGTCGTTGAGCAAGGAGAGCATCCGAATGATGAAGAGGCAGACGAGGACAATCTTGATCCACGACAAGGCGACGAGGAAGACAGGCTGTTAGGCGTCTCTGCTCCCTCCGATATCCACAAGGCTGTGTCTGTTAGCAAGGGCGCAGCTAAATGGGAACATTTCCGTGCTAATCTCCGCCGTCTTCGCAAGCTGTTTTTCCCCTAGTGAGTTCTCCTTGTATCTTACTTTCGCTATGCGGCTAACAGTTATGAAGTATGCTTCCTTTACTCATGGTGTTCATCGCTGAGTATGTGATCAACCAAGGCGTGGCTCCCACTCTACTTTTTCCGTTATATACCACGCCGTTCGAAAACTTCCGTGCTTTTTACCCCGCGTACAATGCCATCTATCAAATTGGGGTCTTTGTTTCGCGCTCCTCGACGCCATTCTTCCGTATCCACAACCTCTATCTACCCTCCTTATTACAGCTTTTGAACTTGGCGCTTCTGACGCTTCACTCGTTGTTCAACTTTATTCCCAACGTCTGGCTTGTCTTCCTTATTATCTTCTGGGAAGGTTTGCTGGGCGGTCTGGTTTACGTCAACACCTTTGCAGAAATCAGCGATCGCGTGCCTGAAGAAGACCGCGAATTCTCGCTCGGGGCTACGACTGTGAGCGATTCAGCTGGTATCTGTATTGCAGGGTTCTTGAGTATGCCATGGGAGGTATTGCTATGCAGGTACCAGCAGATCCATGGGCGAGAGTACTGCAGGCAGTTATAAGCTTTCCATTTAGTGAAATGTTAACTTCATTTCCTCTGACTTAAGATTGCCAAGCTTACCGAACTAAGAATAATATACGCTGGTCAGACGCAACCATCCCTTTGTGGACGTAGAGCTTTGAAACTTATCCTAATCCCCTATAATTATGGCCCCGAAGCCTCGAGCCATGTATTATGCTTAAAGGAAACTACACAGAACGAGCAGAGGGGAGAAGATTGTCGAGTTATATAAACGTAAGTGAGCGCTTCCTTCGTGTTTCCGAGATGAATTGCTCTTGCTTCCTATATATCCTAAGAAGAATAAGCTCCTACTCGCTTTAATGTCATAGGCAGTTTAGCACCTTGTAAAGGCCCTTTGTATTGGCAGTCAAGGCAATGCGATGAATAACAGGATATTCTCTAGCAATACTGTATTCTAGCTCTCTCCAGCATAAGCACAGCCTTCTGTATTATGGCTGGCGGGCACAGACAAGGCCTGCGCTGCATATGGGAAGAATGAGAGGAAAGAGGCAAAACGTGGCTAGCGAAAAAGAGGAAAGACATCGGACGATCTCGCCAAATCGCCAGATCTATATAGCGATTCTGGGTGGCTTCATATAATATCATGGTATTATAATGATAACTTATTGATGGCAGTACATTCATTACGACGACGGTTCTGCTGGAATTATGAAGCGGTGGCCTAAATTGCGTCGTCACCATTCTCTCGCGAATTAAATAGTAAAAGTATGAAGATATAACTGATTTTGAAAACTACTGTAAAACGTCATTTGATAGTTAACTTATACCATTCTGTTTAGTCACCAAATACAGTGAGTTCGACTTCGTGAGGGGTTTACGCAAGCAGTACCTATCTCGACCCCCTATCCAATGCACTCTATATAATAGTGGGTCATTTTCATATCCACCACCGTGACTAAAGGTGTCCAATGGTTCGAGTTTATGTGATTGCACCAACCGTCACTTCGAATCCACAGTCTTTTGTAAAAGCCTTTATCTTTTTGGCGTTCTTTCAATATATCGATCACCGAATTTCATCTGCAAAGGCGGAGTATCCAACGCCGAAGCTAGTGATGGATCGGGATCTTACAGTGGCTAAAAGCGTGTAAACCGCTTAGGGTGATCAGTCAGTCGGTCCAGAACCATTAGTCTCCACACTCGCGCTCGACCTCCAGGCATGTTCCGTCTTCGTGGCCTGGTATCTTGCAATCCAAATTCAACTTCCGATCTGCACTCCTGCATACAAAAAAAAAGCTATCTCATGGGGAGTGGGGGCAATACCCGGAATGCTGTGATAGAATTCGTCAGATAACGCGCATTTGATACCTAAGATTGGTACGCGAAGTCATTTGTCGCGATGCACAGGTGTCATAAATTCTGTTTATCTTGATCATACCTGATGATGAGTGGTCTGCGGGTGTGCCCAGCCATAATTTAGTCGAGGTCAGCAAAAGAAGATGTGAGTGATAATGGGCAGACGGCCCCCAGACGGCCCCCAAAACCTGATGCATTAGCTTGGCCACATCGAGCTAAAGCACGTCGTTACGACAGCAGAGCACAAAGTACGATTCGAGGGGTTCAGCTTGGCCTCCCTCCCTAGCCTGGCAGCATCGCAAAGAATTTTCCCTCACTCTCGTCGGCCTTCTAGTTGAGGACGGCTTACCCTTCCTCGATTCAGTTCAAATTGTCCAAACGTGGACTTCACACGTGACGGCTCCCTACGATTGCTGCCTCTTCGAGCATCGTCGCCTCGCCTTCCTTTTGCCCCACGCCTCTACCAGCCAAACCCTCAAAATATCAACCACGCTGACCTAGATCATGCCAGATCCCTTCTCTTTGAGCACAGGAATCGCAGGATTTTTGTCAGTCGGAATCCAAGTCTTCCAATCTCTGATTGATTTTTACTCGGCCTACAGAAGCTGCAGTAAGGATATAGCCAGAATTGTTGTAAAGCTAGAAAGTCTCCTAGTGATTCTGAGCAGTCTTCATGGTGCACTTGAGAATCGTGTACGCGAAACTGACAATTTACTTTCCGAGCTCCATAAAGTGGCCGCCAGCTGCAATGAAATTATTGATGAGCTACAAGCCAAGTGCGACAAGATACAAAAAGACCATGCTAGCAATACCAAGGGCCAGCTACACTACTACGGAGCCCTTGCGTCATACCCATTTCGAAAAAAAACACTACAGGCCCTCGAATCAGAAGTTACTGGCATGCGGAGTCTCCTTTCTCTGGCTTTGAATGTTCTGCAGGTCAAACATCACAATGTTATTGAGCACGATTTGGATGGATTGAAGCTTCTTGTGGAGCGTTTCAGCGAGCTTCAAGTTTCCGCAGATATCAGGAAATGGTTAAATGCTCCAGACTCAACGACCGATCATAGTTGGGCTCGCGCAAAATATCATGAAAATACAGGATTATGGCTTCTGCGGGATCCTCGTTTCATCGAATGGATTTCCGGAAGTAATTCGTTTCTTTGGATCAATGGTTTTGCCGGGTGCGGCAAATCTGTCCTATGCGCGATGGTCATTGAGCATATCTCTCGAGCAAATCGAAGCTTTTATGGAGTCGGAATTGCGTTTTTCTATTTCCGATTCGATGATCCTACGAAAAGGGATGTCAAAAGTATGCTGAGTGCTCTGCTGTTGCAACTCTTAGCTCAGATCGAGAATGGTCAGAGAAGCTTGGAGCAACTTCATAAATACGCCAGGCGGAAGGAACCTACATCACATATGCTGTTTGAGTCGCTCAGATCAACGATCGGTAAATTGAATGCCTGTTACATTTTTCTTGATGGAATAGATGAGACAGAGTCTTGGGAGCGGACTGATCTATTGAGAATGATCCAAAACATACGAGGATGGAATATTCCCAACTTCCACCTCTTAGTTTGCAGCCGTGATGAATACGACATCCGCCATTCATTACAAAGCCGCGTTGATCAGACTATTTCTATGAGGAACCATGAGCACGATCAAGATATTGCAAGTTTTGTGTCCTACAAACTCGTCAACGATCCAGATCTTCAAAGATGGCACCGACGCCATACCGAGATCAAGGACGCACTATTGATGAAAGCCCAGGGGGTGTAGGTTTGAGAAAAGGCCAGAAATTGGGTATTTATTGATTTTCATGCAGATTCAAATATGTTGAACTTCAGTTGGCTGCCCTTCGCAAGACCAGAATTCAGAATCAACTAGATGAATGTCTCCATTCGTTGCCATATGATCTAGAGGAAATATACGAGAGGATCCTCAACAATATCGAAGAGCTGTATGTGGAAGATGTCCGCCGAATTCTGAATGCTCTTTGTGTATCATTCCGAGAACTCACGATGGAAGAACTCATCGGTGCACTCGCAATCAACCTGGACGATTCTTCTCCATTCCTGGACTATTACGGTCGGTCGTATCAAGCGGAAGACTTGATCGAGATATGCCGCGGGTTGGTGGAGGTCACTTCATACGAGAAAATGCAGGCGAAAGAAGTCGTTTTTGCTCGTCTTGCGCACTTATCTATTCAAGCTTATTTGCAGTCTGACAGAATTCTTCACCACAGCGCTCAGAAATTTGCGGTCAGTACGGAGCACGCACATATGGAGCTGGCCCGAGTTTGTCTTGTCTATCTCACAGATCCTGAGCTTTGTTCTCCAATGTCAACCAAAGAAAGGATTTCTCGGTTTCCTTTTGCTCAGTATGCCGCCGCCAAATGGTATTTCCATTATGGTAAACTCACAGAAGGAGAAGCACATCTTGATATCCTCATTGTCAAGCTCTTTCGAAACAACAAGGCCTTTCTCTCATGGGTCAATCTTCACGATCCGGATGATGGGAACTGCCTGGTAAAGCTGAACGAGTGGTCACTCAAATCTTTCGGGTCGCCCATTTATTACTCCGCTCTTCTCGGCCTGAAAAAGATCTTGAAAACTTTGATAGAAGCTGAAAGAGGAACCAAGACCGCGAAAGCTTTTCTTGACAACACCCGTGGATGGTATCGCAGCGCTCTGCAAGCTGCTTCTTTCAAAGGGCACAAGCGAGTAATTGAAATTCTTCTCGACGAGGGCGCCGACCCCAATGCCAGAGGTGGCGAGTTTGGGTTTGCTCTCCAGGCCGCATCATTTGCAGGACACGATAGAGTGGTAATGATGCTACTTGAAAATGGCGCAGATGTCCATGCTCAGGGAGGGGTTTTAGACAACGCGCTTAGCGCGGCCTCATCCCGAGGGCATGAGAAGATAGTTCAGGTGCTTCTAGAGAGATTGAGGAAGTCGGATTCTCAGAATGACAAGTGCGCCGCCTCCTTTCAGGAGTCGTCGAAAGGGCTCGATAACGTGGTCAAATTGTTAATCGAGAATGGCACCAATGTCAATATTCGGAGAGAAAAAGACTTAATGACTGCTCTTCATGTTGCTTCAATAAGCGGCCACAAGCAGATCGCCCAAATGCTACTTGAGAATGGAGCTGATGTCAATGCTCAGAGCCAAACTCTGAGCGCACTTTCAGCTGCGTCGGCTCGGGGCCACGAAAGCTTGGTGCGAATGCTTCTTGTGAAGGGAGCGGATGTCAATCTTCAGATCAAGGAAATCGGTAGCGCGCTCCAGGCTGCGTCGGCGAATGACCATGTCACAATTGTCAAACTTTTGCTTGAGAATGGCGCCGACGTTAATGCCCATGGGGGAAAATATGGCAATGCACTCCAGGTGGCGTCTGCTTCTGGCTATCGAGAAGTAGTACACACGCTAGTCAAAGCAAACGCTGACATTGACTTGCGCGGCGGATATTACGGAACCGCATTGCAGGCTGCTTTGTCTAGAGGTCATGAGAGGATTGTCCAGATACTGCTTCAGAAAGATGCTGATGTCGAGCATCAAGGCGGGAAGTATGGAAACACACTCCAGGCCGCGTCTTATGGAGGCCTAAAGAGTGTTATATTGACACTACTCGCAAGAGGTGTTGGCGTCAACTTGAATTCTGGCCATTTTGGAAGCGCACTCCAGGCTGCATCCTTTAGAGGCTACGTCGAGATAGTGCAACTTTTGCTTGAACATGGAGCCGACATTAACGCACGAGGTGGAGAATACGACACCGCGCTTGTGGCCGCATCGTATGAAGGCCACAAAGAAGTTGTGCAAATATTGCTTGAGAAAGGGGCCGATGTCAATTGTCAGGGTGGTCCATATTGCAACGCGCTCCTGGCCGCATCATGTGGAGGGCACAAAGAAGTTGTGCAAATATTGCTTGAACATGGAGCCGACATTAACGCACGAGGTGGAGAAGACGAAACTGCGCTTGTGGCCGCATCGTATGAAGGCCACAAAGAAGTTGTGCAAATATTGCTTGAGAAAGGGGCCGACGTCAATTTTCAGGGCGGTCCGTATGGTAGCGCGCTTCAAGCTGCGTTGTGTCAGGACTTTTGGGATATCGAGGTTGTTGAAATTCTGATAGAGCATGGCGCCAATGTTAACGCACAGGGCGGAAAATATGGCAGCGCACTTGAGATCGCTTCCATGCTAGGCCATGAAGATCTTATGCAGATTCTTCTGGACAGCGGGGCTCACCTTGACACTCAGGCGGAGAGACTAGTTGGGACTTAGCGAAAGACTTGAGCTATCTTCGATTGCCATTATGAGATTGGAGATATTGTTCAATTGTTAATCAGTGTTTCTATCCTTTCTAGAAATCCACTGGAAAGAAAAGCAGTAGTTTTCTATTTGCGGGGAGGGGAAAGGCTGGGCTATTGGGACAGTCATTAATCAAGTTTGTTGCTCCCGGGAGCCACAATCCATCTGTCTCTTCTGTCATACCGAGACAACGTTAACCTTGGCGTCCAGGTCGCCTTTTTCCACATCTAAATCCCCGGCACTCCTTTTCACCACTTCCAATTGCCATCCAGTACCGATTTACAGCAACCATACATCTACCATCACAGGCAATAGGTGCTTTTCCGATGCCAGCAGTCTGCGAGTCTTTATGTGTATTGATAAAATCAGGCTGATGCTAGTGGACAAAGAGACAGATATTGTGGCTGCTACTGTATATGTCCTCTGGTGTACAGTTCCAAATAACAGTGATTTTGTTGGACCATGCTTGTAAATGGTGTATGGATCAAGGCAAACCCATTTTACTTCAACATCCCTCGTTCAGTTAGTTCCAAGAATCCTATACATCTCACAGTTTATCTCAATGTCCCCGTAAATACCACTCGATATTTATTCAGTAATCCTAGGAGAGTTAAACGGCTTTAGGCTTGGTAGGAGCTATACGGGACTGTTAAAACCAGGAGAAACCATGGGACATGTCAGGGTCTTACCCCGATAGGTGCTCACGGATTCGGAGGGATAATAGGAAGAGTAACTGTATTGATGTAGTGTGGTCCGAAATGAATGAAATTTGTACCCGCGAACTTTTGGGGAGACCTGTCAATTCAAGTTAAGACGTGTATTCTCAGAACTAAGGATGCGGCATGGCGCGGATATGGAGTTCTCTCGACTCACCTGTCGACTGGATCACAATGTTCAAAAATCCCGGTCCCGGGAGTATCCCCTGAACTCACTTCGAATACAAGCGTCTCCCCTTGCTGCACAACGACGTTAGTGGGCCAAAGTTCCACATCAGCTGCGTATACTTCATTGGGAAGGACCGGCTGGACATCCGACGAGAGGTAGTCGCGATGTGGGAGGTACGGACGGTGGCGTGGATGTTCCTTGTTCACTTTTCGTAGGCTCATGCGCAAAAAGCCCTTTGTCACGGGAATTGGATCGCCAGTTGTACCCGTATATAAAATTTCTTTTCCGTTGGATGACAGATGGCGAAGTGTAACGAACAGGTCAATGTCCGACGGAACAGAACCCCATGGGTCATGACTCATGGATACGTTCAGATGAGCTACAATATGCCCCGTGATTTCCACTTGTGACTGGAAGGGTTGAGTGTGAAATGAAACAGTTTGTGGGTTTGATAGACTCCCAAGAGCTTTGTAGGAGATTTTCATTGTGCTCGTTGACGGCTTGCTTTCCGTGAGTTTTTGATCCGGAGTCAGAAAGAACGGCGTGTAAAGAGTCCGTGCAATGGGCCATTCATTTTCTTGTCGACGGGGATATAATGCTTCAGCATCGGGATCGTTGTACCCGACGTCGCCTTTTCGCAAAACAAGGTCGACCGGAGGGACTGCGCCTTTTCGCGACCATCCGATCCGATCCTCCCCTTTCAGGAACGCATCGAGAAAACTGCGCTGGATTTCAACTTCACCAGGATAGTAGAAAGGCAAGTCGTGTCTCCCAGTAATGAAACGAAGATATTTAAATTCCGAGCTGGCCCAAGTGTAGCCTTCAACGTTGCCTCGTAAGTGAAGGAGGTAGCCACCCCAATTCGCGACACTTAGAAGAGGTACATGAATATCTTCAAAGTTGAAGTTGACAGACGCATGTCGCTCATTATCCCGGAAGCATTGTGATTGGAGCTGATCAAATATATCGACTGCATTTGCTCTCAACTCTTCCTCGGTCAGATTTCCATCCACAGTGTCGGGGCCCCAGTTACGGTTCGCCCGGCCGGGCAGGCCGTACTGGACTGACTTTACCTGTCTCTCGAACCAAAAATTAAAGAATTTATTCGAAAATATCCCTCCATGTCGGGAGAAATCGCGATAATGATCTCCGAATCCCTCCCATGGGACAATTGCTGCTAGGCCATTGGGGTTTCGGGCGGCAACCTGCCACTGCGTTGCGGCGTAATAGCTGATACCGAGCAGCCCAATCTTGCCAGTAGACCATTTTTGGACGGCAGCCCACTCGACAAGTTCGCAGAAGCCATCAATCGTCGCGACCGAGAAAGCGTCAAGGCGGCCGGGTGACTGACCCGTACCCACCTCATCGGCTCGGATAACGACGTATCCATGAGAAGTCCAATAGTCAGGGAAAGGCGTCTCCCAGGCCGCATGTTCAGACTTGTGGTCGGGATTTACGTCGGCAAAGCTCGCGGCATTAAACCTAGATCTGGCTCAGTTCGTGCAATGGATCTATGAAAGCAGCCTACATACTGCTCATAGGGAATGTCCTTTCCGTAGGGACCGTAGGTGATCAAAACGGGATAGCGCTCATTAGCCGCGCCGTATTTTGGGGAGTAGATGTTGCAGCGAATTTGGCCTCCATTTGGGAGACGGACCGAGACGTTCTCTCGAAATACATAAGAGTATGACTTCCAGTCAGTCGTCTCTATATTGTGAGCTTGAGTTGGCATCGTGAATTGATAAAGGCCTGCAGATGAATGTTTCGATTCAAGGTAAGACCATTGGTTTCCGCTCATGCAATGGAGTGAAATAACTCTTATGTTGTGAGTTCTTAGAGAAAGTCGGGTTCGGACTCTTGCAAGAGCGAACCCGCGAGCCCCGCAACCGCGATCCACCACCATGCCCGAGTCTCCGTATACGCAACCAATTAGGTCACATCACGCGAGTCATCGGGGCATCGTAATTATTTCGGTACATTGGTATCTCGGTGGTATTTGTGTTTAACCCCGAGGCCGAACCCCTATCCAAGTTCTAGCGTAGGCGAGCGAAGGAGACTGTTGAATTACATCATGTCCAATCATGTAGTGTCGCTACCCATTCTACCCGGGACCCGGGGCGGTTGGCGGTGCGCCTATAGGCACGGATATATGGACTAGATATTAAAATGACCGTAATAAAAAGAGATAGGGTATAGGTATAACTTTGATATGAGCGGTGTTTTCTATTGGAACAAAATGAAACTGCTATGCTACACTGCATTTAACGAAAGTCGATCTCAAGCTTCTTGACACAGAACTCCAAATCAAATAGGGACCTAGCTTTTGCGTAGATAATTCCATCTGGTCGTAGAATAAAATATTTCGCTCGGGAGTCATTCAAGCGTTGTTGGAATTGCTGGGCGTCGTATCCGGCACGAACGGGGTATCCATGGAGTAAATACATGGGTGCAGGGAAAGACACGGGTTTTTTATCCGTGTGACACTGCGAGTCTGAATTTTCAAGATTAAAATAAACGATTGACTCAGCAGATAGGAGGTCAGGGTGGATTCCGTGTTGGTCAAAGACCTTCTTTAGGTCCGCAAATTCCTGTTGGCTTGAGGAATTTACCACCAATAAACTTATGATAGTGGGCACGCGGCGAAGAGCTCTATCAGAGAGCTCAATAGTGAAAGATCCACTATCAGGGAAGAAAGTCTTGACGTAGATCTGACCTAGCTTCCTCCCACCTCCGGCAGTAGATATAAATGCTCCCTCTGGACAGCCTGAGTAGCCACGGGAATCCGCGGCGACTTGGGGAAGCTTTACCTTGAACGGCTTCAGGAAGTTCAGGACGAATTTGGCGATTGCGATCTGAAAATTTCCAACCCAAGTGGCCTCTTTGTTGCACCACTCTCCATTCTGGAGTGTGAGACGAGCGGAATTGTCAATACCAATGCGACGCTCTGACGACCAGGAATTCAAGAGAGTATCCCTGAAAGTCGATGAAGTCTGGCGTGTTTGCTCTGTTTTGGTCATCACGGCCAGCCTCCAGGCCAGAGCCTCGGCATCTTGAACTCCAGTGGCTACGCCTTGGCCTCCAAATGGGGGGAAAACATGTGCTGCGTCTCCAATGAGAGCGGTGCGTCCGGCAAACCACCTGTTGACGACTCTATGAGAGAAGCGAAACGGGCGACAGCGAAGGATTTCAATGCAATCAGTCGGGAAGGTGAGGGAAATTGATTCCCCTCCAGGCAATTCAACGAGTCGAGTAATCATGGGAGTAATCTGCTCCCAGAACATCTTAACTGCGTCCATAGAGTCCTCCCATTCCGGGACGGCAAATTCATGTCTCCAGAGATAGTCAGTCTCAGGCCCAAATCGACCACATGCGGTTGGCTTCCCTGGCGGACGACAGAAATGCCAATTTGGTGGCCAGAATAGATCGTAGACGGATTTGGGGTCGTAGCCCAGACCCCACAGCACGAAATCCGGATGCGTTGCCTTCGTTGGTAGAGTAATGTGCAAATTAGCTGCGATCCAAGTGCTGTCGTACTCAAAGATCCCCGCCTCTTGTTTCACACCTGCGCTGGGCTCCAGAAAATGCTTGCGGACAACGCCCCTTTTCCCGTCGGCACCAACTAGCCATGATGCTCGAATCTGACAATCCGTCCTATCAGCCTCTTTATAGTGCACGGTAACCCCATCCGCATCTTCATCCCGATTCACAACCTCGCATGAGGACCGAAGAGTGCAGTACTCTGAAGATGCTACCATGTCTCGCAATGCTCGTTCTGTCACAAACTTTCAGTCGATGTTCAATTTTACATGCACGCGAATGCTTGGAACACTAACCTAAGCGAGGTTGGCTTTGTAGGATGGTTGTTGGGAGCGCATGCTCCATCATATCTCTGTCGACATCCAGCTTCAGGAAAGGCGGGTTTTGGAAGTTCGTCTGATGGAAATTGATTGTGCGAAGTTCTGTGTTAAATGACCTTAGCCGGGCTGGTCTGTCGTGGTATTGACTGCCTTCATATTTACCGTGACCAATTGAGGCAATGTGCTTCCCTATTCCTAATCTCCAAAGACTTCGCAGAGCATCGCCAGTTAAAACAACACCCCTAGGATCGGTCACAATCTCCGGCGCTTTCTCAAGTACTATCGACTAAATACCACCAGTTTAGATTATGTTTGCAATCCGGACAATTTCGGGGGTCGTCATCGTCAAGAACGTAAAAGCATACCTTGATTTTGTGTGCGGCAAGAAATAGACCTAAAGAGAGGCCTGACGGCCCTCCGCCAACAATTAAAACTTCAGTGGTCATATTGATGCTGAAATGACAGGTACGGTTTGCTTCATGCCCGCATTGGAGACTATTTATGAAAGGGGTTCTAGATTGGCTCAGGCGCCGAGGGTAAGGGGTACCTCTCAAAGAAGAAAGGAAGGAGTCGGTCCGTGGGAGAGCCGAATAGTGTTAAACTACTCGGATATGCCAATAGAAGGTGGAGTGGCTCGATTTCCTATGGATGCGCACGGCCCCAAATGTTCCTCCGTGGAGGTTCCGCACAGAGCGGGCCATAATACCAGGTTGCGCCGAGGAGGAACCACACTGTAATGTGGCTTCGCGAAGCGGCGAAATCCCACTAAATGCAACCGCACGAGTATATTTTTGTTGTAGATATTATCTCGCCCACGATTTTTGCTGTTAACGAAGTTTTCCTTTTCAACTGGCGTTTTCCCTGACCGGCTAAGACCTTGGATCGAGTTCCTCCAATCTAAGCAAACATCTTTTTTTGCAAGCTCGCACGAAAAATAAGCGCCATGTCGCTTTGGATGATAGACGTTCTTGCTTTGCTTCCTCAGACATGGCAAGACTGGATTCTCCCCCCAACCACCGTGCCGATCGTCCAAAATAACCCCTCCAAGGTGCAATTGAGTCGCATCTCTCACGTTTATTTCGACCATGGCAATTTGGAGAAGTTTGATCGGTTTGCCAAAGATTTCGGGTTTATTCAAGCAGAGCGCAAAGGAGACACGATATATTATCGTGGCTATGGCAGAGATCCCTACATTTACGTGGCATCTCAAAGCCCAACCCGACGATCGCGTTTCATGGGCACGGCCTTCGTGGCGAAGGATCAGGAAAATTTCGACAAAGCACTGGCACTTCCGGGCGCAGTCGTCAAAGACCTCGAGGAGGCTCCGGGGGGCGGACGAATGATTACCTTCGCGAGACCAAATGGCACCTTCTTCCACGTTATCTTTGGCCAGATCGAGCGGGAGATCGGAGAAATTCCATCAGCAACACATGACTCTCAAGGTCCCTTCAACACATCATTGGAAAAGCCGCGCAAGGGTCAGTTCCAACGGTATCACGATGGCCCCGCACTTGTGCACAAACTGGGTCATTTCGGGTATGTGTGCAAGGAGTTTGAGCAGGAACTTGACTTCTACACCTCGCATTTCAACTTCGTGCATTCCGACATTTTGAATCTTCCACAGCTCCCACACATCGATGTCATGACGTTCATGCATTTGGATCTAGGCAAGGAATACAGCGACCACCACAGCTTCTTCCTTCAACGGGCCCCGCCGGGTACCCCCAAGACCTATATCCACCATAGCTCGTTCGAAGTCGGCGACTTCGACACCCAGTTAATGGGTCATAAATATCTAGCGAAGAAAGGCTGGAAGTCTGTATGGGGTGTTGGTCGTCACATTCTGGGAAGCCAGATTTTCGATTACTGGTACGATTCGAGCGGTTTCAAGATTGAGCACTATACGGATGGAGACGTGGTCAATGAGGATAACCCGACACGGAAGGAAGCAGTAGGACCGTTGTCTGTGTGGGGCCCTGAATTGCCCAAGGACTTTGGCGATAACAAGGCCAGATGATAAGATATTTACTGGGAAGAGGTTTCTTGCGATGGTTATGGTGCCTTTTCAGAGATTACAAATGAAAGTAATGTTCTTTCTAGCAATAATCGTTCCTGCAATTTGTCACCCGATCCATAATCCCAAGTGAAAATTCTAGTACTCTGCTCGAATTGGTGTTACAAAATGCCCAGTATCATCACCCCCAACGGGCCCCAAGATGCCCTATTAGTCGCTCCCAAAACCACTCTCCGTATGTCTTCTCCGACTAGTGATCAACTACTTACTGTGTAATTCCTAGGGCCAGTAAGAGTCCGGATCTCCGCCGAGCTACCACACTGAATGCCCATAATGATAGCCTGTCTCGACTCATAAGCCTCGAAGACTTGAAGGTTGAGAGAAGACGCCAGGAGATAAATGATAAAATGCTTCTGTTTCCCAGATCTGATCGGACCACAATGCTGTTCTCTCTGAGGCCTGCTGCAGATGAAGAATGATAGATAATATGGTTATATGGTTTCGAACTTCAGATGATCTTTTGGTAATCAGATTTGCACCGAGAAAAGATATTTCATTGAACCGTTCGGTGGATAAAAATGACTCCATATTTGAAATAATTCATGAAAATACAAATGTAATGAAGTATTGACTTGCATCTCTTCTCCCTGCATCCTGGCTTCAGCTAGGTATCCCAGACTAAATGCTTTGGGTGCTGTAGTGTTTGGGCAAAAAGCAGTACAGAGCAGAGCGAGCAAAATTAATACTGCAAGAAAGTAAGGGCTCCAATGAATTTCAATATGGCCTCGGGGGAGGAATAGACATTGCCGAGTTTCTCCGTGGGCTCGAGTTGTGTGGTTGGAATCAAATCCGACCCAAAGCGAGATCTAGTATGATATTGAAGTTGTTCCGCGGGTCTGCTTGAAGATCCACAAGGTCATCTCCGAGGTAAAGCTGATATTATTTACTGTTAGTTATACTTTCGGCGTAACTTCAATTAACTTTCTACCCCTCGCGATTTCCGGACTTGATATTGCTGATCACCCTCGGGGCCGGAAGGACGTCTGTGCCGCCGACATTCTGCAAGCGGCGTCGGCTCAATTTTCTGTTTCTTGACTGGTGCCATAAGTCTCATATTCAATCGGCGGTCTATCCACATAGCCCATTCCAGTGGGGTTTACCCCGCGATTTCAAATCGGTAATTAAAAAAGGGGAACAAATGTTCAGGAACCGACCCACTCTCCACTTTTCGCCAATTGACTATAAATTTTGTAAAATCCTCTTATGCAATATTTGACAACGTTCTTTCGGATCAGACTCATATTTGGCTTCCTAAAATCGCAATGTTAACCAAATACTTCTTCTCCAATGCTTTCTTGGTGTTGCATTACGCCCAGTTGACGATCGCGCACGATCATAAAGCCCAAAGCGCGCCAGTTGCTCGACCGCCAATGAACTGGACGTTGACAGACACCCACATACATGCCATCCCCCCTGTTCTGGCCCAGGCCATTGCTGAACATGGCGGTGATCCGTCTCGAGAAACCACTCCAGATTGGTCGTTGGAAGGCACCCTGGAAAGCTTGAACAGTATTGGCTCGGCCCGTGGCATTTTGTCAATTTCGACGCCAGGGGTTCCAATCGCAGGGACCGGGCAGGAGGCCCGTGATCTTTGCCGCCAAATCAACATTTACCTGGCAGACTTGGCATTGAACAGCACGAGACTGGACTTTTTCGCCGCACTCCCGGACTGGAGAGATATTGACGGCACCCTGGCTGAGATTGATTGGATATATACTCAACAGAAAAGTGCTGTCGGTGTTATTTTCTACACTTCTTATGGTGATTTCTTACCTGGAGATGCTTCTTTCAGACCAATATGGGAGAAACTGGAACAGTACAAAGCATTGACATTCCTGCATCCCGGCGTTATGAATGTCACCCCTTTTCTGATCAATGGCAAAGTTCCTCAACCTATTGTCGATTACCCGCAGCAAACAACCAGAGCCGCTGTGGATTTGGTGCTAGGCGGCACGAGATCCCGAACACCGAATGTCGATATGATACTTAGTCATGCTGGTGGAACATTCCCCTTTATTGCCGACCGCGTGCTAGGCAGCCTGGCACTTCAAAAAGGGTTTTCCAATGTCAGTGCTGTCGAAGCCACTGCCGAGTTTGCGCGCTTTTATTACGATATTGCGCTCAGTGGAACAGCAACGCAGCTAGACGCACTTCTGGTCCAAACATCTCCCGATCATATTTTGCTGGGCAGTGACTATCCATATACTCCACCGGAAGGAATCGTTGCCAATCAAGCCGGTTATTTGGCTTGGGCCGCGGCACATCCTCAGCTGAGCCCTGCTGTCCTCACCGCGAATGCCAAGGCTGAAATCGAGTCACACAGGATCTCGTGATCGTGAATTATCAAGGAGCCCGTAACGCAATTTATTCCAAGTTTCTAATCGTGTTTAGTCATTAAAAGGGATTCTATTTCCACGTCATATTTTTCTTCGTTCAATTACGGTTTGGATGCTCGTCCGAGGCGCGTGACTCACAACTTTCTCTATCAAAATAATTTCCTGAGTCTATTACGACGAATCAAGTTCATGTCTAATTCCTGTGACTTTGAGTTCGTGTTGTATAATTTACTACCCCAAAATGCGTAGCAATATCAAGTAGCTTTCAAAGCATAAGACATTAGCAAGACGGCTAATCAAATATCGGTCTGATAGACAACCCACGCCGATAGCCTACCTACGCCTACAAAGGGGGTTATTTGGTCCGGCTTATGTATAAGGCACGGGGAAACGTGATGAAGCGTATACTTCTCTTGGAGCAAGAAGTGATAGATCTACGTGCTGCAAACGATACGAAAAATAAAAAAAAAGGCGTTATTTAAAAAAAAGAATACACTACTCAAAGATATTTTTCGAGCTAGACTGTGCATTCAATACTCTTGTATAGATAGGAACATTCCAAAGACTCGTTTTTAATATATAAAGTCGTATTTTATCACAATCAATTTGGTGTTTGGTGATGGCTCGCCCACTCGCCCGTGAATTACGTTACCAAAAAACTTGCGGTGCCCTTACCAATTTCGCCCACGGATGAGATGCTGCACACATAACAATATTTATATGGACGCCCGGGAAGGGTGAGGGGTGGTGGTGCTCATAACCGTATTCAGCTGAGCGATGAATCTCGTAATTTGAGCGGATCTCGTAACCGTGGAATCAATTGCAATGCATTCACGTAATTGATACGATCCCGCAACTCTTGGCTCATCTCATAGTTCTCCAAGTCTTCCAAAAACGCAGGATATGCCGTAATTGGTGCGTATGGGAAGTCACACTATGTGAAGTTGTCAGTGATTTGCCGATTAAGCAAATGTATATCATCGTCGGGTTGAAAACTGACCCCATATAGTATATGATCATGCGGAATCATCTTAAGCGCGAGGTCAAGTACTCCCGGGGTAGATGACAATGCCAAGTCGAAATGAAAGCTGCGGAAATCTTCCATGACCTGCGTATGCGTAGTTCCCATGCGATGAGCGGCTACAAAGTCTGGCGCTTTACGCATAGGCGTCGCAACACGCGTAATCAGGTACGGCAAGGCTCCGCCGGCGTGTGACAGAATAACCCTAGTGTCTGGGAATTTGCGACGTGTGCCCTGGATGATCATATCCATAGCAGCGCGTGTTGTCTCATGTGGGTAGTCGATAGCAGGCTGTGGCAGTAGTGGGTTCACGGGATTCGTGTCGGCTGGGTGGGTCGGATGCACGAAAACGACACATTTACGGCGATTGAGCTCTGCCCAGATCGGCTCCAGCGAGGGATGTCCAAGATATGTATTACCAGACCCATAGCGGGTGAAGAGCGTGACGCCATCTGCATGTAACGTATCGAGGGCGTAGGCAATTTCGGCGAGCGCGGCTTCTGTGTCGAGTAGACTTGGAAGCGACGCGAAAAAGCCAAAGCGTGAGGGCTCCTCGTCTCGCAGCTTGGCTCCATAATCGTTGAGCCTTCGTGCTAGATCGAACGAGGCTGATCCTTCCAGGATGCAGGGGCCCGGAGCCGTCACAGAAAGTATCGCAGTTTTCACACCGAGCCTTTTCATGAGTAATTTGGACCGCATTGGAGTCCATGTTGGAGTAGGCCACCCGCTTGGGTCACCTGGATCATGTTAGCCTGGTTGATCGAATTTCCTGCAAAGCTCTCACCTCCTGCTTTCTCAATAGCTACAAGTCAAATCAGTCAAAAGTTTTCTTCTCAAAAAGCCAGTTCAGGCTGATCGGAGAGGCCAAACCATCGCGGTAGAAAGAGGGCACACAATGATGATGTGTGTCAATTTTGTTGGTTGGAGGTGCAGGAATCCATCCCAACACCTTATCCTGCAGCCAGTCGACTGCTTCGTCGGCCATGTTATTGATGCTATCCTTTTGGAAATGCCAGAGAGCCCCGAGTGCAACAATAGTTGAGAAAATGATGAACATTATCGAATGACGGGTAAGCGGTCCATGGATAATCCCCACATCTATTTATGCCGTGTCCGGAGTCGATCCCGATCTCAAAATGTCTTGTTATTCCACGGGAACTTTCCGACCTTATGAAGTATCCGGAAACGTCCCGGAATTATGAAACTCAACTGGCTGAGCTTTGCCACCTCCCAAAGTTACTCCGCGGAACAATGGACTGTCGACTATTGGAACCTATCCATGTCCCAGCATGAAAAGTGCCATTGTGTTTTAGAAGAGGGCCCACCTGTTGCAATACGGATGAATGCTGGCACGAAAATTGATAATAGACCGCTAATGGAGGTCGGGTGGCGACAGATAAACGTACGTTCCGGATGAGACATTTCTTGAGGTCTTTGCTAAAGATACACAGTGAGTGCTGTTGCTTTTGCTGAATATCCCGCTTAATCCTACATAGTTTCCAAAAAATAATATGCTCTTGTAGCTTGTTTCACGAAATCAGCCCACTTTGGCATCCAAAAAATTCAAATAACATCCAGACTCAGTGATAAGCCGCTCGACCGCCTCTTCTCTTCAATGAGAAATTAGATTGCCTGGCAGGTGTCTTGGAATGATAACTGAAAATAGGATAATCAAATGCTTTAATTAGGTATCATCGTTGATAGCCCTCGAGAATAGGCCGAGCCGATGCAAGAAACTGCAGCCACCTCGGATGGAGCGGCGCCTCGAAGCGCGACAGGATCAAAGCAATATGATCGTAGGAAAGCGGCCCGGACACGGATTCACTGAAGCTTTCGAATGACACTGTATCGCGTTCATTAGGCCGTGGTTTTGCAAAGCTATGCTAGGGAAGTATAACAACTTACAAGTGAGTAGCCTCGCCTGCGTCCAGATGCTGGCAAATTGCTTGAGTTGTAAATGAAGAACGGTGATGTCATGGTTGATACTAGAACGGAGGCCATTATCCAACACTGTCCCCGACTTCCTATGAAGATCGAAGAAGATAAGTGTCGTGAAAATGGTAAAAGCCATTGCCGGGTCTACGGCGAGGCAGAATGCACTATCCCATTGACCGGCCAGCGCGGCAATGTCTTGACACGTCTCGAGAACACGCTGCCAGCTTGATTGCCAATCATCTGCTCGTCGTTCAGAGCAGTCCACGACGGATATGAGCAGTTGTGCCATCCGTATATGGAAGGCAGTAACTAGCCTTGCATGGTGGTCGACGGGGGCCTCATTTGCGAACGCATTGCGTCGAGGGTTCAACCAACCCGGTGGAAGGGCAAGACGAAGCGTAGTTAGCTGTCGGTCGACGGCGGCAACTTGTGCGGCTATTCCCTCTCGCCATCGTAGCATGTGCATGCGGACAACTAGACCGGTCTGACGCATGGTGGCGACCGTGATGTTGTGAATGTTGTCTAGCAATGTCTCAGGGTCTGATGTGATGGCGGGAAGGAGCTCAGATAGACTGTCCGATTTAAGGGGCACGAGGGTTCCCTGGGGGAGACTATTCGTCTGACTGAGATTGAAGAAGGTATTTATGATCGCATCATCAATTAGATACGGTGTTCCAGAGGCGAGATTGGAGTATGTGTCGAGTCGGTAGATACGCCACCATAGCGCTCGCCATTCTTGGATATCTTCTTCGCTAACCTTACTCCAGTCGTGGTAGAGCACGCGAATATGGTCAAGACGGTCCAATCCAATACGATAGGCCATGCGCGTTACTCTACCGATACGCAGCCAGGAGTGGTGGCCTGGGAATTGGTGAAACTCGTAGAAGGCCAGTATATAGGCTTTGCGGAACTGATCAAGGGATGGGGCGTCTCCGATTAGGTCATCCTCCAGTAGGCTAGAGCTAAGGAGAGACTCTAACCCGACGTCTAGATTTGGTTTATCATCACTAGTGGCAAACTGGGTCAATTTTGCAGTAATGATGGCCATGGTCGAGATAAGATCTGGGTTGCATAGCGAGTCCCGATAGCGGCGAAGAAACCGCTCTTTCGAAAAGATAGGATTAGCATCCTGCGCGATATCGAAAAAGCTTCCAATGCTGCAGGAGTACCGAAGCTTAGCCCAGTCCCGGAGTGATGAGAACAGACACTTACAGGTATTCCTCTTGCTGCGAAGGGAAATGGAGATAGCTTGAACACGAAGGGCCGGTGCTAATGTCCTCTGGAGGAGCTCTGTGGACAGACTGCTCATGGAAGATAGGGCGCACAGGGGTAGGGAGGGAGCCTATTGGAGAAAGGACGAGATCGGGCTCTTGAAGTGTGACGACACCGTCCGGTGGTGCTTGACGTTATGCGTTAGTTCTCGGCATCTATTCAAGGAAGATAGTAGAGCTACCAGATGGCGTGCGTGATCTAGGTCGTCGACTTGTATAATGTGAGCCACGAGGAGGGCCGGGTCTTCGCTTAAGTATCGTATAGTTGCATGTCTTCCCGAGCTCAACGCAACGAGAGCAGGTCGGTCTTGCCTGGTTGCCTGCAGAAGTCAAGTGAGTGGGTATCTCAGATTAGGAGCACTAGGCGTACACTTGACCTTCTTTCTGCGGAAGAACTTAGCGAAAGCACTTGATGGAACAACAAGGGATGACGCGTTACCGGATGCACCTGTCACAGACCCTCAACGGCATAGCTCCGGTCTCCAGACGACGAGAGGAGGGTCTAGAATGCTCCATATACTAGGCTTGAGGTGTAGATAGCGCTCGGAGGGAACAGAACATGACCTCTAACATGATTAAAAACCCATTGCCGGAGCAAATTGCAACGAGGTGAGATTTTGCAAGTTCGATTATTCGGGCATAGCAGGATCCGACGTCGTTAGGAAAGTGGGGCCAAAGTTCCTCCGAGGAGCATCTCTGTGTCCACACCCACCAATCATAGTCGCTTACCTAAGTATAGACTTTACCGTGCTAAGTTTGTATCTCTCTAGCTGTCACGATACTCTACGTACCTAGGTAGTCAGTGACACAGCAAAAGTTTGGACACCCCTGCCCCACATAAGATTATCACCTCATATTTTGCCTGACCGAAACCATTTAAAACCCGAGAGAGCAAAATTGGTGGTTGATAGTCCGAAATATCGAGGAATACTGCTATTAAATAAGATGTGACTTTTGGAAAGTTTTTGTGTAGATGCCTAAAAGCATAGCCTCCGTCTCTTTGATACTATGAGTATTAATAAGGTAGGCGGTGTTCCGCGTGTAAGATGTTGGTGTTTAAAATTTACTGCGTCACTGTATGCCTTAAATTACCTCCGCTCACTGGCCGCTCGCTGTCCTCAAATCATCCAGCTTGAATTTCCGGTACAGAAGCAGGTTCTATGGAGATTTTCAGTTAGATCGCACTCACCACGTTAACAGAATGACGTACCAGCAGCCGCAACGGCAAAAACGTAACAATCAATCGAAGCAAGCCGGCCATTCCCCCTTCCCAGATTTCGGGACTAACCCGCCGCCGCATGAGCTTGTCGACAATGGACGCGGCATATGCATCCGCTGGCATCCCATTCGCATTGCCCTGATACTTGATATCTTCAATGGTGCTTTTTATCGGAAGATAAACCGATCCCTCCGGCGCGTAGAGACCGTGATGAAGGATGTTGCTCTGGACGTATCCTGTGACGATTTCAATCACCTCGATACCTAGCGGTTTCAACTCCTACGCCACAGTTAGAACGATACCTTTGGGCCACGGGCTGTAGGCTTACCAGTCGAAGCGTCTTGGAATATTGACTGAGCGCAGCCTTTGACGCATTGTATGCGCCTTGCCAAACCACTGGTATGTTCCGCGTTACACTCCCAATCTGCACAATTCGTCCTCGTGGTGATCGGCGAAGAAGTGGTGCAAATATCTGGCACAGGCGCATGACAGCGAAAACGTTGACCTGGAAAAGAGCTGCAACTTCGTCCATCTCCAAGTCCAGGCCAGTCCCTGCGTAGTGCGTTCCTGCATTGTTGACCAGATAGTCTAGGCGCCCGCATGTTCGCTTCAAGACAGTGTCCTTCAGCCTCGTAATGCTTTCTAAATTACCTAGCTCAAGTGCTAGAGCTTCAATATTGGTATGTTTGCTCGTGAGCTCATCGAGGGACTCGGTGCGACGTGCTGTGGCGAGTACAGTGACCCCTCTGGCTGCGAAAGCTACTGCGAGCTCTTTGCCAATTCCACTGCTACAGCCGGTGATGAGTGCAAAGCATGTACTTTCTGACATTTTGCAGCTTGTATGGCGAGGTAGTCCATGGGTTGGTGATTGATGGCTCCGCGGGATTCCCCAAGTATAACCTCGTATATTTATGGTGGCCAAGGCCTCAAATGCTGCATTGGGCATATATGTCTCTCATTTCCGCATGATCGGCGCCGATTATTTGTAGTTGATTACTAGACGTGGGCCTGAGATACTCCGAGAGAAAGTTCTCCCGTGTGCACTACGGCAAAACTCCCAACCCGACAGATATAACTGTATCAACACCGAGTCATACCGAGGCAGAATCGCAACCCCTACTTGAAAGCGTACATGTGAACTTGCCTCATCCATGTGAGGGCTCATGACCTGGGATAGACTGGCGAAGATTATTGATCGTGATAGCTCTCATGCAGTATTTATTCTTCTACAATGTTCCAATCATAAGGAAGGCATGACCTATGGGTCAAGAGCTGCTGTACAGCATATCCGAAGCAGCTTACGCCGCAGTTCTCCAGGAGGGTACCATAGTATGCGCCGAATGGTGATGAATTATTGGCAGTTTCTCCGGGGAAAACCTTTACAGTATGGTCCTGCTAATTCCCCCGACGCCCCTCCCCTTCAGCTTTGACTCATAGGATATATCCAACTGATCTTTCCCTTCATGCGCTCCTCCTTAGCAACATAATCCAGGACCTGCCCCTTGCGAAACTCCGGCGCCATAACGAACTTCATGAATAAGTGCTCAACCACGTTCGGCACCGCCAGATACCGCGAAAGAAGATAGTACCAGACATTATGCCATGCGTGCATCCTCGTCTCAAGTCCAGATTTGAAAACATCACCTTCAAGCGAGCACACAGAGCTCATCCGGACAGCTCTGTATTTCTCAAAGAGACCCGTAAATGTCCCCGCATCGGGCTCCCCTCCGGGCGCTGTCCTAAGCGCCTGGCGGAGGCTATTACACAGCACCACCACATCCTGGATACCGTGGTTAAACCCCAGTCCCAGATGCGTGGTCATCTTGTGGCATGCATCGCCAACAAGTACGATACGCCCGAAACTCCAATGATTGACAATCCCCTCATCCAAATTTGTCAAGCCAGCCCCTAACATTCGCGGCCAGACATCCTTAACCTTAACCGTACGCGTCAGCGGGAACTCGGCAAACTCTGCCGCGAGAGCGTCGACATCCTTATCTGTATACTTCGTCTGCTCACTCGCCGGGTTTTGCATCCTTTTGTACAGAAAGAACCAAGCCCGCTCCGGCCCACTAAAGTACATTATCGCCTTCCCCTTCGACTGAATGTCGTACCCCTGACCGGCCTGAGACGGTGACGGGAATGACCCGTACAGAAGCTGGTACGTCGACGTATATGGGTGCTGAGAATCCCATGATCGTGTCGGGTTCTCTTTAAGAGCAAGGTCGTGCATTATTTGGCGCGTTTTGCTGTAGACACCATCTGCGCCGATGACGATTGAGCCGCGGAAGATGCTGCCGTCGGCGCAGGTCGCTGTAACTCCATCTCGGCTTGTTGTAATGTCCGTAAGTTTCTTATCTGTTAGGACCTTTTCTTTGGCTGTTGCAGGGAGACCGTTGTACATGATTTCGATTAATTCGGCACGGTGAAAGGCGACTGGGCCATGGCCATGGCTAGAAGAATTAACCTTCAGTGACTACCTCCAGAAGAACGTCGGGCCGGAAATGGCACTTTGTACACGACTCACTTCTCACGTATCAAGGAATATCGATTGCCCTCACTGAAGACATGCCCGTCGGCAGTAAAAGATAACTGATGGTCTAATTCCGCACCGCGCCGTAACAAATCGTCTAGTATGCCAAACTGATGCAACACTCGGAAGGTATGAGGATGGACGATGAGACTGGCGCCTTTGTCTTCAACGATGGCGGGCCGGCGCTCAAGGATGACGAAGTCGATATCAGCCAGGTGAAGGGCGTGCGCGGCTGCGAGTCCGACCGGGCCTCCTCCTACGATTATGACTTTGAATGGAGTGCTTGGGTTGCTCATTTTGGCGCATGGAGTTTCTAATCGTTTTGAAACCTCAGTGATAAGCAGGAGACTCTTTAGTACTTTGCATTTTTACGGAGGTTGTCGTATGATAGTCCTTGGGCCGAGGGATCACACGGCGGGGGAGCTGAGAGGATGCGGTCATCGCAAAAAGTTGCTATTGAAATGATAGTAAGTAATATGGTTAGTTAGTGATTATCATGACACTAGTGCGGCCAATAGGTACTGGCTGGCGGCCGCGGCCCAAGAGGTGGGGGGCGCCTGCTGAATGAAGGTCCTCCGAAGAAGTTGTCCCGAAATTCAGGCCCCAAGCTTCGAATCACTCCGTGGAAAGATCCCCGATAATGTCGAGAATACGCACTTAATACTTGCCTGACAAAAGGGCAGGTTTCGTGTTTAATTAATGAATAAGGCAAACGAAGCACCCTCTTGCATAACCAACAAACGAGAACAATCAAACCACATCGAGATGTCCAAACGTGTCTATGTGATAGTCATCGGCGGCTCCCACGCAGGCCTCGCAATAAGCCATAAACTGCTCAGACAGACCCCCAGAGCAGCAATAGCCGTCATCAATCCCTCAGATGAATACTACTTCAACATCGCCGCACCCAGGTTCCTCGTCAAGCCCGATAGCCTGCCACCAACCAAATATCTCTATTCCATCCCAGAGGCGTTCCGCGAATATCCAGCGGGCTCTTTCACCTTTGTCAAGGGACTAGTGACCAAGATTGATTATTCGACTAAGTCGGTCTCGGTTGTTTTGCCTCCAGACTCGAGCTCCGCTACCCCTGCTTCGTTTGTTTTCGATTACCTCGTTATTGCGTCTGGCAGTTCGACGCCTGCGACGCTTGGACAGGATGGTGTGAGACTTCCGTTCAAGACGACCGCATTTGAGGATACGAGGAAGGCAATACACCAGGGGCAGGAGACGCTGAAGGGTGCTAGAAGGATTGTTATCGGCGGCGCAGGACCCCTGGGAGTCGAACTTGCCGGGCAACTGGCTGAAGCTGCAAGACCGAGGAAGATAACGTTGGTGTCTCGGTCAAGTGTGCTTCTGGAAGGGGCCACGGAGTCTGTTCAGAGAACGGCTTTATCACTTCTACAGCGGAAGGGTGTCGACATCTTGACAGAGACAACAGTTGAAGATGCGGTATATGAAACCCACACCCAGGTATGGAAAGTCAAGTTGTCTACTGGGCAGACATATGCTGCTGATGCATATATCGCGACTACGGGCTCCATTCCAAATAATCAGTTTATCCCAAAGAGCTGTCTGAATTCCCAGGGTTGGGTAAACGTCGATGAACAGCTCAGGGTCATGGAAGACGGCGTTAGCCGCACCGACACCTATGCTGTCGGCGACATCACCTGTCATCCATATCGACTGCTCTCGAGAGTTTCTCTTCAGGGTGAGACCGTAGCATCGAATATCGCGGCGGCTATTGAGCACAAGGCCCGCGTTGTTACGTATTCGGCAGAAGCGCAAAAAAAGATGATGGTCGTTCCGGTGGGACAGTCAACAGGGACAGGGCACTTAGGGGGATGGACGCTCTTTGGATGCATTGTTTGGTTTTTTAAGGGTAAAGACTTTTTGACTTATGAGGCGCCAAAACTTTTGCGAGGTCAGATGCGGTGAACCTCCTAAATAGTGACTCTATAAGATTGATATAATTGCATAGACGCTGGCGATGCGGCTGAGATGGACTTTTACGGGGGTGTTCTCGACGATAGAGATGATAGATGGTGGGAGGATCCAGTTTTGCCATTTCAAGGGGAGGAGTGTGACTACATCAAAGAGCCAGAGTAACATTCTCTTACTTTCTTTTCCCCCGGGGATGTATGAGTGTGTGCGTACGGGTGGCTGAACCAGTCTGTATGGCATAAAGTGAATAAAGTACGCGGTGGCGGCACAGTATCTATCTTCTCCGTGTGATCTTTATATGGGCCGTTATCTTGAAAAGCCGCTTCATCTTGTGACGATCGAGGCCGCTTGGCGTGTAAGGGTAATGGTGGGTCGGAATTATCGCCGCGGGGGGATGCATAATGGGCCCACATTCTGTTGGGGTAAAATCCCAATCAGAGGCTGGGTGTAGGCTGATTGATCAAGCACTAATCATGCCCCTTTGGATACGAGCACGGCTCATCTCGAGATGTGGCGTCTGTTTGGATCCACATCCAAAAGATACTCCTCGGATGAACTTTTGAGCCATGAGCCAGAAGAACTACCATAGTACAACAATAATTGGCTCACATGCAAAAGCAACAGCACGGAAGATAGGGAGTATTCGTCACCACCTGATCAAGTGGAATTATTTTACTCACTTGTAAGTGCTGTCCTCCTCAGAAGCCGATACTTCACCATTCACTATTCCGGATTCGCACCCAGAACAATGAGTCCATTCCGATATCTCTGTCATTTCCAGACAGAAAATGGTGATAGGTTCTTCGCGAAATGTGCCTCGACTAAGCCTGTCATTGGAGCGTCTGTAGACGCGTATCCAACGTACGAGGACTTGGAACAGGGCCAAAATGCGACTAGTGCCACGATAGCCAAGGTCACACTTCAACCCCAATTACGTGCGAACTAGACGGCTGACTGAACAGTGTATAGCTTCTCCCACCTGTGCCGCGAACGAATATTCCAATCTATTGCGTGGGGCTCAATTACAGGAGCCACGCGAAAGAAGCAAACGTGCGCCACTTAACACGATGAGTCGGTAGAAATATTACGTCTAACAGCTAGTAGCTCAATGTCCCTGCCAACCCGCCCGTGTGGACCAAACCACCAGCGGCTCTCGCATCGCCAAACGAAGCCATTCCCATTAGTCGTTTCTGCGCCTCGCATCTTCCGGACTGGGAGGTGAGTCCCGTTCGCATCAACCGCTCAACACAACCGTCATTAACAAAGACCAGGGCGAGCTCGTCTTTGTCACCTCGCGCGAGTGCCGCGATATCACACCCGAGGAAGCCTCCGACTATATCCTCGGCTATACCATTGGAAATGACCTTTCCTGTCGTTTCTTCCAACTGCCTGAGCAGTCTGGTGGTCAGTTTTTCTACGCGAAGGCGTTTGACAAGTTCGCCCCGATTGGGCCGGTCCTTGTGAGCTCTAGTGTTTTCGCCAAGGAAAAGGCATCGGCTAGTCTTGTTACCCGGATCAATGGAAAAGTGAAGCAGGATACGGTGATTGAAAACGATATGATCTTTCCACCGGAGAGAGTGCTCAGCTGGATGAGTCAGAGTATGTTCACTCGAATCATTCTTCGTTCTGCATCTTCCAACATACGTCTGACACGAATCCAGGCACGACCATCCCGGCTTATACGGTAGTCATGACAGGAACCCCAGCGGGGGTAGGAATATTCCAGAAGCCGCGGCAGCTACTGAAAGATGGGGACCGGATCGAGGTTGAAGTTTCGGGACTAGGAACGCTGAACAATGTGGTGAGATTTGAAGATGGGCAGGATTCTATCATGTGAGAATACACCTATTTTATACCATAGGATGAGAACAGCGGCCGTCGGCTGTGTACCATTCGAGAATCGAGTACTGATTGGATTGTGTTGTTCCGGTTAACAGGAAACTTGCTTGGACGCTGATCAAAGCAAAGCTTTGGTATAGGTTTAGTCTCTGGTTGATATGAACGCGGTATTTGGGCTATAGATCGTCGGTGTGCTGGTCTTGATGTTTATTCTTTTACGGTTTGTTCCTTAAACCTCTGGTATTCTGCATCGTTCGGCAACCACAATTCATCCTTGCCCCATGATGAAGACCCAGGTCCTGTTATATCTACTGTACAAGCTGCCGCGGTGTGTTTGATCGACATCGCGAGGGCGATTCCACAAAAGAGCAAAGCGAACGGAGGCTATAGCTTTCATGTCTGAGGAGGACTTTCCCGGTTTTTGACCAACTAAAATATGATAAAATAACTAAACCTGTCAAAAACCGAATAATCTGTCTTTGTCGGCTGCTCACGAAAAGGACTGTGCTAATTCCCATCATCCCATTTACAATCGTGTGGACATCGCGTGAGGCAACCCCAATACAACTACCCCCCATACATACATAGCGACCGCTGAAGAATACCAATGCTTTGTCCTAAACGCAACGCTTGAGTCCACGTGGTGGAGATACTGTCGTGTACAACCCGGCCAGAACCTCTCGCGAGTAATAGAAAGCGATTCATCCGTCTGGAGGTGGGTCCCTACATGACTCGGCGCAATTATCTATCCGTTCAGATATCAGGTATGTTACAGTTTAAGGTTTGTTCTCCACCAGATCGACCCCATAAAAGCATCAGTATGACGTATACGATTGCAATTGGGATACTATCGATAAATGACACCAACCATTATTTATACCTCGCTTCAGCATCACCAACCAAGTAAACCAAATCAATCAAGTCAACCATGCCACACCTCAAACTACGAGATGGAACCGAACTCTTCTACAAGGATTGGGGCAACCCAAATGGCCCCATCGTCACATTCTCTCATGGCTGGCCCCTGAGCAGCGATAACTGGGAAAATCAAATGATGTATCTGGCTGATCGCGGCTTCCGCGTCATCGCACACGACCGACGCGGCCATGGAAGATCCACACAGACTTGGGACGGAAACAACATGGACACCTACGTTGACGACCTTGAAGAGCTATTTAAATACCTCCAGGTCAAAGATGCAGTGATGGTCGGCCATTCGCACGGGGGAGGGGAGGTCACCCACTATCTCGGAAAACACGGCACGAGTCGCTTCAAGAAAGCCGTTCTCGTCGGCGCTGTGCCTCCTCTCCTGCTGAAAACTAGCGCCAACGCCGAGGGGATTGAAAAGTCGGTCTTCGATTCATTCCGGCAAGCCATGCATAAAGACCGCGCACAGTTCTTCCTCGATGTCCCTAGCGGACCATTCTTTGGATTTAACCGACCTGGTGCGCAGAAGAGCGAGGGTCAGATCCGGAGCTGGTGGCAGCAGGGAATGAATACCAGTTTAAAATCGGCTTATGATGCGATCAAGGACTTCTCTGAGACGGATTTCACGGAGGATCTCAAAAGGATCAATATTCCTGTCCTGGTTCTTCACGGCGATGACGATCAGGTTGTTCCGATTGAGACATCTGGACTCAAGTCGGCAAAGCTTTTGCCTCAAGGCAAGCTGAAAACCTACAAAGGGGGTTCTCACGCGATCCACAACATTAATGTGGATGAAGTCAATAAGGATCTGCTCGACTTTATCAAGTCGTAGCTGAACTGAGTTTAGCTAATGGTTTCCCGACACTCTCTTTGCAATGAAAAGGAAAAATCAAGTATATAAAAGTCATTGAACGGTGTAATTAGTGGAGATAATGATTGAGCCTTACCAGAGAGCCAAGAATGTGAAGCGAAGAAATTCGCTGGAGAGGTCTGAATGTATGATGGCTACCACGCTTCAGGAAAGCTCTATTCCACGATAGCATTACAACTGAGGGGCCACTCAAGTAAAGTGGTAATTGGTCAGTCCTCCTCAGTCTCTCCCAATTTAAATGGCGAATTAAGAAAACCCGTCCACAATAATTACGAACATTGTCTCTAGCTCGTGTCGAATGGTTATTTGCGTTTTCTCTCGAGCTTTCCCTCGGCCTGTGTGAGATAGCCACTAGTGTAGCAGTTTGGATGTCAACACCATTTGAAAAATGTTTATTCATGCCAGAACATCAGGTGGGGACCATGAAAAGATCGGATAGTTTGTCGCCCCGAGGTCAGATGGACCCACGCGGTTAACCTCCTGCATTCGGGAATAGTATTACGGCGCCATTTACGTTTAGCCCCACCTTGGGGAGACATGTCCCCGCTAAACATGCATCCACAAGTTCGCCTCACAATCAAGCTTTCCCGAGGTAGTACTACGATAAGTACATGTGAACGAGACATATCCTCTCGAGAATCGAGGGTTTTTGGTGAAACTCGAGCAATGATCGTCCATGCCAAAATGGCCCTGGGTGAACAGCCGCCGGGAGAACTTTGTAGCGTCGGCCTCATTATGCCCTTGCAGGCCGAAAATGTGCTCCGCGCATCACGGAATTCAATTTATCATAAAGGGTTTCGCGGGTCTCCTCTTTATCCTGGGATGGAATGAGCCGTGAAAAATAGCTTTAGCCTTTCGGTTGACTTTGAAATGTCCATTGAACGCGAATACGACTTGGTTTTACTAGGTGCGACTGGCTACACCGGTAAGCTTACTGCACAGTATATTTCCAAATCGCTGCCGCCTGAGCTCAAATGGGCCATTGCTGGAAGAAACAACTCGAAGCTCGGGGAACTCGTACAGTCCCTAAAGCACCAAAGCCCATCCGGACAACCACCTGGTTCGTGAATGCCACACTCCTATCCATCTCTGCAATAACTGATATCTTGCTCAGGTACGCTCATTGTGAATCTGAATGAGAATGGGGTCGATCGGCTGGCAAAGAGGACACGACTAGTTATATCGACCGTGGGCCCATTCCAACTTTACGGTTCTGATATATTTGCCGCCTGTGCCAGAAATGGCACGCATTACTTGGATTGGTGAGTTTTAGGGCACTTTTAAACAAAAAGATATAAGTTGATGATTAAAATATAGTAACGGTGAAATTCCGTGGTTGAAAGACATGATTCACCAGCACGATCCAGTCGCGAAGGAAAACGGCAGTATTGTACAGATTTCATGGCCTTCATGGCTCGAAGAGAAGGTTTTGACTAATTGGGACCAGATGATTCCGTGCTGTGGCTTTGACTGCGTTCCTTCCGACCTTTTGACCTGGACTGCCGTCGACCACATCCACCGCCATTTCGATGCGCCGACTCGGCGTGTAGATGTTTGTATCCACAGCGTCCAGGGCGGAATAAGTGGCGGAACACTGGCCTCGGTTCTGCAGGCGTTTGAGCTACATAGCCTTCGTCATCTCTATAATGCGCATGCCCCCTTTTCTTTGTCCCCGAAGCGACCCACGCCAACGGTGCCACCAAAACAAACCAGTCTTTGGACTAAGATCTTCGGACTGCTCTGGATCAAGCACCTTGGTTGGATGGTCTATCAGCCACAAGGACCAGTTGATCGAGCAATTGTTCATAGATCCTGGGGCTTATTAGAATCCACCACCGCTACATACGGCCACAATTTCGACTTCCATGCTTGGTTGAAATCCTGGGGCCCTGTGCTTGCGATACTGTGGCACCTTGGAGGATTGATGCTGGCACCACTGATTCTACTACGTCCTGTTCGAAAGATCCTTCCAAAGCTCTGGTACCAGCCCGGTGACGGTGCAGGTAAGGGCAAAATCGAAAACAACCGGTTCGAGTATCGAGGTGTTGCTGAGGCAGACACGCCGACCCAGCCGAAGCCCAAGGTATTGGTTCGTATGAGCTATGGGAGCGACCCCTACATCTTCACGGCCGTCTGTCTCGGAGAAGCAGCGCGAATTATTCTTTGGCAGCAAGATACCCAGGCCCACAAGTTTGGTGGAGGGGTGTTGACACCCGCCACTCTTGGGGAACAGTATGTTTCACGACTGCGAGCTTCTGGGGTGAACATTGAAGCTCAAAACGAGGTTCTATCATCAAAGCGGAAAGACCTTTTTAGCAAGAATTGAGGATGCTTGGAGAATGGCTGTGGGGTAGCACGCGCTTGGCCCTTTTTGTACCAACATTATCAAAGCTATTCAAATTTCATTTCATACCAAGTTGCTCTAGTTGTAAGATTATCCATGCTGCCCGCAAAGCTAAGGGGTGGTGCTAAAAGATCTTGTTCATATTGTAGCCTGATAACGTTTGTGCCCAGACTGAAAGATTTGGGAATGTTAAGCTGCCTCGGTTAAGCTGATCCGGGTTACCGAGGTTTATTTTCCGCATGTCAAATGGGTTCTTTTATGAACAAAAAGGTAAACCTATGTTTTTGCAGGCCAACTCCTATGTCGATCGGATCGGCTTTCGGTACAACCACGACTCCGTGCCATTTGATGGGTCGGACCCGCTAATACCGAAGTCTATCAACGAGGCTTGATAAATTCCCTGTGGAATTCAACACGGCTGTATATTAAGAACCAAAACCTTTGTCAAATACCAATATTACTCTTATAGTAAAGTATGCTAAGGGCTTGTATATAGCCCACCAAAATCTCGGCCAAACATTGCACCTTCTCGACAATTAAATCAGGCACTCCTGCGATCAAACCCATCGTCAAAATGACTCCACTATTCTACTTGAAAGTGTATGTTCTGCGACTTTTAACTCGTTTCTTTGCCTGGCTTGACCGAAGAGGCGGCCCCCTTCAACCACCTGGCCCAAGTCTGATAAAGAACGCCCCCTCGACATTGTCCGATTCAAAAGGGTCATTCGAGGTGTTTTTCTATTTTCCACCAGAATACTACCACAATTACTCGAAAAACAACAAATATCCCGTCGTTGTAAACCTTCACGGAGGAGGTTGGTGCATTGGTCACGCTCGCGACGATGAACGTTTCATTGCTGCTTTGACATCTCGCGGTGCTATTGTTGCAAGCGTCAACTACCGCCTAGCACCGGAGAATCCCTATCCAGTTCCCATCGAAGACAGTGTGGATGCATTGCTTTATATATGGCGCGATGCGACGTCTCTACATATCGACAAGCATCGAACGGTTCTCGCAGGCTCAAGTGCTGGTGGCCATCTGGCGTTCACTTCCCTCCTAATGCTTTGGAAGAGGGTGAAGGATAAAGATCCACAAATTGATACTTCAATTATGGGAACGGTCAAGGGATTGATGGCGTTTTATCCCGCCATGGACTTGACAAAAAGCCGGACCGAGCGCACTCTATCCAATCCAGCATTTTCATCAATGAAGAGAAAACCAGCATCCTCATCTAAAATCATCGGACACGTTTTTGACGAAGCTTTCTTCTGGAAACTCAAAGACATGCCAGACAAAGGCTGTATGTACCTCTCTCCCGGGCTTGCGCCCGAGGAATCGCTGAAAGAGGCGTTACCACATACGATTTCTTTCAAACTCGCGGGTCTCGACTATCTCTTGAGCGAAGGAAAAGAAGCAGCCCGTCGGCTCAGACTCATGGGAAAGAAAGTTGAATGTGAAATTGTAGAGGGGGTACCACACTATTGGGACCACATGACTAGAACAAAGGAGGCGAAAGAGATGAGGGACGAATTTCTGGAGAGGGCAGCTGCGGAATTGGAGGAAATGTGGCACAACTGAAATTACGCAGAGATAGTATCTATATTGCGACCTAGCGTCATAGGATGGCTCTCTGTCTTTTCGGAAACTACTACTTTGAAAGACAAAATTTAGATTATAAGGTAACTCTTTATATCTAACCTATTATTCCGTTGACGCCAGCCTGGCCATTCGCGCGTGCCTCCCCGGAGCTCTCCTTCACGTTCTCAAATTCATTGGCCTGATTTCCAGATCGCGATTTCCTGTTGAAATAGGATAAGTCCGTGCGGAACCAGTAACCAAGATTGACTCACAGATTAATGCTTTCAAGTTGGCAAAAAAGCATCTGTGTGATTATCCAAAGCTCAACGCAGCGTGTCTTGTCTACCGGTACCGGACTTACTCCTATAGACAAGAAGTCGTGGGTGGTGCCTGGCTCGACTATCAATAAGTTGGATTCGCCCGCATCCCGGTTCATCTGATAAGGCTCATTGTAAATTGTCCATATAGTATTGATGAAAACTACGAACTGAAGACGAAACTAAGTCTGGATGCGCGCGTGCATTCAAACAGACATAAGGGCATCGCTAGTCCTGATCGGGTTAGCAGTCTTACCCCGAGAAACAGGCAATCTAATATAAGTTAGACCGCGTCTCCAACCTTAAAACTTTTGCACGTCCCGTCCAGTTTCGGTAATGATGCCAGCAAAACCATAGCTTATGTTATACGGAAAGCTACCCCTGTTGATATTGATGTAGGCGATGATAAGAAGCTATATTTACGAGTTTTTGACTACAAGTTTGAGACCGCCATCAGCACTCTTGACGCCAACCGGGTTAATGAGCAAGGTCGGTGGCGGACCGAGGCACGGCAATACAATTGTGGGTCTGATTTCAATGATCCGCAGTTGAATGTCTGGTGTATGGGTTGTCCTTCCCTTGGGGTCGAGCGATGGGCATGAATACCAGCAATGTCGGGTTGTTAATTGCCCCGATCCCGTTCTACCCAGTATTCTACAAATAAAATGAAACTGACACGCTGATAATATCAGGATTGACCTGACCTTCCGAAACAGCCCTGCAACTCATCTACCTTCTCTTCTCGTCTTAGAGCTTGCCTACAGGACTCCCTGCGGGCGGCACTGCAACGGACATCGCCCCGCACGCCCCACCGACGAGCAACGCCCCGCTCGTGAATGCAAACAACTACACACTAAAGAATACCGGAAATGGCCAAGCGCATCTTGAACGTCGTCACCAACGTCGGACACTACGATGACCCGTCCCACCGGACCGGCTTGTGGCTGTCCGAGCTCACGCACGCCTGGCACGTCTTCGAGGAGCACGGATTCGAACAGGCCATTGTCAGCCCGGCGGGCGGTTCTTCTCCCCTCGAGCCGCGGTCGCTAAAGTTCCCCAACTACGACAAGACCGCGAAAGCGTGGCGGGCCGATCCGGCACGGATGGCGCTGTTGGAGAGCACCGCCAAACCCGACGAGATCAACTCGGCCGACTTCGACGCTATCTACTTCACCGGCGGGCACGCGGTGATGTACGACTTTCCCGACAGCGAGGGCCTGCAGCGAATCACCCGGGAAATCTTCGAACGAGGTGGCATCGTTGCCTCGGTCTGCCACGGTTACTGCGGCCTGCTCAACACCAAGCTCTCTGACGGTTCCTACCTGGTCGCCGGACGAAAAATGACCGGGTTCGCCTGGAAAGAGGAGGTGCTTGCCCGTGTGAACAAGCTTGTGCCCTATAATGCCGAGGAAGAGGTGAAGAAGCGCGGTGCACATTACGAGAAGGCCAAGCTGCCGTTTGTCTCTTACACGGTGGTCGACGGCAATCTAGTAACCGGGCAAAACCCCGGGTCGGCTAAGGAGACCGCGAAAAAGGTCGTCGCCGCCCTCGGCCGGTCATGAACGCCGTCACCGACCGCCGCGTTAATTAAACACCCCGAGGTGAATATCCACTGACGCCATTCCGGCAGCCGGACTGCTTAGACTATTTTAGGAAATTCCCCCAATTAAAATTGCGCACTATTTGGCATCGGCAGAGCTACGCAGCAGCGCTCACTTACGCAATGTTATTCACTTTAATGTCCGATTCCTACAGAGGATCCTGATAAATATTTCATCAACGATGGTCGCGTAAGCGGATAAGAACGGATAAGAAGACTAGCAAGGTTCCTAAGATCGCATTTAATCACATATACAACACAAAGCAGGTCTTTTAATATACAGTAGTTGCATATTCGAAAGAACTCAGACAGTATCATACGTATCTCATTGGACGCGTCAGCCTCCCGCCGTGGTCTATCGCTCGTCTTTGAGTAGCTTAGGACTGGGCTTGTCTCGGGTCTGAGACAATTGTTATATATGTTGGCGCTCACCCCAGAGCTGCATCTTCGTTTGAGGCTGTTTATGTATTGAATTGATCATATTCCAGAGCCCTAGTTTCTTCGAAGGTCAGGCAACCAGTGCAGCCAGATACATTTTACGACATATTCCCTACAATTGGAATGACAAGGACTCGGTTTCGATTCTCAAAGGCCGCTTACCTGTAACCAAACTTGGAGCAAGAGTGTTCATAAGTGAAGGCAATCTACGCGACCCGCTAGCCCAGCAACTGAACACTCTGACGGAGGTATGCGATCCAATGATATTCAACTCCTGCTCAAAGATTATTCTTGGCCTACACAATCCTTTGCAACGCTACGAAAGGTTGTCGTCGCATTCTGAGCATAGACGGCTCTTGAGTCACTGCACTGGTAACAGAGCATGGCGTAGGTTCCCAAGAAGATACAACAATCGGAATCGCTATTCTAGATTATAGAGCCTAATTAGGAGAAGTGGAGCTGGTAGATGAAGTGTAACCAGGAGCACATAGTCAAAATGAAAAATGATTGGCTTACTGCAAAAGCCCTAGTGCACATTAACGCCTTGGCGGAACCAGGTGACCAGAATCAACGGTAACATTGATGATGGCGGTCCTTGGTGGATGGGCAATACGTGCAAGCTAGAAAAGAAAACTGTACATGAATGGGACTGGTGTATTGCATTTTATCGAGGTGGGCTTACTGGGGCCGCTCGGGTCAGCTCAGTGAACGGGTTTCGCTGAGCAATTCAGCTCGCTTAGGTGGGGGGCCCAATTCTACCCAAAAAGGCGGCGAGGGTGAGGACTAAATACGAGGAGGCGCACGCTATATGCACAGCCAGCGCCGGCTGGCGAACCAAAAAAAGGGGGGAGGGGAAGAAAGGAAGCTTCCTTCCGGGATTCGGCAAAAGAGAAATAAAACAAAACTATAGATAGCTTCTTTCTTGCGCTTGAATCTCAACCCAGGCAATTTGTGTTACCAATGGTCACCGAGGCATATTGAAATCCACAAAGCAACGCTTACCTTAGCCTAAGGTAGGGTATAATGCAAGGGGGCCCAAGACGTGCGGATTGGAATACAGCGTGATGGCCCGTGCATGGCTGATATCGGAGTAGAATCATCCTATCGGAGTGTACCATATCTCACTCTATCTATCCATTCCACGTAACATCTCCGATGCCGCGGCCCAAAGGTGGCCGGCTTACAATGTCCAGTAGAGGGACTCCCGTATCTGTTCGTTACAATTTAGACGGTCGCTAGATATGCCTGGCTGAAAACTCCTTCGCTCTATCCACTTCCGGTGTGTCACTTTCGCCCAAATAAGGCCAAAGACTCATCTCTCGGGTCCCCGCGCTTTGCACCTCAAGAGCATTTATCAACGGCAATCATGTCAAATCATAGATACAAGACAGACGATTATCCGACGCTGAGCCGTCCATTTGAATCAATGAAACCAGCGTACGATGTCGTGGTTATAGGATCTGGTTATGGGGCTGGCGTTGCGGCATGTCGAATGGCTCGGGCAGGAAAGACTGTCGCGGTGCTAGAGCTTGGTTGGGAAAGACGATGTAAGTATGACTCGCATTCATTTGATTGAACGTCTACCGCTATAAAACACGGAAAACTCCTCAGGACTGAATAATGCTAACATCTAATTGAGCTGGTTCGTTTCCGCATTCGCTGATTCGGTGTCTTATGGACATGAATATCTCGGGCAGATCAACAAAAAATTCGTTCTTTTCCAATTGGCTATCATCCGGACACCCAACCCGGCTCTTTCAGTTGTTTCTGGGGAATGGACAGCATGCTTTTTCTGCTCATGGTATGTGATGTCCAGGATTTCCCGAGTCCCAAAAATGGCGACTCAAGTTGAACATTGGAAGTTTTGACTAAACGCATAGGGCTTGGGGGATGCTCACTGATAAATGCAGGCGTCTTCCTGGAAGCAGATGAAGACACGCTGAGAATGAGTCCATGGCCTCCGGAAATCAGAAATGACCCGTCAGTGCTGGACGATTGTAAGTTTTATGCATACGTTTCATGTTCGGAATTACCCGAAGCTAATTAGATCAGACTATTTACGAGCTGAAACCATGCTGCAGCCCTCCACGTATCCTGAAGAATGTCCAACTTTGAGCAAATTCGAAAATCTTAGAGAGGATTCAAAACGATTGGGAACAGGAGCGAATTTCTACAAAGCGCCGCTAACCACGTTTTTCCACAACAGCCGCAACAATGCCGGAGTTAAGATGCAGGCAAATGCAGGATCGGGCCACGAGTCAACTGGCCTTAACGATGGTTCCAAAAATTCGGTAGCGACGACATATCTTGCAGATGCCTGGAATTGGGGCGCTGAGATTTTCTGCGGGTGTGAGGTAAAATTCATCGAAAAAGACCCGGATGAAAAGGGCTACATCATTCATTTCGCGTGGCATGGAAGTGGGAGATCTGTGTTTGCGGATCAGTTCAAGGAACAACTTTTCTGGATTAAAGCAGTAGGTGCCGATGCAACCAAGCTTTTCCCACGTTACAAGCGGATCGTTACAAGCTAACATTTATCCATTTGGCTGGAGCAGACAGAATTCTGTTTTCTTGGAGCTGGTGCTTTGGGCACGACAGAAATCCTGCTTCGGTCCAAAAAGCATGGCTTGCAGATGTCTCCGCTAGTGGGAAGGAATCTATCCGGCAATGGCGACATGTTGGTATTTGGTAAGTCTCGCTTATAGGCAAAGTCTCATCCGTCTGATCATGCGTTAGGATACAATGGGACCGCCGAGATAAACGCAATAGCCCGTGGATCGTCGAGCTCTTCCAAGACACCGGGGCCGACGATCACGGGTGTGATTGACAACCGCCTTGTTGATCCCGCGAACAATCCTCTTTCTGGATATGTCATTCAAGACGGTTGTATTCCGGAGCCAATGAACCCAGTAATCCAAGTTATGTTTACTTTACAGACTATGAAAGACCAGGCGGCCTCCTTCCTTTCGAATCCTCAAAAGGAGACTAAAAGGACACTTGCGTCTTTGAAATCATTTTTACTCGGCCCGTACGCACAAGGTGGAGCTCTGCAGCGGACTTCAACGTATCTTGTGATGTCTCATGACAGCAATGAGATGACTTTGACTCTGGATGGAGATCAGCTGTGCTTGCGAGCTCCTTCGGAAGGTCGCTCTGATAATTTTAAGAAGATAAAAAAAGTTCTCCGCGAGCTATTTGGGCGCACGCAAGCGAATATGGGGTTTTCATACTTCTACGGTAACTAAAGCTATTGGTTTATAATGACAAACTAAGCTAACTGAGTTCAGGCCGCCATGAAGAGGAAATTACCGTGCATCCGCTTGGAGGCGCCAATATGAGCAGCGATGGTACGGGGCGCGCGGGTGTAACGAATTGTTTGGGAGAGGTCTTCACCGGCAGAGGTAGTGAAGTACATGAAGGCCTCGTGTGTTGCGATGCGTCTATCATTCCGACAGCGTTGGGAGTGAATCCACTGGCAACAATAAGTGCCCTCTCAGAGCGCTCCGTTAGCTCTCTCGCCAAGAGATCTGGGCTGTCAATTGATCTGAAGACCCAAAATGGTGATTTGGATGTCTACAGCAACCCCAGAGTAATAATGAATAATCAGAATGATCAGGGCAGCACCAAGATAACGCCGATCTCCATAGGATGGCAGTTTACGGAGACTCTGTATGGACATATCTACACGGGACCGCGAAAGAAAGATCCGGGGCGCTCTGACAAGGTTGGCAAAGGCTCTTCTTGTCCGATACGGATGTTTCTCACGATAGAAATCTGCAAACCCCAAAAAAGTGAGCAGTCAGGGTAATACTTTTGGTATGAAATATTGACGATTTTGATCTAGGATCGCAATATCAAGGTAAATGCACTGGTACAGTTTCCTGTTATGCGTTATCTACCAATACGCTCAGGATTGTCGACGGAATTGTTCAGTTCTTCACGCCGATGGAAGATAAGGCTGAGTCGTCGGCCATTTCATACCGACTAGAGCTTCTCTCGGTAGAGGGCAAACAGTATTACCTGGAAGGCCATAAAATTATCAACTCGGGCATAGCATTTTCCGTCAGAAAGACTTGGGAAGCCACAACTACGGTCAACGTCAACATCACTCGGCCAGATGGGGCAAGTCTTGGATCGGGCGCTCTTCATATCTCATTGCGAGACTTTCAAAAGCAGATCAAAACTTTCCGGACGACGAAACCTGTGACGGGTGGTCTTCTCCTGGCTTTGGTAGGCTTTCTCGTCTCTTTTATGATCCAAGTCAGCCTCTTCTTTTTCAGCCCTTTCGTTCCTGTGCACTTTCCTCGGTCCTCGACGGAAGGTAATGTCCGATCAGAACGCCGTGTGTCCTCATCGTGCAAAATAAAAGCCAGAGATGGCGTACAGGTGCTTCTCGACATTTATGACCCTCTCATGCTGCAAGTAGACGACAATCTCGCAGACAGCTCACCCTCAGCCCGTCCGCCAGTCCTGCTTCTACCTGGAATTACCGGGATGGCGATGCATAATCTTTTCGCGCTACCATTCTTGCGTTGCAACATGATCCATTACCTTACAAAGCGTGGACACCGTTGTTACGCGCTCACGCCTCGCTGGGGTTGTGATCCTACCGTGGCCCAGAAATCCACCGTCTTTGACTGCCGTCTGGACGTTGCTGCCGCAGTCGAATACATTCGGGAAAGAGAGCCTCAAAAGCCATATGTGATAGCTCATTGTCAAGGCTCCGTATCCCTCGGCATGGGACTCCTCGATGGGACCATTTCCAGTGGTGATCTACTCGGTGTCACCGCAAACTCCGTGTTCATGAACCAGGTCTTTGGATACTGGAATGCGGTCAAGGGGCAGACCACACTTCTCATTCAACTCTATGAATTGCTCGCGGGGAGCTTCTTCCCGATTGCCAGCAGTGCTAGGGATGCCCTTTTCCAAAGATTACTTGATGCTCTACTTCGTCTTTATCCCGTGGGGGACAAACGCGACCGTTGTACATCCACTGCGTGCCGTCGAACGTCTTTCGCATTTGGCTTATTATGGAATCACGACAACCTGGACGTGGGAATTCATGACAACATTCATCAGTTCTTTGCAGGGACCCACACCAAGATCATGAAGCATGTGGTCCACATGGGAGCTCGAGGAGTCTGTACCGACAATCAATCACGTCCTCTTCTTACAGACGAGAATTTACAGCGGTTGCAAGGGCTACCGATTCTGTTTGTTTCGGGTACGGACAACCAAGTATTCGACCCCGAGTCGACACTGAAGGACTATGAATTGTTACGCCGACGGTTCGGGGAGAGGCATTATCGCAGATTCTTAGCGGAGGGATACGGACATCTGGATCCTATTGTTGGAAAGACAGCTGCTGAAGATGTCTATTGGAGAATATTAACCCATCTGGGAAACTGTACTGAAACGGGGGAAGAGAGAGCCAATTAACATAGCCATCTTGGTTGAGAAATACAGTGTTCGTTTGAGAATATCTGTCCTGGTGTCAGGCCGACACTGTGGAGTGTTGATTCCACTAATGCCGCCAGTAACATTATAGTGTGTCAGCCGAAGCAAGGACTGGGGTAAATGTAGAATCCCACGTTGGCAGCAACTGGTTATCTGATCGCTGATTTGTTGATAAGAGTCAGCTGATGGCGTCACCGGCATGTGACGGCTTTCACATGTGAAAGTTGTAGTGGACTTCTGGTCCAAACTCATTTCTTCTTTTTTTCTTGTGCTTGAACATTTAGATCATCGATGGTTTCTTTTTCTTTGCAGCTCCGGTTTGTACACAAATCTTCAATCCTGGGGCTAGACTACTGCATATACAGTGTGGGTAGATATGATAGGTACGACACAAATTGGAATGCTTGCGAGATCAACGCTAATTTCGCTGCCAGACCACGTCTTGGGGAGGCCTTCTACGCGTTTCCGTAAGATCCAGGTTTTCGCTGTTGTTTCCTTCTGGTCACTTTATCTTCTGCGGTAAGCCAAACACGTATCTGGGTATCTCGATATACCTTCAGACACCGCGGCTAAGACTAGTTTTTATTTTAGTGCGAACAAGCATGGCCCTCCCTTTATTCGGTCTCTTTCGAGTTATTGCAGCAGCAGGCTAAGTGCCTGGCAGACAACCGTCATTATCTTCCTATGGCTCTATGTCAGCCGCAACTTTGGCAAGATCGTCGGCCTGGAATGCCCGGAGCCCTTGGCGAACCTCTACTCGCGATCTTTCTTTCGCGCGACGTGGATCACAACTGGATTGGACGCTGGATTCTGGACTGCTATGAATATCAAGCCCAAATGGCTACGGGATTTGGCTTCCTTGGTCTTCACTGTCTACTATCTCATCGCCGCAGAGGCAGCGGATGAAAAAGTCCGGAAGGTTCGGGGCACCCTGAATCTTGAACATTTGAGGGTTTCCTGGAATAAAGCTACGTCGCCCTACCTATGGGTGTTGGCGAGTTTGCTCCGACCTCGATTGACTCGGTATTCGCCTCGAGCGATTCGCATTGCGCGCCCGCCCCAGTCCGTCCACGGTGATCCTGTGAATGCATGGTTGTACTTTGATGGGCCCCTGAGTGCGCTCAAAGACCAAACTAAAATTATTCTGGACGTTCCGGGAGGTGGCTTTGTTGCTATGGGACCTCGGAATTCTGAAGATAAGTTATTGTCGTGGGCAGGTCGGCTGAAAGTGCCGGTGTTGAGCATCGACTACAAAAAGGCCCCAGAATTTGCATATCCGTATGCGCTACATGAGTGCTACGATGTTTATCACACTATCATGTCTACCAATGGCCGTTGTCTTGGGATGAGTGGCTTGACGCGCCCGCGAGTCGTGGTGACGGGAGAAAGTGCGGGCGGAAATCTTGCAGTGTCGATGACGCTGATGGTCCTGCAGTCGGCCATGGCCCAAGGCTGGAAAGGTGACGACGTAATGCCTCGACCAGACGGGCTAGTCCTGGCATATCCGGCGCTCAACATGAGAGTCGAAAGCTGGATGACCGATGAGCAAATGTCATTGATCCAAGATAAAAGTTCTCGCCAGACCAACCGAAGTGTTCTGCAACGAAAGCAGGATCAATATCACAGACTAACGCCGTACACGTCCCCTGGTCACTCGGTTGATAACTTGACCGCAATCACGAAACAGGAACCCCAGAAAGATGAGCAAGTCAATGTTGCATCCGAGACCTCAAAAGCACTCCGCGAGAAGCTGAAGAAGAGCGAGGATTTGAATAAAAACGCACTCTCTCAACCCGAGGACCAAACCCAGCCTATCAAAACCAGACTTGCCGTTTCGTCAATGATATCCTACGTTCATGATCGGATCCTCACACCTGAAATGATGCGAGCTATGATCATCCTCTACATTGGACCTCATCACCGTCCGGACTTCAATACCGACTTCTACCTGTCCCCTGTCCTTGCACCGGATTCACTTCTCGCAGCTTTCCCCAAAACGTACATCTTGACTGGCGAGCGCGACCCCTTGGTTGATGATACGGTCATTTTCGCTGGTAGACTGCGCCAAGCAAAACTTCATCAATTCCATGAACGTCAAGACCTAGGTCTGGAGAGATCGCGACACCAGTTCAACGAGAAGGATCATGTCGAGGTCTCACTCATCCCGGGTGTCTCGCACGGGTTCATGCAAATGGCCGGATTCTTCCCGGATGCATGGAAATACATCAACCGCAGTGCGACTTGGATTGAGAACATCTTCAATTCTATGGAGGTAGATGACTCTGAATACAGTCTTCTTCAAGCATCTCAGCTCTCTGGTGTGAGGACTTCCCAAAAGTGGAAGAGCTCCGCCAAGAGTAACGGGAGCGTCAGAGGCCGTCTCAGCAACCACCACCGCCGTTTCACGGGTGAGTCTTCTGCGGATGACGACAGACCGTTAGAGATGAGTATGAGCAAGATGAAATCTTCTCCTCACGAGTCGGATCAACCCGAGACTCGCGCGCGTCGCAGAAGATCTCGTTCATCGTTTGCCTCGTCTCGATTGACGGGCTTCACGAGCGCTGGGAACGAGTCTGGCCATGCAAGGGAAGTCTTTGCAAAGCTGAAACGCCTTGAGCTAGATGGGCAAGATAGGGACACATTTGACGAGGTCAACAGTGCGCCAGTAAGCCCGGGGGATGCTCGTCCACGCGGTCGAAGTATTGCATCTTTAGATAGCGAAGAAGATCTTTTAGATCGGCGGATGAACGGGATTGCGGGTGGTCTTATGGGAATGGGAGAGGGTGCGCGCACCCCTGGGACATGAAGTTATGAACTTGATGATCAAGAAGTGTACATAGATGCATTAGAAAATATCACTGCATTGCACTTTGGAGTAACTTCCTGACGGTGACATTGTTGATCGACTGCTTCACATGCCAGTAGCATGTGAGATGTTGTCCTTGCATGTGAATGTGGGTCGTACATCCTCCGTGGAAGAAACGTATGTATTTTCCACTGTACTTTCACATGAAATAAGTTTGAATATTATGTTCAAAGACATGACGGGTGAGAGTTCTGGCACTGTGCCGGCAAATTGTCCCGAGAAGCGTTGGAACAATCGGCTCGTGGAAGTCGGCATGGCGATTTCGGCTTTCGGGATCGTCCCGACCACGTTCGACACATGCTTGCAATACACAGATACATACCGTACTATGTAACTAGTATCGAGTTTCTGAAATAAACAGTATGCAGATAAGTGTGTATGTAATTAAGTCTGATAGTGGAGAGATTCTAAGTCAAAGATATATGGAATGCCGCATGTCAACCCCCCTATAGACCAGCCATCTCGGGTTTTTACATCAACCACTTTCTGCGGTGTCCCTGTCCACCTTCCAAGGTCACAGTTGCCTCAATCCTAGCCCAAAGCACTGCAAATGTCGCAGCAGCTAGCAAAACACCAACCATGATGCTGGTATTCACATAGCTATGTGGATCCGCCTTCTGGTGCGAGTTACTGCGAATCAACAACCCAGCAATCGGAGTTCCAAGCAACGTCGCAAAGCCTCGCACCATGTACAACACACCGTTAACACTGGCAAAATTCTGCACGCCAAACAGCTCCACAAGGCTCGTCGGGAAGAGCGAAACATAGGCGGACGCAAACACACCGTAGAAAACGGTGAAAACGATGAACAGTGCACTGCCGCTGGATTGGCTCGTTGATAACGAAGACGGGAGCCAAAGAGCCAGCACAGCCACGGACGACACCAGCGTTGTCAGGAACAATGTGTTCAACCTGCCCATGCGGTCTGCGGCATACCCAATAGCAATCTTGCCGACCGCATTCGCCGCGTTCGACATGGCAATAAAATTGGCCGACGTCGCCTGTGAATACCCCAGAGTGCGCGCGAAAGAGGCAAAGAAGAAAACAGGTGTATAGTATGCAGCCGATTGAAGCGCTGCTCCCAAAGCGTGGGCGGCAAACTTGCGAGTGCGCACGACGCGCCAATCGACCAGGGGAATACGCAGAATGCTCGCTCGCGAGTTCGCCGCATTCTCTGCCTGAATACGAGTCATCTGGCTGGCCGGCCATCGCATGAAAACACCAGACGCCGTGATAAGCACGAAAGAGATCGCCGCGGTGATGCGGAGGCAGTTGCGGAACCCGACGCGTTCGATCAAATATCGAAAAGCCAAAGGCCAGGCGACGCCTCCGACACCTGTTCCGGCAAGGATGATGCCCATGGCAAGCCCGCGATGACTCGAAAACCAAGTGGGTGCTACCGTCACAGAGGGCATGTATGCCATGCAGGTCCCAATTCCGAGAAGGAGACCCTGGGTGAGCAGGAACTGCCACAAAGCCTGGCTGAAGCTTGCGAGAACGAGTGCAACGGAGTATATGATTCCGCCGCTCCAAATTACTGCCCGCGGTGAATACTGTTTGGTCCACGCGGTCGTGAACGGGGCGCCAATTGTCATGAGCGCGATGGAGAGTGTTCCGATGAGATCAATCTGCGCCGGAGTTGCACCCGTGAAGGGCGTATTAGGCAGCTTGGACATGGAGTCATACAACTCTTGGTAGACACCGAAGGTGAAGTTGATACCACATCCTGTGAACACGAGGGCGGTTGACGAGGTGAGGATGAGAAATGGCTGTCTAGGGAAACATTATTATATTGCTTTCGACGGAAATGAGAAGTTTAACCTACAGACGTTCTAACGTGGTAGGCTGAGCAGCGCCAGCTACTATCATAGGCTCCAAATGGCGATCCATGGTGATGTTGAGATGAAATCGATACCGATGCGGACCTTTAAGCCTTCGGCTCGTTGAGTCATTGCGGGGCATCTCGGAGCTTAACATTCGGCGAGATGCCCGCGACGCCGAACCCCGGAATTGCTTACTAGATGCTAAATACGTAATTTGATCCTAATGGCCGCGTCTGTTTAGTGCTCACCGTATGGCATTTATGTGGAATTGAATGAAATCGTCGTGTGCGACGCGGTGGCGGCTGCATTTGTATACTTGACAATCGAAGACCCACCAGGTACCTAGGTGATGGAATTGCTTAAGATATAAGAGAGATCAGAGACATGGAAAAGACAATCAAGAGCCTTGACTCAGGCCAATGCGCGGTGATAGTTACATAGTTATGTTAGTGCCGCCGAAATCCTTCTTGGTTGCCCGTTCTTTGCAGCCCATTCTGTCCGCCCGCCACAGATATCATCATTTACAGTCAATGGGCGATAACCTATCTACCAACGCGAAATCAGCAGTAGGGGCTTGACATGCTTCAATTGCGATTCCTGATGGTTTAGGTCTCGGCCTGGATCGCCAATTGGTCTAACCGACTGAGATGATAGCCGTACCCAACCGCCGTCTACCAATGGAGAGCATTGATAACGCCAAAGATTTAAGAACCTAAACCACGACTCGACCCACTTCGCTCTGATTAGACCGACTGAACTAACGTACGCAGGGCCACTGGTCTCGGAATTTACCCCGCATCCATTCTAGTGGTTGATAAGGCACTCGAGTCCTAGCGCGCTGATGCGCATCGCTCCAGAGTCCCTAGCTTTGACTCGTGTCATTTTAAACCAACGACACGTTCCACGCGACACCTGTCGCCAGTAGCTCAATGTCGCTGGATCTCAGGGAAGGAATCGACTTGCAGGGAACAAAACGAAAACGGGAAGGACCCGGGACCAAGAGACGTGCCTCACTTGCGTAAGTGAGAATTGCTCGAAACCACCCAACGACTATTTGAGCTAACCTAGGAAGGTGTGATACGTGTCGCAAACAGAAAGAAAAATGCGAAGGTGGCCCTCCATGCTGGAGATGTCAGCGACTCGGTCGAGAGTGTCACTTCCAGGAACACACGGTTCCCAAAAGGGCGACATTCGTGGTATCTAGGCAACCTCCTCGATCAGATTCAGTGGATGGCGACCAGCGGGTTCAGAACCTCGAGCATATCGTGCGGCATTTCCTCGGTGATGTTCCCTTGGACGAGGAGAATATCAGTCGGATCGCGGCGAAGTGTTCCGAGAGGAACGGTGAGATGGAGAGTCTTTTGGATGTCAATGAATCGTTTGATGTTCAGTTTGTATCCCGAAATGTGGCTTGTGAGTTGGAGCAATCTGCTCTATCCGGTATAACTATGAGCTAACTGGCCGTAGTCTATTCTGGAGAGTTTTCGCACTGGAACTTTTCGGAAAAGCTCCGGCGTACGACGAGGTCTCACAAAGATACCCTCGCCCCAGAGGTCGGTCAAGTCTGTGTGGTACTTTCAAAGTAATCGACTAAGGCTCCGCTTTACATAGGTCAAGGAATACTGGCGACCGACTCATCTGCAATCATCGATCCTCGTTGTGACCGAAGCTATCGCTCAACTTCCCCCCGAACCGATAGCCACCTTTTTGATCGGGGTGTTTTTCAAATACGCAGAAGGCAATACGTTTTATCTGGAAAAGGGCTGGATTTACGAGAAGCTGAAATTGTGCTACGATGTGACGACCGAATTGTCCGCCAATGACGTACCTTGGCTGTGTTCGCTTTTCGCGGTTTTGGCCATAGGCACCCAGATGGCGCATATGGAGGATGATCGCCCGAATCCGGATCCTAGCGAAACGGAAGATATCGCTGTGTGCTCCGAGGATTCAGTAGGAGTGGTGTTCTATCATGTGGCGAGCAAGCTCGTTCCCGATGTGATTCTGGCTGCTTCATACGAAAGCGTGCAAGCATTTCTTCTTCTTGCGACATGGGCCCTTCCTGTCTCGACCGGTGGGCTTTCATATACCTACTTTGGACTTGCAATGAAGATGGCAATCCAGAATGGCATGCATCGCAAATATGCTGGAGAGTGCTGCGATAGCCGGACAATAGAGCTTCGAAACCGTCTGTTCTGGACAACATACACGCTTGAAAAGTGCGCATTTCAGTGAGAGGCTTTTTGTTTCGATGCTGACCTCTTGCATAGACGAACAAGTATCATGCATGGGCGCCCTGCCTCTATCGCACGCTCGGAAATCAACGCGGATCTGCCAACGGACTCCATAGAATTCGAGTCTCCGAATTTTGCAAATTTGACTGCATTTATTAACTTGTCATCCTGGATGGGAGAGGTGGCTGAAACATTGTGAGTGTTCCACTACTCACGTCAAGACGCCTGGCTAATCCGAATCCCTTGCAGAGCACAGTTTAAGAGATGTCCCAAGAGGCTTCTTTTGGAATACTCCGACCGACTTCTCCGCGTGAAGAATTCCATGAAACAATGGTGGGAATCTCTTCCCGCGACATGCCGCGACTTAAATCCCCAAGGTCCCTTGTTTCGACAAAACGGGCATATGAAGTTATGCTATCTTTCGGTATTTATTTACATGGGTCGTCCATTTATATTCCATCATGATAAGGAAAGGTCTTCAGAAGAAAGCCAAGAAGCGGATAAAGGGCACCGCGCTGAGCTCGTTGACGACTGCGTTGAAAGCGCCCTGGAGACCCTGGCAACACTGCAATCGCTCGCGGACAATATTGGACTCTGCCGTGCATCCTACACCGAGTTTAGCTCGTGTCGTGCCGCACTCCTCGTGATTCTTGCGCAGAGTCTGAATTCGAAATCGAAAAGGCTCCAGGGTGGCCTCGCACGCGGGATGAAGTTGATACGACAAATGATAGGAGGAACGGCGTCCCAGTCCGAGATCTCATACATTGAATCTATTGAAGCTGCGATTCGTCAATTATCGTCGAACGAAGACACCGAACGCACCCCGGAGACAACCGCAGACAGTTCATCCTCCGCCTACGCCAAGTTTAAGAACTGGACTCAATCCATGAAGCACAAAAGTAGTGGAAATTCCCTTGAACTCTCCTCGTTCAGCCCCATGTCAGGCTTCACATCAGGAGGCGAAAGTGTATTCCAGCCCGATATGAACGATTTGACCGAATTTCTCAATTCGGAATGGTCCCCCGGTGATTTAGGGCTCGCTCCCGAGCTTTTCTTAGAGCACGGGGTATAGTATAGATCCAGTGCGGTTCTTCACTTGTACTTATATCTGTGCTATTATCTGCCTTTTATCCAAGTACCAAATACTTTTCTTGTTAAGTACGACAGAGACACGGTGGGCAGCGGTATATCTGTCAGGCCGCTAGCTCTCTACCCCAAGATGAACTCTACTATCTGTTTTGTCGTCCATTTGGTGCTTTCGAGATTTCAATTTAATATTCACATATTTTATTGTACTTATTCTGAGCACGCGGTACCGACAATACACGTCTGTCCGAGATTCCAATTGTTTCAACAAAAAGGGGTATAAATAACACAGCTTTCGAAGTGAAGCGAAAAGAGAATATAGACAAAAGAAGATGCCAAGACGGGTATCGTCGTTTTGAAGGGACCGGAAGTCCAATAGCAAAGAAAGATCAGTGGTAATCCAGAAGCGTATGCATGCAAGGCGCTCGGGTATTGGATGCAGGTATGCATATGACATTGAGAGGAATGAAACGTAGGATCTTCAAAGGTGCCTTGTCAGAAGAAACGTCCAAAGATAAGTAGTATAGCAGAGTTGAAAGATGCAGGGTAGGGTGTATACAGAACAGGGGTAAGTTCACATGTGCTGAACGACCCGAAAAAGACGATGCTCAAAAGAAAAGGGTTTTCCGTTTTTGTACATAATTAGATCATTGAAGCATGGGGGGCTGTCGAACAGCTGTCTTGGAATGTTTTCCAGACGGAGACGTGGTCGCGGATCCAATGTTACTCGCCCGGCGATCCTGAACATGCTCACGGACCTGCTGTGAGCCGTAGAATCGATCATTTCCTCCGGCGGCAATGGTTTGCTGGGGAGAGTGCGCCTGCGCAGCAATGGAAGGGGGGATTTTGGGGAGCGGACAGTTTGGTGGTGGTGCGACTGGAGGACCCATTGACAGGCCTAGACCCGGCATGCTCTTTCGGCGGGACATGCTCTGGGGAGGTTGGGCCTCGGTCGGTAACGGAGGCAAAGGTTGGCGTGGTGCCGGCTCCGGAGGGGGAAGTGGCGGAGACCTCGTCTGGAGTTGGGGCTCCGAGTTCATCTGAATACCTAGTCCAGAGCGACCAACCAAGCTGAGAGGTCGGGAAGGAGGAGGGCTCGCCGCTTCGGAGGGAGCAGGCGCCCGAGGCACGCGAGAGAAGTTCGGAGCAGGTTGACCAGACCGCACTACTCTCGACAGAGCATCCTCGGAATTGAATGCCCGCAAGGTTCGCCTGCCCTTTGCATCGTAAGGAACCATTGGTGGGTCTGAAGAATCTGTATAGCGCGAGCTTGCGATGCTGTATGTAGGGGACTGCGGCGGCGAAGAGACGGTAGAGGTAGGAAACTCGGTGCTCTCGCCTCGGCGGAGGACACCATCTACCGACGAAGGTTGCGAGTTGGAGGTGAAGGTCGCCCCCTGTCTGGCCGCAAACTTTTTGCTGAATGAAGGAACACTGAAGTTGGGGGCTGGAGGCGACGCGCTTCTAACCAAGCCCTCGGGCAACGTGGTTGGGGGTGAGCTAGGTTGGGCGTGCTCTGTGCGAGTCGGAATTGGAATTGATTGTGGTTTAGAAGACGTGTAAGTAGACTGGCGCTTGCCGTGGCTGGATGTTGGTGGGCTGAGAGTATATGTTGACTCAAGATCGCGTGGCCGTGGGGCTTCTGGCGGGGAGCCCGGAGGGTTGGCAGAGGTAAATGACGAGGCTTGAGCATCGGAGGTGTTTGTAGACATGGATCCAGCTCGGGAGTCAATTGTCGAATGCCGGTTCATGGAAACGTAAGAGCTTCGCCGAGACTGGTAGGTCAACCCTCCAACCGATTGACCATCTTCCTCGTTGGAAGATTGAAGGTTCACTGGTTGCAGGAATAGACTGGAAACGCGGTGGGGGTCTTTCTTGACCATTTGTCGTACACTTGACTTGGACCGAAGCTGAGGCTCGGGCACGTCGTCTTCGGAGTGCTTCTCCGCCGTGAGTCTGGGCCCTCCACGAGCTTCGATCTCCGCCCGGACCACCGTAAGCCAAGAAATCATCGACTCGGGGTTGTCGAAGACCAGGAGGAAGCTTCTTGCCAGACGTGGCGCGTTTGATCGGTGGAACCCGAAGCGCAGCCGGGACTTGGGAGGCTCCGCGGGTTCAGGGCCGGCATCTGCCGTCGGGTTCTGAGAGATCTGCAGCACCCAATGTTTTCCGGGGATGGCGTCACTGGCGAATGCCACCGATTTAGGACCCAGTGGCAGCATTTTCTCGGGAAGACGGTCATTTTTGCCTTCGCCCGCATACTGAAGGATATAGCCGGTCGTAGCGAGTACGTAGACTTTCTTCGTCCACTCCACCTTATTTATAGTACTTGATAAAGTCCGCGTATGTTTTCGTTCTTTTTGCTCCTTCTTCTTTCGCGCCGCATCAGACGCATCGGCATGTCCTTGCGAGCCATTTCGGCCATTGTCCGTATCGCTTCTCCCCATTGTCGCATTAAGGCGTAGGATCGAATCTGCAGAGATCGCTGGCGCAGACAGGCACTCATGCTTGAAAGATTGTGGGTAGGCCTGGAATAAAGGCGGGGGCTTCCAACCATATTGTTCGTGGGACCGCTGCTTGGGGTCGATGACCGGCTGTGGTGGAGGAGGTTGTGGTGGTGGTGTGCGCGTTGTTTTTAACGTGGCCCGTTGCCTCGGCGTTGTTGGGGAGGTTACGGTGGGAGTTGACGCTACTGTCCGAGGTGACAAAAGGTCTGGAGAAAGAGGCGTGTTGGGTACGGTCACCGTTTGTGTTGCAGGCTGCTGGGCCTCGTCAATCTCGGCCAATTTGCTATCGGGAGCCGCTGCTGCGCGTGTAGATTTGTCGCGACCGAATAAACTGCGCAGACTGCTCTTGGACGACTGCCGCTTGACCGGACTCTGGAGAGGAACGGGCTCTCCTGAACCATTGGTGCTAGGATAGTCGTGTGGGCGCGGGCGCGACAATCGTGAAGACTGCGCTTTAGTCTCCGTAGCTGCCGTCGGGCGGCTAAAGTTGGTCTGCAACGGTGCGAGGCGATGCCCTCTGCGCTCACCGAACGACGGCGGCGCAGAGTTGGGAGTCATGGAAGACATATCGCCCATCTGGCGGGATCGTCTTGACTGCTGTCAGCAGCAGCGCATTGCCGTTTGAAGGTCAAGAAAAGGAGGTGATCAACGCGGAAATGATCACCGAGGAACGTGGGCGCATCTGCACGAGGCCAACGTCATCGGCGAATCCCGCAAACCGGCACGAGAGAATCAAAAAGGAAAACAAAGAAAGGAAGAGGATCTCGAGAGAAATTAGCGAGTGGGGGGAAGGATCGTGAGATCGGCTCCCAAACGTGATGCGAGTGCATAAAAATGAGGCCCGCTAATTTTTGCGGCGCCGGGGTCTTTCACTTCCAATCATTACTCATTCCTATACTGAAGTACCGAATCCCAATTGTATGCCGGGCTAGAACACGGCGAATTGCCAGTAAATCAAGAAATATCCTACAAGTGGAGCTCAACGTCCCGCTCCACCGAGTCCCAACCAAACTCGGTAGGCGTAAACAGTGCCGGTTTCTATACCGGTGACTCCTCATTTCTCCGGTCCGCACTTCAATCCCTGTCCGGCCTCCACACTTCCCATCAGCCCAGCCCCATTGTCACAATGCCGAGCCATTGCGATGTCCTTGACGGTCAGGCCGCGCGGGTTATGAGTCGTCCAGTGGACATCGACCGACCCGAACCGCTGTGCGCGTCAGCTTCATTTTACTTGATTTCTCTTTGTTCCGCCAACTTACTATGGTCATCGTAGGGTGATGTTTCTTCACTGAACTCTCCGATGCGATCAGGTTCACGAAAGACTGCACTAATCAGTCCCGAACGGTTCAATTGCGCTTTGAACGGAGTCACTCACCACGGCCTTGAAATAGCTTTTGAAATGGAATGTCTTAGCCACTCCCATCCCTTCCGCGTCCAGCGCCCATCCCTGCTGCTGCAGCGCTGCAGTGTCCGACCCGAGCTGCCGCGGGTCTTCGCCTTCCGCGAACCGAGGAGCGGGTGTGTTGGAGGCCATTCGGAACTGGGGTGCTGCTCTACGAGGGAAATGACGAGGGGAAGATACAAAGGCGGATCTTTGTAGAGCAAATCTTCCGAGGCGCAGTGCGGGGAGGCTTGCCATGGCTATGTGCTGCGTGCTGCAGTTCGGAGTTGGTGCTTGCGAGTTGCTCCGATCCCAGACTCTGTTGCTCCGTCGCGTGCACAGACCAGTTTGCTATCTTATCTCATGATAGTCCGGTGTTTACCTTTGCTTGAGAGTGGCATAAGGCTTCTAAGATCTATAGACAGGCCGGGACGTGAGGTAAGCGACCACTTACTGACATTTGAAGGAACAGGTGTTGGGAAATATCTGCCGCTTTCCACTGGCGAGGCCCTTTAGCGCGAACAATCTCCACCGGCATGTCTTGCGTGAGTCGCACTACTCGCCCCGGCTAGGCAACTACGTTCTATTGATAATGGAACCTGTCGCCTCAAGCGGCGCGGGCGTTATACTAGGATATTCCAATTTTATCATTACTGGCCGAGAAAAGCCGCCTGGAAAGCGTGTCGAGACCTCAACTACATGAGCAACTACATACCCACGACCGTCCGCGTGATCAAGCGCTCCACGTCAAACTACTTAGGCCAAGTCCATATAGAACGCCGCAACCATGTAACTGCCAAGGCAATGTATCTACCATATTCAACGGGGTTGCTTCATGGAATGGAGCATTCAATGACACCGACCAGTCTGGCCTCAGCCACAGAAGTACAGAACTATACAAGATCGCACTTCCCCGGAATTGGCCGGATCACTTGACCGGTCTAGGATGCTACATTGCCACCGAACCATGCATCAAAAGAGGACGAATTCGGTCGGGTTGCCCGTAGGGTCACGCCACGCGAGTTCTCCGCAAAGATCGTCGTTCTATCGTGGAGATACTCCACACTTGATCGTTTCCCCAGCTCAGCCTACGCATGCAAGACTATTACCCGAATAGGTATCTACGACCTCTGGAAGGAATAACGTTACAAAACGTTAACCGTTCGATTGGGGTAATCTGCTAAGCCATACAATTCGTGACCGGTATCCGCCCCGTCGCAAGCCCCGTAGCGTACATGACATTCCCAGTTCGTAAATCTCGACATTGGCGCAGTCAAAGCAAAGACAAAACCGGTCATTTCCAGACTGTATATGTATTTGCAATGCTGTCGTAGGCACCGTAAGTTGCGAGCGAGGCCCGTGTCCCGTTAACCATGTAGAATAATCGAATAACGGACGACCACCGGTAATAATAATTAGAGTCCACCACGCCCAGCGCAAGGATAAGGATTCATGCAATCGAAGAAAAGACATGCACAAAGAAGTGAAAAGATATGGAAATGCTGATAGATTTCCGTCGAGCCGGGCTCAACCCCGCTCGTCATCGCCCTCGCTGCAAATTCGTATATCAGTTTCAGACAGCCGTGAAGATGCCCGTCACTGATATTTAATCAGCAGTCTCACTGTTGCGACGCGAGTTGGCTCGGGAGTTGGCCCGCGAATTGGCCCGCGAGGTGACGCGGGAGCCCGGGCGGCTGCCCATGGCCTGACGAATGCGGAGATCCTGCTGCGACCGAGCGTAGGAGTTGGCACGCGACGACATCGGTACCTTTGATGTGCGACGGCCCGAGACGGCCGCATCGTGGCGGGCCTCTGAGATTTGCTGCGCGAACGGAGAGCGCTTGCGGAGAACCGGGCCCTTCCAGTAGATCACGTAGACTGCAATGACCAGCACAACCGAGATACAGACTACAGACCATGTTAGCCCTTGTTAACCTGAGTGCAATTATTGGATAGAACATACAGAGGATGGTCGAAGCATATTCAAGATGGTATTTGCCGCCAATGTCTGTCGATATTTGTTAGTTTCATGTATAACAAAACCCGGTGCAACGATAACTCACTCGTAAAGAAAGGCGTAGCCGGGATGGTGAGTACACCAGCCAAGAAGTCTCGGGACCATCCGTTGCCGCCGGTTGCGGAAGCGGAGTAAGGACCATAGGCACAGATCATGTAGTCGATGGTGGCCATATAGATGGCATAGTTGGCAATACCGATAATGGCGGCAAAGATCATGGAGCCGATCCAGTGGCACTGGGGCAAACTGGTCCAGGCAAAGCCAATCAGACCGATGGGCAGGCAGGGAGCGGTATACAGCAGCCACCAAAGACGAGACTCGTACTGGGCACGCTCACTATCCGGGTTATCGCGTCGCTCCTTGACATTGCGGCGGATAATGGGGAACCACGAGAACCAAGCAATGAAATAGCCAATGACAATCGGAATGAAAGCCAAACCCTTCTGCCAAGTGTTGAATCCCCACTGTCCGTAGACCAGGGACAGAGACTGAATGAACATGAAGATCAGAGCATCACTGAAACCGCTCAGCAGAGAAAGAGTCAAGACAATGGGCTCCGTGAGGAACATGCGGAAAGGACGGATCCAAGTGAGCATGAGTTCACGAGGGGGGAAACGTTGACGGAAGGACATGCCCTCGGTGGGGCCGACGATGTTGGGATGTTCGCCGCTCTTGCGCATCTTCTTCGCAATACGGTCCATCAGCACGGTAGTTCGGGTTTCCGGGACCACGAAGAAGTGAACGATTTGAACGAAGCCGCCAAAAATCAACTGGATCCAAATGTTCCAGCGCCAAGGAAGGTAGGCCTCGACGAAACCACCGATCACGGGACCGAGGACCGATCCGCCAACGGAAGAAAAGACGACGGCGGCGACGGCGTACTGCTGAGTGTCGGATTCCCAAAGATCGGCAATCATGCCCAAAGTTACAGAGCCACCGGCGGAAGACAGACCACCGAGAGCACGGCCAACCATGATGGAGGCGAAGTTGGGCGCAAGCGCCACGGGCAGCTGGAAGACGTTGACGAGGAAAAGGGAAAGCTGCAGAATGGGTTTGCGACCCAATTCCTCACTCCACGGTGCCCACAGCTCACAGCCGAAAGCGTACAAGACCAGGAAAATCATGGCACCGCAACGCGCCGCTTGCATGGAAACGCCAAACTCTTCCGAGATTCCACTCAGACCATTCGAGTATAAGGAGGTGTTGAAGTTCATGGAGACTTGCACCAGGAAGATAACGCTGATAATCATCCATTTGCGAGTCTCGGTGAAAGAGTATCCGAGTTGGTCGTAGCACATATCCTCCGTGAGCTCGATCCGTCCAGATGGGGTGGTTTCGAGCTGCGCATCGGTTTCCGATTTCTCGCTCATAACCGCATGGATCTGATCGGCTTGTGTTGTGCTGGACGACTCCGAGGCCTGCACGGCATCGCCGCCGCCGAACTTGTCGGGGACGCTGGCCATGCTGAACTGGTGAGAATTAGTATTTTGCACGGTGGATTTTGCCACAATGAATACTCACTTAGGTAATTAGAAGTTTTGGTTAAAGGAGCCGAGGGGAGAAGAGAAAAGAGAAACGGGGGAGGATGGGGGAAGAGAGGTAAAAAAAAAAAGAGGAAGACAGGAAACAATAAATACAGCAAAAGCAGGAAACGGCCACTAGAAGGCGCGATGCAACGGCCAGTCAAATGCGGCCATTCCACGTTCCCTGGTTCCATCAGATCCTCCGATTCTTTTCTTTTCTTTTCCCTTTTTTTTTTTTTTTTCTGGAGACCCCGACTTTCTACTTTCCTTCTCCAGACGTTGAGGTCGCCCCCGACTTTCCCTTTTGCACACCGAGCGGCTTGCCGACTGATCGTTTCCCCGTGGGTGTCCGATTACCCACTTTTTTCTACCCCGAGAACTTCATCTCAGGCGCCCGAGTTTCCGCTACATGTAGACCCTACGTAACAAAATTCCCATGCGCAGGACCTGCAGGATCCGCAGGATTCAGCCAAGGGCGAGACAATAATCCGTGCCCCGGGCATCATTTGCCTCTGCAGAGGCGTCGATGACGCCCCGGAAAGAGGAGGCCCGCGGTCATGCACAAAACGCCGCAATTGGGCACTTGGCTCCACTCCGACGACGACGACCAAGGCCGATGGCATCCTTGGAATCAAGGTCACCGAAAGTATCCCGAAACTACCCTTTTGTGCCGGATACGGCCTGGAACGTCCGCATCAGGCAAACGGACATATGCAACAAATTCAGACGCTCGATCTGCTATCTTCCATTCCGATGCATGCAACATCAAATCTACAGCGATATTGAGATCTCGTGTGGCGCCCCACGGAGCAAGGGCCCGGGTTTTATTGCCAGTGCCCGGATCGCATGGGTCCCCATATGTAGACGGGGCTCAGGAACGATGACGTACAGGGCCAACCGAATCCTTCTCGGTCAATTAAACCACCACAGTTATATCAGAAAACTTTGCGCCATTCACCTCATGGCGACACACTCGTCAGGGCCAACGAAGGTGGCCGCGGGGTGACGTCAGGATGGCCGAGAAACACCTATCACAGCGAAGAGTCGGCCGTGGTTCGCCCAGGAATCAGGAGCAGGCACAGGGCTAATCCGCCCATGGCGTGGTCCATTACGGGCGTGGCGCCCAGTCCCACTATCATCCAGACAGGGGTCTGGAAGTCTTGTTCCGACCGCGGCGCACCCGGGATACGCTTACTCTGTGCGTTTTTAAGTGGTCCCAGTGCCTTCGGACCGACTTTGTCGTCTCTGGATCTGCTCATCCTCTGCCCTGCGATTTCCAGAAAATTCGAAGCCTGTCAAAATGTCAACCACATGAAAAATGGCTGATCTCGATCCCTTGCAGACCCGAAAGCCCAGGTCACCCGTGCGCTGTCTACGACATTTTTGGCCCCTTTTCCCACGGGGTCTGAGAACCCACTCAGTAATTTACTTTGGACCCCATGGAGAGAAAAAAAAACCGAGAAAACAAAGTTTTCCTGATCCACCGAGTCGCATCGCCGAGAGTGGACCGCATCTTGTGCGTCGTCCGGAAACAACCAAGGGCGCAAACCGGGGAATGCGCGATGCCACCTTTGTTACCGCGCATGGACATCGTCAAGGATCTCCCAGATCGTAAGCCACGCGAGCCTTGCGCGGTGATCAGTGGGCTCCGTAAAAGTATATTCACCAAAGCTTCAGCCCCTGAGGAGGCGATTCGTGTCTTGACACGGAAGGTTCGCTGCCACCCGGCCCATCCGACGACGCCACTCGGGACTCGGCAGGTAGACCGCTGGGCTTGGGGTCTGCATCCCCGGGCAACGTAGTGCCTTGAAACGAACTGTGAAGAGCCATAGGACGGTTGCACCAAGACCCAGAACTAACGGGATCATATTCGCCGAGTAATTTGATCGAGGGCGCAGAAACCCCAGACTCCCCGTGCGACCGTAGGTCACGTGCCCCGTACCCCGACGCTTCAAGTGGTTGTCATGTGACCTTCCCCGCGGTGAGTCTGAGTCAGCGACTTGTCATGCGGCCCAACTGAGAATCGGAGCTTCCTGGAGCTCGACCATCACTATCGCATGTCCGGCTTCTTGTTTACTGTACCATGTCCCCTGATCTGAACTCTCTTCCCCCATCGCGGTCGTCATCGTCATCTTCGTCCCTGCCGCATCGCAACATGCCACCCTCGCCCGGCACAGTCCCAGCACCCGTGAATCCCAGCACCACGTCCCCTCGGCCATCGCGCGGATCTAGCATGGGCCGATTATCGGTATCCGAGAGACGGCGGTCGGCAGCCGGCATGGCTCTAAACCTGAACGAGGCGACCGGCGTAGGTTCGGGAAGTCTCACCGAAAATCCCTGGTCCGACCACCGCTCCTCCATGGGGCATGCGTTCCGCACGGCCAGTCCCACCAGTCACGGCAGCCCCATCTTCGCGACGGCGGACCCCCACCATCAGCGAGCGCCGTCTCTGGGGGAGCTTCATCAGGAGTTGGAGCAGGAGCAGGAGGCGCAAGTGGTGGGCCTTTCCCTCAACTATACTGGAAACATGCATCGGACTAAACTTTCTGTATGGTAGAACCGGCTCTTACAGATGATTCGCAGTCAGCAGGCCCAGCTGCAACACCTCCAACAGAACCAACAGCAGAACCCGCAGTCAGGGACAGCCGTCATCGACGATACCACCCCGTCATCGGAACGCTCAACCTCATTCTTCCCTTCTATGCCCCCGCCTGCACCGTCTAGTAACCGGCCATCCATCTCCTCGCTCTCCAACCGTCCACCAAGCCTGACAACATCTCCCAATATTCGACCGCAAGAGTCCAGAGGGTCAGATGGCACGGAAGCTTTCCCTGCCCTAAGAGAAAGCTCGTCTCGACGAGGTAGTCGCGACGAAAGCGCATTCTACCAGGCCGAAGCAGCCATGCTAGGCCGGGAGAATCAGATGCTCCGACAGAGGATCCGAGAACTCGGTAAGTCATCATGCCATACCACTGTTGTCAACCTTAAATCCCGCACCAACCTTGCGGAGGACCCCACTCCGAAGTGGAGATAATAGAATGAGCACATATCCCTGACACCCCACAGAACGGCAGATAGGAGACATGACCACGGCCACGAGGACGGAAGCCACCCCAGCTTCCCGATCGGGACACGCGCCGGGGCAAGAGGGGTCCGAAACGGCGGACCCGCAGCCCGTGGGGTCTTTGGACGGGAAAGCCTCAACCTGAATCTTCTGGCCGAACTCTGTTCGGGTTATGATGACACGTCGGGCCGCGGCTTCCGTGTACAACTATGCAAGCGAGTTTGCTCACATAAGATCATAAGATCACAAGGTCCCACCGTGAAGTTACTCGTGGACCATTTTCCTTTCAGGAGTTTCTGGGCATTTCTGCTTGCTATTTTGGCGCAAGACGGAGCGCCCTTGGCGCATGGGCAGACTGGTGGATGCATGACTTCAAGAAGATATTCGATGCATGATTTCACCAAGACATTCCCGCATTGCGGTGCGCCTCGGATGCCAACTGCTTAGTCCCTTTGCTTACAGCCCATCTGGACGGTTAGACGGCGCAATCGCGCAACCTATAGTCAAGGTGCATCCCAATGCATCGAGTACCTATGTTCCTGGGCGGGTTAAACTGTACAACCTTGGAAGCCAACTGCGCTTTCCCCCCGGAAACCTAAAGCATAGATATCAGTTCAACGGATATTCGTCCTTTTATTCATACCGATATACCTACGCCCGCGGTATTTCTACGTAGACAAGGGTAGCCATTCACCAGGTAAAGAAAACATTTCAAGAAAGAATAAATGAATTTTGACGTGATATACAAAACCACTTCACCTGCAGAAAGCCAGTGGCGAGAAATATATTCATCTATTGCGCTCTGAAATCAAGACAAACAAAAAATCTGGTATCGAAGAACCGAATGCAATACACCCGTGGACTACAGCTTAGCCTTCTCGGCCTGAGCAGCGAGGTCGGGCATCAGCACGTCGCGGAGCTCAGAGGCAGCCTCGTTCAGGTAGTGGCTCATGCGGTGGGCGCCGAGGCGCTTGCAGACGATGTTGAAGTTGAGACTAAAAGGGTCAGTATTGAGGACATGAGATGACGGTCCAAGGGTTGGTGAGCGTACCTGTTCTCGTTGATCATGTAGGCAATGCCGAAGCCGTCGTCGATAACCTGGCTCCAGCCGTAGCCGTTGAAGAACTCGGAGCTCAGCTGGGAGCTGGAGATGTACCAGGAGCTGGAGTAGGCGAAGGCGGGGTCCTGGTAGATGGAGGGCAGCTTCTCGCCGGGCTGGAGAAGCTTCTTCAGACCGAAGAGGTGACGGTCGACACCGCGGCCGTCACTGGCCTCGAGGGTGTACTTGGTGTGCTGGGCAAGGGCGGCACGGAACAGCTTCACGACCTCCTCGCGCGGAACGTTGGGGTCGGCGAAGGCCTTGCAGAAAGCGGTGCTCTCGTCGGATACGGTACGCGTGGTCTCGGTACGGCCCTGCTGGAACTTACGGGTAGAGGCGGACTCGTAGGTCGGGCGGTTCTTGCCGTACATCTTGAAGTAGGCCAGCTGAATGACCATCTGCACGTAGGCGTCGGGGCTGCACTTGAACTTCTTGATCAAGCCCTTGCCGTAACCCTGGTAGGCCTGAACGACCAGCTCGTGCGAGTTGATCTGCTTGCGGTGGTACTGGGCCGCAACGTCGATGGCCTCGTGGGAAGCGTCGTTGAGGTTGAAGGTGACGGGCTTGGGGTCCGGCAGCTGCGAGCGCACGGACTTGGCCGAAAGGTCGATCTTCTTGTTGAAGATTAGGTTGTTGATGTGGTCACTCAGACGGTGGGTGGGAGTGCCGTCCATCATGCTGTGCTCGCCCATGAAACCGGCGGTGCCGTTGTCGTTGACAATGAACTGCAGCGGCTTGTCGAACCAGCGGTTGGAGCCATCACCATGCCAGTATTGGTGAGCACGCTCCTCCAGGGTGACGGGCTTGGCATCATCCAGACAAACGACGAAACCCGCGGACTCGATCTCCTGCAGAGCCTGCTCGTTGGCGGGGTCGGCAGCAACCAGGGTCTTGCGGGCAGCGGCCCAGTGGTCACGATCAGCGACAGTCAGCACACCGACAGGCGGGGCGGGCTGGGCGATCTCGTAAATGCGCTTGAACTGCTGCTCCAGCTCGGAGACGTTCAAGGTCTGGCCGTCAACAACAAGGGGGACCTTGAAGAACTGGTTTTTGCGGACCACCACGATGTGCTGGTTCTCAGCGGCGGAGTACTTGCGGGGGAAGTCCTCAACGTCGCCAGGAACACGGCAGCAGTTGAACATATACTCATATGAGTTCATGGCCATGGGTTGGCCACGCAGGTACTCGGGTTCGAGCGAGCCGGAGTCGACCTGGCCCTTGAATTCAAGAACGGCGCTCGCAATGGCAGCCGCGCGCTTGACGGGGTCACGACGCTCGCGGTCATCACGGTAAGAGTAGAAGTAGGAGACGTAGGGAATGACGGGATCACGGTAGCCAAGGTAGGCGGCGGAGTTCCACCACTCGGCGATCCAGTTCTTGATCTTAGGGTCGGCAGCGCGCTCCAAGAGGCGCTTCTGAAGAGGCTCGCCCTCGCCGCCGGGGCGAATAAAGGCCTCGACGGCCTTCTTTGTGTTTTCGAACTCAGTCTGGGAGACCAGCGGATGAACGGACTTCAGATACCGGCGGCCGGTCTCTTCCAGCGAGGGAACCGGCAGATGGGGCAGAGAGTCCTCAAATCGGAGCATCTTACCCTTGGAGAGATCTTCCTTGTATCCTACGCCGGAGAGTCAGTTCCAAGTTAGATCGCGACCGGCATGTGATCCACTCACCCTCAGGGACCGAAGAAGCTTTCCGAGCGGGAGCCATAGCGGGTGTCTATACACGGTCAGTCAATTGCTCTGCTCCTGCAGTCAATTGTCTCGCTAGCATCAGTCAGCTCGTAGCTGCCGTGCTACGAGAATCGGAGGTGGCCGTCTTACCGAGCGGGCGAGCAGTGACGTCGGAGGGAGCCGGGGCCTGGACAGGGTGGAGAGACGGCTTCGCGCAGAGGCAGCGAACATCCCTCACGGCTGTAGATAGGTAAGGGTTGGGGGTATAAAGAAGGAGAAGAAGGACGAGGAGTGTCGCGAAAGGTAGAAGAAGAAGGAAAGACCAAATAAGAAATGGCGGGCCCTTTGCTGTGCCTCGGCTGGAGGGGAGGCCGAGCCAGCCGTAAGATCCTAACGGGGTATTGTCCCGTACCGTAATTGCGCAAGGGATCGGCCCCGTCCGAGGCGGTCTCTTGCGGGGAAACTTCCCGTGGAAAACCGAAAAAAGACGCGAATACGGTGACCGAAATGGTCTTCGGTATTACACCGCCGGACCGAGGTCAGTTAGAATGGGAATCCGGGGACGTGTGACTTCACTCGTAGGGGATGATCATCGCAGATAGGCCGACTTAATTTAATCTTGTGGGCTATACTTCCGAAATGATATAGTCGTTGTACAGAAACAACTACCACCAAATACTGTACGGCCCGACAATACGGGATAGACTTGACCGTGGCGATCACAGCGCACACCGCAATGCGGGGAGAGCTTCTTCTTAGCGCCGGCCCGGCAAGCAGCTACGCAAAGTAGTAGCGGAGTACAAAGCTCCCCGCGGAGAGATGAGATTAGAGATAGATACTAACAAACTAAGAATAATAAGTACTCGAAGTGCAAAAGAGGAGACAAAGTCCCAGGTATATCCCATTTCCCCTCACGGCATCCCTTCATCCGTTCCCGTTGCCCGGATACCAATAGAAACAATAGATCAGAACGCGCACGCGCTATTCGCAGGTATCAACGCCTCGAGATCAAAGTAAAAACATGAAACGCCGGGAGCCTTGACCCAGACTGAAAAAAGGAAATCCCGCAAAAAACGACTACCGGGCAAGTAAAAAGAAATACGCTGTAAATAGGAGGTTAGGAGACCGGCTGCACAGGAGTCGGCTGCTCCTGGTCATCGATCGTCCGGGGAACTTGCACTCCACTTCGGCGTAGCTCGTCCATCTTCGCCATGGCTGGTCCCGTGCAGATGCGACCCGTCTGCATCAGAGTTCGTAAGCGCTTGCGTCGGGCTTCGCCGCTTCGCTCCTCGCCGCGCCCAACCCCGTCATCCACCCAGTCCACGCCCTGCACTTTGAAGCTCATCCCGTCGTGGCGACCCTCGAATGGTCGAGATTTGACACCGAACATCACGGTTGAATCGTACTTTTCAAGACGAGGCAGGATCAAGAGAGTAATGTGTAGGTCTTGGTTGGTGGGAGGTACAGGCGGTAGACGAGGCTCTTTCTCCTGGGAGTTGGACTTGGACGTGCCATCCGCATTGCTTTCCGCTGTAGACTGCGGGGCATGCTGGTAGATGTCCCTGATTTCCAGATCAAGCATAGACTCATCGACGTCCTCACCCCAGGCACCCCGGATGTAACCCGAGTGGATGGCAGCGGCCACAGGGTCTGAGTCGTCGGTGTAGACGCCAGTGCCCCACAGGGCTCGTCGTGCGCAGATCTCTTCGCGGCGGGTCGCGTCAACGCGGAAACGCGGAACACGGATAGTAAATGTACAGTTTTCGCGCTTCTCGAACCGCGGAAGAGGCCGCGGAGTTGTAGTATAACCGAATTTGGCACTCTCTGTGGAGGACTTCGCAGAGGGAACGCCGATCCGGGGATTGTAGAGGGTCGAACCCAGATGATGACGCGGTAAATGGGCCACGCTCGACAAGAGGGGCTCGAGATTCACGGTCGTGCGAGGCTCCCGGATGGGAGATGCGGCCGGAATGGGTCGAGGAGCATGGTGGTGGTGATGATGGTGATGGTGATGATGTCCAGCTGAGGCCTCTGCCGGAGTAGACGTTCGATTGAATGGGTTGACAGACGACAGGGATCGATGCAGTCCGGTGAGAACGGCAGCTTCCTCCTCTGCCTTATGACGGTGATGGTGATGGCTATTGGGAATGGTTAGTTTATATCATAGGGAAATGGTTGAGGAACACATACTGGTGATGGTGATGATGAGGATGAGCGTGTCGAGAGCGACGAGCTCCCCTGCCGGAAAGCCCTGCACCGCTATCCAGATCCATCTGGGCATCCTCATCCCGAGACTTTCTTCCCCTTCTAGTGCCCGAGGCAGAGGTCGGACGCGCGATCTTGTCATCAGGCCCAGTGAAGCTGTCACGCTTAAAGGGACTGGAGGTGAGTGGTGTCGACGGTCCACTCCCCGAGGCTCCTGCTGTCACACCTCCAACACCACTGCCAATACCCGAGAACACCCGTCCCAGCTCATGCTTGATGCCGGGTTCACTAGAGGGATTGATGAATGGAGCCTGTGCACCCTGCACGGCCTGGGGAAGAGGAGATGCTCGACCGCCACGTTTACCATCTGCGCCAACTGCGAGAAGGTTGCGGTGCTGCAGGAGCTCGTCACTTCCTTTACGTCGTCCCTCTTCCCCAAGGGCACCGAGCCCAAGCGCGTTCAAGCCCGCTGAGGATGCCGAAGCCGGAGTAGACCCCATGCGCGGGGGTTGGGTTTGTTTGCTTTGATATGGTGATTCATGGGGAGACGGCTGGCCCTGTCCGGTTTGTACCGAGAGCGGAGGCTGTCGAATACCCCCGGGTTGAGAGCCTAAAGATTTGGTATAGCTCTGGATGGCTCCAAAGCCAAACCCGGTCCCAGACTCTGGCGCAGGGAAGCGTTTGGTCTCCGGGGAAGACGGGTGCGAGCGACCGTGCTCCCATGTCGAAGCACTCGACTGGCGCTCGATCGCTTCCCGTTCACCATATAGCGAGCTGTACCTTGCTGAACCCCCAAAAGGCCCCTTCACGTCAGCCCCGTGAGCCGACCCTTCCCGATCGCGGTGTGAAACATCCTCCGCGCGGCGGTCCCCAAAGAGACTGCCGAAGCGGCCATGAGGGTCCCGGCCATGGGGATCGAGGCCTGCATAGGATGCCGAAGAGGCTCGTTGTCCAGGATCAGGCCGGTCTGGCACACCCGCACCCGGACGGGACAGCGGGCTGTAACCGGACGGTCGCGTTGATGCCTCGGCATTGGGTGGTTGACTGCTCGGTCGGGCGATCGGCCCACTGAAACTCATCCGACGGGGTTCGCTGTACGGAGCATCGGCGGATGATATCTGAGGTGATGGGTGTGTTGAGTGGGGCTTTTCAGGGTACTGTGATTGCGGCGCACGTGAAAGTCCGCCGTACCTGGACTGCTCACCACCCAAGAGACTCGATCCTCCGCCGGAGCCAGATCGGTATGGCCGGCCCTGTGGAGGCTTCGAAAAGGATTTTTCGGGGGTACGTGATCGGCGGAAAAATGAATGATCGAACGGTGACGGTCGTGCCGGGGCGGTGGGTGGTGACATGGCAGCGGAGGAGGGTGTCGGCGCATTGCCGAACAGGGAAGATGGGGATGGCCGTGAAAACAGGGATGACCCGGTGTCTCGAGCCGGACGTTCAGCATCCGAGCCTAGCATGGCTGAGATAGACATGCTGCTGCCCGGTCTCTGGGACTGGCTGGATGCAGCATCGCGAGAGGTGAAGGGCGCGTTCGCCGATTGGGACCGCGAGCCGTAGGAGTGAGGAGGAGACGGGGGAGGCATTTGGCGAGTGCCAAACGAAGGGGGAGCTGAGCCTTCGTGTGATCCTATCAAGTAATGAAGATTAGCATCGGATTCAAACTAACAGCAGCGATGTATTGCAAATGCGATGATGCGATGTTGTCACAAGATGATGGGCGCGACCCGTGTAGCGCGCGCCATCCATCACGTCCCAGTCACTCACCGTGGACAGGGCTTCCACTACTGCCCTGAGATGCACGGCGCGCAGAGTCAGGCGGAGGTTGGTTCATGTCGCGCGATCTCGAAAGCACCATGAGTCCCAAGGGGAGCGGATGATGAATTCAGGACCGCGAACCCGTGACTCCGGAAGCTCGACCGCTAGTCCTAAAGGAGACTAGCGTGGCACATCAACTCTAAGCCCCTTGCAGACTAGTGTACCCGAGTGGCGGATCACAGCCACCGGGGATAAAACGCATCAGGGGAGGCTGGACCCGGTGCGACTGTGACTCTGGGGGCGGAGGCCCGGTGTTTACCTGCCTGGCCCCCGTGTCAAGTGCTATGGTAGCCCCATTCCATCCGAGTTCTCATGAAGGAAACATGCGCTGACGTGCGGAGAAACGGCCGGGAGGACCTTGGAACCACGGGACAATTCCGAGCCCAATTTCGTGAATCCGGGGCACAGAACACGCTCACAACTCAAAAATACAACAAAAAGTAAAGGAAACCTCGCCTACCTGGTCGATTGTGGCCACTTTGCGGCTGCGAGTGGTTTCTGCGATGCGTTTGGGGTTGCGATTTGGACTCTAGACTAGCATGTCGGCGGTGTTGATGCGCACTCTGATTTCGGGGTGGAGAAAGTTGAATCCCGCCATTCTGGCCACGTTGCGGATGCGACGAGCGCGCAGCGGGCGAGGAGATATGCGAAGACGTCGGTGTCGGGGATGAGTAGTCGTAGCGGCCGGACGGGCGAGGCTTATCGTCTCGACGAGGATCATGCGCCGAGGCACCGTACGAACGGGGACGATCTTCGCGAGACTCCTGTGAACTGCCCAGGGGCGATGGTCGGGGCGGATAGGAGCTCTGGTGCAACCGTCGGAAATAATCCATCCTAAAGCCAGGAGGGACGAATGGGCAGAGACGGGGAAAGGAGGATTCTTCCAAGACCAATCTTGCAACGTAGAATGGGTGGAAAGGGAAAAAAATAAAAGAGGGCCCGAAGCTAAAAGTGATGTACGATCGGCGCTTAGTGCCGCGAGCCGATGTGGGACGTGGTGTGGTGTGCGGAGAAGATTCGGGGTGGGATTTCTCTAGGTGCTCGATTGAGTTTCACACTCCAACCTTTGTGGGAAGACCGAAATGGGTGCAAAAAACGGTGAGTCTAACACGCAGCCGTCGACATGTATCTGTGTGGGGGCGATGACGCTCGTGCGCACGATCACGGATGCAAGCAAACCGGCCGGATTCCTGATCCCATTAGGTCCTAGTACGAGCTCGGTCAAAGCTAGAATTAATAGTCCGGTTGATCTATCTATTTTGTGTTTTCGGGTTCCCCTCCAAACTCCCAGATGTTGGGCCCCATCTCCATCAACGATGCCTAACCAAGTCAGGCAGCATGAAACCACCATGTCTTAGCGGCGGAGAACAGTGCTTTGACTATCCAGGCATCTGTCATGTTGAACGAAAAGTGATTTGCACACCAACCACGGGCTACATTCTGATCGGTCTACTACCAACGATGCGGGTCCCACCCCATCAGCAAGGAATATATAAATCGGATCAGACATTGACATTGGGTATCATGAGCGAGAAAACTATATCACACAAAAACAGGCACATCAGCGTGTAATCATACGGCGCAGATCGGGATCAAATGATCATTCGTAACACCGTCCCAAGAAATAGCTCCTTTCGAGTACCAGAAGACATCCAAGTAGGGGTGATCGGAGCAGTTCGAGCTGGCCACCCATTCACCCGTGACCACGATGGTGACTGCGCCCTGGACCACTTGGGCACCGTTCCAGTGGGTCAGATAGCCACGTTGGCGCAGAGTGTCGAGGTGCGACACGAGTTTGGGATATAGTTCGTGGATAGGGGATCTGGCATCCAGCACCAGCGTGAATGTCCGATCGTCGACCTGGCTCGAAGGCGTCTCTGCATTCATCGGAATCTGGGTTCTCGTGGAAGCATCTCGAGGCTCAAGATGTGCGAGGAGCAAATTAAGACGAAGGTGCAAGTCATTGGCGGGATCGAGGCTGGACAAGCCCATCTGCAGCTCGTTGTGGTGCATCCAAATGTCGGTGCGGAAGCCTTCGCATCCGGCAGCAACGGATTGCGCAAAAGCGTTCGCTCGGGGGTCTGAGTGGGGAAAAGTGCAGGTGGTCTGCCAGTCGCGAGAGCCAAGACGCGACGCCGTTGCAGGACGCGGGAGTGCTTTGGTTGGAGACGGGAGCGTGCGAAGCAATTGAAACGCAGCCCTAACAGGTTATGATTAGAACGCAGCTTCAAAGTGAAACATCGATTTTTTTTGACTCACAAACATGCCAGAATAAGGCACGTAGCGCGAAGTAATATCTCCTTCCAGCGCTTCTGAACCGACGCTAACCATTCGGCAAGAAAAGACTCCAACCCCGGAATACACTCGGTGGGATGGGAGCGGAGCGGATGGTCATCCAGTAACCAGGGGTCGTATTCGTACCGGGTACTGGACTCGAGATCTAGCTCCCCCTTGGGTGGGAGCATCTCCGGTGCACCCATAGGTTGGGCGGTCGGAGACGGTGAGCGGTGCCGGAACGTGATGTATATAGCGGTGGGGGCCCGTGGGAAGGGTGCACCCGGTTACAGATGAATTCATGCGGCAAGGCAGGAGGAGAACCATGGTATATAAGCTTGGGAGGAGCTTTACGGACAAGCACGACAAGGTTAAGGCCAAGTGAGGGTCACATTGCGCAATTGCGGGCAGCGGATGACGAGAAGCACGCAACCGTGATTGGTGATAGCACGAGCTCCGATGATCGCTATCGAGTCTGCGACCGTGAACCATGCAGACATCCAGGCGGAACGGCGAGCAGTCTTAACCTGTATCAATATAGACATCATCACATCATGGCCTTGAATACTATTTTCCAAGTACGCATTCCAGGGTTTACGAAGCTTAAAGTCGAGGGACAATCACACGGGGCAAAGTGGATCGCACACAATCGACACGCAAAGTGACGATTGTAGTGCCAAGACCCACGCCAAGACGGGCAAAGGCCCCTATTTGCCTATTTGTTCTGATTTCAGGGTTCAAGATATAGCTGCAGACTGTCGGTCTGGCCTGCCCCGTATTCACGATCGGGAGCCAACCTCTTCCAACCACCTATTTCACTCGGCAGGGTTGAAAGTACGATGACGCATGGCGACCATATCTGAACAAATCAGCTCGTATTCATTGGAACTAGTTACTGCCCCAGAATAGCGATAGATGGGCGTTAGACAACCCTGTCGGAATCCAAGTCGTGCTCGATGGGTCCGGGCTCAAGACCATCGCCGGCCACTCACATCTACGAGAGATACAGATGGCGACATTAGCTCATTTAACGGTGAACCGGTATAGCTTCTCCGACATTTGCTATCTAAAATATGCCTCATATTAATTGCACCCTGGTCCTCACAATTTGGCTTGCGTGCTTCCCTTGGGGGTATGATCCAACGTCTTATTCTTGTGCGAGTCCAATCGAGCCTGAGAGGACTGGAACAGCCGTGGCAGCCCTGTATCTTCAAAGTTGGCTCCACCGACGATCATCTTTGCGATGCCCTCTGCTGCAAGGAAGATCTGTGGCATGCCATGTCCGGTGAATCCCGCCAAGACGTACTGTCCCTCCTGTCCAGGAACTTGACCGACATGTGGCAGTCCGTCGGACGAATAGCCCATGACTAAATCATGTCAGCAAAAGTGCTTTTGTCTGGTTTCGACAGGGATATACATACTGCCGGTCCATACTCTGTCCGTATAAGCGTGGCTGTTCTCCCACCCGACAAAGTTCCGCTGCATATACCCATCGAAATACCGCACGGCTGACTCCAGAACGCGGGAGTCATCACTGACATCATACCAGCTATCCAACTCGTTAATGAACGCGCTTCTAGCACCTCCGACCACGATTGAGCCATCGCCACGAGGAATGAGATAGTCGTAGTCCCATCCACCCCATCGCAGGGTATACGTGTTTGTGAGGCGAGGAGCCACGGAGCTTGACGGCACGGCAATACGACAGCAAGTCCCTCTGACTGGAATGATTTTATTCTTGAATTGGGGTGCAAGAGCCGAGGTGTAGGCGTTGGTCGCAAGCACCACCGTCTTTGCCGCGATGGTACCGCGCGGTGTATCGACTCGCCAACGATAGATGGAAGCCGGGTCAGACGACTTGGTGATGTTCGAGACTGCCGTATGTGTCTGTAGATTTACACCTTGAGACACCACTTTCTCAAGAAGATGAAGAACAAACTTGTATGCCCAGATGTGAGCGGCCTCATACGAGAAGCAGCCCGCAGCACCTTTTACCCCGGAGAACTATTCTCAAGTTAGGTACTCCATGTGAGCAATGACATTGATAAGACCTACTGCCTCTGCCTCCTTGGGCCCAACACAGTGTGCACCCTTCGTAGGAGCGCTGCCACTTGCAACCAACCGATTGCGCCCAGCTTTGAGCTTATTGAAGTGCTCTGCACTCAGCTGCACATCGACTGCTTTGGTGACGGTGAAGTCGCAGTCAATTTTCTCCTTTTCAACAAACTCCTATTGCGAATTAGTCGGACACGTAAAATTTGGTGATAAAGAACGCACTTTGATAGCCGGGACGTGTCTCGCTTCGAATGCCGCGACTTCGGCAGCCGCATCGACGCCATGATTTGCGGCAACAGTGGATATCCAGTTGTACAGATCCGGCTTCATGTGTCCGCCTTCACGAAAAGAATCAAAGTTAGTATCACTGTCACAAAAAAGCGATTCATCTTACCGTTCCGAGCAGTGGCACCTGAACAGGCTTGTCGCGCCTCCAAAATGGTGATCGAGGGCGGCTTAGTTCCGGGCTTTACTTGGCTGAGAATATGATGCGCTACCGACGATCCGGCATATCCAGCGCCAACAATGACAATGTCACTCTGCCCAGGAAGGGTTTCGCTGGAGCGATAGTTGTCCAGAGGGTGGGGATCTGTGCGCCAGAACGGCAGCATCCCATTTGGAACCGGCACGGGTTTGGACATTTTGGGTTTCTGAGAAATGGGGAATTGAGATGATCTAGATAGCGACGAAGTAATGAATATGCGGTGCCTTTATTTAATAACTGTCCGATAACAGTCGGTAGATCTTGGCGAGTGAGCTTCCCCTCTCCACCGGCATTGTTCCCGGCGGCCCCACAGGGCAGGCGGGCCCGGATGTCTGCTTCAGTGGTTCACTGGGCCTACAGCGGGTAAAGTCTGGTAGGCACCTTAACATGTGCAGACTTCAGACTTCAGACTTCAGACTATGAAGCTCTTACTCGGTCTCACGCTTAGGGGGTGAATGGGGTAGCGAGTATCTAACGGAGGGAAAAAAAAATCAAGTGGCCGTTCTTTCCTTCGCTCAATCAGTGTGTGAAGCATACCATGAATAATTTGCAATTTTCAACTTTGTTATTTTGCTTATAGATAGAGTTTCATTTAATCCGGGCGTTTCCAAGGAGGAACAACGTAGTAGACAATACCGTGACCGATGGAAGCGGCAACTGGTCCGACCTTGAAAAAGATACAGTCAGCCGCAAAACCTGGTTATCACTGAGGTAAATCTTACCCAATGTATCCAATGATAGCTGGGGAAGGAGGTCGCCACGTATACTCCAAAACAGCGCGCGGGATTAATCGCTACCAGTAACGGATATAAGCAATCTTCTTTATACGTTGATTTCACATGGGTTTCTCGGGAATACTCACACGCTCCAGCATATCCAACTCGCGTAAAAGCAGAGCCCCAACTTACACCAAAAACAACCATGCCGACCAAAAATGGGGACAAAGCAGCACCGTATATCGCGCCCTGTCTAGGGTCGAGACCGACACCAAATGAAAGGAATATGAGGATGAGGCAGAAAATGAATTCAAGAAGAAACGCCTCGTCTACAGGCACGAGGCTTGTGTCGACAGAGCATCCTCCAGTGGTAAAATCGCGCGTCCCATAAGCCGCTCGAAGCATGAGGCCTGCCAGAGTGCCGCCGGCTGTTTGGCTGAAAATGTAGATGACCATGCGAGGAAGGGAAATCAAACGAGCGAAAAAGGTCGCCAACGTGATAGTCGGGTTCAAGTGGCTCCCACTGACGTTGGAGAAAGTGAAGATGAATAGGGTCAGAAATATCCAGTTGCCGAGGCCGCCGAAAATGGGACCTAGAAAATTGGTCGTTCCGTAAACACCAGCCGGTCCAGTCGGGGCAACTGAGGCTGAATTCGGACGTATAGCTAGCCACGCCGTTACAAAAACATCCAACATGGTACCTAAGATAGCCTCAGTAGGTTACGATTCCCTCTTTGACGAGAGATGCCCTTACCTATGCATTCGACGAGTCCAAATCTCCAATAGTCGACATTCAAGAATCCCTGCAAGCTGAGCCCTTCCTGGGCTGTCATCTGTGGTGCCGCATCGGGCGCCTTTTCCAATTTGTCGGCATTATTTGGATCATGGCGATCAAGCACAAGTTCTTGATTGCCGCCGATGCGGCCCGCGAAGGGTTGGATTTGAGGACGTGGGGGTGCCATCCTGCGCGCTTGACGAAAGGTTGCGGGGATTCACTGAATACTTGGCTGAGGGACGCCTCGATTATTCTTCCACATCCACCGCGTCGCGTCTTACAGCATGATTGTCAAATAATTTCAAGGAGTGCTGCTTATCGTCAGCAATAAAGGGAGGGGCGGTGTGGTTTTGCAGAATGCTGGAGAGGCAGTAGCTACGAACGGAAAATTGGTGACTACGTAGTTACTGGGTGAGGATCCTCTAAGCAGAAATATATGACAGAGTGTTAGGACAGAAATGGTCTTTGCGGTATTAAATCAGACATTTTAGAAGTCGAAAATGACTAGTAAGTAAAAGACAATCCACATCGAGCGTCTATCCAGGCGTTTACGCGGATACCGGAGATATCAATCATCCGGACGATCTATAACTTAGGTAATCTCACCCTACAAATTGCCAAAATCAGGGATACAGAAATACGTAGAGTTCTCTTTACTTCTAATTAGCGATACATCCTCCAATACGCATATACACTCTGATGGTCATATGAAAACCCGAGGTACACGGAGCCGATATAAATCTCCCAAAGACCCTCAAGATTTGTAGCTACTAAAAACATATGATTGCGTCTTGGATTTATCTTTGGACAGCTGAATTCACCGTTAAGCAAGCTATTTACAAAACATACATTGGAAAGTGGAGAGATATTCCCCAAATCGAAAAACTTGTTATCTATGTATTTCACCATTGTTTCATCCGAAAGTCGGACTTTCTTAGCATTTCCATGCGGGTGATATTTTGGCTGCGCGGACCCTCAGTCTAATCTTCGATCAGAGCTAGGACCACCGGAAATGGGGAAAATGATTTGGTGGCACAAACGCAGTCCGAAGCTCCGAAGCAAACGGCGAAAAGTTCTCCATGCTCTTGCCCGGTGCGAGTGGGTGTAACGTCTTCTTCTCGTCACTTCTTCTAACAGGCATAGCCACTAGTGTCCCGGATCATTCCATGTCCAGTGCCAAAAGAATCGGGGCTCGCCAGATATTATTAGAGTTTATATCATTTCGATGTGAGATTTCATTGCTCAGGGTATTTCATGGGAAATGGGGCCAACTCTTGAGATGAAATGTCAACGGCTTGCTTCGACGCACTTTAGGTTGGGTGGCAAATAAACGGGGGCACAAGTTCAGACGGCTAGCCTTTATATATAGTAGATATCGTAGGATACTCCCTATTTTGCCCTCTCAGCGGGTTCTATCCGGCGGAAAAGTGCAATGGTGTAACGTGGGAAGGATGTGCTATAGTGCAACCGGAGATATAGAGATATATGTACATCGGAATCGGCTGTAGCCTAATTATCTGGTCCACTCATGCAATAAATATTCTCAGGTTAGCCAAAAGGCCAGCTTTTGTCCAGTCCGCCATGGAGTTGAAAGGAGTCTCCGTACGGAGGCACCTGATCATGCTGCTCCAACTGTTGACTCTAACGTCTCGGGCCTCTGCAAAAGCTGTGTTTGCTCATTTTATGGTAGGTCTCTCTGCTATCCCAAATATATTCTTTTGCTGACTGGTGTATGTGCATACCTAGATGGCGAATGCGGCGCAGTACGAAGTGTCCGATTTCAAAAAAGATATCATGCTTGCCAAAGACAGTCACATTGACGCATTTGCGCTCAATATGGCTTACGGCGTGTCAACTAACGAGCAGTCGGTCGCCAACGCTTTTAAAGCAGCGGAATCTCTCGGATTCAAGGTATTCTTCTCCTTCGACTACGCCGGGAACGGATCTTGGCCACAGTCCGATGTCATTGGTTTCCTGAAGAGATATTCATCCAGTCAAGCCCACTACAACTATAACGAAAAGCCATTCGTGTCTACGTTTGAAGGGCCTGACAATGCCGACGACTGGATCAGAATAAAACAAGAGACAGGTTGCTTCTTCGTTCCCGACTGGTCATCAGTAGGAGCGCGGGCTGCCCAAAAGCTCGCAGGTGGTGTCGCTGATGGTTTATTTTCATGGGCGGCCTGGCCGACAGATGGCCAACCGATGGACACATACGTTGATGCATCGTTTCTCGATAATCTGAAAGGGCCTCAGAAACCTTACCTTATGCCAGCATCTCCGTGGTTTTACGCTGACATGCCTGGCTACGACAAAGACTGGGCATACCACGGTGATGACCTGTGGTATGATCGATGGGTGGAAGTTGCCTATCTTGAACCCGAGTGGGTTGAGATCATCTCTTGGAACGATTACGGAGAGTCACACTACGTCGGGCCCCTTAATGAAAAGGGCTACGGAGTGTTCACGACGGGGAAGGCACCTTACAACTACGCACGAGATATGCCGCATGACGGCTGGCGACTCCAGCTTCCATACGTAATTGATTTGTACAAAAGTGGATCGTCGTCGGTGACGGAGGAAAGTCTAGTCGTTTGGTACCGAACCCAACCCGGCTCTGCTTGCCCCGAAGGGCAAGAACGATATAAAGATCGATCGTTCAAGGACAAAATATTCTTCTCGGCACTTTTAGCCTCAAATGCTTCAGTCAGAGTGGGCATTGATGGCCTTGAAAAGGAAGCTCGGTGGGAGTTTGAGCCCGATGGCGGTATAGGTATCTACCACGGCAACTCTTACTTCGACCACGACCATCTCGGAGCAACTCTCGTCACCATCGTGCGTGATGGCAAAAAGGCCGTGCGTGTCGAAGGACGGGCCATCACCGACACCTGCACTGATGGTTTCGCCAATTTCAACGCATGGGTTGGAAGCGCGACCTCGGGAACTACCATGTCCCCGGTCTCGCCAAAGCTGCCCCTCTCCAAGCAAGTCTGTATCGAAGGATCCGCATCCTCAAAATTTATTGAACTCTGCAGATTTACCTGTTGTTACGGTTACTGTCCCATTGATACATGTTATTGCACGGCGATGGGTGCTCAGAAGAAGAGACCAAAACCTACGTACGAAAAAGGGACTCCCAAAAGTGGCGATGACAGCTACTCCGGTTTATGTTCCTTTGCGTGCTACTACGGATTCTGTCCAGAGTCAACTTGCTCCGGGAATAGGAGGGCGTCTCCTTGCCTGGGAAATGGAAATGATAACCGCGCAGATCAACACAGTCCCAGCTGTGGACATATCGGGCATGCTGCACATGCTAATGAGGGGCTGAAACAGCATCCCGCTTCTTTAGATATCATTTTCGGACTTTGCTTCGCGATATACTCTAGTATGGCGTTCAATATTTATTTTTAAGGACACTATGAAAGAGAGGGTACCCATGGACAGATTAATGGAGGAGCATCGACGGTATGTGTTAAAATGCAGTCTTCGCGGAATTAGACAACCGTGCGTCCGCCGGTTGCGTCGCGACATTTGAAGGTGGATGGAGATTAGCATTGCTGGGATTCTTTTAATCTACCCAGCCTGGAAAAATGGCTTTAATACCGAATCTAAGCACACATTTAATTATAGCTTTGCCGGAATCAAAGAGGCTTAATCTTGGATGTCGTAAAAGTGTTGACAGATGATACATAAGCTTCTTTTCTCCGCCTTTCGCCGAGCTGGCCGAACCCGCCTTATTTGACAAGTATAGAGAGTACCCCACGTCCTGGAACGCCAGGAGCCTCGGAACAGCATTCCTTTAATCAGGGTGATTGTGGTGTCATTGTGCCAACTGGACCTGGCCTAAGCATCGAACCCAAAAGGAGAAATTGACTCGTTTCGTCAACAGTATGTTGAGTGCTGAATAACGAAGCGAGATGATGCTACCTACATAAGGAAGTTCCGGCTTGAATTCTCGCCACATATTCCAGGTGGTGAAACACGGGAGCCTTGATTATAGAGTGAGAGTGGCGAAATGATAGTGGAGACATGAAGACGGCTGATTAACAGATGCCTCCGTGGTTCCGCCGCGAAATACAGATTAGAGTTAGACTGTTCATCCAATCGCCTCGAGACACAAATCTAAGAACTTGCAGTAGGCGCTCTAATATCCGTGAATGAACTTTAGACCATACGCCTTAGGTGGTAGGCAAGGCAGTTAAAAAGAAAGTGGTTTGCTTCAGCTTTTGGAGCCATTCCGGCCCCGAGAGACAGGCAACGAACGAGTTCACTTGGAGTTATTTCACTGTCCGTACCGTTGGTGTCCGTCGAAATGTATGAATGATTTAATTGACAAATAGCTCTGGAGATACCATATTGCACACGACATGCTCATATCTCCAAGCTATAGAAATTTTCATCCAAAATCGACCAAGGTTCACTACGAAAATGACTTAAGTCCTTTAAATAAGCCAAATCGATAGCAAAGGGGAGGTAATCAGGGCAGTGGACTAGGAATGGACCTGTGGTGTACCCACTGGATTCTCAATCTCTCCGCCGTGCTGGCTTCTTACAAGGTAGGGGAAAGTCGGCGGCATGGGAAAATTGGTTTCAAGTCTGTACAAATGAGGTTAAACGCATGTTGCAGGGTTTGCGATGACCCGGTACGAGCTTAGGAAAACCAGATATCGTCAACTGCACAGGATGGAAGGCAAATTGCGCGCAAGTGGATACTTCTGGGTAGCGGATGTGGCTAGCTAGCCCTTTTCATTCTTGACAAAGTTGGCTGGGAAAAGATCTGCCTGTACGTCATGTCTGCGTTCCGTGCGGATCAACGTATAACCCGGAAGGTACTTGAAGACGGGACCGAAGTCACGTCAGGATTTGAAATGAGTCCCGCCGATCGTAGCGGTGAAGAGTCAGGAAAGTAGGGACCTGATAATTTGAAGTAAAAAATCGCTAATGAAAAGTGGCCGAATAATAAGAGTCAGTTCAATGCGCCGGTGGGGAGGAGAGTCGAGGACGTGCCGTTATCTCCGAGGTGGATGAGATGTCAGAGGGTGCCAAGCTCAGCGATTGGGGAATTTCCGGTTAGCGGCCGTAGGGACACGGCCAAAAGACCATTTGTCGACGGGAATGAAGTTCAGGGAGGTCAACGCAGGACATTCGAATCAATTACAGGGTGATGTCACTATACGTACTTCACACCTCCTTATTGTCACGATGTGCAAAGATGTGCAATGAATATGCCCGGATGGCCACGGAGAGGCTCGGTTAGGACGGTTAGTTAAATGATCGGGCTCCGCTCAAAAACCTGTCGTTGGACGGAACAAAATAACGGCCCCTGTTAGGAAAAGCACCTTTTTTTTAGCCGGCAAGGCCCATGGTTCAATCAGTGGCAAGTATTGACTCGCATGTGGGTCAGGACAGGAACTGAGCGGCAGGACCCCAAATCCCATTGCTTGGAAATTGGCTTTTCCTGCAAAGCTTGGGTAACGCCAAACCGAGGATCACGATGATCGGGTGGCTTTTGCGTAGCACCTCCACTTGAGCTGAGATTAGACGACCGCCGGGGATAGCGAGTCTGGCCAGTTTATATCCCGTTTGTGCCTCCACCTCCACCCAGTTCTTTTTTTTCTCCTCCCTAGGTCTAGGTCTCTAGAGGCCTTGGAATATCTCCGTGCAGGTCCGTTCGCATCGACTCTGGAATCAATGTCGATCTTCAACTTACCTTAATACTTCTTGCTGACTCCCAGTAGACACAATCATAAACCCGAACCCAGCCTGTAGTAAGCATGGAGGGAGAAAATAACCCCAGACGATCCCGGACAATGGTAAGTTCAGCCACATATGCAGCTAAAGGAAAGATGGCGCCTAACGCATCGGTATCTCCTCTGTAGTCAGGGGCAAGGAGCGAAAGATCACAATCGGGACGCGAACGGTCGTCGACAAACCCTGTTTCGCCGACCAGGGCCCGTGGATCTGCAGAAGAAGATGCAGTCTCGCCGACGAGAAGATTCCCTGGGCTCAACGAAGGCATTGAAGCGGAGGGTATGCGACGACCCAGCTCGGCATCGCGACGAAGTGGAAATACCGTGCCCAGTCTGGCTCCTCGAACGACCCTTGCCCAAAGAACGACCGGCAAGTTTACTCTGGCTGGCCCAGATGAGACGCCACAGTTGCGATTGTCCCATGAGCCTTTCGTGGCACCTGGATATGGCGATCTCAATCCAGCATACGAACAACCAAACAATGCGAAGCCAGTCTGGTCTTTGGCCAAACCCCTGCCGCGTGTAGTGCGGCCGGGTATGGTGCCGACAAAGGATGAGCTGCTTCAGAATCGCCAGAATGCGCAGCTCCCAGCGAAGAACTCGCAGAAGATGGGACTTGATGTCGATCCTAACGAGATCGAGCTGGGAAGAATCGAGAAGACAGCCGACCCGCGGATCATGGCGGCACAGGTGGAGGATGCACGACTGCAGCGTGAGCAAAACTTCATGAACAAAGTCTTGAACGGTGAGACTGCTACCCAGCGACCTGGGTCACGGATTTCTCGTACCTCGTCGATGCTCAGGAGACGCCCGTCTCAATGGAACAACCAACCCCAGGAGCTGTCGACAGTTGATGAGGGATCTTCTCCATCAGCCGATGACCATGAACCGGCACGACCCCCCGAGTACAACACCGATGATCCTCTGCAGCCTGTGCCCGAGGAACCTGAGAACTTGGATGATCAGGGTAAATTCGATTTCCCTTCCCTCGACGAAGCAGCTTGTCCTGAAGACCTTCACCCGTTGGTGCAGGAACTCGTCGAAGACGAAGTGCACAACAACCACACCACCTGGTCCGTCATTCGCACCCACCACCGCGAAGCCCTGGCCGAGGCCCTAGCCGTCTTCGTTCAGCTTACCATCGGTTTCTGCGCGGACTTGTCTGTGACCGTCGCTAATGCAGGGAACCCCAACACCACCGCCTGGGCCTGGGGCTTCGCCACCATGATGGGTATTTATATTTCCGGTGGTATTTCCGGTGCTCACCTTAACCCGGCCGTTACTATCATGTTGTGGTTCTATCGTGGATTCCCCAAGCGTTTGATGCCGGAATACTTTGCAGCTCAGTTCATCGGCGCCTTCTGTGCTGCTCTCGTCGCCTACGGTATCTACTATGAGTCGATTCAGTACTATATCCTCTCAAACATCGACACTGGCATCATTACCAGCTTTGTGACCGGCCAGCGTGAAAGCTGGATAAGCCCTCAGACGGCATTTTTTAACGAGTTCATCGGCACGGTCTTCCTGGTTGTCACCATCCTGGCTCTTGGTGATGACCAGAATGCCCCACCGGGTGCCGGCATGAATTCCTTCATCATTGGTCTTGTCATTACCTGTCTGAGTATGACTTTTTCCTACCAGACCGGCGCTGCCTTTAATCCTAGCCGTGACTTTGGCCCACGTCTTGCTCTTCTTGCCCTGGGCTATCCCAATGATCTCTTCTTGAATGCCTACTGGTTCTACGGACCCTGGGTTGGTGCGATCGGTGGCGCCTTTGGTGGCGCCTTCCTGTACGACTTCTTCATCTTCACTGGTGGAGAGTCGCCTGTCAACTACCCCTTGGAGCGAAGCCAGCGCGCGTTGAGGAAGAGCCGCATGAAGTGGAAAAAGCGACTGCATCTCGGCAAGAAGCAAGAAGAGCAGACGGCTATTGCGTGAAAATCACGCTGCATCTTGAGATCCTTGAAAGATTCAGGCTTCTCGTATACTTTATGAAAAAGCTAATGGTGGGGTCGTCCTGCTTGCATGTAAATGTGACTGCTGTGACTCATTTGCAACTGAGCGCTATTTGTATTTCCCATCTCTTTTCCTTTCCCACATATTTGCATCAATAGTCTGCTACGATCATGTTCCAAACATGGATAAAATGGACGGAAAGATAGTGTTGAAAGACACCCAGAATTCAAGAACGACATACTCCTGGTAGCAAAAATCAACTTAGGTCTCCTGTGCCGTGGTTACACGGCCTGCAATGACACTGCCGCCCACTTGAGCTGGGTGATGAAAGGTGGCAAAGCCACTTTGCTCCTGCTTTAGAAGCTGTCTTACGCTCTTGATCATCACCGTCCTCTATTCCTCATGGGGGAGATGTTGGGCTGGTATTGTAATATCCATTTACAGAGATTTATCGGACTTGACGGATCACAACTTGGCTTTGCCACTCTCAATCTGTGACCACCCTTGCTCATCCAGCTTCTGGTACTTTGTGCCATTCAGCCAGTACATCGAGTCACCCTCTCCACCCTTGCGAGGATCCCATCCCTTCTTTACCAGATCGCCCTTTGCTTGCTTGAAGGTAGCACCGGTAGCAACCCTAAAGTAAAGCGCGATAAGCAATTTGCCTTATTGTAAAGCAGGAACATACTTACTTTTCGGTGATTCGGACTAGGCGAGGTAGAGCGTACGAAGGAACTCCCCTCTTCTTAAGCTCCTTGTAAAGGTTTGACATGAGCTCAAGTTCCGCGGCCTGTGAATGATCCTCCAGAGTGATGCCAGCGGCGCCGGCTTGCCCATCATATCTGGTAAAAAGTAAGATTTCAACCCCTCGACAATATTGACAGGACCAAACTCACGAAGATAGTTTTACACCATATACCACGGCATCATGGACGCCCTCAATACGGCAAATATGATCACGGATCTCACCCGCACTGACATTCTCACCTTTCCAGCGGAAAGTGTCACCAACACGATCGCGGAAACCAATCCAACCGGAGTGATCTTGGAGAACGAGATCGCCCGTGCGTTGGAAAAGGTCCCCCTTTTCAAAGACATCACGAAGTAATTTCGTCTCCGTAGCCTCCTCGTTGCGCAAGTACTCCGTCAACAGTCCCCGATCACGTACACGACCAATCGCTTCACCTTCCTCGCCCAAGCTAGCACGAATGCAGAATCCAGTTGTGGGATCACGGTAGGGCATCTCGGTCTCGGTGTCGTATTTGACGATGAATGTGTCATCCTCCAAGAGCCGGCGAATGGGTCCTGAGAATCCCACCTTGCCGACACCCCAGGCGCCGACTCCATGGTTATCAAATTTGGCCAATCCCTCGGTGGAGCGGTAGAACTCGCGCACCTCGGGCACGGCGAATCGTTGGCGGAAGCGTTCCCAGATCTCGCCTCGAAGACCATTGCCCGCTGCGACAATACAGTTATGGTTGCTATCGTAGGGAGAAGGTGGAGTGGCCAGAAGATATCGGCATAGTTCACCAATGTAGAGGATTCGCGTCGCTCGCGAGTCATGAACGTCTTTCCAAAATTGGGAGGCTGAGAATTTGCGTCTCAGACAAAGTGTTCCGGCATTCCCCACGGAATAACAGCACCCGGTGAAAAATGCCGTGCCATGGAAAAGCGGGAGGGAAGAATATGTTCGCATGGGGTAGTATTTAGACCTGTTGTTGGCGTCTGCTGATAGAGGGGTGGAGGTGATGAGGGCCATCATGTTTCTGACGGCGCATGCTTTTGGCTTTCCCGTCGTTCCCGATGTATAGATCAATGCCGTGAGATCCCTGGGGCTACGCTTGGCAGGTGGCAGTCCGAATGGGGAGAATTGCTGGAGGCTGGAAGAAGTGACAAGCTCTGTCGCACCGGTTTCAACGCCATCGAATGAAGAAAGATTGAATGTCAAATGTGGCAAGTCGGCACAAACGTGTTGGCATAGATCGGGTGTAGAGATGATGGATGTGGAGCCAGAGATATTGAGGCAGTGAATGAATGTATCGTCTAAAAGCCACGTTAGTTGCGATTGTTTAGGTCTTGGAAATAGCGACGACTTACCCCGCAAATTGGTATTGATCATAGCGGCCACCGCACCCAACTTTGAGAGCGCATAGAGCGTAACCACCATTTCAGGTGAATTCGTCGTGTAGACACCCACAAAATCACCGGACTTCACGCCTCGGCTATGTAGCAGAGCTGCAAACCGGTCGACCACTGCAAATAACGAGTTAGTCACTGCAAGTAAAGGCTGGCGAGAAGGGACACTGACAGTCTTTCAATTGGACGTACGACCAGGTTTTGTGTTCGAACCAGAGAGCATCTGCATCTCCCTGTCCTTCCACTTCGACAACCCGCTCCAGCATCTTGTAGATAGTGGCCGACTCGCCGAGGTGACCGATGCGCTCTGCGAGGCGCTTTCCAAAGGCCCTATCATTCAAGATAGTGGATACATCCGTGGAAATCGAGAGCTTTGCGTTTAAATAGGCACCAGCAGCCACCGAAAGGGCCGAAGCCATAGCCACGGCGGGCGCGCCAGCTTCAGAGAGGAGATCCATTGCGTGCAAGAGCCGTTCAACCTTGCGACTGGGAGACGCGACAGCCGGATAATTATAAAGAGCTACCCCAGACCGACATGGTCGAAACGGAAGCCGGTCCGTTTCAATCTGCCGTGCCTTACAAAACGAACTGGTATCCCAACGTTAGCGCCGAGGTGCAATAATCGTTTGATACGGGAAACCCCCCGTATTTGCGCCGTCATCGCTACGGGAGTTCCCCACGCCTTTTCCCGCGTGGGTACACCCCACGGCAATGCGGTATTCCGTAACACAAAACATCTGTAATTTACAGCAAGTCCACCAATCACAATCCTCAGTCCAAGCCGAGGACCAGAGGATTACGGTATCGTACGATCTGGATGTTGAGAGCGACGGCACTTCTGTCGGATCAAATTGATGATGGGGGTCGGGCCGGTGTCTTTGCTGAGGATTTGGTCCGATTGACCAGCTCACGGATGCAAAATAGCCGCGGTTCATTTGCCCCGCGTTCGGTGACCCCAGACAATAGAAAAGAAGTCCGCGCTGCTATCTCGTCGTTCCTCTAAAAAAACTCCCCGTCCCGAACTACCGTCATGTCTTCACCACAGCAGCGCTTAAACTCGGTCGCAAACCAGCTGTCGCCTTCGAGCACTTCTGCTGCTAAGCAGAAGATTCTCTCTAAGAATCCCGATGATGTGGTATGTATTTACTCCGCGCGATGCATTGCGATCGGTCAATTAACCGGTAAACAGGTTATCACCTATCTCGCGCGCACGCCGCTCACCAAGGCCCGCAAGGGTGGATTCAAGGACACCACCGTCGACAACCTCCTGATCTCCCTGCTCACCGTGAGTTCATTGCAGCCTTATTTATTTCATACATGAGACTGACCCGACCAGACCGTGCGCGAAAACTCCAAGATCGACCCCAACCTCGTCGAGGATGTCTGTGTCGGCAACTGCCTGGCGCCAGGAGCAGCATACCTCGCCCGATCTTCCGTCTTGGCCGCCGGGTTCCCCGTGAGCACCGCCGCTTCGGTCACCAACCGATTCTGCTCCTCGGGCCTACTGGCGGTGCAGAACATCGCCAACCAGATCATCGCCGGATCGATCGATGTCGGTATCGCGGTGGGCGCCGAAAGCATGAGCACCAACGCCGACGGTGGTGCGCCTGAAATGGCAGAGCGTATTCGCTCGCACCCGACCGCATCGCAGAACTATTTCCCCATGGGCCAGACCTCGGAAAATGTCGCTCAGCAATTTAACATCTCGCGCGAGCAGCATGATAAGTTTGCCGCGGGCAGCTACCAGAAGGCGGAGCATGCGCAGAAGGCCGGCTGGTTCGAGGATGAGATCGTTCCTATCAAGACCCAGATCAAAGATGCCAAGACCGGCGAGGTCAAGGATATCGTGGTTGACCGCGATGACGGGATCCGCTATGGTACCACTGCCGAGAGTCTCGGCAAGATCCGTTCTGCTTTCCCCCAGTGGCAGCCCAGTGCCACAACTGGCGGCAACGCCAGTCAGATCACGGACGGCGCTGCTGCGCTGGTTCTGATGAAGCGATCGCAGGCTCAGGCACTGGGCCAGCCCATTGTTGGAAAGTTCTGCGGTGCTACCGTTGCTGGACTGGAGCCGAGAATAATGGGCATTGGTCCCTCGCTCGCTATTCCCAAGATCCTGAACAAGTTCGGCTTGAGCAAGGATGAGATTGACATCTTTGAAATCAACGAGGCGTTTGCTTCCATGGTGAGTTTAAGTTTCGCGCTTTGTGGGTCTCCGTTTCTGACATCTTCATGTAGGGTGTCTACTGTGTGAACAAGCTGGGACTGGATGAATCCAAAGTGAACCCGCGTGGTGGCGCTATGTAAGTTCCCAATTTACTCTCACGAAAACGATCAATAGGGGCTGACATGGACAGTGCTTTCGGTCACCCTCTCGGTGCTACCGGAGCTCGGCAAGTGGTCACTGCTTTGGCTGAGCTGCGTCGCCAAGACAAGCGCATTGCAGTGACTTCGATGTGTGTGGGAACCGTATGTCTCTCTACCCCTTTTTGCTCACTTCAGCATATACTAATTTTGGCTCACAGGGGATGGGCATGGCTGGTATCTTTGTATCTGAGCATTAAATTCCCCGGGGCTTCTTGCACTTCCCGGTGCATAAACTTGTATATAGTCACAAACTGTCAATTGCATGATGCAAATAGCAACTGCCTCAAGAGATCCTGCACAAATCCCAGCGTCAACCCCTTACCACTATGTATCGCCGATGGGCCGATTGGGATTCGGCAATTTCCCGGCCGGGCCTCGATTCGGCTTCGCCACAACAGAAGTCGATGCCTGCATTGCAAGGCGTCATTGTGTGATGGTCTGCCCCGACACCTACCCGATAGGGATTAGCGCGATCAGCCACAAATCTGTGCGCTGAGTAAAGATCCCAATCCACTTCTGCAAATGACGCAAGCACACACCGGATCACTCCGAAAGGATTGAATGACCGATCCCTGAATATGTTTGTCATAAAGACACATCCATTTTGCGTTGCGATGATCCCCAACCCCGTGCCCAGGCCGCAGCGGCGATGCCGAGGTACCCCGACGAGGTTGGTTCTGTCCCGAACTTCCGACTCGTCGCCCAGAGACATGGACCGTAAGGGACTGAACCCAAGGATCTGGTGAACCGCAGTTTGCACCGAATGGACGTGGATTTCCGAGCAGGTTCAGGTTCCACGGTGCAAAACTTTGATCCCTTGAAGGACCGGGACCGATCAATGGACATCCGGGGATAGCGAATGACATATCAGGCTCCGACGAAAACCCGCCAGGACACATCCCCACCCCTGGGTGATCATTGGATGCTCAATTATTTTTGGAAACTCAACGTCCAATCGGCATTGACGGTGGAGAGACAAGCAAGCGTGTCCTGGCCCACCACGGTTCCACTCGTTGTTCGGTGGCGTTGCCTAGAACGCATGTCCGCACTTGTCTGGGCCTTGATTTCTCCGGAGTACATAGCTTTTATTCCCTCTCCTGAGTCTTTCTTCTTCTTCATCCTTGTCACCTTCTTTCTTCACTCTCTCCCTTTCTATACATCCCTGCCATTCTTTGGACTTTTCCTTTTATATTATATCTTGATATTCAGTCTTTATCTATTCCCATAATGTTCTCCAAGCAGGTTGTCGCTCTCGCCATGGCGCTGGCCACCGCTGAGGCCACCTACCAAGGCTTCAACTACGGCTCCACCAACCCCGATGGCAGCAGCAAGTACGAGGCCGACTACAAGACCGAGTTCCAGACCGCCAAGAACCTTGTCGGCACTTCGGGCTTCACCAGTGCTCGTCTTTACACCATGATCCAGGGTGGCACCGCCAATGACCCCATCCAGGCCATTCCCGCCGCCATTGCCGAGGACACTTCCCTTCTGCTGGGTCTCTGGGCCTCCGGCGGCAACATGGACAACGAGCTTGCTGCTCTCAAGTCTGCCATCAGCACCTACGGTGATTCCTTCGGCAAGCAGGTTGTCGGTATCTCCGTTGGCAGTGAGGACATGTACCGTAACTCCGTCATCGGCTCCAAGTCCAACGCCGGTCCCGGTCTTGAGCCCGAGGTGCTCGTTGATTACATCAACCAGGTTCGCTCCGCCATCTCTGGCACCAGCCTGAGCGGTGCTTCCATCGGTCACGTCGATACCTGGGACAGCTGGACCAACAGCTCTAACGCCGCCGTTATCGACGCCCTCGACTGGCTCGGCTTTGACGGCTACCCTTACTACCAGCTCACCATGTCCAACGGCATCGACAACGCCAAGCAGCTCTTTGACGATTCCGTCCAGAAGACCCAGAGCGTCGCCAAGGGCAAGGAGGTTTGGATCACCGAGACCGGTTGGCCCATCAGCGGTCCCCAGGAGGGTGACGCTGTTGCTTCCACTGCCAACGCCCAGCAGTACTGGGACCAGGTCGCTTGCCCCCTGCTCGGCAACACCAACACCTGGTGGTACCTCCTCGACGACGCCGGTGCCAGCCCCAGCTTCGGTGTCACCTCGGGCCCGTCCAACACTACCCCTCTGTTGGACCTGAGCTGCAAGTCCTCCAACTCTACTAGCTCCAGCTCCAGCTCTGCCGCTGCTTCCTCTGCTACTGGCGTCGGCGCGGAGAAGTCTGCCGGCAACGGTTCCGGTAGCGCCGTCGGTTCCTCCACTGGCTCCGCCTCGGGTGCCTCTTCTACTGGTGCCTCTTCCACCGGTGCTTCGTCCACCGGTGCGTCCTCCGGCTCCGTTTCGAGTGGCACGTCCGCCGCTGCCTCCTCGAGCGGCACCCCCGCATCTAGCTTCCGTTCCACCTCTGTCGCTTCCTCCACCCCCATGAGCTCGTCCACCAAGGCCGCCGGCTCCAGCTCTGGCTCGGGTTCTTCCGCCGGCGCTTCCGGCTCCTCGTCCGGTAGCTCCTCCGGCTCCAGCAGCGCCGCCTCTGCTTCCTCCACCCAGTTCAACTCCGCCAGCCGCGCCTCCGGCTCGGCCTTCGGCGCCATTGTTGCCGCCGTCGTCCTCGGCATCGCTGTTTAAAGACATTGCTTTTTACGTATTTGCGAAGTGATGGTGTCTAGGACATTTTATATTACAACCGTTTCGGTGCCGGGTTGAGCGCTTTACTGTGGATATTGCTTTCAATCGTTCGTTTATTGTACATTTTAGAAATGCACTTGACTCCGGCGTGATCTTGGCTTTGATGCTTCGTGTAAAATAGAATCAAAGCTTCGTGCACTACTTCTATGAATACTTCCCTTGTCGTCGTAGTTTGCTCGTATACTTTAACTTCAAGTGGTACCAAGGGCATTTGAGCTCCACTAAATGGGCTTCCTATAGCCATGTTGCCTTACTTGGCCCCCAGCCTTCACTCTCTGCTAAAAGCCCCTGTATATTGCCAGTGGGAAACCTAAAGGAGGTCGAATTGCTAGTTGGACCCTTGGGAAGTATATACAAGTGTCGTAAGATATTAGATACATGCAGTCAAGACCATGTCAGATATTAAGTAGGAACCGCCTTCAGCCTGATTCCCTCAGCCGAACTCTCCAGCCAAACCTCCATCTGTCTCGAAGTATCTTCCATGCTCCTCAACGTCGGACTAGATTTCAACGGGGTGGGGCTATCCACCGACAAATCCGAGAACAAGAGGGCCAAGGGAGAAGATTTCCAAATATATTGGTTTCGCGTGTGGATCACAGTAATAGCCAAGAACACCGAGCTGAGCATCACCAGAGCACCGGGAAGAATCAACCACTCCCATCGCACATGAACGAATGACTGGACAGTCCACGTTGTTCCATTTACTGATGCCTCGCAGACGTTCGACCGTGCGTTCAGGGTCAGTGAGGACGCCATGCTATCGAACATCGACGTAATGTCTGTTAGGTTTCCTTGTTCGCCATAGATAGCTTCAGCGGTGCCTGGAGTCCAACTCGGTCGATTGCTCATGAACAATGACCCTTTTCCTTCCATTAAAGGGGACAGTGAATTTTGCATAGCCAGACGGCTTAGCCAGTTGACTTGGTATACGCAGTCTTGGGGGTTCTTGTACGGTTTTTCATAACGGGTACCGTTGGAATAGCACGTATCCGGCGTGATTGAGAAGTCATCGGTTGCGACGGTCCAGGATGTTGAAGTATTAGAGGAAGTTGCGACTGCGGTCCGAGTTTCGGAGAATACTCCTTCGGTAATCCTTGCTTCGTAGGTGTTGACGCAAAAGTAGAGAGCACACTCCGTGGCGCTTATTTGAACCTGAGGCGGGACTCCGTAGCCGGGAGATGAGATCGCCGTGAAGTTGAGAATGAGTGGTAATCCATTTGTGTTAATTTTCAAAAGGTCTAGGCCGTTGGTCGCGTTCATCATATTCATCATGTTTTGGGCGGTGCTGAAGGATAATCCGTTGGGTAGCTGGTAGTTGTACGTGCTCATGGTAATTCCGAGCGCGGTTTTGTTGAGATGGAGAGAGTCGGTAATATTGGCACATTGGCTGCAAAATCCGAGCGATTGGTATTTGGGGAACGTGCAGTTGCCAGTCGGGCAGCTTGCCAGTATGTTATTACTTTTTGGGGCTTCCGTTTGGAATAGACCGGAATAGATTGCACCGTTCGTGCTGAGGGGCACTTTGTTCATTCCGGGGCCGGCGCCCTTGCCGTAGTCGGTATATTTACTGGCGTTACAGACTTGGATGGACGACAGACCGGGGCCATGGACAGGCCGCGTTTTGATACCGATCACCTGCTGAGTGAATGGATCCAAAGCCGAGGCTATAACATAGATTAAGCAACCAAATGTCACCAGATGACTATGACCGATTAGTATTAGAAACCCTTGTTGAAACCTTGCGAACTTACCGAGGCAGGAAACGGAAAAGAACGACAAGAGCGCCCATGGCTCCGCGACTGGCGGCATCGAGGAGGGCAAGGTCGCTCAATTTGTTCCCGCCTCTGAACCATGACCATTTCAGCTGAGCCAGAGACTCAGCCAGAACAAATGCCATTGTGGCTTTCATGACTGTACTAAGCACTGATATGAGAGCGTTGAGCGTGATGCCATGCGGCCAGTCGGGCATTGGCCTTCCATCGAATTTAAAGAGCACCACGACAATGGCAACCAAAAACAAGATAGATGTAAGACACCCCAGGATTTCCATAGTCCAGCTTGCGCCCCAGAATGGTTGTGTCTGAGACTGCAAGAAGACCTGTTCCGCGGAGGACAATGGTCGCTGCCGCGGTCTTTGCTCCGTCTCCGGTGCCTCGTCGAGTCTCACATATGAGAGGCGATAGTCATCTTTCGAGTGCTCCATCCTCGTCCAAAACCCAATAGGGTAGACTTCGGGATCATGAAGAAAGACAAGGAGACATCCGGGGCGAAAAACCCTTGGTTCGGGGTACAACCAATTGAGCTGCCTCCGAGTTTCCTGATGTGGCCGATGAGTGAAACTAGGGCCGAAAGTCGCGGAGCACCACTGCGACAATTTTGAGATTCGAGCAAATCAATTCCTGCTGTAGGTTAGCGCTGGAGACGATGCTTGGTAAAGACCCACGGGATTGACAGGAACACCTATTAGGTTTGGCCGTTTAGGGGCTCTCGGTGGGTCTTTGACCCATATACAATCGTGGAAGCGGAGGGTTTTTCGAGAATCATTGAATGTTGAAAATTATTGAGGAAAAAGAAAAACATTCAACAGCAATAAGTACGGTGGTGTTCACCTAGCGTTTACGAGTCGATTTAGAGACAAGGAAGACACTGACTCTATCCGCCAGGCCCGCCTCGATCATGGTGTTCATGTTGTCATTATCGAATCCGAGCAAGCAAAGGAAGGCCTCCCTGGAGTCTGCACTCGTGAAAGACGCGTGATGCTGGCCCTGGGCGCCATTCTCGTAGCGCCAGGATAGCGGCTAGCTTCTACGCTCTCAACGGGCGGAACATTTATCAATTATGGCTGATATGAATCGTATTACAGCTTGCAATAAGCTCATTGGGAGTAGTTGAGCACCAGTGCTATCAAGCACGATTTACATAATTCTGGTGCCACTCGTAGTCTCGATCCTCCGTCAATAATTTTGCAATAGCCTCCCGAGGTGAGGTCGGATCCCTGCCCAACAAGTCCGCCATAAGTGGATCGGTCACACCAGTTTCGCCCCGGGCAATCGCGTCATGCCACGTAAGGAGCTTGCGGAAAAATCCTTCTGGCTTTCCTCCCTCATCATTGTCGGCATTCAACCGAACGAACTCACTCGGTGTGACGAGTTGAAGCTGGACTTTCCTGTTTGTGATCTCGTTGATCAGATTTACAACCTCAGCGAAAGTCACTGTTTCTTTGGCTGTCAATAAGACAATTTGTCTGTTGAAACCACCGCGAATCAGAAGTCGGGCTGTGGCCTCGGCCAGCTCAGCTCGCAAGGTGAAGGCCAGAGGCCCGTCCGAAGGAAGGTAAATAGTCGACGTGTTAGGATACCAGCCCAGGAACACTGGGAAAGCATCGGCATATACTCCTTCGCGAATTGATGTGAAGTTGATGCCAGATCTAAGAAGGCAGTGTCAGCAACATCGCTAGGGGTAGTAGAGGACTTCGGATGATTTTCTCACAGCCTCATCATCTCCTCGGTCATCAAATGCGCCTGCTGCACATCGGCTTTGGAGTCTGAGTGAAAACCACCAAAAGCCAAAGAAGTATACCAAACCTATTTCGCAGGAATTGTCAGAATTATCTTATCTTCAAAGCTAATTTCTGTACTTACATGGCCAACACGGGACCTTTTGGCGGCATCGATGAAGTTTTGGTGTTGCGTTCGCCGCTTCTCGACATCAAACGTGTTTGTGCTCACAAACAAAAGGTTTTCCACGCCTTGGAAAGCTATTTCCATAGATTCAGGCTCGTCGTAATTGACCTTGCGAAATGCAATTCCTTGGTCCTCGAACTTTGAGCGATTTTCTTCATTTGAAGATGCCGCGGCATATTCCGTACTGGGCACATTGGCAACGAGGAAGGAAAGGACTTGGGAACCAAGGCCGCCGGTAGCTCCCGTAATCAAATACTTGAGTGTCATTTCGATATATCGAGGTTAGGAAGGAGGCTGTTTTATTGAAAACAAAGACTCCAAGAAATTATTGAAAGATTCAGACGAGGCTGAAAGTTGTTCTAATATTTATAGTTACGAGATTCATGAGAAATACAATTAGTAAGTTAAGCGTAGAAATACAATTTGTAAGCGTTCACTCTTAACGTGACGTAATTCACAAGCAAATCGCATACACAGCCTAGTTCACCCTGCTCTATAGTGCTTCCCTATTTCTTTTTGCTTGCTTTAGTAAATTTCCGTGATATGGTAAATTTCGTTCATTCCTTAGGAATTTTATTAAGGGTTTTGCCTTACATATTCAATGGTAGTTAAAGCGGGGTTTATCGACTTAGGAGAGGCTGAAGATGAGGTGAAGGTCAAGGATAAGGTGAAGGCCACTTTCACCCCAATCACCCACACCCATATTAGCAGGCTCTCCTCGCTGTTTCAAGTGCAAGGACAAACTGAAGAGATGGTAAAGACTATATCGGCGTATCCTTGATCAATAGTTCAGCGGGTGTCGCCCAGGTGAGCAAGAGGTGCCGGCGCGCTGGCCGCACAGACCATTCAGCTGAACTATGGCAATCTATCATTGGCTATAACTTCTGGCTTGAAACATGCATCTCTTGGCATCTGCCTAAAATTTATTGACTAATGGATTGATTAGTAAATTTATTAGTGAATTCGTGGCGTAGTTAGGCTCTGGGCAACAATCAATCCCTCGAGCGCCGTGACTTCATGAAAGTCCGGCCAATTCATCTGTGCCGAAGTCATGCAGTTTAGATTGGAACTGAGGTGCGGCTAGCTCCGTGCACGGGGAAATCAACGCTGAGACAACTTCGTAAGCACTACTTCGTAAGCACTAATAGAGAACTTTAGATAGCCCCGCTGGAAAATCAGGGATAAATATCCTTCTCTTGTCTTCTTTGCATTTTTTGTAGTTCTCTTCATTTGATATACGCTAACCAAATTTGATCGAAATGGCCCCCTCTCTCCCATCGCGTTATGAAGTCCGGGTGCTTGGACCAGAACATAAAGAATGGGCCCAGGCGATTTGCAGTCACACAAATCTATTCAACTCCCCGCTCTGGCCGGTTATGTATCCTGATAATAGAACGCAGCGGGCCTATCAGTGTTTTCGAGCGTCGCACTATCTAATTAAGCACCAGATCGATTCGGGAAAGTCCCTTGGTATCTTCGACAAAGAGTACCAATACAAGCGGCCAGAGTCTGCGGCCACCGGGGGCAAGCTGTACTGGAATCTGGAGGATGAGAGTGCTACCGAACACGACCTGGCGGAGCAAATGGACTTCCCACTAGTCTCGATTGCCATGGCTTACGATGGCATCGACGAGCTAGACATGGCTCAGATGGGACCTCTGATAGCAACGCTGCCTTTGTTTGAAAAAGTCTACGTCGCACTCGAGGAGCGAGACCAGCGCGATCCTGCATCATGGAAGCCTACGCGCCGCGGACAAGTACTGATGCGCAACGCCACATGTACCCTCCAATCTTATTCCGGCCGCGGACTTATGAGGCTGCTGGCTGAAGAGATGATGAGACGTTCGGCCGCGGAAGGGTTCGTCGGTATTCAAATCGAGAGTATTTCCGAGGCTGTGAAAAAGGTGTGGTCGAACCCGCCGACACCGTTCAAGGCGACGATCATCGGGCAGTTTCACACGACGACATTCGAAGAGAAGAACGATTCCGGGGAAGTTGTATATCCTTTCCGACCGGCGAATGTCAGCATTGCCAAAATTTATGTCGACCTCCGGGCTTCGGATTAACGAAGTGATCAGTTATGTCCCTCGGCAATCAGTTGAACTGATACATATGAAGATCTAGCAAAAAGTATAATATAGTTGAGAAAATGTATTTACAGTCGTATCTGTTAACGATCGTAGGCGCCAGACCAAGCGCTTAAAATTTTCATATTGATCACGCAGAGCATGCTATTTCGCTGACATGGCATTCAGGCATGCAGTTGCATAATGTACGGACAATCGTCGAAATCAAAATTTTCTGGGATCAGAGCAGCCACGGATCCTCAAGCAGCTGTCTTGCGGTCCTGCGATCTTCTGGTAGCCAATTAAGCATCGACCTAAGAAAATGAAGAAACAATTCCTTTTCGTTGCCGGAGAGTCGCTTTTCTAGGCTTTCTAAGGAATCCCGCGGCACGGCCGCTTCTTCATGAGAAATCCAAGTGCCTGCAAGAACGTCAGCCCAACTCCGATCATATTGAAATGATCTAATGCAGAGACAAGGGTCTTTACCATTGCCATCAAAGCACTGCCCTGTTGTTTCACTGCGCTGGACAAAATCAGGTGATGGTGGCCCAATCAATGCGACCATCAACGCAAGGTGTTTGAAGGGGTCATAATTACCGTTGTCATCGAAAATATTCCCAAATAGATGTCGTCCTTCGAAGAGATCCCAAATCTGACCTCTATTAGCGTAGTACACAAACGAGAAATGCTTCAAACACCACTCACTAAAGCCCCCAGATTCCAAATGTCAACAGCACTTCCCCATGTCATCTCAAATATGATCTCTGGGGCTCGATATATGTGGGGCTGTACGAAAGGCCCTGATTCATGTGTTTTCCCGATCCTTGCCTCCCCGAAATCACAAAGTATTGAAAGGCCGAAGCTTTTCCCTCTCGACGGTTGGCGAAATTGTCGACTTTGGTATATAGTACGCGATTGATCTATTTTCTTTCGAGGGCTCGGCTGCTGGATCTCTTTATCCGCAAAATCGGCCAGCATCGTAGTATCCTCTATACTAAGCATCACATTGTCGGTTTTTATATCTAAGTCAAGTCAGGTAAGCTACTATTTCTTGGGTGCGATAGGAACAGTACCAGTGTGTATAACGTTCGCTTCGGTGTGCAAATAGTCAAGTGCCAATAATAGTCGCTTGTGAGTCATTTTGAGGAGAGGTAGGTCAAAGGGTTTAGGATTTAATTTCATCATCTCTAGAAGTGTTATATTCATTGGTTGTAGGACGAGACACCGATGATTGCCAGCATAGCTCCAGAGCTCGAAGGAATCATAGAGCTCCCGAAGCATTGATTGTCCTGGGTGTGCTGAATTGACTTTTGCGAGATGCTCGTAAATCCTGAATTCGCGATCGGTCGCAGTAGGGAAATTTCGCAGTGATGTGGAAGCTTTTAGCACGACGTTGCTTTGGCTTCTACACTAGGTTAGAGAGGTTATTTTCTGACCTCGAGTTGTTACGTACTGAATATCCTGACATAGCCAACTCGTTGAGTAGGCTCCGTAGCCAAGCTTCCCAGTGACTCGATACCTATTGTTGAATACGTCTCCAATGTGTACAGGGTAAAATTGTTTCGGGTCATAATGAGGAAGCGTCTCCTCCTCGATAGGCGTTTCCACTGGCAAACTGACGAATGTTCTCCGAGAGATGGTTTGGGGCAAACGAGACGCTGCCCTGGAGGCAGATCTGAGGCGTTCAAGCGCGAACACATGCCTAGCGTGGGGACAGGAGAACGTTGATGTCAGTTGGAAGCTTGATTATCGCCCTTGAGCTTCTGAGCCGCTACTCTCTCGTGATAATTCACATAGGCCAAAAATGTCTGAGGACAATTTTAGTAAGGGTCTCATGGTAGCGGTATATATAACAGGCTTTAGGGAGAACAGGGGCCACGATGTTTGGTCACATGACGGAGAAATGTCAGAGCATCCCCAACTTGAGTCGATCGACGACGAAGTATAATACCTCCGATGATAAAAGCACTTTTTGATCACCCCTGGAAAATCACGGGCTATATTTGGACGATATATCACTCTTTTGTAGGACGAATTCCATGTTTAGGTCACGAATTCGAGTCTCAAACGAGCCATTATTCTAAAGCTCGGCATAGAACCGCGTAGGATCGGAATCGCACTGTACCGCACCCTATAATAGTGCGGTGCGGTGCTAAGGTGTTATGAATTTATTCAAAAATGTGCCAAAGAAATTCCGATATTGGCGAACAAATAGTACATTTCATCCATTTCGTATATAGAATTCAAGCAAAGGCATCATATTGCGTTTGCAGACAATTTCTGCTTGACTGGCTGAAGCTCAACACTCACCTCCTCAGTCACCAGAATCCGCTGTGAGCTCGCATCCCACTGCGAATCATCTAAGTCAGCATCTAAGTCCGAAAACATGTCCGCACGATGTCTGCTGGAAGAGTCCTTCACCGGTTTCACCTGCCCAGTTTCCTTATCACACTCGTTTGATTTTGACCACGGTGTATTGCTAGGTCGCTGTCGGCTGGTATTTTCGCTGGACATGCCGAAGAGCCTTGCAAATCTGCCACCGAACGTTGCTTTCAAGAGTACCCGCATCGTCGGCAGACACGTGCAGACAATGCCGGTTGATACCTCGATAATGGACCACATGTATCCCTTCGCGTAGAGCCATGTGGTGTCGTACTCGCCCAGGACGAGCATTGAGAGGAGAAGGCGTGCCATAGCGGCGGCGCAATCACTGCAAGAAAAAATAAAATTATTAGCAAGACATATTCTCCGGCACTCGTTTGTCTTTTGTTCCTAGCTTTTCAGAAAAGAAATATATATACTGTACTTACAAAAGACCCAATGCAAAAATTAGAGATACAGCAACCTTCTGCGGCTTCGGAAGCTGAATCTGCCACACGCTGGGAATCGGCATCAACCAGACCGCGAAGTCCGTGATGATATTCACGATTGCGTAGCCAATGGCGAACTGCTTGAAATTGAGACATGTACCGTCATGTGTCCAAAAAGCGCTAATAGGCTTGCAATTGAAGATGGAGAGGAAGGTCATGATAACTGCCCACGTAGAGATCAATGCGATCATGCCGTATACCATGCGCAAGAAATGAGAGTGCTTAAAGATACGTTGGTACAGGAAGAGCAGTGAGAGCTTTACACTCGCGGGACCCAGCACGTAGAAGATCTGGAAGAAGTAAAGGAGCTGCTCGAAAACGGCGACATCCTGCGGTGGAAGTATTGCTCGGTGCTTGCCGAGGCCATTGATCCGGCCTGGAAGAAGGTCAATATTAGTGTCCGCACACTTGAAAGAAAACTGAATTGATCATAATAGTCGTCATGGTAGGAGGACTTACATCCCACAAATATCCCGTACAATAGCCAGTCCCAGAACAGGGCCACGCAGATGATCCAGTCATCTACTCCGAGAGGCAGCTGTCGCAGTCGTCGAGCTGCAAATCGACCGACGACGGCGAACGTGGCCAACACAATGAAGATTGTGTTGACCACCCATAGTGTCTGGCCAAAGTCCTCGTGGTCCATCGTTAGTCGATGGGGAGGAGTCGCTAATTCTTACCCTCAAAAGTCAAGAATCCTATTATATGAACGAGAAAATAGCCTGGAGACATCGGTTCTCGCTCGGAGTGCAATTGCCCAGAGTGCTCGAACTCAATTATCGGCCCCCAAGCGCACAACAGGAAATACTCTCTAGTCGTATCACATTGTGCAAGGATGTTATACTCCACCCATTGGAAAAATGGTGCCATGCGACTCTAAACTTCCCGTCCGACGATCACAGATCCACCACATCCCGCCGCTATTCGGGCGCCCGGTTGCATCGTTGGCTACCGACGGTGGGTCTAGTTGGACAAAGGATTGTACTACTGCGCTCGCCGACAACTATGGAGATGCAACATAGGGGCCAGGAACTGGAGTCGGTTGCTCGGGAGGACAGATCGGTCCGAATGCCCCGCGTAGAAAGACATCATCTACCGTTCTTTACATATACATCCCACCCACTCTAGAGCTGTATTCTGCAAAATAAAATTGAATCAACCCATACCTAAGGCCACACCTCCCTAGCTGGAACAATGACCGTGGTGTCACAACAGAAGCCTTCTTGGCAAGAATCTGCCCGCCGGGTCCAAGTGATGCGCGATTGTTCCATCGAGCAGGTCGACACCACTTTCCTCCCCGGTACACATACTGCGAGAGTGATCGATGTCCCCAGACAGCACCTCTCGCAGACAGATCAGGCTATCACAGAGAGCTCCGCTGAGGCCCTGGTGGCTTCCATCGCAGCGAGGAAATTGACTGCGACCGCTGTCACGAACGCTTTTCTACGACGGGCTGCAATTGCCCACAAGTTGGTGAGTGAGGGTGCAGGTCCTCCAAGCGAGTATATTGAGTGCTCGAAACTAATCTTTCCTTACGTGTTTAGACCAATTGCATCTACGAGCTTCTCCCCGAACGTGCCATCACCCGCGCCGAAGAACTCGACAACTATTTCGCCAAGTATGGAAAGCCTTCCGGCCCGCTCCACGGTCTGCCAATTAGTATCAAGGGGCACGTAGGCATTAAGGGACGAGACCTGTCTGCCGGATTCGTTGGTTGGCTGGACCAGAAAAGCCCAGACGATGCGAATATTGTCAAGATCCTTCTGGATGCAGGTGCAGTTGTTTATGCGAGAACAACGGAGCCGCAGGGACTGGTAAGTCAACCTCTGTATATGAAATTTGTTAATTCATGGCTCACTTTGCTTTTCGGGTAGATGGCGCTTGAAACTTGTAGCAACATCACAGGCACCACCACTAACCCACATAACACCGCTCTCACGCCTGGAGGCTCTTCTGGTGGAGAGTCAGCCCTGCAAGCCCTACACGGCAGTCCTCTGGGAATTGGCTCAGACATCGGTATGTTTCTAGCCACGTTATCTCTGGTTTATTGCTATAGTTCTAAGCACCAAGACAGGGGGTAGTATCCGCTCTCCTGCGGCCAACTGTGGTATCTATGGCCTGAAGCCATCAACCGGCCGACTCCCATTGATCGGATGCTCCGCGTATGTCCTCGGCTGTGAGACAATCCTCGGAACACTTGGGCCTATTTCACCGACCTTGGGAGGTGTTGAAATGTTCATGAAGACTATAATCGAATCAAAGCCCTGGGTCAAAGACTCCATGATGCTACCAATCCCGTGGAGAGACCAGGAAAATTACATCCACCAGGGTGGCAAGAATTTAACTGTCGGTGTGATGTGGACCGATGATATTGTTACACCCGCACCAGCGGTCACAAGGGCCTTGAATGAAGTCGTCGAGCGTCTTAAATTGACCGTAGGTGTTGATGTTATTGAATGGAAGGCATATCAGCAGAAGGAGGCTCTGGAGATTCTTGTGAGTATTCTGTATCACTTTCATGATTAGTACAAGCTGTGCTAACTGATAAAATAATGTAGACCAGGCTTTATGCTCCAGATGGTGGTAAGGCATTTGCCAAACACCTCGAGACTTCCGGGGAGCCTTTCAACCCGCTCACGGCTTGGACTTTGCGGGATACCCCCGGTATTGAGGAACTTAGCCAACAGGGCGTTTGGGACTGGACAGGCAAGAGGGAAATGTTCCGCTACGCCTACTTGCAACGTCAGTACAACAACTTTATTAAAATATCTGCTACTCTGAGCTGACTTAAATTGTACCCATGCAGAATGGAATAGTGTCGCACCAGAAATGGACGTCATAATCTGCCCTGCGTTTCCCACACCCGCGCCCCTTCATGGCACTTCGAGATATTGGGGTTACACCTCTCTATTCAACCTGCTGGATTATCCGGCCCTTGCATTCCCAGTTACCAAGGTTGATCCCGAGAGAGACGCCAAGGATATCGCTTATACTCCTAAGAACGAATTCGATAGCTGGGCGTACGAGCATTATGACCCGGTGAAGCAGGCGGATGCACCTGTCTCTTTGCAAATTGTAGCCAAGAAGCTGGAGGAGGAAAAGTTGTTGCAGGCTTTCAAGGAGATAAAAGAGAAGATTGGCCTGCCGTTTGTTGATTGTCTGGCTTGATAACGACCTGAGCCAACTGAACTGGTGTGTCCAGCCTTCAGCACATAAATTTCATTTTGACTAATTATCATTATTTTTAAGTCTAGCTCACCACTCGAGCTATCGTATCCATTTGGACCGCATGAAATATTTTCAGTTGATGACAAAAAGCAAAACGCTCTGATGCAAGGCATGACAAATGACATCGTGAATCTCTCACGATGAAGGTAAAGACGACGCATGGGATAAGAGAAAGGGCGCTTATAAGTAGTCCTCCAACGGTATGCATTGAAAAATCGGCCGCCAAGTGCTGGTTTTCTCGTCGTATTGATTTGTTGAAAACCCTAGATAAAGTTGATTCGGACCAAGACCAAATCGTGCGATATCTTCCTCAGTAATCCAAGGAGGCTGCCAATCATTCGGCCTGAAAATAGAATAGTCATGTACCCGGGCCTGTTCCGGTATGAGAGCTGCTTGTGATGTGGTAGCCTGATGTGTCATTACGGTGGTGGGTAGACCAGGGGAAGCATTATTGTCGAGGAGTTTGTGAGAAACCGCCATTGCATTCCCTTGTTTCAGACCAAGGGCGTTACCCTCCTCCAGCCTCATCAAAGCTTCCGACAAAAGAGCCAAGGGGGGACATTTAAAGAACCCCTGTATTGGAGGCGCTCGTTGCAATAGATCTAAAGCCTTTCGCCGCAAGTCTGGATCACGACATCTCAACGCAGTCACAGCGAGAGGGACACCTACATTCATCTCAAAGGTGAATGGCGGTTGCGCACCATTTAGACCCGCTGAGTCTCCGAGAATCACAGTAGACTGCTCGACGATCGTGATGAAGTCTGCAAAATGGACATCGTAAACAGTTTCCTGTTGTCTTAAGCATCCGGTCACACAAATCAAGGAGGCAGCATGATAAATGAGTAGCATAGGCTCCAGGTGTATGGATTCAGCAGATGAAGAGCTGTATCTTTGGCAAAGATTGGTGTATCCCAAGTGCCATTCGGCAAGTCGGGCTTGGAGGGCTTCTTTTTTCGCAACCATTTCTGCGCTGACAGCAAATTCTGCCCCCGCTTCCCTGAGGTGAAAAGTCGCATCGCGCTCAAAGAGCATGACCTCCGCAGCTAGGGCGATGATACTGTTTCTTGCAGAATCGACAGATACAATGTCTGTGCTTATGCCTGTTTTGAAGAGAGCAAGAAGCTCACTAGGAGGCTGAGTTCCTGAGATGGTCAGGGAAAGTATGCCCATTCGCAGGAACAAAGGAATAACGTTGCGCTCTAAGAGTGCAGCTTTCCCGAGATATGCTCCTTCATAGCTCATTTGGGAGCGGAGGCTAAGGATCAAACTAACACCCTGTCGATAAAGTTCCAAGGCCTGCTCCATACGTCCTTGAATCGTCTCCACGCAAATAAATAGTGCGCAGCTGATGAGGGAAATGTACGGATCTGCCCTGCCGTGCTGGATCTGCGACTGAACGCTGGAGATCGATCGTGAGTACCACGTCAGGGCATCTTGTTGGACATTGTTGAGCGAGTATGCCTTATTTCGCCGATCACTCAGAAAATGAAAGTCCAAACACTGGTTCGGATATTCGAACAATGTGCTAATTGCAATCATCGCATCCCATACCGCGGGCTCACTGCGGCAGATTTGCGGAACAACCATTGTCCAGAAATCTACACCCATGCCACCTGCGAGGTGTTGCGACACATGCTGAAAGTAATATTCAAATGCGCGACGCTCTCGTTGCCCTGCATTTGGGGGAAATGATAGTGCGTAGCTGGGCGTTGAAGCGAACGGCGAATATAGAGCCGAAGAGAATGCCCTGCTGCCCTCATATTCACATTGCCGTCCTGTGCTGGAACAGCGAAAACACGTCGGCCTCTTCTCGTCACATTTGACTCTACGGATCCTGGGGCCAGCGGTTAGTGCCTAAGCATACCAAAGGCCGCGGAAACTTACTTGCAGGTTTTGCACCCGGATCGAGATTTGGAACCCCCTATGCGGCGGCCGGTTGAGGTTTCAGCATTCATGCCTGAAGCAAATAGCTTCGTGATGGCCCGGTGTGTTTCAAACGAGGAAGCTCAGAAGGAATTAGCGTACATATTCCGAGTTGAATACCGATGATTAGGTAATTTGAGGGTAATGCCATGTATTATTATTACGGTACTACATACATGTACATATTATGACTTTCTGCCGAGATTATGGAGCGAGGAGCTAAAATAGATTAGCCCATTCCGAGGTCTAGTTATCCAGAATTAGGTCGTATAAGTGTAGAGGTATAACTAATGTCGGAAACTGTTGCAAGCCACTGTGAAAAGACGAGCTTTTTGTTCAGGATCCATTCTGCGAGGATCATCCCAATGGGTGCCAGAACTCAGGCCCTGTCATTAGTGAAAGCCGTAATGTTCAAGTCAGCCTCTCATGCGAACACCAGACATTCGTCCATTGGGGCGCTTTCGAGCAAGGCATACATCGGTGAAGGCAAATACTAAGAACCGGTTAGAGAAGACAAGTGAATGGAGAGAGTTGGGCGGAAAAATCAACCAGGAAATTAGTCTATCCTCGTCCTTTTAATTCGTGTGAATTCATACCATTGGATAATAGTTAAGCCGGATGTGGGCTTTGCATATTATTAGTCCTGGTGCCCCAGTTCAGCGATCTTGAAACCACGTTGCACTGAGTCGATAGCAAAAACAGCAACCTATGATTCTACACTAACGACAAAACATGAATATCTTGTTTCTGTTCCTTAAATTTGAAATTTCCTGGCCCTAGGACCTCCCAATATTGACCTTGTTCAGCTTGACCTCGAGGTAGTGATCAGATAGTGAAATACGTAGGTCGCCCCAAAAATACACTTGCGACCCATTTTGCGACTGTAGGGAAGAAAAAGCCCTTAGTCGCCGGGATATGGGGAGAATCTCCTATGAATGCTGGTTCTTCCGGGCGCGCAGTAATTTTTATCAGTCATAATGTTATCGAGCACTGAGCAAGTCACGGGGCTCCTCCACTTGGAATGCTGGGCTAAAGTCGGATAGCGATAGACCGATAAAGAACTGGAGCACGGTGGGTCACAACTTTTGGAAGTAGATGGCCATTTCAGGGTGACTTCAGACCAGATAGCACATATAGTAACACTTGAAGAAATTGTCTCATCAAGATAAGCAGAGAATTTACCGAGCCGAGCTGCAGGTACGAGTACACGGCGAATACAAGGAGCAGAAGGCGCGGCGATCGATCCCCAAAACGGTCAAGGCACATCACGTGCCCCGTCGTCATCAAGTGACCCCGGCCCTGGCCATGAAGATCCAACACCTCTCTCCTGCCTGCACCTCTCCGGACTCCAGACTAGACCTTTTTTGAGTCCTCTCTGAAGGTATCTACTTACGAGGAACATAAATATTTCTAGTTGTCCCTACATCTGCCCCTTTCCAGAGCCACTACAACTGTCGCAACCATGAAGTTCTTATCGGCCGCCACCCTTCTCCTCACGGCGCCTTTGATCTCGGCAGCCTCCTTCCCCTCAGTCTTCGACCCTTCGCAGGCTACGCTCAAAACATCGGAGCGCCAGTTTCCCGTTGCTGGTGATAATCCTTTGGAGTTTTGCCAAGAACCCAAAAACCATATCCTCAAGATCAAAGAGGTGGATCTTTCGCCTAATCCCCCGGAGCCGTACGTCTGACCATTTGATTCTCTGCGTCATTATTTTACAAATAATCTTGACTGACTACTTTTCTTTGCTGAACAGTGGCAAGACCCTCACCATCAAGGCCAGCGGTACTCTCAGCGAGAAGATTGTGAAGGGCGCTACCGTCAATCTGGAGGTCAAATGGGGTCTCATTTCCCTGATCCACCAGACTGTCGATTTGTGTGATCAGCTTAAGAACGTCGATATGGAGTGCCCCCTCGAGGCGGGTGATATGGTTTTGACCAAGCAGGTGGATCTACCGAAGCAAATTCCTCCGGTGAGTTCTAAGTTGAACGATCTATTCCTTGTCCGTGAAACTGACATTGATAAAGGGTAAATACTCGGTCTTGGCCGATGTCTACGACAAGGACCAAAAGCAGGTTACCTGCCTGAAAGCCGACGACATCCAGTTTCACTTCTAGCTGATTGCCAACCACCTTGCATCCTTGCATCCACCCGTCCAGTGGCTTCTCTGTTCAATCAACTACAAAGATATCGTGGTTCTTGCTTGATTTGACCTCTCTACGCCAGCAACGCTTCCGCCCATGTCTCGTCACGACTCTAGCTGATTTCGTCTCGTTTGATCTTTATGTCCTTTTCTCAGCATCGCAATTTGTTCAGATATCACTTACGTTACAGACCTGTTTATGCTTTGCATATGTAACCCGCTCTGAATTCTGAGTTCGACCCGACCCTGCTCGTGTGGCGGCGGTCTCTAATACATCTTGAAACACGATTGTCGAGGGAATATTACATACGTCACAACCATAACCTTGGGATCTAGTAATTCCACGTTGCAGTTACCGAAGTCACCTTCAACTGTTCAAACAGGCTTGTAGCATCTGCCCAGGCATGTTAGGTAGACACATACATAAGCCCCGGAGAAATCTTCAACCTTGAAGTACTTCGACCCAGACTTGTATTGAACGTTGGAAGTTATGTGTGTGCAAATTTCAGACATGTTGGGTATCTTCCTTCTCAAGCTTTCTATCGGCCCCGCCGTTTCAGCTCTTGAAGCAAGCCGATTCACATCCCCGAAGCGGTAGAAATTGTCGTCAAAATATTTCAGTAAACGATATGGAAACACCTTTTCACAAGACCGAAACGACTCCGTCCACAAATTTACTCGCCGAACAGTCGTCGCACACGCTTGAGAACACTGTCCTTCTCGGGGTCGTAAGGGTGGTCTTTGCTAGGAATCTCGAGGATAGCGGGGAAAGGGTCGGCGAATGTGTCTACGGTGTGGCGGATGCGCTCTGCAATCTGTAGTGGGCGGTGTTAGACACGGATAGCTCACGGCATTGGCAGACAGATAGATGAAACGGACATGTTGGTTGATCAGAATAATAGCGATGTCCTTTCGCTCCTGAGTGAAGTTCTGGAAAGTCCGCTCGATCTCCGAGGTTTCGGTTTTGCCGTCAACAACAAGGAAGTTTCGCTGGGAGTCTGGGCCGTCGGTAACGTGCTGTAGAAACAATTCGCATGAGTATATCGCAGGTTAAATGAAATCGAGGCCCCTAGAGGACAGCTGCAGAGGGGCGCAGAGGGTACATACTCCAACGCCAGCGAGGAGGAGACCGGTAACGGAGCTAAAGACGGGATCTCGGTTAGCTGGAAGTGATGCAGGTAGTAATTGCAAATCAATACTATGGGAGACTTACTCTTCATCGCCAATAACGGCGAGAAATTGTCGGTCCTGTAGTCGAGGGGAGTTAGCAATGCTATCGGAGGGGCATGTTCGAGGCACCAGGTGTCCAGTACCTTGTAGGTTGCGGCCGACGCCATGATGACTGGAGCTGGGGAGAAAACGACAGCAAGAATTCAAGAATAGACGCTCCTACAACAAAGCAGGGGCGCACACAGACCAAATCAGTAGAGACTCGAAGGCGGCGTCGTTCGCTGATCGCCGCTGATTGATCGCGGAGAGCTTGTGATGACTAATCAGCTTCTCCAAATTTCCCAGATTGTTTACATCCTTGTTCCGCATCATCGGCTTCTGCAACTTTACACTGTTCTCGCTGGATGCCTTTTTACCACATCGCCTAAGACAAAGCTGCTGAGGAACAGCTTCTGTCTGTAAGCCCTCACTATATCCTCCACTATGCCTCGTCTCGTGCGCCGCCGTCCACTTGCGGAGCGCATCCGCGCCTACTTGGACCCGTGGGACTTTTTCCTTTGGGTGTCCGAAGAGATTGAATGCCATGACTGGGACGAGATGGATAAAGACTGGGGATTGGCAATCGGAGTATTTCTTAATCTGGTTTTCCTCGTCGCTCGCGCGAACAGCCGATCAAGTGGCAGCAAAGCGATCGACGATGTTTTTGGAGAAGATGAAGGCGTGCCCTGGCTCAGTTGGTTTGTATGTGATACCTATAACTCTTACGCTATCCTCAAATTTACAGTATGACGCGTGAGCTAACTAGCGCTATTTGATTAACTTAGGCATCGTCCGTCGTCCTTGTCCTGAGCATCTTTTCCGGGCTCAACGCCTTTTATACTTTCTACCGCAGGCGACACTATCGAATGTTCGAAAATTCGATCGACAAGGCTCCAGCTACTCCCTCTGCACGCCGCGTGCGTGTTGATTCAAGCCCTTTAACAGCATCGCCCCTCCGATACCTGGCCAACGCCCTGTCCGGCGAGTCCGCCCAATCGCGGGCCCACCCCGATGCGCAACGCGATGTATGGGAGCTTGCGATATGGGACCCTATTTCAATAAGTGTACGCTTGTTTTGCTTGTTCAGCCCGGGACATGTGTTGGTCTACCTGCACTTTTTACCAGCCCAACTGTCCGATCCTCGGCCTAGCATGACAGTCGTGACAACCATCTTCTTGACTGCTCTCTTGTCGATCCAAATGTCCTTCCTATCATCGTCATACACACAACAAGCGAAGGATTCGACACTAGTTCAGAAGGAGGTATTCAGGGAATACGAAACTAAATTCGTTCACCCCAGGACACGACCTCTAATGAGAGATGTCGGCACACAGTTTTCCGACGAAATTGCTGCCGCAGGAGATTCCCCGAACAAGGTGGAAACCTACACGCCGACTTTCATAATCAACCATGGCTTCAAGACTAGCCCCAACCCGAACTATCACAGCCACGTTGACCCTGACGGAGTCTCACCCCGACGTCCTGTCTCCACGTCTACACCAAGTGCCTCGTCGATATTCCAAACCCAGCCATCATTACATACGCCCGTTGTGTCGCGAGATGGTTCTCCTTCGGTACGCACAGCGGGCACGAGCATGCGACAGCCGCAATTCCGACCTACTTCGACGAGCACCGGTGATGGCGGTAGCCTAGGGGTCTATTCGCATGCCAACTCGCCTTTGAGGAAGTCAGCATCGACTGCGTTTGAGCGTCGTGTCCACAATCATGGTGATTTCATCTACAAAGAGCGGGGCACCACCCCTTTGAGAAAAGGTTCAAGCCCACTCAAGCGCAGCAGCCTCGCGACACCCCTGGGTTCAGCAACAGGCGTTAGTAGACCGAGTAACCTCGGCACTCGTCGCGAAACGGGTCGATTCTAAAACGAAGAAATGATTTCATTCTTTGCAATGATGTGATGCCGATTCCGTGAGAAATTTTGGCGCGTTATGCAGGCCAGGCCATGCATGGTCATGCGCAAAAGCCTCGATGCAGAGCTTAATTTGCCCCTAGTACATACCCTAATTCACGTTCTACTTGATGCAGCGTCATATCTTGACTTTGTGACTTTTTTCCCGGCCCCGCCACCCCCAGGAATGTGGAAATCGGAAACCAACCTCCAAAGTGAATGTATCGATTACTGCCGGTCCAAAAACACCTGTCTTGCCATGCCGTTGAAAATTGCAATATCGTCCCCGTGGATCCCATCTATGACGGGCTTCGGTTTCACCAACGGGTTCGCACCTTCTCTCACCAAGTACAAAAAATCCACATCGTAGCTTCTGCATGAATGATGCAATTCCAGAACATGATAAGGTGCGCGATCCATCATGCCAGATCCCGGCGGGGAATATCTTCACGCATTCCGGCGCGGGGGCTGGCATTCTTCATATCGGACCGCATGCCATTCCAACCAACGAGACGCCAGTATTCTTACGCGTTGAGGGCGCGCTTTCTCAGAGCCCCGGACTAGGCTCGATGACCCCACGCCTCATTCTCTGCGTCTGTCATTTGTCTGGCACTGATGTACGTCGACCGTCCCCGTCCACATCTAACTTCCGACATCCACTCCAAACGTCCCATCCTCACAACGACGACATCACGAACGCCTGATTTTGACGGCATGGGCCATACATAGACCCAATTCTGGCCTGAGAGTGGGGACAACTAGCCAGCATCTCTCTCAGCCCACCATGGAGGTCGAAAATCGCGTCGAATTACCAGACGGACATCTTGTGAACCTTTCACCACGTCCGCAACATCAGCCTCAATACAAAGCCTATCGAGTCGATTACGCATCTACTGAGCTCTCACCGGCCAAACAATCTCAAAATAACCATCGAGTCCATCATTCAGAACTTGCGGAGTGTCGAAGCCCTGTCGACACCATGTATCAAAAGGGAAAAGCAACCAAACTTCCGGTTCCAAAGTCACTGCTCGAACGGGGCAGAGACCAACGGAACCAGACTCCAAGTCCTACTGCGATACCAAAGCCATCGCCCACTGCCTTCTCCTCGGGAGGATCAGGTGCCCAGTCTGACGAGCGGGATCGTGACCGTGACCGCTATTGGAGCAAGTTGCGCGACAAGTTTGAGAAAGAGTCATCTCCGCTATCTCAACGGGTGTCCTATCACCGATCAAGGGAAAGCGACAAGAAGAATTTTCCAAACCAAGCAAACATCTCGCAGGAAAGCAGATATGCTGCGGTCCGTGGAGAAGCAACCAGTCGTGTGCCCCAGCCTCGAAGAACAGTGCCAACCCCTACCGCCAACGTCAAAAGTAGTTCTTACAATACTCTCAATGAGCTTTGCCACTCCGACGGCCATAAGCCATGGCAAATTCAGGAGGGACACTGGTCTCCTGTTGACAGACACGAGACCCCTGCTCAGAAGTCGGAGATGACAGACACTACTACAGAGTCGAGTCCTCGTTCTCGCCCTTCTATATCGCCTGTTTCCGACGACAGCTCTGTAACCGACTGCGACTGGGAGGACCGATTTGTCGTGCACATGCCTTCAGCCAAAGAGCCGAACCCTCCTATGATGACTTCTCAGCAAATCACGGAGTATCAGAAGAGTATCGAAAAGGTGCGCCAAGATGGTGGACACATGGTAGACCCTAACACACGGCCCAGTCCACGAAAAGACTCGCCCGAAGGAAAGCCTCACCCTGTCCTTCCAAGGGACAATAAATCTGGCGGTTCAGTTCAATTTAAAGCCTATGACGGACGGCCCATGCAACTGCATTCAGAAGTTGATCGACAGCCTGCACCTGCACCTGCACCTGCACCGGTACAAGAGCCGTCGTCTCAGTCACTAGGACCTCAGGGACAAAAACACTATTATAGTCCAGACGAGGTCGGCAAGAATCGCATCAGCACCATCTGGGAGGAGCAATCTCCAACCAGATCCAGGGAGAAGCGATCTTCTGCAACAGCAGACGGCTCTTTTTTAGGATGCAAGGAGATCAATGGGCCTGGAACCAAGAACCCAGACGAAATTCTTCTATTCGCATCTGGGGAGAACTCAAAGAACTTCCAACCTCGTCCTCTTGCCGCGAGTGGCAGGAAGAAGCAGAAGGAAGAGAAAAAGAAGGCTCCACGGAAATCAGAAGAGAACCGCCGGGCTCCACGCAAGTCTGGAGAGAGCCTTGTCCAAGAAGAATGGGCACAACTTTCTCGGAATTCGAAGCAAGCCCAAGGCTCGAGATCGTCATCGGCAACCCTGTGCCAGGAACCGATCTGTTCACAGAAAGAGCTCCCGCGGGCCGACTCCAACGGATCGAGCAAGGAGAACTTTTACCTCGCACCAAGCACGTCAAGTTCGTCAGAGAAGTTAGACCGCGGCGACGACGACGTGTTCATTATCACACCCACTATCACACGTACTATGCTTCCAACCCCGACGCCAGAGAAGCAGGAAAAGAAAAAAGAAGAGAAAAATGCCTCTATTCCAAAGACACAGGGGCTTCGACGTCCTGGTGGCACTGGCCAGTCTGGCACCGGCGAAGCCGTCAAAGCCATTCGAGCCAAAGCTCAGGTCATTTCCACACCTTCTGGGCTGCGACCAGCAGCAGCAGCAGCCTCGCAGGTAAAATCAATCGCGTCTTCTCTGACATCTTCCAAAACGACACCACTCAGCAGCATTCCCACTGCCCAAGACAAAGAAAAAGACTCAGTCGGGACAACCGCAACAAAAGAAGCCTCTGCCACGAAGCAAGAAGTCACGGTGAAGAACTCTCCCAAGTCAAAAGACAAGGAGAAGGACGACCACGCGAAACAAGCGGGAAGCTCTATCCGTGGGTTCATCCGTACCTCAGGGCTCGCAAGGTCCACCGGGCTCGTGAGGTCACCCACCGAGAGCCTCGCCACGATACTGCGTAACGGCACTGAGTCTTTGCGCAACCGCGCTGAATCGCTACGGAAGGGCAACGGATCCTCCATCAGTCGTAACAGTTCCCCTATTTCTCAGCCCTCTGGTCCATCAAGAGACAATTCCGAGTCCTCGCGGTCTGAAAGGTCCTTCAGGTCAGCAAGAGAGAACGCAACTCCGCCGCCTTCCAGCAAACCCTCCCCTGCGAAAAAGGAAAACCAGTCTCCCGCTTCAAAGCCGTCTGCGGAAAAGCCGTCTCCGATAGAGGGGGCCTCCAAGGCGGAAATGTTGCCTCCAGTTGAGAAACCCGTGGAGAAGTCGCCCCTGTCTGCCGAGAAAATCGCCCGAGCCGAAAGGCTGGAAAGGTTCAAGGAGCAGGCGCGCCTTCGCCGGGCCACGAGGACCATTGAGATCGCAGAGCTGGACGGACACCAAGTACCCAGCAACAAAAAATCACTTCAACCGAACATTACAGATGTGTGCGATGATCTCGGTGATTTGAGCTCACAAGGCAAGGATGAGACCTCCAAAGATGCAGGGAATGCAATGGCTCTTTCTATGATCTTTGAGATTGTCTTCGTTGCTGTCACACACATGCACAAGGGGCTGCTTCAGGTGACCGACAGTCCATACGCAAAGTTCGTGGTAAGCAATGTCTTGAACATGGTGCGTCACTGCTACCGTGTCTTCAGCCGGATCTATCGTGCTGTCTCAAAATACCAGGCCACCGGTACATGGCCCAAGACCAAGAGCGACCAGGCCGTCAGCCGCTTCCTGACGGAGCTCCTCCAGGCCATTATGTATCTGTTCATACTTGGATTTGGTTTTACGATGGTTGGCCGAGCTGCTTCCTATGTTGTGCTTGTTGGAAGCTGGATCGTGTGGTTTGCTCGTCCATTTGCATGGGCCTTCCAATGTGTCGGTCGTGCCCTCGTTGATTGACATGGTGTATCCTTATCCCCGGTCTGGGCATCCCGGATCGGTTGTTTGTCATGCATTCTTCTCTGTTTGGCGGTTCGGTATCGGCATTCTTTTGTACCCATAATGTTTTGAAGCGGGTTATCAGTTGGGTCAGTTTTCATGTCCAAGGGCGTTCTTATTACCGTGTTATTTCTATCTCGTCCACGAGCTATTGTTACATATGCGTAAATCCTTGTTTCCCAATCACTCCTATTGCCTTAATAAGCCGTAGTTGATGTATTCTCAAATGATGATATCTAGAGAACCCAGCAGCCTGGACTGTTGCACCGTCTGACGACTCCTCGGGTCTCATTTCCTTGTCTGCTCTTTGCATATAACTAGAGCGGCGCTAATGCAGACTTAACTTCGACTTGGACCCAGCTGGTCGCTTAGGTCGACGGCCCGCGTATTTTAGCATCAATTTATTTTTTTGTCCGGGGGATACTCATGTAAGCTGAAAACCCGGCGGGTACGAGCGGCGAGGCCGGAGCTGGCGCTCGCTAGCGTCTGGCGTAAACTATAGAAAGTGTGGCTACAATAGGCGATACGTGGCTTTGAAGCTTGTTCCGCCATGTCCACCTACCTGCCCGGATCCTACAGGGCCGGCTGAAATGGACATGAAAAGGATATCGGTTATTTCGCCCCTGGTCGTAGCGAAGTGCAGATAGACAATTGCAGGTCGCAGACATGATAAATAGCCCTCTCTCCGGCACTTTGACATCCGCGTTCAGAGAGGATAGAACTCGAGTAATCAACTATTTCCACCGTTTGTGACATTCAATTTTGCCATGTATCGACCTCTGGTGTTGGCAGCAGCCGCCCTAACGGGACTCGTGAATGGCCATCCTGTGAACGAGAAGAACCTGCTTCAACCTCATGATTTCTGCCTTCTGGAGACCCTGATCGTGGACGTCCTCAAGCTGGATTCAAAGGCAGACACTTTCTGCACCAGCGTTCTAAACATTCAGACAGCAACGAAGACTATCACCACCACTTCGACCCCTGCTGTGTCCACTGACACTGCCACCGAATACACCACGGGTACTGTGACGACTACGACTACGGCGACCGTCACTGATACTATCAGTGATTCCTTCACTGCCACAGAGGTCGATTTCCTTACAGTTCCGGTGACGGAGATCGTTGATGTGACAGACACTGTCTCGACTACGGTGACTTTCGATCAGACCGAGACTGCCACTGCCACGGATTACTTCACGGCCGTTGTTATGGACATTGTGTCCGAAACCGTCACTTCAACAGTCACCGCTACCTCTACTGCTATTGTCTATGACCGCCGTGACAACGGAGAGCGTGGCATGGTTAAGGCCGCGGCCACTCCCTTCTGTTTGGTGGGACTGGGTAATGCGTTCATCACTGGCGCTTGCTCGTGCTTGAAGCTATCTACGCCCACCGTCACCACGTATGCTACGATGGTGGCGGCTACCCCGACAGTCACTATCACAACCACCCTCCCTGTGACTGCCACGGAGGTCGATAATGTGACAGCTACAGCCCTGGCCACGACGGATATCATGAACACCGACACGGTCGTCTCGACTGTCCCTTCTACCGTCTATGCATCTTCCTTCTTCACCGATGTGGAGTCTATCTCGAGTACTGACTATGCGACCGTGACTACAACTCTTCACTCCGTTGTCACCCAGACTAGCACTACCACCGCCCAAGTTCCCGCTTTCACCACTGTTCAAGCGGTTGTCACTGCTACCCAGGTCTGCACTACTCTGGCGATCGAGAAGTTCATCCTGGCCGACACCGACCAGACCACTGTCGCCGAGGCCAATCTGTACTCCGGAAGCAACATCATCATCAATACGAACTCCTTGTACGGACCGTTCACCAACCCTTTCCCCTCGACCGACCCCTGGTACGGAGTGGTCCCTAGTTTGTCCATGTTGTTCAAGTGCGATAACGAGCAGCGGGTTTTCATCAATCACAATGGCGATGGCAGTTTCACCATTGTTCCCGGTCACCTCGCCTCGTCCCCTTCGACTTACGCGGTTTCTGCCACTGCTCCTCCTACTGGCTCCACCATCACCATCTATGCCGTTGTCTGGGGTATTGGATTGATCACCGACAGCAATGTCATCAACGCCCTGTACACTGCTCACATCAACGGTGCCGAATTCCAGTGGTCCAATACCTTCTTTGGGATGGATACTTGGAACGGCTACAAGAAGACCGGTGCGATCTACTATACCGATGCCACCGGTACCTTGCAGGCTCTCTACGGAAGAGAAAACAACTACGGCACCCTCTGATTTCTCATCAAATTTTGAGCACGCGCTAGACAGTCATGTATATATCAGTACTAGTGATCGCTTAATGACTCCAATAATATATTTCATGGATATACGAATTTGACGCAACTTCCCTTTTGGAAGTACGCTTCTTGTGCCCTTTCCATTCACATTCGGAATATCTGTCAGATTTCAGATGAACAATTTAGCGAGTGTCGGAACAAGCTTGAGCCGTGGCGGATGCAGATCATATCACTGATCAAATCTGATTCCCAATATCCTCGGATTCCAAGTCTCTCCAATTCCAGTTCAAGTCGACAATGCCCCTGTCCACACGGGCCTATGCAATTCTCGTCGGCTGAGTCGGCAGTATGTTTGTCGGTTCCCAGTACGTGGGAAACACTTTCGGACGCAGTTCATTGTAACCAAGCATTTGACTTCAATCCGGTGCGTCGGACTCCGGGTGATGCACCCAATATATCCATTCCATGCGGAAGAACCATTGTTGTTTTTGCCTATTCTAAATCAATTCTCATGGCAAGCATCCCAGAGGCGAACATGAGGACGATGATGATAATGATCAAACGGGGGCAAGGTTCTAGCACGAGAAAATGAAGGGGGTCAGGTAGAAGCGAGAAAAAAAGAAAAGGTGGGAACTTATTCCCCCTACGATCTGTCGTACTGAGTCCAACCTTGGAGCTGCTGTTACTCGGTGTCTAATCAAAGGTTTGATAGTTCAAGGCATTTGATTCTTCATAAGACAAGGTCAAAGACACTCCAAATAAGCCGCGCCTAGGAAACACCGCTGCTTCAATGAAGTAATGCTGATCGAGATATCGAGATTGAGAACGATGTAATAATCGCCCTCGCTAGCATCTCTAGGACAGAGGTCGAACAATGACTAAAGAAAATAAGGCGAAGAAAAGGACTATCTTGAAAGGGTAAGATTAAGATGTTGAATTTTGATTTTGATTTCTTCTTTTCTTTTTTTACCCTCCATTCTCCGAGAAAGGCCCAGAACCTGAAAGGACAAAGACCAATCGAGGAGACAAGCACCAGGCTTGTGGAGGGGCGAGGATAGAAAGGAAGTGATCTGAGCGATGAAGCGTCATTGTTAAAGAGACGGGGTATCGGAACAGTGAAATGTTGGATGTTGAAATGAAAAAGTGAACGCTCAGGAAGAAATCGTTGAGAGGTCTTCAATCGTGACGCCATGACACATTGCAAGGGGGGCCCGAGAGTTGGTGTTGGATGAATTTGGTTCGGGACAGGTTTCGTTGAGTATCGTTGAGAGAGGTGATGTTGAATTAGGTAGAGTCGTAGTAGTTATTGTTGACAGAGGCTTGGGAGATACGAGCCTAGCAGACGCTCAGGTTGAGCGCAATATTCCCGGTTGAGTGGGAATTTAGTTTTTGGTTGCGGCCCCATTCTGTTCCGCTGTGCCGTTCTGCTCAGAAGCTTCGTTGCTCTCTGGCTTTCCGGACACCTCGACAGAGAGATCCTTGACTTCAAGGTCCTTGAACAGGTCGAAGACTGCGTTGGTGCGGTGGAAGTCGTTGTCGACGATGTTGACCAAGTACCAGTCGTCCATGACTTGCTCGATCAGTTTGCGGCTAGCGCTGCCGGCTTCGTGGCACTTGGACCAGTCTTCACCCAGTCGGTAAGCCTCGTCCTTCCATGCCAAGAAACTGATCGTCTCGACGATAGTCGGTTGAATGATTTCTCGTCCGGCAAAGATACCCCAGGTCAATGCGTTGGGGCTGTCGTGTGTGTTGGTACGTAGCTCACCGCTCTTTGAGATAGCGTGATAGGTCAAGTCCTCGTTCTTCTCGATACGAGCGATGAGTTCCTCGATCAGGTAGGATGGTACCAGGAGTTCAAGGTACGCCTTTTGGTAAACGAAGCCGTTCTTTGGACCCCATCCATACACGGGGTCAGACGATTTGATGCCGTTAATCGCGGGCTGGGAGTTGATGGTCAAGAATCCTCGTTGGGTCAGGTTAATCAAGTGGTCCTTGATGTCATTTGCTTCGGCAGTAATGGGGCTGTCGCTCCAAGGCAGTCGATCGAGCTTGCCCGACAAGAAGCTAATGAAAATTTCAGAGAGATCCTTGATAGACTTCGGCTGGCCCCAAAGCTTGACGTTCTGTTCATTGGTTCCCTTGAGTCCGACACCGTAAGCATCAAGCTCACCGAACGCAGGCGAGCGAGAGTCGGTCCAACGGCCGTTGGGGTACTCATCCCATGTCTGCGTGCGCGCAACATATGACGAGTTCCGGTTACGCCAGAACACCGGTCGCACATCCTCTGTTCTCCGACCCAGTGCAAGAGACGGCCGCCATGGCAGGGATCGTTGAATAGGAGACTCATCTGATGGCGAGAGACCCAGCTCCTCCAGAACAAGCTTGGTTGCCTGTGCCAGGTTCATTGTGTAAAAGTGCAGGTGGTTAATGCCAAAGGCCAGGAGCTTCCGGCACATATCGGCGATCAGGCGCTTTCCAATGTCCCGAACCGCAGCATCATCATTCTTGACGGGCTCCAAAGCCTCCATCCAATCGGCAGGCACACGGGTCTTGGTCCAGTTGGACCGGCGAATGAACGAGGCGTAAGTCTGAATTGGCATAATACCGGGAATGATTGGCACGTTGATGCCCTTGGCGCGGCATTTTTTAACCCATTCGATGAAGTTATCAGAGTCGTAGAACATCTGGGTGACCACAAAAGAGCTTCCTGCATCCACCTTCTCCTTCAAGTGGTCAATCAACTGATCCACGTCCGCATTGTCATCGGCACCCTCCGGGTAGCCGCCCACACCGATGTCAAAGTGGTTGCCGTACTTCTCGCGGATGTACTTGACAAGATCCTTCGCATAGCGGAACCCGTTCTCATCAGCTTCCCATGTTTCTTTATCACGAGGCGGGTCACCGCGGAGGGCCAGAATGTTGGTGCACCCAGCCTTGTACGCGGTCTGGAGAGCGTTATCGACCTTTTCGAGAGGCATGTCGGTGCAGGTCAAGTGCATGCACGTCTCCAAGCCATAGACTGACTGGGCCACGCCAACCATTTCGAGGGTCAACTCGGAGTGACGCCCACCTGCACCCCATGTGATGTCGATGAAGGAGGGGCCCAATCCGTGCATGCGGTCCATGCGGTCGTAAAGGTTCTGTACACCCTGGGCCGTTTTGGGAGGGAAGAACTCGAAGGAGATTCCGGGCTCCCCGGCAGTCTCCTTCTGCGCAAGCTTCTCACGAATATGCATGGTGTCGCGTTAACCTAACCCCACAAAGAGAATTCATCAGTGTCATTGTCCAACTAATGGCTAGCAACGAAGCGCGAAGAATGCCTCACTTGGGACTTTGGGAGGGGAAGTCATACCGAAAATCAACGAACACTAAATTTAGTCTGGGTGCCACACCTGAGGCTATCGGTGTTGCAGAGGGGTCTTGCGATCACCAGGATTCCCGACCAGCTTGTTGTGACGCCCACAGTTGAAATATATGCACAGGGGAGCACCCTGAAGAAAAGTAGTAAAAAGAAAGGTGGGTGAAAAGGCTCCAGGCGGGAGTTGGGGGAAGAGAGGTGAGCCCTTTGGGACGTTTGGCGGGGGAGGCCGAAGGTCGGAGGCACGTGTTCTGTCTACAATGGGCGCGTTTTTACTGTGCGGCGCTGGTTTTTCGAGTAATTTCAGGCATTTTGAACCTATCTACGCTTGTTCTTTATCTCAATTGACCCCTAAGGGTCCGTCAAGATGGGAGCTGGTACTATGGCTACCCCTCCTACCCCTCCATGAGAAAAGGGTTCCGGGGCAAATTTTCCCATTGCGGCCGCTTATCGCCGACAATTTTTTTGTCCCTCCAATTCCTCGAATTGTCCTCATTCCACCTCCACACTCGACTCAAGCCACTTGTCAGTGCTACCGCTGCTCTTCTATATCTAGAGGGCAATTCGAAAATTCGCAAAATGTCGACCGCCACCATTCCCCCGCCCTCCTCCGACCAGGACTACAAAGCCACTCTGTTGCCGCTGCTGATCTCCAACAACGTCCTTTCCTTTGGCACCTACGTCCTGAAGTCTGGTCGCGAGTCTCCTTACTTCTTCACATCCTCCCTCCTGCACACTGCGCCCTTGCTGCGCGCTACCTCTGCCGCTTATGCCAGCGTTCTGTCCGCCGAGCCCTTCGTGACCACCGACGCCAACGGCACCACCAAGCCCAACTTCGACATTATTTTCGGCCCCGCCTACAAGGGCATTCCTATTTGCGCGGCTGTCACCAATGAGCTTGCTGTCCGGGATTCGCTCTCCGGTTCGCCCCAGGGCACCTGGGACAACGTGAGCTACTCCTTCAACCGCAAGGAGGCCAAGGCTCATGGAGAGGGCGGTAACATCGTCGGAGCTCCGCTTAAGGGCAAGCGGGTTGTCATCGTTGACGACGTCATCACTGCCGGTACTGCTATCCGCGAAGCCGTTGGCATCATCGAGAAGGAAGGAGGTATTGTCGCCGGTATTGTGGTCCTTCTGGACCGTGAGGAGCGTGTCAGCGACTCCGAGCCCAAGAGCGCTATCGGCTGTGCTCAGAGAGACCTCGGCGGTAACATTCCCATCCGCGCCGTTATTGGTCTACACGATCTGATTGAGAAGCTGGGTGACTCGATCGGTGCCGGAGAAATCCAACGGCTAAAAGATTACGGCTCCCGCTACGGCGCGGAGTAAAAATGGTCCGTCACAGCCTCATCGAGGTACGATGTATGAACAAAAGACAAAGAAGAGTCATGATACCAGTATAGCCCGGAGTCACTCCCGTCCGTCGATATGCCCCAATTTTGAAAACAAAATTTGGATTATTTATAAGCCGTGGTACATTTTTGTCAAGATTCTGTTCCTTGTTTACATAGCAGGTAGACTTGGGGCCCCTCACATTTTCCCGTCTTCCCGCGCTCTGGCAATGCACGAACTAGTGGGACGGAGCCGCCCACTGGGAGTTATTTGATACTCCAATCGGTGAAGTTGGAAGTCAGATGACGAACGCCGCCCGGATAGGTTCTTCAGTCTCGGTGAGAAATTTATTTACATCGTGTGTACCAAGTGCCGATAAAGTGCTCTAGTTTAAACTAGTCACAAACTCCTGGCTGTGACGTCGTACACGGTATCCCAAATGTCCGAGAATTTCCGCCTTGTCTCATTTGAACCTTGATAGCATCGGACACCGAAGCCCTTGGCATAGACGTATCCGGCCAAGCCTGATGTCGAAAATTCGACGGTCATACACAGCACAGCAGACGTCATCCATTTTCGATGCTGAAATTTGCATAATTCCAAATAGCAGACACCAAATGGAGTTCCAGTAGAGCTTATCACATATTGAATACCTGTAACAGTTCGGTGGACCTTTAATGGACCTAATTGCGAGACGCTGGCCGTTAAACACCGTCAACCAGCCACCTGACAGAAATTATTGAAAATTTGATCTGAATAGCAAGTAGGCAAAACCTGGAGACTTCCGGCGATCTCCCAGTGGTAGATTATGTATTACAGGAAGGCTCAGGTGCAGCAGTTCCGACTTTCAATTCAGGCCATCTAGCGCAAGTGGGATAATGCTCCGATATCAAGGCCTTTTCGGAGGATCGATCTGCAGCTTTTCATCATTAATGACAGTCGAAATGATTTAACATATTGCATGGCGTTAATCTCTAGGTCGATCATTCCATAGTTGAAACCTGGCCGTTCCGATACGAAGAAGGATATAAAAATGCCGTAGTTGTCGCTCAAGCTCGAATACATATGCTGCCAACGTCCAAGAAGAGCATTGCCAATCAAAATTCTTTGGTGCCTTAGGAGCGTAATGCACAAAGAAGCGTATTGCAGAATTTGTAGCCACGACCTTGGAAGAACGCAGCATCGACGTATCGGCGTATCTTCTAGGTATCTAGGTACATGAGGGATTCTGATTTTTGGTGTCCAGAAATACGATGAAAAGGTGACGGAGTAATAAGCCTTGAGAATTCTGATAGATCCAGCACCATCCCAAGGTCTATATTCGTGGGTTGAATCGTAGCTACTGTCTGGCCCTTTGTAGAGGGCAGGGTATTGTTGTACACGGAGACGAAAACGTCTTCTTTTTCTGGGCGGTACCCCCTGGACCATATAGACTTTCACTTGCCTGACCGAATGTGCCTCGACCATGGCCTTCTTGGTGGTCTACATACGCGGACACGGTCGGTTTGGAGCAAGAATCTTCACCGGGCTTGCTGCCCTGCCGTGATTGTGGAAAATTAGGGTTCAAGCGCATGGATCAAAGCTGATCATGTCCGGTACAGAGGTGCTCTTTTGAAAAAGAGAAATTATGACCAGGGTGCCAATGAATAGCAATGCCCCTAGATTATGGTTAAGATATTTCATTATCATCAAATATTACCTTACAAGCTTTTGACAACGGAAAGATAATGCTTAGCATAATCTCTCCTATGTCACCTCGGTCATTCATACTTTTGTAGATCACGATAGCCCTAGTTCCCTAGCTGATAGTCATTGTTAAAACCAGACCAACACAAGATCAACGCTGCATACTCTTCATCACTCGTGCCGTTATCCCATCCCGCCCTTACTTCCCTGCCATCCATGATCGAGTATCACAGATTCTTGTCATACATACACAGCATGAGTTGCGCACCAGGAATTGTCGAGCCAGGTCTATTCCATCTTGGCCGCTTGCCATGTATAGAGCTATGGATGGTGTTGTGGATCCTTCATCAATGGCGATCCCTCGTGAGACATTCCCAAATTTTGCTGTCTGATCCCTTCTTCTCTCGAAATGGCATTCGTCAACCCGCATCCCATTCGATCCGCAGAGGTTTCCAGATATGTCCTAGCTTTCTTGTCTCCGGGAGTATCAGGAATTCTCTGAGCTTCACCATTCATTCCGGCGTCAAGAAGGCCCCACCAAACAGCCCTGGATGAGAGGTGAGGTACATGATCAGACGGTGTACTTCTTGACAAAGCAGAAGATACATAAGGTTTCCTTCAAAGTATGTTGTGGGATGTGGCTTCAGCGGCATTACCTTTCTATTTTTTTCTGGCTCGCCGGGGGTTCTCAACTTTCTTTTATTTTTACCAAGCACTTCGAAAATTTTGCTTTTTCGTCCTTATTTCTCCGTTAGCGAAGACTAACTCTCTCTCTCTCTCTCTCTCCCCCATCGAGTGCTTTGACTGTATTCGAATTTGCTGAAGATGCACCAGGTCGGTCGTTAAGGCTCGGTATCAGCAGTCGTTACCCTTAAGTCTTCGTGCTTAAAAGGTGGCCATTGGAAAATATTCTCTTTCTTCGTCTTGCATTATGTTATTGGAACAGCACGCCATCAAATAACTAACACATCAGATACAGAGTCGATTTCGTAACATCATTGAACATGCATTGGGAATACGCAAGGGTTCTCATCTGCCACCTTTTTGTACTTGGATCATGTTGGCCCTATGATGAGAAACTGACTGCCTATAACCTCAACGAGAATGACACGGCAAATAGTCCCGCCGAATACTGGGGTACATGGCCTAACCACACCTATCACCCTTCACCGGACAATTGGCGCTTTCCAATTTACACACTTTTTCTTGATCGGTTTGTCAATGGTGACCCAACCAACGACAACATCAATGGAACTCTCTTCGAGCATGACCTAAACTCAAACCAAATGCGACACGGTGGTGATGTGGCAGGCTTGGTTGATACCTTAGATTATCTACAGGGAATGGGCATCAAGGTCAGGATCAGAGATAACATCGAGAGATAAGCAGACATTAATTCTTCCTTGGGTTTCAGGGAATCTATCTTGCTGGTTTGGTTTTAATGAACCAGCCATGGGGCTCGGACGGCTACTCAGCTCTTGACACGACCCTTCTGGATCAGCACTTTGGCACAATTCAGTCTTGGAGAGATGCCATCACGGAGATTCACAATCGCGGCATGTATGTTATTTTTGACAACACAGTTGCCACGTAAGTCATCGAAAGAGCCAGATCTCTCGGATATGCACACTTTGCGGACTAGACGGCTGACTTCGTTTTAGAATGGGAGACCTTATTGGCTTCGAAGGATACCTCAATACTACCACACCATTCTCGTTGGAAGAGCACAGAGCCGAGTGGAAATCATCTCGACACTATGCTGATTTCCAATTTGGCAACACGTATAACCAAACCTGCGACTATCCTCGGTTTTGGAATGAGACTGGTTTTCCAGTAGATCCATACGTTCGAGATGAATTGAAGGGATGTTATGACAGTGACTTCGATCAATATGGGGACATCGAAGCCTTCGGTGTCTTTCCCGATTGGCAGCGTGAACTTGCAAAATTCGCATCTGTTCAGGATCGTCTACGCGAGTGGATACCCAGCGTTAGAGAGCGCCTCATCCGCCATTCGTGCATGATCATTTCCTCCCTGGATATTGATGGCTTTCGCTATGACAAGGCGACGCAAGCCACTGTCGATGCGCTTGGTGACATTTCAAGTTCCCATCGAGAATGTGCACGCCGAGTTGGGAAAAAAAACTTCTTCCTCCCGGGAGAGATCACAGTAGGAAACAATCTCGGTTCTGTCTTTCTAGGTCGTGGCCGGCAACCTGATATGCTTCCGGAGACGCTTGATGAAGCATTCGCTCTAAAGAACTCATCTGAAGACTACTTCATCCGCGACGAAACCCAGCAGGCGATTGACGGGGCTGCTTTCCATTATTCTATCTATCGCTCACTCACTCGATTCCTGGGAATGGATGGAAACCTTGCTGCTGGCTATGACATCCCAGTCAACTGGACAGAAGCTTGGTATGAGATGATTCTCACCAATGATATGATCAATGCCAACACCGGCAAGTTCGATCCTCGGCATATGTATGGAGCAACAAATCAGGACGTCTTCCGCTGGCCAAGCGTCTCACAGGGTATTGAGAGGCAGCTTCTGGCACTGTTTATCACCACTCTTCACCTGCCTGGAATTCCGCTTTTGCTTTGGGGAGAAGAACAAGCATTCTACATTCTCGACGCTTCGGCTTCCAATTACATTTTCGGTCGACAGGCAATGTCAGCTGCTACGGCATGGAAAACTCATGGATGCTTTCAGCTGAATTCAACGCAATACTTTCACTGGCCGATTGAGTCGGGCCGACTGGGGTGTCACGACGAATCAGCTACGTTTGATCACCGAGATCCATCCCATCCAGTCCGCAATACCATCAAGCATATGTACCAAATGCGACGGGACTTCCCGGCATTAAACGATGGTTGGTGGATCCAATTGCTATCCAACCAAACGCACAATATCTACTACCCAGGTTCTAATGGTGTGCCGACTGAAACGGGCGTATGGTCAGTTCTGCGAAGTCCTTACTACCAAATGCAGGATCTTGGAGTGGCAGGAAACCAGACAATCTGGTTAGTCTATCAAAATGACAACCGCACTGTCACTTACGATTTCGATTGTTCTGACCGAAACTTGGCTCTTGTGGCACCCTTTGATACCAACACCACCGTCAAGAATCTCTTCTATCCTCATGACGAGCTCACTCTGAAAGACGGTCCCACCAAACTTCACCTGAATGGCTCAAAAGAGTTCAATGGATGCCTTGACACCATGACTATGGATCCTTACGAGTTCAGAGCCTACGTCCCGAAAGAAAAGTTTGTTCCTCCTCACCCGATGATCACTAAATTCACACCTGGACATGACGCACCGGTTCTGTCTAAAGCTGCACCTGGAGAGAGCGAGGCCCTCGAAGTTGGTCTCTATTTCAACACGGAAATGAACTGTACCCTGCTTACACAGGCCATTGTCTTGGAGTCAAGGACAGAGTCCGGAGAGGTCCCCTCAATTGACATGGATACGGTGGATTGTGGTTTCATCGATCCTGGAGCCCCCTCATGGGCTGGACAAATCCCTAGCATCTGGGGATGGTCGGCAACCTTGAATAGCGTCTACAACGGTATTCATCGCTTGACCGTCAATAATGCAACAAGCAGTGACGGCAAGTTTACAAATGCCGTCGACCACTTTTTAGTACGGATCGGACAGCACGACAACCCCATGATCTTCACCTCTGCCAACTACTCGGGCAGCCTGCTTCACCAACGTCATAATGGAGAGCTCTTCATTATGCAACACGCGACAGGTGCTGATATGTTTCGCTACTCAACCAACTGGGGAAGTTCATTTTCTCACTGGACCCCTTACGAAGGGGGCAATCACAGTATCAAAGAACAAGCATGGTCCGGAACAAAAGCCCAGAGATGGAGCGGAAAACACGTTCGTGTTGAGTACTGGAGCCGCTTCACGGGAAGCAGCGACTACGTTCAAGAAGGTGATGAGCCGGGCTGGGAAATGCCACGGCGCTTCCCTCACCTCTTCTTCAATGGACCTTTCAATGAATATGGCTACGATTCTGGGTTGGCAAATATCGTGAAACAAGATAGCGACGGCCTTTGGAAATTCCGATTCATGGCAGAGTGGCCTGCCCAAGGTCAACTCAATGTCTGGGGTATCAATCCGGACGGACAACCGGACCAGAGCTATATTTACGGAGACTCTGACGGGGACTCAATCCTGGATCGTCTACCGCCCTCTTCGCTCAGCGTGACTACGATAAACATTACTCGGCATCCGCCACACCCGCATTTGGCATGGAGAATCCAGCTTGATGACGCGACGATGAAGTTCAAGCTCATGCCTGCGGGCTCCCAATATACCCAAATCGCCTTGTTCATTCTGTTATGGGTGATTCCAGCCATTACAGCCTGTGCCACTGCCTACGTGTTCAAGAAGACTTTCTACAGAATCAGATTCAACCAGCTAGGAGTGGGTGAGAAGAAAACTTTCATCTCAGTGGATGTCTTCAGCATTTTCAAGCTAGACAAGACCGAAAATGGACAGTCAAAAAATCCTCTCATGCGTCTGACAACCAGATCAAAGTTCCTCCAGAGCAAATCTGCTTTTGGCAACCGCACATCGAACAGACGAAAGGTTCTTGTTGCGACTATGGAATACGACCTTATCGACTGGGGTATCAAGATCAAAATCGGTGGTTTGGGTGTGATGGCACAATTGATGAGCAAACAACTGGGCCACCAAGATCTCATTTGGATCATCCCATGCGTTGGCGGGGTTGATTACCCCATAGACACACCTGCCGAGTCCATGTTTGTTATGATGCTCGGAAAATCATATGAAGTCAAGGTTCAGTACCATTATGTGAAAAATATTACCTACGTGCTCCTGGATGCCCCTATCTTTCGCCAACAATCAGTATTAGAGCCCTACCCAGCTCGAATGGATGATATGGACAGTGCCATTTACTACTCTGCGTGGAACCAATGCATTGCGCACACTATGAAGCGATTTACGATTGATTTGTATCATATCAACGATTACCATGGCTCACTTGCGCCTCTCTACCAGCTACCCGAGACTATTCCGGTCTGCCTATCACTGCATAACGCCGAGTTCCAAGGACTATGGCCAATGCGGACGCAAAAGGAGAAGGCTGAGGTTTGCTCCGTCTTCAATCTTGATATAGGCGTTGTTACGCGTTATGTTCAATTCGGTGAAATTTTCAACCTTTTGCATGCTGGTGCCACGTATTTACGTCTTCATCAGCAGGGCTTCGGTGCCGTTGGGGTCTCAAAAAAATACGGAAAACGATCTTATGCAAGATACCCTATCTTCTGGGGTCTGAGAAAGCTGGGAAATCTGCCAAATCCCGATCCCTCGGATACTGGCGAATGGAATAAAGACCTGCCTAGGGAGAACGAGATTAGCGTCAACAGCGAATTCGAACTTCGCAGAGCTGAGTTTAAGCGTCAAGCACAGGAATGGGCCGGTTTGGATCTAATTCCTAATGCCGATCTCTTCGTATTCGTTGGAAGATGGTCAATGCAGAAGGGTATCGACCTTATTGCCGACGTGATGCCTGCTGTTTTAGATTCACGACCAAATGTCCAGCTTATATGCATTGGGCCAGTCATTGACTTGTATGGAAAATTTTCAGCCCTTAAACTGGACCGTATGATGAAGCTCTACCCGGGAAGAGTGTTCTCGAAACCACAGTTCACCGTGCTGCCACCGTTCATTTTTTCTGGAGCTGAGTTCGCATTGATACCTTCGCGGGACGAGCCTTTTGGTCTGGTTGCCGTCGAATTCGGTCGCAAAGGTGCTCTTGGAATTGGTGCTCGAGTGGGCGGACTGGGTCAAATGCCAGGATGGTGGTATACAGTCGAGTCAACGACCACGTCGCATCTCCTGAAGCAGTTCAAACTCGCCATTGACAATGCTCTGAGTTCCAAGTCCGAGGTCCGAGCAATGATGCGTGCGCGGTCGGCCTTGCAGCGCTTCCCTGTTGCGCAATGGATCGAAGATTTGGAGATTCTACAGTCCACAGCTATTCGAATTCACAACAAGGAACGTGCGAAAACTCAGGCGCAACCATCTGCAGCGGCTTCTGCCTATAATGCAATCTACGGAATGATGACTACACAGGCTGTAACGAAGTCCAATGCTTCAACAGGTACTCTCACGCCGCCGTTACAGTCAACTAGTCGATCTGGGACGGCTGCATCCATGCAGCACAGCTCCATAATCTATAGCCGTGACCCAAGCCCCGGCAGTGATATCCGTCCCAAATCTGGATTGAGTCGTCATATGTCGTTCGATGTTAGACCAGTGTCTGCTCCTCTGGAGGGTCGGGGACGAAGAGATCCTGGAAAAGGAAGTGTTAGCGATGTTGACGAAGCTGCAGAACGAGCAGCCCCTGATATCTATGATGACAGTGATGATGAAATGATGTCCACCTGCTACGGCGATGATGAGTATCCAATGGATCCTGACTCTGCTGATGGTAGACGTCGAACGGAAGGTTCCCTGCAACCATCACAGTCTCCTATTCCCCTGACGCGAGAAATTCTCGCTGCACGGCACGCAAGTCAAAGCTCTCTTTTGCCGCGATCGATCAATACGCCTTCCAGCTCTACGGCTCCCAGTACAGTGAGTACGGAAGATACTCTTCTTCCTCCACAGCGTCCTTGGGCCGAGCCCGGAAGTCGCCTCAGCAGCGCCTCGCAACTATCCGTTGACTCAGTTGTGGGAGACAAGAAAGATTATAAGTTGCAGAAAGTCGATCCCTTCTTCACAGACAGCAATGGCGAGTACTACAAAGCATTCGAAAAGAAATTGGAAGCTCTCAGCGGCACAAACTCAGACTCCCAGTTATGCATCGAGCAGTACCTGGAGAAGAGCGAAAGGAAATGGTTTGACAAGTTCCGAGATGCGCGCTTGGGACGCAACCAGTCTCCGGCTCCTTCAGTGCGATTCAGCAAAAATGGAGGATCCTCTCCTCCAGGGTCAATTACTAACGACGACACCACGTCTCATGAGAGCGGTGGCCAAGAGGGAAAAGACGCAGGCGACGAGTTCCAGCTAGGAGAGAATTACATTCCGCCAACAGGGCTGAAGAAATGGATGCAGATGCGCGTTGGAGACTGGCCGGTGTACTCCCTTTTCCTGGGTCTCGGCCAGATCATCGCTGCCAATTCCTACCAAATTACATTGCTCACAGGTGAGGTTGGTCAGACGGCGACGAAACTGTATGGAATCGCTACTGTGTACTTGTTCACATCTATTCTCTGGTGGTTCTTCTTCCGATTCTACAAATCCGTGCTCGTTCTGACCGTGCCGTGGTTCTTATACGGTTCTGCATTTTTGGTCATCGGTCTTGCTCACTACGAGCCCAATTCCTTCATCCGGGGGTGGATCCAAAACATTGGAAGCGGTATCTATGCTGCGGCATCTTCGAGCGGTTCTATCTTCTTTGCCCTCAATTTTGGTGATGAGAGCGGTGCTCCCGTGAAGCAGTGGGTTTTCCGTGCTTGTCTTATCCAAGGCACACAGCAAGCATATGTCATCGCCCTGTGGTATTGGGGTTCAACTCTGACAAAGGCGACCAATGCGGGTATTGCTAACGTGCAAAGCAACATTACCAACACCTGGAGGATGACGTGAGTTCTCTTCGCGGGCCCCTTTTTGTCAAGTCATCCAGTAACACTGGCTGCAGAGCGATTTGCGCTCCCATTGCGATTTTCCTATGGATAGTTGGTCTGATCGTCTACTTCGGCTTGCCAAATTACTACCGGCAGACTCCCGGCAAAGTCCCATCTTTCTACAAGTCGGTCTTCCGACGAAAGATCGTGCTCTGGAATTGGGTGGTTGTCATTCTCCAGAATTTCTTCTTGAGCGCGCCCTACGGTCGAAACTGGAACTGCAAGTACCACTTCGGACTGTTCTCTAACACGAGCACTAATACCATTATAGTCCTCTGGATTTCCAATCACGCTAAACCCTGGCAGGTCTTGTGCCTCTGTGTCGTCTTCTTCGGCTTCGTCTGGATAGCAGCGCTTTGCCTCCTGGCTCGCATATCCAAGTCACACAGTTGGATCTTACCGATAGTAGCATGTGGCCTCGGTGCACCCCGATGGGCCCAGATATGGTGGGGAACATCCGGCACCGGCCTGTTCCTTCCATGGGCAGGCAGCTATGTATCTGGTGCTTTGGTGTCCCGAAGTCTGTGGCTATGGCTAGGTGTCCTGGATGCGCTGCAGGGTCTCGGTTTTGGGATGATCCTTCTACAGACCCTGACGCGTATGCACATTTGCTTCACGCTGCTTGTCTCCCAGGTTCTCGGTTCTCTAGCCACTATATGTGCGAGATCTTTCGCGCCGAATAAGATCGGTCCGGGTCCTATCTCCCCAGATATCACGGCCGGTGTCGGCGCGTTGGGCAACGCGTGGTTCTGGATCGCACTCGTCTTCCAGCTTTCTATCTGGTAAGTCTCTTGAGCTGGCCTGAAAAGCCTTCGTGCTAATGTCTTTTTACAGCGGTGGCTTTCTTCTTTTCTTCCGCCGCGAGCAGCTGTCAAAGCCTTAGATGAAATCTAGGAAGGATCTTTTCCGTTCGAAATTTGTCGAACAGGACGTGACTTAATTGGGCTATCGTGGCTAAACTCTTCTTTTCTTTAGGCACATTACTTTCGTATATCTGATTGTTCTTGTCATTTGGTCTTCTACTAGTTTCTAATATAATGACCCTCGCATCTCACGCTAAGACTGAACCCGGAGGTAAAAGGCATGCGCTGATACTCTACTGCACTACAGCAGGAAACATTGGAATTCATAATTCATTCTCATTGAAATTCGTAGACCACTGAAAACAAATCCAAAAGTAGATAGGCCCCGAAATATGCAGAGCAAAGAGTCAAAGGGTGAATATAATTTTCTCAAACAGAGAAGCTTTTCAACACAAAGCAGAGCTTCGATTACCGTATTCAATGCGATCCTCCAAGGCGCCAAACCAAAAACCACGAGATTAACTTTACCACTCGAGGGGCTCGTTCTTCACATCACCGCGGTTGGTCTTGGGCACGGGGGCGGCCTCGATTCGGGTAGCGCCGCGGTTGCCACGGCGGAGGTAACCACTGCCGTCCAACCAGGGAGTCTCGAGGCTGCGCTTGGTCTCGAAAGTGCGGATTTTGCTTTCCATCTGGAGAGTCAGGCCAATGTCATCCAGTCCGTTGACGAGGCAATGCTTTCGGAAGCTGTCGACATCGAAGGAAACGATCTTGTTGCCCTGGGAGTCCTTAATCTCCTGATTAATAAGGTCGACCTCGACCTCGCGGCCGGCGCGGGCCTCATCAGCAATCTTGGCCAGAGCAGCCTCATCCGAGACAGGCACGGGAAGCATGCCGTTCTTGAAAGTGTTGTTGAAGAAGATATCGGCGAAAGAGGGGGCGATGATGCACTTGATACCGAAGTCAAGCAAGGCCCAGGGGGCATGCTCACGGGAGCTACCGCAGCCGAAGTTGGGGCCAGTGACCACGAGGATCTTGGAGTCACGGTAGATACCCTGGTTCAAGATGAAATCGGGATTCTCCTTACCGGTGGCAGGGTCGTAGCGGAGTTCATGGAAGAGGGCAACGCCCAGGCCAGTACGTTTGATGGTCTTGAGGAATTGCTTGGGGATGATGGCGTCGGTGTCGACGTTGGAGCGGTCCAGAGGAGCGGCGATACCCTTCAGGGTCGTGAACTTGGGGAGACCGGCGCTGCTGCCACCACCGGCGGAGGTGTTGGTGTGGGGCTCGTTATCGGCGGGCAGGTCGAGAACACGGTCAAGCTCATCCTCCGTCTCCGGGGAGTCGGCCTGGACTTGCGCATCGATCACGGGTTGAACCTTGGCAGTGACGGGGCTAGCGACGACATGCTCACGGACGTCGGCGAGCTTGCCAACAATGGCGGCAGTGGCGGCCATGGCGGGAGACATGAGGTGAGTGCGGCCTTGGGCACCCTGACGACCCTCGAAGTTGCGGTTGGAGGTACTGGCGCAACGCTCCTTGGGGGAGAGGATATCGGGGTTCATACCCAGGCACATGGAGCAACCGGCCTCACGCCACTCGAAGCCAGCATCGGTGAAGATCTTGTCCAGACCCTCGGCCTCAGCCTGCTCCTTAACCAGACCAGAACCGGGGACGATCATGGCGCGCACGATGTTATCAGCAACCTTCTTGCCGTTGACAACCTTAGCAGCGGCCCGGAGATCCTCAATGCGGGCATTTGTGCAAGATCCGATGAAAACCTTGTCCACGGGGATCTCCTTCATCGGTGTACCGGAAGTGAGACCCATGTACTCAAGAGCTCGCTTGCAGGCGAGCTTTCGGCTCTCGTCCTCGAAATCATTGGGGCTGGGAACAACGCCGTTGATGGGGACGACATCCTGAGGGGAGGTACCCCAGGAGATGGTAGGGATGATGTCCTTGCCATCGAGGAAGACCTCGGCGTCGAACTTGGCACCGGGGTCGGTCTTCAGGGTAGACCAGTAGTTGACGGCCTTGTTCCACTCGGCGCTGCCGTATTTGGGAGCCAGAGGACGTCCCTTGAGGTACTCGAAAGTGGTCTCGTCAGGTGCAATCATGCCTGCACGAGCACCGCCCTCGATGGACATGTTACACATAGACATACGGGCTTCCATGCTGAGGCCACGGATGACGGATCCACAGAACTCAATGACAGCGCCGGTGCCACCAGCGGTTCCAATGACACCAATAATGTGGAGAACAACGTCCTTGCTGGTAACACCGGGGGGGAGCTCGCCGTCAACCTGGATGCGCATGTTCTTGCTTCGGCGAGTAAGGAGGGTCTGGGTAGCGAGGACGTGCTCGACTTCGCTGGTACCGATACCGAAGGCCAGGGCTCCGAAGGCACCGTGGGTGGAGGTGTGGCTGTCACCGCAAACCACGGTCGTTCCGGGCAGAGTGAAACCCTGCTCGGGGCCGATAATGTGAACGATACCCTGGCGCTTGTCGCCCATACCGAAGTATGTGAGGCCGAAGTTCTTAACATTCTCCTCGAGGGTGGTACATTGCAGACGCGAGTCGTTCTCCTTGATAAAATCCGAGGCGTTCTTGAAGTTCTTGCGTGAGGAGGTGGGGATGTTCTACAGGAGGGAAAATGGTGGTTAGCTGCAAATTCTCAATGGATCTCAAAGCTTTAACTTACATGGTCGACGGTCACCAGAGTGCAGTCCGGCCGGCGGACCTTGCGACTGGCATTTGTAAGACCCTCGAAAGCTTGAGGAGAGGTCACCTCGTGGACGAGATGCCGATCTGTTTTTCAAGTGTTAGAGAATAACCGTAAGTCCCAGGGCAGTTCGGCATACCGATATAAAGCAGACAGGTGCCATCTTCTTGCTCGTTGACAATGTGGTCAGCGAAGACCTTGTCATACAAGGTCCTCGGTTTTGTCTCTGCGGAAGGCATGTTGTACAGATAATTCAAAATGAAGTGCTGCCTTTGAGGATTGGGGATAGTAGAATCAACTTATATTTTGCTGCGCGCGCGATGTCGCTGGGGAGCTTCTCGAGGGGCAACGCCGACTTCGGTCGGTCAGCGGCCAATACTTGTTCGGTCATTGGTTGAAGTGGCGAAACTACGGGGGGCCGGTATCGGCCGATATCGGCGAGCGACAAAATGTGACGGCGGGTAGTGGCGCTTGTGGGCGGCTGGTCGCGACTCTGTTTGACTCATTATACATTGCATATGGATCTGGAAAATTTGAACAATTCAAAAGGAGTGTGAATAGGTACTATTTTAATGTCTCCAATGCCCACTTTCCACAGTTCGGGCGCTATCTGATTTGATTTGGCTTTTGTATAAAATACAGCGGCATCCGCGACTGCACGTGCATGACGTAGATGACCGATTCCGGGGTCAATTCTAAGATTGCACTAATGGCCGGCCATTGATTGGTCTCGGCCGCCGGAGACCGATCGGGCCCCGCCTGCAGATTTGTGCCTTGGGGCCGTGTGCAATACATATGTAGGCAGGATGTGGAGGGGATGTGCGTTATTCGTGTGGAAATCATTAGCAATACTCTGAGTTGATTTGTTTCTATGTGTCAATTGTTCTTTGACTCGGTATCCAGGTGTACTGCATACATTCCATCACATGAGTGGTCACACATTTTCAAGGTTCCCTATCTACACTCTACTAACCATGATGTCTGGGCACTTGGATGAATCCGGGATAGATAGCGACCTAGAAATGCACTAGGGTGAATTTGCCTACGTCCTGATTTTGTTTTTCTTTTTATTTTCTAAATATTTGAGAACAGACGGTCGATATAAGCTTTTCGAAAGTTCTTTATTCTCTTTGTTCTATTCAAACCCCAAAGAACAAGCCTAGAAAGTTCAAGTAGATATTATTTTGCCCCAAACACCAAAGTCCAAGCCGTATCACATCATGTATCCTCTTGAGATCGAAAGGATAAACATTATGACGGGGCACCGAGCCCAACCACAATTCTTTTCCCAGACGCCGATCCACTTCGCAATACCTCCAATGCCGCATTGATACCTTCCAACCCCCCTTCTGCTTGGACAATTTCAGGTAGGGTCAAGATGTTTGTCTGGAGCAGGTCCTCCAACCAGGTCACCAAAACCTCACCAACGGCAGGTGCAGTGTGGAACAATTTTATCGGTACAGTGTGGTGCTGGATGCCCGGGACTTTATCCTTGGGTAGCCCTGTAAGCCCCAAAAGATGAGAATTCCCAGAAGTTTCGAGTGTCTTCTGAAGGAGTGTAGCTGTATCTTTACCGACAATGTCCATCGCGTAGCGCAGTTTACCACCGGTAACACCGCGAATGATCTCTACCGCTCGATGTGTGTCATATCGATCGACGAGCAGATCGGCGCCAGATTGCAGAAGTTTAGTTCCGTGCCGAGCAGCGTCGGCAACACAGATTACTCGTAGACCGGCAAGTTTAGCCAGCTGTAGAGCAACGAGTCCAGTGGTTGTTGAGGCTTCAAGGAAGTCAGCAACGTCGATATACCCGTGAAGTATCTGATATCTTACCTCCCCATATCGCAATCCAATCACCAGGCTGCGGCCGTTGTAAATTGGAAGATTTTGCGAAGCATTCATCATGAATGTCACTTGGAATTTCGCATTTATCCAATTGGTTGATGATTTGAACCAAGTTCGGACCCGGGGATCGCTTTAGAGTAGAGAGGTCAAGCCCGAATGAAACACCCAAGGCCAAGGTAGCAGCGACGAATGCTACTCCAACTGAGGCGGATGCTTGAATAGATATTGAAGATGGGATGCGGGCAGCATTAAAGTCTGTAGCGATGGCGTATTCTTGGAATGCTGCCTTCCTAATGTCACGATAATCTGTTGAAGGCACCAGGACAATGTCGCCAACGCGAAGACGCGACGAGTTGTTGGGGACTTGGAGTACAAGTCCTGCTAAATCTCGACCGTTGATCCATGGTAAGCCGGGAATACCAAAGTTGAAAGCTCTAAAAGCAAAATGTCAGTTGTCGCAGGGATTGCGTGATTGTGTTGGCCAAACATACGGTCCTTTCCAGTCGATCGGGTTGAGTCCGATTGCCAATACCTGCCAATGAGTCGTGAGGACCTGATATCTGCATGCAGTTCGACCAGGGGGGCTTACCTTCACAAGTATTTCGCTAGAGTGTAAGATAGAAGGAACATTATAATCGTCGACCAGTGTGTATTGCTCGCGGGCGCCGTTGAGAAGAAGTACCCTCTGCCTCGTCTCTAAGGATTTGGAGACGGGGGTGTGCTGCTCCTCCTTTATTTCATGAGAAACACTGGAAGGCGGTTCAGAAAAGAAGGAACGGTGAAAGTTTGCTGTCCTTTTTTGCAGCTCCTCGCGCTGGAGGCAGGTGGTAGTTGACATGATGCTGGGGCCTACTAATGCCATGCTTGGATCTAACAGCCACGACGAAATCTAGCTTCGACCCAGTCTTTATCTATATCAGGTTTGGGCCTACCAGCCTAGATCTCTTCTCGGGCGAGAAATCAGGAGGGCAATGCACGCTCGTCACTTTAGGAAGCGGGGGCATTGATATCAGTCCTTGCCAAAAGCACGCACTGGGATTGGGTGCCTCCACCAATCGCTTGGCCTAGGAAACTGGCTAATAAAGAAGTCCGGAATGAACGCATATCGTCACAAACTTGCGCAATAGAGCCTATCCCGTGGCTTCGAGACCAGCTCGGGGTTGTTTCTCATTGCTCATGGCGGGGCTTAGATGGCGTGATGGTGAGTCCTCGTTGGCAGCCTGGGGAAGGAAAATGAAGATCAAACCTAATTTATCTTGTGAGTCTCCCGTCATTCATTTTACTCTGGAGTTCCTTAAGGCCGGCGGTCATTGCAAATGAGCGACCTAGGGAATTGCGGTGCGAACTTGTTAGACTTGAACATATTGAATATGAAGCTAAAATATAGGTGATCTGATTATTGCTTACAGATATAACCCTGGTGTGGTTCATGATTCGATAGTGATGGTATGAATTTAAGGTGTCTTTTCGACTCAAGCTGATGTGATCCGGGGCTGGAATGACGAAACTCTGAAATGGCGTGGGTCCAACGAGCAGCTGTTCGCAAACATAGATTTGGATTAGATCAAGTGAAGCCGCTCAGGTAATTAGAACGGAATTTGAATCCTATATTTGACTAAATAAATCCTTGCATATTAGATACATTCTGGGATGAAAAGATCTTTCGATAGCGCAAAGGGAGATGAAGCGAAGCAAATATGTAACGGGAAGTGGAGTAACCCTTCACCCCCCGCAAATGATTCCCTAAATCATGTTTTAAAGCCATATTCGTTCAGGATCAAGTACATTCAGTCCCTTTATGTATCTATCGAATGTAGACATATTTCGGTCCGCTATCGACGTTGCAATATCTCGCGCCCTGAGATTGTTTTCACCAAATGTAAATGCTCGGACTATGACATTCCTTTAACGTCACATCTGCGACTAATATACACACAGATATGAGTCCTACAAGGCAGTCCGAGGAATTCGTGCATGTGTAGCGAGATTCAGGATTCGTTGTCGAAGCTGATATGGAGGCGCTTAGGCATAGACTGCATCTCCGCCGTGTAAACTTTTCAAGCGGTCAAAATTTACAGTAATCGGTAAGTCTGTCTGGGTACATAAATACATAGTGCATGCAAAGCTAGCATCGCCAGGGCCTATTCTTGGCTTAGTTCTAGCCTTTTGCAACATGACGTGTGTTGTTTACCCGGAGTTCGCGCAAGCACGTAATTTTCCTGAAAACGACAACATTGGTTTCACCATGAAATGGCACTGCCCAAAGGGACAGAGGCCCAAGCGGCAGTCGGGAACTGGAAGTTTTCGATGTCGCCATAGCACGGCATGCGATGTTTCAAGGACTAGACTTCCGGTAGTTCGACGGATCTGCCGTCCATGTGGCATACTTAAATCCGATAAGGTGCCTCCAGTTTGAGACTTTTCGGACATTGCGTGCTCACGTGTACCTTTGCTCATCATGGGAAGCGTTGATGAGAAGGGCACTTCGCCCAAAGACGAGGAAGTGAATAGTGGCTCTTTTGAGACCCCAATTATTGAACGAAGGTCAGGTAAGAGCATATCTATATCCATTGTGAACCTTGTGAACTTTTCGACTAATTGCACAGTGAAATGGTATCGCTCAACCTTTTACAATGCTCTCGTTCTTGGGCTATGCAATCTTCTCGCTCCTGGCATCTGGGGTGCAATGAACTCCCTAGGCGGAGGAGGCGAGGAGAAACCATATCTTGTCAATGCCGCCAACGCCCTCACATTCGGACTTATGGTCGTGTCGTGCTTCCTTTCCAGCGTTTTTGTGCGCTTCATCGGGATCAAATGGACTTTGATTGTGGGAACAATGGGCTATGCGCCATATGCAGCGGGGCTATACGTGAACAACCGATTTGGCGACGAATGGCTAGTGATCCTTGGCGCAGCACTGTGCGGATTGTCGGCCGGTATCTTCTGGGCGGCTGAAGCAGCGATCGCACTTGCATATCCCGAGCCCTATAACCAAGGTCGTTTCTTGGGATTCTGGCTCAGTTTCCGCGTCGGAGGACAGATTTTGGGCGGTGCCATTAGCTTGGGAATCAATGCCCATCGTGGAACCGAGGGCAGTGTTTCATATGCCGTTTACCTCGTCTTCATTGTGCTTCAGGCTCTGGGCCCCTTCGCTGGTTTGCTTTTGAACAATCCGTCCCAGGTCCAGCGAAAAGATGGCATTCCTGTTCAGCTTCGAGTTACCAATGGTGTTGGGTTCGAGCTTCGGGCTATGTCGAGACTTTTCATCAGTGGCAAGTTTCTCCTTGTTATCCCATTTATCTGCCAAGCGGTCTACACTGAGGCTGTCATGTTTTCATACGAAGGGCTGTGGTTCACTGTGCGCGCAAGAGCACTGGGCTCTTTCTTATCCGGTGTGATCGCTTTGATCATTGGAAACTTGCTCGGTGCATTCCTCGACAACAAGTCCATTTCCCTGAAGACACGTAGTCGGTCTGCCTTTGTCTTTGTTGTTGCATGGCAAGGTATGTGCTGGATCTGGGCATCAGTGGTGACTACAGAGTTTCACGAGACGAATGTCGTATATGACTGGATCGATCCCGGGTTCGGGAAGGCCTTTGCTCTTTTCCTTTTCTGGGTTGCCGGTTTCCAACTTAATTATATGTACCTGTAGGTGCACCCAAATTGAGTGGAGTGAGCTTGTGCTGACATGCCAGATTTTTCCTCGTCGGCAACTTGGCTGATGACCACGAGGAGGTTGTCCGAATCGCTGGTTTGTTACGAGGAACCGAATCCGCTGCCCAGACCGTCAGCGTATGTTGCTGTCGCTTGTTTTATTGCACCAGCTTTTTGAAGCTAACATCGGCCTCTCTTTAGTACGGTCTCAGCAGTGTATCGATTATGGCTTCTGTCGGAAACATCTATCTCAATTTCGGCCTATGGGCAATCGCCATCTTGCCCGCGTGGCTCATTGTTCGACAGGTTGGACATGCTTTGGGGGATAAGAAAATTGACCGGGAAACTCGTGCTTTGCGTGACACGTCTGACAATGAGTGACCGATGACACTGATAGATAATCTAAAAGGAATTTACCTTTATGAGTGGCTATGTATGAATGATCTAACTCGTCAAAACGCATCTCTATTTGACCTCGCCTAGCACGGCCGTGAATATGTACAAAGAAATGATATGGCCGTCGACAACTGCCTGTCCCTTTAAACTCATCTGATCAACGGGCAGCTAGCTATGCCATGGGTTGAAAAGGTCCATTCCAAGGTTATCCTGGTTGAACACCAGTAAGGCGAGGCGATGTCGCACGAACAGACCGAACATTCCACAGAATATCTGAACTGCGACCATGTGCCATGCAAGTCGATCTTCTCTCATCGGCCCCATCCACACGAGCCAAAGATTCAAGATGGTCAGGTTTGAAGACTCGACAATATCACCGTCCTCATTCTTTTTCACGCGCACCAACCGCAGTGTATGTAGAAGGTTCAATGCAGTGGCAACCAACGCCGATGGAGGAATGGTCCATACCGTGACAGAGGCATCAAGGAGGCCCGTGGAAGCGTTGAACTTTGGCAGCCGGTGACGCGGGCAAGGAATAAAGTGGAACAATTGTGGTGTTGAGTAGAGGAAGTTGAAGATCTGCGGGACAAACAGAAGCAACAGAGTCTTGCTGAAATGTCCCAAAATGCCCACGACGGCAAACACCATGCCCGCAAAGTAACAGTAGGTATCACCCACGAACACTTTGGAAGGGTACCAGTTGTGGCACAGTAGGGCCGCTGAAACACCAATAAATGGCAACAGAAAGTAGATAGAGAACAAGTGGGAGTCAGTGGCCGGGTGTGGATATGGCGTGATAGGTGCCAGGTACATCGCGTCATTGAACAACAATAGAACCGCGATCACGAGCGACTGAGCCACCTCAATTCCGTTGATACCTGCCAGCATGTTGATTGCATTTGGGCAGAATATCGCCACGGCAGCCATGTACATGTAGTACAACCATCCAAGGTCAATAAAATCACCAAGGTACCGTTGCAGCGGGACTGGCACGACGACCTGCGTTACACCAAAATCGACAAAGTACACGATGAGCATTGGGATTGAAGCAAAGGCAGGAATCAAGACTTTGTGTCTCCAACGAATATCAAGCAGGTCGTCTCCAATTCCAAGGATGACGATGGACTGCAAGGACAGAAGACCTGATAGGTACGATGCCAGCTGCCATGTGAGACAATTAGCTTAATGTTGAGAAGCCAAGCAGCAGGTGAACAAACCTTTCCATGAGGGAATCTATGCAGGTATCGCCCAGTCTCAATGTGTTGGTCCTCGATTACTACGTCGCGATTACCTCCACCAGAAGTGGCCGCGACGATGTCTTTGTAAAAGGCGAATGGGATGAAGACAATGAGTGAGATGAGATATACCACTGCGCATACGGCGCCCATTGTTTCCGGGCTGGAGCACATATTAGCTCTTCATATCGGTGCCATCGAATGCAAATGACGCGTATACTTACATTTCAGGCTTTCTCGGTTTGGCCATGTCCTTGCCCTTCAGGCCGGCCTTGATGAATACTGGCCCAAGCCATCGAATCATGCTGAATGTGATTGCAAATGCAATTCCGGCCATAGCAATTGACGCAATCAGAGGCGCGCCATCGCCCTGGAACGTGTTGACCAGAATGCCGATTCCAGCCCCCACCAAAAGCAGAAGACGCCAAGTCTCCGCACGAGAGAGGTCGCTTGAAGTTTGCATGGCGAGCAATTGGCACCGACGCCAGGTTTGGGGACTAAGAACTGGACAAACAAATCACAGGCGAATTGAACAATATCTCAGAAGGAGTAAGGGCTTATGCAACCTGGCATCAAGCCGAAAACAACACGATAAGCTTATCGATTCTGCCGGTGGTGGCACACCGCTTTGCGGGCGGCGAGATCGTGTCCCGTGATGCTGGCGGCCGAGAAGGGAAAGCCGCAGGAACGCTGAGACACGTCTGTTTCATGTCACAGCATGCATACGTGTGGGTAAAACGCATCATTGGCCCATTGACGGATTACCCTGGCTTTACCTAGTCAAGTCAAAGATCTGATCTCGATGGGGGCAGTGGAGAACCCCGAGATGGCTGGCGGTTTTGCGGACTTCGATGCTGGCCACCGAGATCTGGTATCTGTCACCAAGTTCAACTTTTACGGAAACCGCATTGTCACGGCCTCATCTGATCATCGCATGAAAGTTTGGGACTTGAACGATGATCAATGGCAGCTGACGGATACCTGGCGAGCCCACGACGCGGAGATTCGCGATGTAAGCCCCAAAAACATACCGCGTGGCTGAATATAGGCTAAGCTACTGCTCAGGCAACTTGGAATGGACCCTTCTCGGGCCAGCATATCGGCAGCGTGGGCGAGGATATGAAGTTCAAAATCTGGCAGGAAGATGTCACGCAGCCGCCCAACTCGGGCCGTCGGTTTAGGTCCATCTTCCGCATGACGGCACCTCAGAGACACCCGTTCGTGTCGTTGGACTTTAGAAATATTGACCTGGAGTCGTGGCTTGCTTTGATCACGCGTGATGGCTACTTGATGGTCATGGAACCTGTCAGCCCAGACAGTCTGGCGGATTGGCAGACACTTGATCAGTTTCGTGTGTGCCCTGCGCCAGAACGCGGCGAGGAAACAAGCTTTAGGGTCCAGTTTCACCATGACCCCACCGATATCACACATACCCTTCTGCCGGACTCCGATCCAAAAAGCCTCTCGCTGGTTGTGGCGGCCATGGACACAGTCAAGGTATATCGCACTGATGCAAATCGCCGCTTTTACCATGCCATTGAATTGAATGGGCACGGTGGTCTCGTCAGGGATATCTCTTGGGCGAACGGCTCTGTCCGAGGCTACGATCTTATTGCGAGTGGGGGTAAAGACGGCTTGGTCCGCATCTTCGAAGTCTACACAATACCTATGAACCAGGGATCCCATAACCCCAACTCTCGAAAAGAAGATCGGCGCCCACAGCAATCATCATTGCGAGCAACGTCGCAATCAGGCATTGGTTCTGCTCTCGCAACCCGCGTGCCTTCTTCGCCTTCCAACCGTCCAGCAAGTGGAGACTCCCAATTTCGGCATTCGTTCAAACAGGTAGCTTGTATCGACAGTAAACATCTGGACGTGTGGCAAGTAGAGTTCTCTTTTGCAGGTAAGTTGTAGCCTTTCAGGTACTGCTATATGCTCTAACACTGCCTCTTTCTAGGCGATTCTCTTATTTCTTCTGGCGACGATGGCGTTGTTCGATTCTGGAAGAAATCATTGACCGGCGAGTGGCTCGAGTTTGCGGAGACGGACATGGGCTCTCAATGAGGTGTACCTACTTCCTATTTTCTCTACACCAAGATCCCTTCCTGTTCTACCGTTTCGTGTCCCTTTTGCCAGTTAGTTCAAATGATACCCTTTCACTTCATTTCAAAGCTTTTGATATTAATATTCTACTACTGTGTCATCAGCAAAACATATTGAATCGAGTTCTGTGGCGGCAGTTCCAAATATGCGATGAGGCAGGTGCGACTGCGGTCCCAGAGCGCAATCTTGTTGGATGCCTTCAGTCGCTGATTATGAACATCACGATATCCTTTGGCCCGTCTACGGTCACCACTCTTTTACCATTTTTATCTCTATGGATAGTGCACATGGCCGTGGGTCCGACATTCGGAACTGGGCTGTTCATCGGTGCAGGCCAGGCCCTGGCCATCGGCGGTCCAGCCTCACTGCTCATTTCCTACATATTCCTATCGCTGTTAACCTATTTCATGGCCGTGACTGCCGCTGAAGTCGCCACTTATACACCCTCTCAACACGGTACCTTGGTCACAAATGTTTTCCGATACATGACGCCTAGCATGGGGGTCGCTGCCGGCTTTCTTCGCTGGTATACCCTGGCCATGTTCGTTCCCTACGAGATTACGACTGCGATGGTGAATCTCGGCTTGTGGAATCCAGGCGCTACGGTTGCCATCCGGCTGTCTATCATCACGGCTATTATCCTTGGCTTCAACTATCTTCCCGAACGATTCTTCAAGCACTCCGAGCAGCTGTTCACCAAAATCAAGATCGGCACAACGATCTGTCTTCTTGTCCTGTCTCTGTCTATTGGACTTGGAGGCGCTACTGGACACGACAAGTGGGGATTCCGGTACTGGAAAAAACCTGGTGCGATGCACGAATACTTGGTTAAGGGCGCAATGGGGAAATTCTTGGGCTTGCTCCAGTGTCTTCTCACCAGTTCCGTGGCCTTCACCCTCGCCCCCGAGATGATCGTCCATCGTGCCGAGTCTCTTCAAGCACCAAGCGAGTCAGAATTCACCGCACACTCGGACCCGGACATTCAATCTGGGCTGCCACAACAGGTCGCCGTTGACGTCGCCACTACTGTCTTTCCGTATATCCTGAGTTCGCTAGCCATGGGCGTGATGGCCCCTTACGACGATCCTCTGTTGACAAACAATGGAGCTGGAGCTGGCTTGTCTCCATTCGTAATTGGGCTCAACACGGCGAAAGTTCATATTGTCCCAGTCATGGCAACCATATCGATCCTTCTATCCTCGGTCGCCTCCGGTCGATCGTTTCTTTTCCTGGCTTCACATACACTGGTCGCCATGTCGGAGCTTGGCCATGGGCCCAAAAGTTTCCAAGTTCGCAATAAATATGGCGTGCGTTTCTTGGCCGTTACGGCTTCCGCCCTGCCTGCCCTTCTTGCATTTATATCCGTTGCGATATCCAGCTCGACAGTGGCGAACTACTTTCTTCTCTTCCTCACCAGCTCCGGCTTCGTGTCCTGGCTCATTTCAGGCGCCGTCTATCACCACTACCGAAGGCACATAAAATTGCGCGGAATTATCGGCGTATATCGATTTGGCATCCAACCGTTCGGCACATACTTTGGGCTTGCTGCCAGTGCTGCCCTCATTATGGCCAATGGTATGACCGGAGCACTCCCAAGTTCTCAGCTTGGAACACACTGTGGCAGGCTCGTCGCTGCTTATATCACTCTCCCCATGTTCGCCTTTGTATATCTCTTCCATCGCTTTAGGGATCTGGTTCCATATCGCGCTCACGAGAGGGAAGAGCACCTGCGCAAAGGTGGCCCTGATCATCTCACGGCTCGGCATCCCTGCCGGCGGGGCCAGGAGAACAGGCAGGTCTCATCAAATAATGCATCGGCACTCGAGATGGATCAAGTTTGGTCATTGGCCGTGGAGGCGTGAATGATGCCGAGTCTGGGCATAGGGAAGGGTTGAAGCAGTAGATATGGAGTGGGTTTCATGCGTCTTTAGAGTTCAGACTGCACGTGTATTCTTATTATTCCTATTTATACTGCTTTCTGTTGTCGCCGGCGCTGCTTGTCACCGCTGTCTGGAAATTCCCGAGAGCATCCAAGTTGGTATGGACTTCCCCGCAACGACTCTCCCACCTTTACCATCCTATCACGCTCGAATACTTCTTCTGGTTGGGGCAGACTCCGAACATCTGTTGGTCTCATCTTTGATTCCCGCGTTTTCCGTTGTTCCGTATCGGCGCTTGTGCCACGTTGCGTATCACTGGGGGTTGGAGGACACCACGTCCGCAATTTAAACCGACACGTCCAGATAAGAAATGTCAGACCACGCTCAAATGTGCCTGCCAGTCACGGCGCTGTTTACGAGGTGGGAGGTAAGCGATACTGCTAGCGATATTGCTAGCGATACTGCTAGCGAGCGGGCCGAACGCGGGTGGGCCATACAGTATCATTACTCCGTGTCCGCCTGGTGATCGACTAACGGTTTGATTTGATTAGCCCTGTTCCTTGCGCACCAGCGTCCTCTATAGTGGCAAAAAAAAAGGCCGCCAAATCACAAGGTTGGGATAATAATATCGCACACCAGCTGAGGATCCCCCAAGCATCCCTTCCCCCTTTACCACGAACTTCGGGCATTTCTCCTCCCCGCAGGCTCCCAAGCTCCCAGGTTTCTTTGAGTTCCCACATCCGGTGCTATGTACTACACCTATGGTCTTTAGGGATTTTTCTACCTTACGCCTGGACCAAAATGACTTTTCGGGCCCCCTCCCCTCGCGACATCTGCGCCACGCTCCCCCTACCCTGCCCCATCTACCCTTCCTCCCGCTGATCTCCCTTCCTCCCATGGACCACGTTCCGCTCTATACTCTTTGCTTCAACCCTGTGTTGCACTGTTCCCCCTGACCCCGTGGGCGGAATCTCCCCCCTTCCATAAATTCTTCTACGGACACCTGCTACCCGCATCTCACCTATCTGCTCCTTACATGGCTTTGTTTCCCCTGGCCATTCTGCCTGGCGGAATGCTTCTGGCCATTCTTTGCTCTTCCAGGGCTCTCTACTTACAGAACAGCCTCTTTGAAGGCCCTGGATAACAGGCCCTCTTCCTATCCCTTCGTCTGTGCTGCCTAACAATAACCTGTCCTCTATCGGGTCACAGTGGTACCTCTGTATCTCACATACAGGTCACCCAGTGACACTGCCTGGGATGCATGGAAACCCAGATGTGCTTCGGAACCTGCTCGAACCGGGATGCAACGACCAGGATGAATCACATTGTGATATTGATACTAACTTTATTTTAGATGCTAACCTACCAGCATAGAAACTTCCTCCACGTCGTTATTCGCCGTGCTCTCGTACCCTGTTCCCATTCACTCCCCTATGCATTTCTGGCCCGTGACTCCCCACCGGACGAGGTCTTCCCGACGCTAATCCCTTTTGGGACTAGCGCCCTTTACCATTACCGTACCTTGACCGGTCAGGTGACCCCCAGCAATGTCCGGTTTTTCGTTTTCGGGTCCGACTCTCTGTCCCCGTCGCAGGTCGCAGTCTCAGCGCGACTCGGTCCGCGCTAGTCTTCTTTCGCTACTCCTTGTTCGGGGCCCATTCGCTGCCTTAGGCCCGCCTCCTCCTCCTTCAACTCGAATCACCCTCTTTTTCCTCTCCTTTTCCCTCTGCGCGTTTCCTGTCTCCCTCGGATCCCCTCCATTTCATTAATTCCCGTCTCCTCCGCTCTCTCAACCGTCTTGACATTTCGTCCTCTCCACCTTCCTCCCTCCACGCGATCCCGTCGCTCACCCTTTTCGCCCTCGACTCGCCCTCCTCCCGAGTCGACTCTGACAGTTTCTCACGCAATCGCGCCGGTTCACCACCCTTATTTCGAGTCGCCTCGATTTCTATTACCTCCTACACGCTTTCTCGCTTCTACTTTTCCCACCCTCCTCCTGCCACCCTTGTGGATACGGGGCAGGCGCATTCGGCCAAGATTTTCCACCCTCGCCCATCCGCCCTCAACCATCCAGCAACCATCGGAATCGACCTGTTTCTTCAGTAAAAGGGTGTCTGTGGCGGTGACTGGCATACTGGTCTCACTGGGGCCGTAATCGTCGACTTCCCCTCGCTGAGTGGCCTCCTGTTCGAACGCGTCTGGCTTTGACAGGGAGAGACTTGCAGCGAATAACCTGCGAAAGCAGTCGTTGACATGCCCGTTGAATGGTGACGGCTCGGCCACGCCATCCCTCATACCCAAATACACCACTTTGCCGTTACCTGAGAGGGGGTAATCTGTCAGACTATGACAGATACCTCCTCCCTCGCCATCACGCACGCCACAACGGATCCTTATCCGGTTCCCGCTCCTCCAGGCTCACCTCTCGCCAACGGCGCCATATCAGACTCAGTCGCCCCCGACGAAGAAGAGCCGTACACCATCAAGTGTATCTGTCAGTTTGACGAAGATGATGGTAGCACGGTATTCTGTGAAGGGTGTGAGACGTGGCAGCACATCATCTGCTACTACCCGGACAAGCGGGTACCTGATGTGCACAACTGCGTCGACTGTGAGCCTAGGCCGTTGGACCACCGCCGCGCTGTCGAGCGCCAGCGGCAAAAGAGAGTCAAAGAGCAGAGCGAGGACGGTGACCGGAAAAAGCGACCGAGTGCGAAGGCTCCAAAGAAAAAGAGCAAGGAGGGCGATGTGAATGGATTTGGTTATCAACGAAGCGAGTCAGGGGCGCGCGATCAGCCCCCGACCAAGAAGACCAAGACTTCCCATCGCTCGTCCGCGTCCATCAGTGCCCTGACGGGTGCTCCGACCCTTCCCTCGGAGACCCGAAAACGACGATCCTCTACCTCCGTCGCTCCAAGCCCCACGAAACCTTCCGGCCCTTTTATCCCGCTGTATTCCAACGAGTTCCTTCACCTCTACGACCGAGACGATGAACATGTGGACATGGACAGTAATCTATTTGTTAATGTGAGTCTAGTGGGCGATACCGCTTCGTGGGTCAAGGATCCGGAGGCTTTGGCGCGCGTCACCAACGGTCGCGCCGAGAATACGTTCAACTGGTCGGACGCAGCCTTGGATCGTTCGCGTTGGCCAGCCTTGACCACCGACGTTATCACGGACTCCAGCCTTGAAATTGGCGGGACGAATCCGACCTGGAAAATCGTGAAGACCCAGGACGCTGTACAGAAAGACCAAATTGTGGGGGAGATCACAGGCAAGGTTGGTATTTTTGACGACTACTGCCTTGATCCCAACAATCGTTGGGCGGAGCTGCGACATCCGGAACCGTTCGTCTTCTTCAGTTCACACCTCCCCCTTTACATTGACAGCCGTCACGAAGGGAGCGTCCTCCGCTACACCCGTCGGTCATGTCGTCCGAACGTCACAATGAAAATATTCATCACCAACGATGTCGAGTACCACTTTTGTTTCGTTGCCAAGGAGGATATCCCTGCCAACTCCGAGATCACAATCATGTGGTACCTCGATGCTCAATTGTCCGAGTCATCGAATGGTTTGGTGAAGCAGGAGTCTGGCGATAGTGCGACAGAGGCTGCAGCCATTTGCATTAGTAACACACTCGCCAATTTTGGTGGCTGTGCGTGTGAATTGCCTCAAAATTGTCTGCTCGCGAATTTGGATCGCCGACGGCATCCTAAACTACTCGAGTCTGGTGCGAAACTAGCAAACGGTAAGCGGAAAAAGGCCAAGACCAAGTCAACCGCATCACCGCGAGACTCGAGTCGCGCATCCATGAGTCGCGCGGGAAGTGAGACAACAAAGCATGCGGAAGATGATGATGTCGCTGCGGAATCTCGATCCACGTCGGGTTCTGCTCGTGGACAACCTCGTAGCCGTGACATGACTCCTGTGCTCCCGGAGTTGTCCACCCGTGAAAAGCGCAAGATTGCGGACGCTGAAAAGCACTTCCAGCAACTGGAACGACAAGAGCATCGCCCTCCGACGCAAAAGAAAAAGAAACGCGTTAGCGGTCCATCGGCGCAGTCACCCGACGGAGTGGCAAGCTCCACACAGACAGGATACTTTCCCTCTCAGCAGCGATCAGCAAAGTCACTTCGTCTTGATACTGCCGGTCACTCTCGCTCTCCCACTACGGCCCTATCACCTAGGTCTTTCCTCGTGGGTCGTCATGGGTCTCCCCGGAAGACTTCGGGATCCAATACACCTTTCACTCGCTCTCCTCTCAACCGCCCCACATACGTGGACGCCGCAATCCAAGCGGACCTCAGTGATCTTGATGAGCCGTCAAACCGCGGCTTATCACCGCGCACTCGTTCCGTTTTCGTCCCGATGACACTGCGGCTCCTGAAGCGGTTCAGCATGGATCGGATGAGGTCTGAAGAGATTGCCCGACAGCAGTTATCTTCGGCTGGCTCCGATAGTGTGGCTCCGGCAGGATCCTCGTCTCCTGCCACGGTCCGATCTCCAATCGTCGGTCACGACAAGTCTGATTTCACAATGGCCGATGCAGACAACTTGCAGAAGCCCTCGACCCCAGTCGGCCCTGGTGATGTAGAGATGCAGGATGCCTCCACCAATCCCGAGTCAGATTCGCTTCGTGCCAATCAGGATCCCAGCAAACCGCCCATTCCTCCTCCGTGGCCATCGACTGCCGCCCACAACACCCGGCTTCCAGGATCTATCACGCCAGCTGACCACGGCAACCTCCGTGTCAGTATGCCGCCTCCACCCAATATCCCAACAGTTCCCCCTCCCGCGGTCAGCCCTGGAGCTGCGTCCAACGCAAGTCTCACGTCTCCTATCACTTTCGATATATCTCATGCCACCGTGCCCTCGGCCGTCTCGGCTGCGCCAGCATCCACCCCTGCCAAGAAGAAGCTCAGCCTCGGTGATTATCTTAACCGGAGGAATACCATGACGACCACTCCGACCTCGGAAAAGTCTCAGGTCCAGACGGCTACGGTTCCTGCTCCGCAGAAGTCGCCTTCGACGCCAGGGTCAGGGTCAACGGCCTTTGCAGACGGTGCCCAGACTCCAACTAAGGCGTCCCCGGACGCCAAGGCCGAGGAGTCGTTGGAATCTCCCGATGTAGCGATGAAAGACGCCCCGGAACCGACGCAATCGCACATCCCCTCCATCTCATCATGACTTGTTCTACTTCCGGGTGGTAATGGCGGTTGCCGAAATCTTTGGACTTACGTTTTACGACCCAAAAATCTTTCTCGCGTGACTTGATTCGGCCCCTACTGAAAGGGCCCGGCGTTCGTACTCTATGAGTTCTATTTTTTGTTTTTCAAGGCGTACTCGGCGTGTCAAAGGATATGGGAAGGGTGGTTACGGAAATACCAGGAATCGGTTTAGGGAACTTCGACAGGGCTGCCTCAGTGCAGCGACCCTCGATCTTCATGATTTGTGAAATTATGTACCGAGTTTTTTTCTCCTCTCCTTCGATATGGTTTACCATTCGATCGTGCAGGATAGCTTGTATGAACAATATGTTGATATCTTTCTTCACTTACTGTACTTATTCTTCGTCTTGCCTACGGTAAACTTGATCTGGGCAATCATCTCGCACAGCGGTGTATGACCTGTGTTTGTTGGAAGGCTGCGTGGTGTATGACTTGACGTATACCAGGCATCTGGGTACGGATCCCCAGTAGAGAAGTGTCCATGCATCTAAGAATCCAAGTCATCGAGCCTAAATAGTAATGACGATGCATGGCAGGACATGGCTTGATAAATAAGGAATAATACCATTGGTTCAATGCACCAACGCGGCATATCTGAACCAACCACGTTCCTTGGTCTCCGAGTCTCCGCATTTCCCGAGATAACGTCGGGACGAAGTCCGCGGCATCGTCATCGCCGTGCAGAATTCTCGATAAGTCAAGGGAGTAGAGGGACGAGATCGAAAGTTCCGCATTCTATCTCTGTCTGAATTTTGATTTCAGTTTCAGCATCTCCGTTTTGATAACAAAGGATATGAAGCAGCGCAACTATGAGCGCCTCCGATGAGTCTTTCGTCTTGAACGAGGATCAGTCACGCCGAACACGGGAGTTCGAGATCGAGCAGTCAGCGCTGCCATCGACCGATGGAGGCAAAGCTGCCTGGTTGATGCTGGCATCATGTTGTCTCATCCAACTGCCAGTCTGGGGTGTGCTTTATCCCGCGGAAGACTGAAGTGTCCGAAACTGACCCGCGGCCAGGCTTTTCCACCGTCTTCGGTGTCTTCCAAGAGTACTATACCACCCACAGTGTGCTCCAGGGAAACAAGGGGAGTCTTGCAACCGTTGGAACTACTTCGACTGTACGTCGCTCAACCCGTTGACACGACTCCAAGCTGATTTGCAAGGGCCTTCTCTATCTTATGTCACCGGTGACCTTCACCTTGCTGACCCGGTATCCGTATCTGCAAACCTACTGTGCTCCGGTCGGGCTGCTCATCACAGTGAGCGGGTCGATTCTTTCTTCCTTCTCGAAGCAAGTATGGCATCTCATCGCCACCCAGGGCGTGATATGCGCCATCGGCAATGGCCTCCTTTTTAGCCCCAGTTCACTGTATCTGGATCAGTGGTTTGTGCGTAAGAAGGGTCTTGCATTGGGCGTGATGTGGGCTGCGAAAAGTATCACCGGAGTTGCTCTGCCTTTTGTGGCAAATGCTTCCCTGGCCCATTTTGGTTCGAGTACTACCTTACAGGCTTGGGCTGTTATCACGGTATTATGTTCCTGCTTTGATGTCTGATCTGCAGCCCCTATCGAATACTCACGGTATTCTACAGTTCATATCAACGATTCTATCTTTGCCGTTCATGAAGCCCCGGGTTCCAGTGTCGCCCTTCTCCTCGCCTCGCCGCTTGGATCTTAGCTTCCTACGGCTGGCTACCTTCTGGATGCTACAGGCCGGCAACATTATTCAAAGCTTTGGATACTTCCTCCCTTCGACATATCTTCCCTCTTATTCGACCACGACAGTTGGCTTACCGGAGACGATGGGCACGATGCTCGTCTCGCTATTCAACGCAACTTCCATCTTCGGCGGCATCGCACTGGGAATGCTCTGTGATCGCTTCGAAGTCAGCAACATCCTACTTCTCTCCTCAATAGGATCTGCATTATCGGTGTTCCTCTTCTGGGGCTTGGCTGGCAATGAATCGTCTCATGCAGGCATTGCTCTACTTACTCTCTTCTCTATCAGTTATGGCTTCTTCGCGGGTGGGTTCAGCTCCACCTGGTCAGGAGTCATTACGCAGATCAAACATGATTCCTCTCCATCCCTGGAGACTGGTTTGGTGTTCGGCCTGCTTGCCGGTGGTCGAGGTATTGGAAATGTCGTGAGTGGACCGTTGAGTACGTTGCTGCTCCGCCAGGGATCTGTGAGTGACCCGCATGGCTCGGATGGTGTAACTGGATATGCTACGCAGTATGGGACTTTGATTATTTTCACTGGAATTACGGCCTTTTTGGGTGCCTGGAGCTGGATGTGGCGTCATATCAGTTCTGGGATGCGTAGTATGTGTTGAGGTGTTTACAGGATTGGACAAAACGAGTTTTCGCTAGCTGTCTTTGAAGAATCAGTTGCCGAACATTATCACTACGGCAATTCTCGATCCTCCTTAATTAAACAAATCTTAAATTCATACTGACTCGCAATTCCAATTGTTCGACAAAACACTGCCATTTACAAGTCACGTGCACCGTCGCGCTCCCGGCGAATTTCCAGGCGCAACTTCTGGCCGAACTCCCAATCCCATTGCAGCTTCTTTCAGGGCACCGCTCCCTTCATCACCATCATGTCCGTAGCCGACCCAGCGTTCCAAGACCCCCTCCTCTCACTCCGGCGCGCCATCGCCTCCGGCAACCTCCCGACACCGACGACCTCGTCTGAGCTCACCGACGAAAATGCGACAGACGACCTAGCTCAGGCGACACATCTCTACTTCGCACAGCCAATCCCTCAGGCACTCCCGCTGGGAACAACAACACGGTTTGTCTCCGATGCAACGAAAGAGGCCGTCGACCTGCGCAGTATCTTCTTCGCGTGGCAGAAGAAGGATGTCGCTATTCCCGAGTACTTTGCCTCGGCGCAGGAGCTGAACGAAGCCCTCAAGGCAAAAGGAAGAGATGAGCAGGTGCAGAATCTTGTTTTCCTAGAACGTCTTGACCTCATTACCTGGCTCGAGGGTGCTTCAGATGGAAGTGACCACATCAAGCCTCTCGAAGGTGCTGCTGCTGCCGCCGAGGCGGCCGCCGCGGCTGCTGGTGCTGCTCAAGCTGATGCGTCAGCTGGAATTGCTTCCGGTGCGACGGGTGGCATTTCACAGGTGCCCAGTGGTCCGGTCGGCGCTGTACCGGGCGGTGCTCCGGGTAGTCGTGCGCAGAAGCCGATTGATCCTCGGCTGCAGGAGATCTACAATGGAGAACGAAAGACTGGGGATCGGAATACGGTGCTGCGAGGAATCAAGCCTACTGTAAGTTGTATTCCTTGAGAGTATACGGCGGAGCTAATCGCATGTCAACAGGATTTCTCTCACGTCCGCAAGAGCGCCGAGTTGTTCCTAGACCGCAACCGCAACCGCTCCGGCCAAACGGGCGCCAAACCGGGCAGCAAGAGCTCATCAATGGTTCCAGCGCCGTCAGCGGGGCTTTCAATGCCATCGTCTCGCAAATCCAACTCGCGCCCGGACCCAATCATCCTCCTCTCCCCTTCCGCCTCCTCTCTCATCCGCATGTCGAACATCAAGTCCTTCCTTCAAGACGGCATCTTCGTGCCACCAGACCATCCAACCCTGAGCATGTCCACCGAAGCCAACTTCATGGAACTCAAACGGCCACTACGCATCAAAGCCGACCCGTCCAACCCCAACGCCTCGGCCATTGGCTCGGGGACCGGCGGCCGCGGGCCCAAGCCAACCAAGTTCATTCTCGTCGACGGCACAGCCAATTTCAAGCCAGAGTACTGGTCCCGTCTCGTGGCCGTTTTCACGACCGGCCAGACATGGCAGTTCAAATCGTACAAGTGGTCGTCCCCGCCCGAGCTCTTCAAGCATGCAACGGGTATCTATGTCGGCTGGCGCGGCGAGGAAGTGCCCCCGCAGGTAAAGGGATGGGGCCGTGGTGTGGAGAGCTTTGCCGTTGAGCGTTGGGACGAGAAGGGTGGTATCCATGGAGGCGGACGGTGGAGGGACCGGGAGGTTGTGGAGGGTATTTGGACTGCCATTGAGGAGGGCATGAGGCTGCGGGGTTGGGGATCCAAGTAGATTCGGATTCCTCTGTCTCTTCTCTGCTCTTCCAATATTCTTCGATTCCCCTCCGTCGTTCTCCAGCGGTTTCTTCTATAAAATGGAATTTGATGACAATATGACATACGGTGCGGGGTGGCTTTTGGCGTTGGTTGAGAATCTACATATTACATTTCATTTATTCTTGCCTTCCAGGTGTGTATTTGTTCAATTCGTTCCAAAGACCTGTTATATCGGTTGTAGGCTGTCCATCGCTTGTATCCCCTGGCCTGTTCTGTGTCGTCTATATAGAGCAAAAAGAAAATATCAAATAAGCCAATCTCAAGGTGCTCACGTGCGTGGTATGAAGTTTCGTTCGAGATTGGCCATTCGATGTCAGTGCGACTAATTCGATCTATTCTAACACATGTTTACCTCCCAAGTCTCGCAAAGACAGCCAAACCAGAAACTTTGGTATCTTGGGAAACCTTGGAAACTATAAGGAACAAAAGTAGATGATATCGTTGTCCATTACAACTCCCACAGGAACTGGTATATATGACATACAAAAAAAGTCAAAACTCACTCGCTGTGCCCAAAGAACAATGCATGCGACAAAGGGAAAGAAACTAGGAAATGCTGCGAAATCCATGCAGTAAATATAAAAGTGGCGAGTTGAAGAATATGAAGAGGAAGAGAAATATGAATGGGCAAAATGAAACATGCAAGAGAAACGCCGTATCTGATGCTCAACGCAAACAAAATCAAAGCATGTAAGAGTCAACCACCGGGTTTTTGTTCTGAGATATTTTCTGATCCTTTTTTTTCTCCGGTTCTGGCTTCTCTCCAACATTGAAAAGGTTCCAGCAGAAGGGGATATCGTGTGAAAACGTCATCCAAATATTACAAGGGGGGTTCCCAAAGAAAATTCCGGCCTTCTCTATAACATGAGGCATCGATCGTAACGTCTTTCATCTGGAGGAAATAAAGGAAAATCTCATGGCGAGGAATGAAGCAGGAGATAGGGGGGTAAAAGGCAGCCTGGGACCAAAGGAGTCAGGCTGCATGCCAATATGAAAGCAGGGAAGCGAAATTCGTGGTCGGAAGCGGATCATGACGATGGATCTGAGTCGAAGAAGGGGTCCCCCTTTTTCAGGCTTGTTGCGTGAGACGCCGTTGCGGGTGTGATTCCCGCGTTGCAGTCGCACAAGTACGGGAAGTGGATTCGACTCGATTGGGCCGATATCGCATCCGCAAAACTTTGATTCGGGACTGCAAAAAAAAGGCGTTCAAGCACGGCGATTGTGCGCGAACAATGGCCCGGAGGACGTTCGAATCGCGACGAGACCGGGCGTTTGTTGGCGTACTGGCAGCATCAATAGGCGATTATCATGGCCGGGCTGAACGGCTCATGCTTCGTTCCGGGGCGCCCGGGGTTGGTGAGTACGAGCGTGTCCCGCCAAAAATATCCACGTCGTGCTCCTGCAGGACCACGGAGTACTTGGGGTCACGAAGGAATTTCGGAACGGAGTCCTTCAATTAAAAGTCAGTACCAAACACAATCTGCACCGCAGGTTCAGACTTACACTCGACATCAGCTTGAAGACGGAGGTCTGAGCAAGCTCGAAGAGATGAACGACCTCCTGCAGACTTTTGAACATCGACTCGTCGTCACCCACAGCCTTGGTCATACGGCTGGCTAGGCTGTTGCGCAAAGCGTGGTCAATGTTCAACTCGCAGGGAGATCCGGGGGCCAAAAACGCGTTGTACAAGCCTAGAACTATGTTAGAAAAGAAAAGGACGAGAAAAGCAACTCAATTTTAGAAACTTACCATAGGCAGCAGCCAGGGTCTCGCGCACCGAGTCGACCTTGGTGAACGTGCCGGTCTTCTCCGCCTTGTGGTAGTTGGCAGTGAATTCGGAAACATCGAGGTAGAAAGACAAGTTCTCCTCGCACAGCGAGTAGCGCAGGAACTCGCGGAAAAGAAGACGAAGGGCGGGGTCACTCAGGATGTGGGTCAGACGAGCGTTGTTGGAGTCGCGGGGCATGCCACGGCTGTCGTAGGTAGTGTTGCTGTTTGCATTGGCATCACGGACCTTGTCGCGGGCAATCCATCCACACACACGCTGGCCTCGCTCGGTAATGGTGTAGATCGAGTACTTGGACGGCTGGAAAACGGCATTCGAGTCGGGGAAAGACTTGTCATCCTGGATCATGGTAATCAGGCCATACTTGAGAAACAGCTCGGCAATCAAGCAAGTCTCGCGGCGCTCGATGGTTGTCGAGCAGTCCATCAACCAATCCACGGCACCCTTTCCGGTGAAAGTATTGGCGTAGGACTTGCCGTCGTGCAACTTGCGCTCCCGGGCCATCTTCACACCCACAATGCCGTTGGAGTAGTCGCTTAATGAATCGGAGTCTGAGGTGGAAATGCTGCTCTTGATGTTGGGGCCATCCTGACCGGCGAAACGGCGGAAGATGACCTCGATCGTGGCTCGGTCGTGTGACAGCTTATCAGTGTCGGTGTCTCGCTCGAGGTTCACCAATTGCATCGTGTTCCGCGGTGACTCCAGTACATCCATCACGTGACGAGCGGTGATGCCGTTTCGCTGGCAGAAGCGCTGCAGGATGTTGATGCCCTTCGGAGTGAGCTGGAAGAGTGCGCCTTTGAGAGGGAAAATCGGCAAAGCCTTGCCATCCACCGACTCGATGAAGCGAGCATCGACGAAGCGCTGACACACGGAACGGGCCATCTCCTTGGCCATGGAAAAAGTGGTGGTTGTGGTGGTGGTCACTATGCGCGAGGGGTCCTTGGGGTCGGGCATGCGGTTCGACTGGGAGAACTTGAGCGAACCCAAGTTGTTGATGGCCTCTTCCGAGGTGAAGGTGTGGTCATATCGCGTGAAGCGAACCCGGTGCGAATCCAACTTCAAGCTCACCATCAGGGTGGAGAACAAGTCCATGAAATCCTAATGGTTGTCGTCAGTCACTCAATTGCATTACTTCGGTCTCCACAAGACAATTTCCAAGAACCAAGAAAAAAAACCTACCTTGGTGAAGGGGCGCTCATCTTCGGTCATGCGCAAAAGCCTCGACGACGTTTGATGCATTTTGGGCGCGATCGGCGCAGGGCCGGACTGGCTGGAGCGAGATTCTTGAGGAGGGGTCGGGGCACGCTGAAGAGTCAGGCGGCGTTTGAGAGCAGGCGGATCCGGGGAATAAGGGCGCCAGAGATCGGACAATTGCTCGGTGTCTTCGTCGGATAATGGCGGGGTCAAGGGGTTGGTTGACTTGGATCTGCTCAGGCTGCTGGAGGATGTGGAGGAGTGCAGAGTTGTAGGAGTGCCAATCGTGGACAGACTAGCTAGGGCACTGGAGGTCCTCTGAGCCAAGGCAGCAAAGGAGCGGCGATTGCGTCGGGAAATAGAACCGACGACTGACCCAGTGAAGGTAGATTGTATGGCAGGTTGGGGGTGCGGATCAGTCGCAGGGGTAGTTGAAGAAGGATGGGGAACAACAGAAGGATCAGGAACTGAGAGAGATTCTTCTCTGAGGTGGTTCACGGAAGGTAGGGTTGGCATTGAAGGGAAGGAAGTCTTCTTGGGTGAACCAGACTTCGGGAGGATGGTGAAAAGTGGGTAAGTCAAACAAGACCTGGTACCCACGATTCACAAAAATACAAAACGAAATTCATGAAATGGGCCAAATTTGGAGTGTGGGTGGAACTCCTATAGAGTGTAGTGTGAGGGAGGGGAAGGGGGGGGATGAAAGGAAGGGGGGAATGAGGTTGGGAACTGAAAATTATACACTATAGTTTCCAGTTTTTTTTTTCTTCTTGTTTTTTCCCTTTTAACCCCAAAGAGAATCTAAGGGTATGGAGAAAAAAAGAAAATAAAAAATAAAAAAGGGGAAGAAAAAAAACCAAGGGGGCAAAGAGAGAGAAAATAAGGCGGGTCTAAGCAAGAACAAAGAAAGGGAGGGAAAAAAAAAAACGATTGTGATATTTCCCTCTCACCCCTTGTGAAGAATTACAGCCATTCGGCCTGTCATCCATGACCCACAGCCCACGCGTGAGTCCAACCGGAAAGAGTTTGGCGTGCTGCACCCAAACAACGTGGGCCAAGGGAAGGGATTGCCTCATGGTAAAGATCGGTGGGTTCTTTGTTTCGGGCCTGAATCTGCAACGGGATACCCGTACGGTAAGTAATCTTTTTTTCTTTTCTGTTTTTCTTTTTGTCCCTACAAGTACTGTACTTGGATATTGTCTAGACCTATGGTCAGAAATTCTCCCTTTTCTGTCCTGGAACATAGACCCTATGGCCATTTGGGAGCGATTCACGATAGCGTAGTGTTTGACAATTTCAGCAGTAGCTAAGTCGATGATTTCACCATCCACCAAGGCCATTTGGACCCAACCGTACACGATCCAAGGATACACGAGACCGAACACATCCGCTTGAAAAGATCGGTGGGTAACGGTATTACGGCTGTAATGATCTTCGTTTCAGTCAGTCGAAAGGGCTGAGTCGGAAATCCCCCCCTTTTGTGCAACCGACTCTCTTCGATCGGGGATAGCGGCAACCGATGTGGGAAGTGGCCTCCTATCACATAATCATACGCCGCATGTCATTGGGGCACTACGGCGATACCGGCCTCCACTCCTCTCCGTACCGTCTTTTTTCTCGGCCCCCTGGACCGATGAGGGAAATGCGGGTTTTCGAATACTCAAGCTTGCCATGCCCACGTGGGAATCCCTCGCCCCAGTACTGTCGGGAACCTTATCGGGTGGTGGCGAGTACTTCCTTCGATCCGACTGTTTTTTGAAGCCATTAACTATCCGGAGTCTGATCTTCTCGGGGAATTCCGGTCTTCGTCCTTCCCTTCGGAGGATTCTTTCTACGGAAGAGTCTTGCTGCCACCACCGGACCGGTATGATGCCGCGACAAGACTCAAGGTGGGGGAAGGAGAGAGGGGGGGGGGGTTTGTGGCATCCCATGTTTTCACAGATAATCGTCCACAACTCTGATTTGAAGTGGGGCCAGGTGCCGCTTCATCGTGCTGTGCCATAGTCTTGAAAGGAGTGCTTGAGTCACCAGCGCTTCGTGTTTCGAAATGGACGATGAGGGGGCAATTGGAGTCGTGGCGTGGGGTTCCTTCCACGGACTTTCCAGGCGCCTTCGTGAGTCCCATGTGGTCCACGTGGACACACGTGGAGTCTGAGCGCCTGAGGCTCCGAATGATTGGAGTGCGGCTGTTTTGTACTTCACAAACGGTTTGTTTCAAGTCCCCAGCCCCCTCCTCCTTACTGGTCTAGAGAGGGAAAAGAAGATTCGAAGGAAGACGGCGCACAGACTAGCTGAACTAGAGCCATACGAACTGGCCTGTCAAATGGCCCCCTGTTCATATCACTTCCCTGGCTCCGTATACACGGGATCCCAAAATTGGTTTTTGTCGATCAGCCCTAATCGTGTACACAGAAATACATACACAGTCACGTATTGGTGGTTTAGCCTCAATTGCGCCATTCTTAATCACTCTTCTGGTCTGTCTAGTCAGTCTCCACATTTCTATCATTCTTCCGAGCTGAGCTCGGAAAAACTTGGCACGAACCTCTTTTCCGGATAGAATAGCTCACTGACAGACACGTCAGGCCGGATCCTCCGAGGCAGTGCTTACGAGGCCGGCCAGCCAGCTCGGGGAGAGTGTCAGTGCGAGCTCGTCCGCCAGGGCCCGACGAGTGGCAGCATTGGTTAGCGAGCATGTCCGCCCCAGCCAATTGCGGTGCGCAATTGTATACTCGTCGACCTCACGGGGGCGTTCGGATGTTCCGGCTTCAAGATTGTTCCAAGATCGACGGTTGATGTGATACATCAACCATCCTTGAGATCTATCGAATTTCCACGTGGACTGGGGTTAGACCTGTAGTTCGATCGCGCAGGCTAGAAGATGCGAGTAAGAGAATTATTCTTGTGCACCGCGATGCATGGTCAGCCCCGCGCACAAAATAGACATTTTATATATCCGGAGGCTGAGGGGCCGAACGGCCGAAATGGGGGCCATCAGCCTTGCGAGTCCAGTCACAATCGACAAGACTAGCGATCGGTGCCCGAAAGCAGAGGCTCTGACACGAGACTAGGAGCTGTCAAATAAGCAAACCAAAAGTTTAGCTCGAGTGAAAACAAACCGAAGAACGGCAAGGTACGCGGATGAGCGAAACGAATCCGGCAAGTCAACCGTCGCTTCGTTCCGCTGACCTAACCGTTATCGCGCATCGTAAAATAAGAAGCGCCAGGACGATTACGGAGAATTCTCCATGCACCGGAATTGCGGTCAGACGCTCAACGGCAGAGTCCAAAGCCAAAGACCCAGTGATCCTCGTATGCTGATCCGCTATTTCCGAACGAGTCTGGTTAGTGTAATGGATCTGCCTTTGGTGCTAATGGTTATAATGGTATTGTAACCTTAGTTGTATCGATGATCCCTGACCGCCACGCGACGAAGGATTCATGCAGGCCACCTATGTATATTGCACATCCACTCGAATATTGGAAAGTTCCATGGTTCCAGATGCTAGATTATAGACAGCCTATAGGCAGCCATGTGGATAGTCAGAAATAGTTTCTTTCTACGTTCCAAGATTGTCGCCCTCGCGTGGCCCCCGGCTGGATCCCTATCAAAACCTTACGTGTCCAGAGTTGGGTTATGAGACGATGCGAACAGACCCTTGCGCCCATCGCCCGCACTATGCTTCGCTTTGTGAAACTTGGGGAGATCGTCGTTCTCGACCGTGATTCGACACCCCATGCTGAACCTTGTGTATCCCCAACTAACCACGTCCGTATGGGATTAGAGACACAAAGACCCCGGTAACCCCATCCCGACCAGTCGCAGCGCCGCTTTCCTACAGTGCTATTGTATGCACTACACTGTCGGAATGTTTTTCGATTAACCGATATGAAGGTGCAAATCGTTGCAGATTTGAGTGGCACTAATGATCCGGCTGGCCACCCGGAACGTGGCTTCGGCTGTTTTCAACGATCTTTTAGCTCCGTGGCTGCGCTAAACTCGATTTTCGTCTATTTCAACCACTGCCGGCCTGGTGGCTGGCGGATGCCCTATCTTTGGGAGCACTCTTCGATCCCACCCATTTGTCACCGCGGCCTAGAACCAGCCATCAGCACAAGTTGTAGCGAGCAGCCCCTGAATACCAAAGTCTATACTCGTACTCCATAGCTCGCCCTACGCAATAGGCTCCGCCACCCCGGGCACGAAGGCCCCCTTCACCCACCTGGCTTTTCCCGCGTACAAATGATACGAAGGCGAGCGGTGATGTGGGGAGTTACACCACGTGGAATCGCGGGTCGACTATCTGCCTAGACCGAGTTCGGTAGAGATCAGAAGCAGCCCCATGAGTTTAGACCTCCCCGTATTGCCTGCCATGTGGCTTGCTCGGCGACCACTAACTCCGCGCCAGCTCCGAACGCCGAGCAGGGATTCTCAGTGAAAGCCTCAGAAAAGGGGCTTTACCGTCAGGGCCTGGTAGAGCCTCAATCGACTTGGGCCCCCGGGGAGATCTTGCCCGTATGGGGTAATGGAACACTTACGGCAAGGCTGGCCCCCTAAAACGCCCCAAGCGCAGCGAGGCTGCTGACGACTAATAGATACAGTAGTTCATCCTTGCAGAAGCCGACGGGTATCACATAGACTCCGCCGTAGAATTGTCTCAGGCACCGTTTGCTCAGTCCTAGAACTCTGCAGGCAGTCCACCGGTCGATGATCGCTTAGGGGGCCCCGGCCGAAAGGACCGTAACAAACGGAGATCTGTCGGGACGATCCGCAACCGTAATAACGGAAACCGTCAATACGGCGTAACAAACCGTTCACTCGAGATACGGGGTTCCACCAGGCTTACTCGATATAGACATAGCGTGCGAGGTGCTCAGTAGATCACGTCATAGACTCACCAATGATCCTATCGCGGGGGATGCGGAGTCTACACCCGGAAAAACACAATTTGTGCATGATTTTTCGGTCCCTTTCTTTTTCTCTGATATCATTTTTCAGGAGAGAAAATTTCCACCAGGAGAGATTTTTGATTCATGGCGACTGAAACGGGGTCAGTGTCTGACTCGTTCAAACGGAGAAGTCCGCGCGTGACTAATCTCGGCGCTAGAACCCTTCTAGAAGGATTCTGGAAACACCGAAGAACCCACTAGCGAATCTCGTGTTCTGCGAGGACCGGCTCCGCTGGAAAAGGAGATTGCTCCTTTGTGGGCGTTCAGGGGGTTCGTGTTCGCATCTTCCGTAGTGAGACAAATGCCTCCGATGAAATTTGGGCTTGGGTTCCTGAGTCCATTTTTGAGGTCCGCATAATCAAGCCAGGCTTGGCAGCACTGCGGAGAGTGGAGTCGGAGAATTGGGAGATGTTACCCTGAAATTGTTGATCAGGGATACTTTCGGAGATTGCATTTCCGACGCGCGATGTGACTCTGAGATATAAAGTTACTTTTAGACTCACGAGGTCGAATTTTGCGACTTGAATACACCGTACTCTTCACCGGAAACTTGGGGACTCCCCACCACCATCAAGTAAATTACACCACACGGGAAACGGTCCACGTGGCAGATGATCTGCAGAAAAACTCCGTGACAGTCGTGGTCTGGGCAAGAGGGGGGATCCAAGCCGGTTCTGCTGCAACTAGCGATGCCCGGCGAAGATCGTGATTAATTTGCATTGATGACTTGCTTTAGAAACGCGGCGGGTCTCTCAATCTCGGAAGGCTTCTCATTTCTGCATGACAGCCTTTAATTTACTCTCTCGATCTAGTAAAGTATACTGGAGATAGTTAAGCTGTTGTCTCTGATCCGCCCACTTGACATGCTGATGAGCGGCATTCATTGGTCGATCCAATTCGCTCGGTGTTTCGTAGCTGCACGTTGCTGTGTGCTGACATGCTTAGTTGAGAATAGTCACGGTCGCCTATTTTTGGGGGCCGAGATGAGCTCCAACCTTCGTCCACCCTGAGGTATCCGAAGGATACCACCGATACCGTATCGGAAGACGGCGATCGTCAATGTTTCATCTCTCGGGGATTTACTGCGGCGGCAACTAGCATACGGTCGACACCAGACTGGGTATGAGATTTCGCCGAGAAATCGCCCTTCTATAAGGTTCCTGTCTGTTGACGTACTCTACTCCCATGGAACGGAGCTGCATGACAGCGCCAAGTATGCAGTCTCGACTTGGCATCTTCACGGCTTCTTGCTGAAACACCCTTACCAACATCTTCCCGAAACAGTTGCTCTAGATAACCCTGACGTCCTGACGTCCAGCATGGGCCGTGACCAGCCTTATCCTAGCGTAAACCCTACTTACTCATCATGCTCGGTGATATGACGGAGCCGAAAGGGTGCAGGGTGCGGGTGATGGAGTGATCGTCGTCCGACATCAAACCCACGGCCATCCACTATGGATACCGTCATCCCAGAAAATGGACCCCTCATCCCTTGACCCCTCAACCGGACTGAGATCGGGTCAAATTCAAAAGAGAAGGCGCAGCTCTGATCCGAAGCTTTCCCAGCTTCGGCTCGCAATAATCCTCCGAATGAACCCCCGGTCTTCGTGCCGTCATTGTGGGTAGACTTCACACCAGCCCATTGGCCCAAAGGAGAAGCGGGGAGACGATCATCAAACCGTCTCTTCACTACCATCCACTAATATCCCAAAAGTGACATTTGGAGTAAAGGCGAAAACGAAGGCAAAACGGGAAAACGGTAAAACACATCACCCATGGGTTGGGGTCACTTTTAGTTGCAGCTCGCGTTGGCCGCCGGATATGCAACTACGGTTTCCAGCCCCCTGGTGCGTTTCGGTCTGGTACTTTTACACCTTTCTCATTGCCCGGGATTTCGAAGCATACTTTGGTATTAATAATACCTTCGGTCGTTGCATGGACCGAGAAAGCCGTGCACTATCGATGCGGGCATATGCTGCCCACAGGCTTCACGTCTGGGATGCCCCGGGTTGCACAGGCACAGATTGAGTTTTGGTTTAGAAATTCGAATGGCCCGTTCACTCCCAGACGGGGCCATGCATTTCGATTACCCTATTCCCTATGGCCGTGCTACCCCGAATGCAATCTCGACCGAATCTCCTCGGACCTCAAGTTACGGTCCGGTCTCCTTCTCAAGGGGTAGACTCTTCCCTCAAGCCAGGAAGGAAACCGGGCTACGGCAGCGGGCCATTTCTTGCTAAACCCCGAACCACCAGATCTGCGGGACTGCAGCACTCGGATGGATTTGCAATGGTATTTAGCCACAGCGAAAGGTCGCCCATCCGGAGCTGTGGATCACTCAACAGCCATGCGAGTAGTGCAGAACTGTGGAGTCGAGCTTGTGGAGGCCCGAGCAACGGAGAACCATTTTCCCGTCCAACAACAGCGCAAGACACACACCCCAACCAATTCTTCACGGCCACTAGACGCCTGGGGTTATAAAGCGACGTGGTGGCCGAAACGGGGAGGCGTGCAATGGCAAACCCGGAATTCAAACTTGGAAAAGCCGAAGCATTGACCCCCTAGGAAACTAACCCCGTCAAGAGGTCAGAAGAGCCCAGGCCGTGTCTGGGAACCACATGAGAAGATCCTGCATATTTCGCATGGTACCCCAGCAATCGGCGTGCTGCATGTGCAGTAATATGCTCAGTTCGCCAAAACAGACACCCCTGCCTCGTCTTTTCCCGTTACGGGCATCACCGCGAGAACTTGCGACATGCCTTTCGACGTGTCACTTTTGACACATGGCGTACAGTGCATGCCGCGTACCTGTGTACCAATCACCGGCTTTGGGATTGGTGTGGCGAAAACGATGGCAGGTCGATGAAGAGGTCTGTCGGTGGTTGAGATTGGGGTATGGTTATGCTCCCTGCCGGTAGCCATGGTCTCGAGATGGGTCCGGGGAGGAGGTCTAGGTAGTTACCCATGGATAAGAACCCTGTGGAGTATTTGTTTGCTCTTATCTCCATGTTATCGCCTGTATCACCACTTGGGGGACCTGGACTCCCGAATAGTCCCAAATAGTTCCATCTACAACCCCAGTCCAAAACATCAAACCCAGCAGAACAAAACAAAATCTGAAACCTTGTCATCTATACCCCGAATATTGGAAAACACGGCACGATGCAGGGAGCCAAAGGCAAGGGCCCGCGCCATTGATCAGGCCCAGGGATAGTGTGATATCACCGCCAATCTAAAATCTAGCACGTCCAGCAACGGCCACGCGACCAACCAGAAACGATCGACAGCCACAGGTGACTTGGCCACCAAGATCGAGCCTAGCGTTTCGAGCCAATGCTTAAAAGAGGTGGGGACGAGTGTTGTTCAGGTGTCTAATAGGTCGGCGTGCCTTTCCAAAGTTGTGATAAATATGTGGCGTGCGACCGATTGGACGGGGGGTTTGGCCGTGTGGCACAGTTTTGAACCCGGATTTCATTGGCGCTTTCTCAATTTTGGTTTGTGTTTTGTCCTCTGGTTAGGAAATGCTTGAATTGGAAGCTAGTTACTAGTTCCAAGGGTCAATCGAGGGGCGAACGAAGTCTGGAACCACCTTATATATAGATGATTATTCCAAGGTTAAGTCTGCCTAACGGGGATGAATATAGTATCGAGCCCCGATATATTTTATTTCCATTATCATTGAGGAGCGGCAGATAATGCATACCGAGTAAATGCAGATGTGGAGCGAAAAAATGTCGTTGACGATTACACCGGACTCATCAACCATCCCGCCACCACTGACCCAACGAACTCTTCGATCCAGCCAGCTCAACAACCTCCTCGAAGCTAATCTCCACACGGAACATCTGCCCATCAGCAGTACCATTTCCACCTCCAACAGGAGTGACAAGTCCCCACGTAACCAACTTTTCCCAAGATTCGCGCGCCACATCGCGCCCCCAGACGCGGCCAGGCGTGGCAGCCGCGCCGGACACAGACGCAGAAACCTTGGCGGACGTGAGTAGACGCACGTATTCTGCATACGCGGCTGGGAAGGAGAGTGCAAGCGGTGCCAGGCTTTGTGCTTGCCCGTCGTTGCCCGGGTCGAATAGAGCTGCTAGGCGAGTAGCGGCAAGCAATAGGGCCAACGGTAGCGAGGAAGGGCTCGATGAGGAAGTTGCGAATGGGAGTGGGGCTGGGTCGGGGCAAGTGAGGGATTGTGAGGCAAAGCTCTTCGGGGTTGGGATTTGGAACGTAGGTTCGTCGGTGGCCTGTGTGCTGAGGTGTAGTTCGCTGATAGGGAGGAGAGCGCTGGTGAGGAAGTCCTTGGGGGTTTTGGTCTGGTAGTATATTCTCTTAAGATGGAATTGGAAGTCTTTGTCGTCCCACAGATGCTAGAAGGTGTCAGTTATATCGATTACTGGTGGACTGGGAAAGAATCACGTACCTTCAGGTATACCTTCCATCCCTCGAGCAAGGTCTTCCAACCGTCAGATTCTACGATAGCATGTCTGTCGTCGGGAGGACCTGCAAGCTGCAGTGCTTCGCTCTCATCGAGATCCAGGCTCGCCATACAAATCTCTGAGAAGATCTCGAAAGTCCTAGGAAGTGGAACGTAGACGTAGCGGTGGCTGAATCGACTCTTGACTCGCTTTTCCAACATCTCAGTCACGTCAACCTTGGTGGTCAACCCGATCACAGCGATGGGAGCTTTTCGTGCTTGGGCAATATCAAACAAGTTGTACAGCAAAGTCTGGCGCGGGTGGGTGACAAACAAATCGAACTCATCCAAGAGGATTACGATTGATTTGGCTGCTGTCACTCCTTCTGCATTCCCAGAAGCGCCGAACAACTCCTCCGGATGGGAGAGAAGGGCCAAGAGGGTCGCCATCGTATCAGCATAGGAACTGACCTTGGCAGTGTCGTCCTCGGTATGGGTCTCACGACCAAGCTGGCGCCACATCTCTCGAAGGGCCAAACGATCATCTGTGTGCAGGAAGCCATTCAGACGAACGACGTGGAAGTCGTTGCCATGATCCTTTGCGAGAGATGAGATGATTGTTTCCACCATTGCTGTCTTTCCACAGCCCCGCGATCCAAGAAGAAGCATCGAATTACCTTCCCCAACGGTAACTGTCTGCTCGATCAAGTGGTTGACCTTGGCGTATTCACTCTCAACGCCTTTGAGCGGGATTCGTTGTTTTCCGGAGAGTTTCTCGAGGAGGGCAGTTGTAAGGACGCGCATTTCATACTGAAGCCCACCTTGACAGAGAGCTTGCAGTTTCTCGACATATTCAGGAGCCGGTTCAACCGTCTCGGCAACTTCATGAGTCTCTTGGGTTTGAAGGTCCTGCTGCAATTGCATGGCAACAAGGTCATCCAGGCCATCATTGTATACTTCCGCTGAAGGAGACAATTCATTTTCCGGTTCTCCATTGTTCACACCGTTCGTCCTGGGTCTGGCAGCACTCCTCCTAGATCTGGTCCTTGCAACTGAAGCAGTCGGCTTCGGGGACTGCTCGTCAAGGTCCATTTCTTCGTCATCCACAGACTCCCGCTTCGGCTTCTGTGCGCTTCTTGCTCCGCGAGCGCTACGAGGTGTTGCAGCCGCTCTGCGTGCGGAAGATGGCGCCGCGACATCACCCTCTAATCTGTGGGGTGCTTTGCGCTGTCGTCCACTTGACCGGGTACCGCCTCTCGAAGGAGTCTCTGTACCATTTCCCTGGTTTGTTTCCTTTTGCTCCAACCCTTCTGGCACGTCCTTATTTCCACCCCGAGTGGATCGACGTCGATTCGCTGATTTCCGGGGCGCGGGATAATCTTGGTCGTCCTCGGAATCTTCGGCGGCTGGGGATGATGGGACCGAATAGATGTCATCTCCGTCCATTTCAATGTCTCCATCTTCATCCTGAGATGGCTCTTCGGAGACTCTTCTTCGCTTCGATGCGCGAGGGTCCCTCATGATTGCGATTCGTCGTGTTGCGCCGGGGGTGTCTAGAAGATATGGGCAGGGGCGAGGTGTGCTGCCGGCTGTAAACCGAGTTCATGAGATGTGTGTCTGGTGAGACGAGGGTCCAATTCGGGTTTACCACCGCCCCAGTAAGCGATACCGAGCTCGGCACTGTCCGATCACGCTTGTGTACGTCGAAAAAGGGACGTTATGACAGGGAGCGCAGAGACAGAATTGAAGGGAATCGTCTTGAATATAGGACAGCTAATGTGAACATAGGCGCCGAGAGTCCCGTTCAGTCTCGAGGAGAGTCGTGGGTCGTGAGGCTAATGGTAGGGGCAGCTGTTGACCGTTCGGCAACAAATCGACATCTCCGGGTTTCTCGCCTGAGGCCGCCAACGCGTGACGCGAAGTCAGGTGCACGAGTCGCCATGTCGGATATCGTCTTCTCCAAGGCTTGCTTCGTAGATGAAACAATGGTTGTTATCATGAGATCAAGGGTATTGATCTGTCAATCTTCTAAGTTTGGAAATAAAGTGGCATTCTTCATGTTCGCGGCTGGTAACGCTGAAGATCATTCACAAGTACCTTGTAGATAGTTTCACAATCCACGGATATAAAAAATGAAAAAAGGATAATAAACCGGAATCGGAAAATCTCACCCTGATACCGTCTTATCAAAGACCCCAATTTCGACGTGCACGAACGTGGCCGCGCGACACTCCGACAAAGCATCGGCAGGGTCGAAGCCGAGGTCCAAGTCGGAGTTGCGCCTGTGGGGTGCAACTGCTTGTAAGAGACCTTTGGAACTAACTTTCCAACCTCTTCAAAGCCTCTCCAAGATACCAATTTCCTTTCTTCATTTCTATTTCATTTCATTTCGCTCTCTCAAACGTCATGTCCGAACACGCAATTAAGCCGCCGGCGCGACAAATGGACGAGTTCGAAGAGCTCGTCTACGAGTATACGACCCGAATGGGCCTGGGCAACGAAGAGGTACGCTTCGAGTCAGCGACTAGCTTCGCACCATCACAAATATCGTTAAGATTCATGGCTAACTTCCATCCAGCACTGGGACGTCGACGCGCGCAGCTGCAACCTGCGCTTCGAATCCGCAACCCGCGGCCCGCCGGCTAAGGTCTCCTTCCTCATCAACATCACCCCGGCTCTCAGCAACTACATGGGCAACCTGCACGGTGGTTGTGCTGCGACACTGATCGATGTTCTTTCTACGACGATCCTGTTGGGAGTTTCGGAGCCGGGGAAGTTCTCTCTCGGCGGTGTAAGCCGCAATCTCAAGGTGACCTACTTGCGCCCTGTGCCGACGGGCATGGAGGCGCGGATAGTTTGTGAGCTGATTCATGCCGGGAAGCGCTTGGCACTGCTACGGGCGGAGATTCAAAAGGCGGAGACTGGCGACGTATGCGTGGTTGGGGAGCATGAGAAGGCGAATACAGACCCAGAGGAGAACCAGAGGATTTAGATTCAATGGAGAGTTGGATAAGACAGGCTTTAGCGTTGTACATAGAACGTTGTCTTTTTGATACTTGCGCCAATATAAAGAACTACGGTTGTACCTTGAATGACAGACAGGTATATTGCGCTTGCTACCTCCTGGTTTGATCTGACAGCAGCTGGTGCTCAGGAGCGGAAAAGAAGAACGACAGAGCATCAAACATGTCCAAGAGAAATATAATCAACCAGCATCTAGACAGCGATAGATCAATTTGTAAGGCTTCTTTGCCCCTTTACTCCTGAGCAAGCTGCTGGTCCTCCCGGAGTCCCTCAACCTTAAGCTCCTCGCCGGCCGCACGACGGTACATGTCTCTCACGTCATCTGGAAAATGATGTTAGTAACGGGTCAAGTTCGGGAACGGTGTGAAAGACTTACAGGTTGTGGTTTCGAAGTGGGATGTGGCATCGTAGCTCTTGGAGATGAAAATGTTGTCCTTTTCGCCGCTCTCCAGTGGCTCATAGATCGGGATCGGGGGACCCATGAACTTCTCCTCGATCTCGCCCAGGCGTTCAAAGCCGGGCTCGAGTTCAAGGTGGTGATTGGCATCCTTCTCGGCAATGGTTGAAACGATAGCAATGTAGTAGCCCTTGGGGCAGACGTTGTGCGCGGATGAGACCATCGCGATGTAGACGTCTACAGATATTAGTGGCTGCTCATTATATCCTTGCTCGCCGCGAACATACCGTGCTTTCGTCCAACCTGAGACTGCGGGATGATCAACTGCAGCGAGTCGCTGCCGTCAGTCTTGTCAATGGGGTGTTTCAGGATACAGATAGCCTTGATCAGGTATCCGCTGACCCGGACCTTGCCAGGGAAGTAGGAAGGATCGGCAATAATCTTCTTCGTTTTAGTCTCAAACTTCATGGCGTCCGACTGGTCATCGCGGTCTTTCATGGTAGCCTTGATGCCGGACACCTTGCCGCTGTCATCGTACAGCACCTCGTCGATATCGGTGTTGAGCATGTAGGTGCCACCGTAAATGGCCGACAAACGAGCGAAACCCTGGGGAAGCTCACCCAAGCCGTAGAGAGGGTAGATGTAGGGCGACTTGCCGTAGCGAGCCATAGAGTTGACGTACAGGCGGATGCGGTTGATAGCCTCGACAGCCATGCCGGGCTTGGAGATGTATTCATCCTCTGGGAACAGGGCCATGGAGTGGCCAACAAAGTCACGAGTGTTCTCCTCGAGGCCGAACTTGTCATAAACCTCCTTCATGGTGCAAGAACCGATGTTCAGGCCTAGACTGGGTTAGCCATCATCTCCATGGTCGTCAAGATCTACTATCACGCACCCAGGTGGGTCGCCGAGTCCTCCTCCTTGAACTCTCCAACCCATTCGAGGAACTTCTTGGCCCGACGCTTCTCGAAAAGACCCATCAGGGAAGAGCGCAGAGCCTCACCCGCATCGGAGGGCACCTTGGCCACGGTCGCCTTGGGGCCCTTGCCCTGTTGGACATAGCTGCCAGCGATCTGCTTGAACTCCAGGTATCGCGTCACGTCGGTGGAAACCAAAATGTTTGTCAACTCGCCGTTGGCCATCAGCAGCTTGGGGACCAAGTCGATGTTCCAGTCGTTGACCCGTCCGTACTTCTTCCAGGGCTCCTCGCCGGGGGCAACATTGCGGTACTTCTTGAACAACTGCGGAGATGGTTAGCAGAAGACATCGTCGATGGATCAGTAGGCGTACTGTCTCAATGTTCACGGAGGCGGCCTCACTGGGATCATTGTTAGCTATTTCGGCCCGGGTGCAGCTGTGGGGAGCTCTGTTGGTCTGCATACCCTCCATAGTGGTCATTGCGATCGATGTGGAGGACCTTGTTACCCTTCACACTCAGAACACTGGAATATAGAAGGTTAGAGAGGAAGTATTGATAGCATAGGTTTTGAGAGCTCCTTACCCAGACAACACGCACTCGGTCAGGCCTGGGGGGTGAAGTCAGTATTCGGTGCAGTGGAATGGCGGGGTAGCAACAAACCGGTGCCCAGCACCACGACATCGTACTCGGGCGCAATCTCATCCATGGCGGATATAGCAGAGAAAAGAACAGGTATGATAGGAGAAAGGGAAGGCTGATGCCGGAAGCAAGTGGAAAAGAAAGAAGGTTCTCCTTGGACTCCCCGCGGATCAACGAAGCGGTAAGAAGGGAGACTATTTGACGGATCCGCCACTAGTGAGTTACCTCAGTGACCAAACACTCCGATTTCTCTTTATTTTCCTCCCCTTGATTTGCATCCACTCCCCCTTTAAATTGATATCGGTTCTACATTCGTTTCTAAGTAATAGCCCTTTGAAATGACCTACGGATGGACTACATCATAATGATTACCGTGGGGGAAAAAAGGCATTCCAAACCTTCGTTAGATAATTTACATGCAACAGAACTATGAAAAAAAAGGAGCAAAACTGGACTATGCTACAAGATTCGAGAGGGGAACCCCACGCCCTCGTTCAAGGCTTCGGGGGGAAGCTCTCCACAGGCTCCTCCTCGAGTGCATCTTCATGCTGTGGGCGATAGTTCTTGGTGTAGTACTCATGCTTAGCGTCTTCCCAGGCGTACCAACGCTCACGCAGAACGTGCTTGATGCTCTTCTGAGTGATTTGGATCTAGTCAAGGAATGAAATGTCAGCACATCTCCGGAACAATCGTTCGAGGAAAGTTGGAATCGAGAGTCACTATCCGACAGGAAAAACACCACAACCGCTGGTGGATTTCTCCAGCAAGCCAAATATGTGTATTGAGCGATGCTTTAGACAAGCAGGGAGCAAACTTACCGCACGATCACGCTCATTGGCCTCGTGGGCACCGAAACCAGCCTTCAGACGCTCTCTCTCCAAGTTGGTAGTCGCAATGCGGTTGCGCTCCTTGACGCAAACCCACCACAGCTTGTGCAGGTCTTCCCAGCTCTTTTCGCGCAGTTCTTGGATGGCCCATGGGCGACCTAGTGTGACGGGGTCAGCGCAATTCACGTGTGATAATGGGTATATATTATGACCCGGGAGGCGTTCCACTCACCAAAGTCCATGTCAAATTCGGGGACGCTCATTGCCTGGCGGGACTTAGGGAAGAAGCCCCAGAGTCCGTGATCGGGGGTTTGCGGTAGCGGCTGCATATCTGCGGGCGACACGGGCTTGGGCAAGGGGTATTTCGATGCGCTCAGTTTGAATCTTGTACCGGTACGGTGGATGGCCGACACGCCGCGGGTTCTATTCATGTCGCGTCCACGGCCAGCGGCGACGGGAGTCGTAGAGAAGCTCGAGGACTGAGGGGATCGGGTCATCGAGAAATGGAGGGAGGGTGCCAGGTATGGAGGTGGCAATTCGGCCACAAGGCCCCCATATTGGGCCAAACGGGCAATGGACGGCCGATGCATGGTGGTGCTCTGTCGTTGCAGGAGGCCGAGTTGGCGCTGTCTTTTTTTCGGGATCGAAGGCGGATGGTCACGTGCGCGTCTGGCGGCAAATCGAAGCCGCTCTTCACTTTAAAGTTGAAAGAAAGAGAAGGTGCTCTTCTGGCTGGACTTTTTGATAGTTCGGCCTTTCTTTTTTTTTTCCCCCTTTGGGACGTTCTTCTTACTTGTTTATTCTACATGGTCACTTTGTCGGTCACAACTCAACGTGAGCTTGCGCACCCACTAGCATCCGCGCGCCTATTCGCCCAATCGAGTCACTCCACCTCCGGGCGGAGCAGCGCCGCATCAAGTACGGTCGAAAGGGCCTTTCTGGACTGCGATCTCTTCACGAATTCTTACTCGGCTGGTACTTGATTGATCTTTGCGCTCGACTGACCTCAGAGTCTCTCTGAGTTATTCTTACTCAACTGATCCTTGACCCTCCCATTATGAATAGGCCAGGTTCGTCATTTTCTTCCCCCTCCCGGGCCCTTGCCCGGCCTGTCTCCGGCCACAAGAGAATGCGTTAGATCCAAGTCGTGTCTCTGCTGCAGGATTGGCCTCAAACGACGGATATATATTCCCCGAATACGTGGTCGAAGGGGCTTCGTGCTCCAATGGCATCCGGGGTGCAGATAGTTCCCTCATTTGCGACCGAGACATTTTTGCGAGGATCTACCCAAACATTCTTGCGTTGGCCCAAGGCATGGGCACTCTGATATGAGAAAGTGAAGATCATACTGACTCATTGTGCTCGCGTGTTAGGACCAGGCCCGCAGCCGCTACGAGGCATGTCCGGATTCCCCGCGCCACAGCAAGCACAGGCTCGAAATGCCACATTGGCTTCAACACGATTGCCAAACGGAAAATTGGGTACGAGCACTTCGCCAGCCGACTGAGGTTCATGATTCGAAGATAAAGATTGGAGGCTAATACTCGGGCTCTACGCCTGCAGGTGGCGCAGCGAATTGGAACTTCAATCTTCCCGTCAGCGGAGCCTCCACTCTACAAACCAACCAGCAGCGCACCATGGGGTCTATGGGCAGCTTTGCGCAAAGCCTTGGGGGCTCCCAGCCGGCAACGCCGTTAGACATGTCGTACGTGACTCGATACTGATCGTATCAATTGATCCATCTTGCTCGGAGTTGGCCGAGTTCGAATTGACATCTCAAGAGCTAACAGCGACGATGATTCTAGTGAATTCCCTAGCCTTTCAGGCGCGCCGCAGCAATCACAGTCTCAGAACCCGGGGCAGCTCGTGTGGGCCAATGCAAGCCAACGAGCTGCACAGCACACACCCGTTCAGAGACAACAGCCTCCTCCTCCGTCGCAAACCCCATCTCGAGCCTCTCAAACCCAGTCGCACCCTGCACAGCAACAGTCTCAACCTCCTCATGACGACATGTTCCCCTCCGGGGCTCAATTCGCCAATCGTCTAGACGATTTCAGGAATGGTGGCCAGGGCATCAGTAGTCAGCTAGGGGCGGGCAGTCAGCCCCAGACAGGCAACATCGACGAGTTCCCTCCTTTGGGTCGCAATGTTGCCGCCGAGCTAGGCCAGGACCGCCGAACCTCTCTGATGCAGAATGCGGGTTTTGGAAGCTACAATTCTAGTAAGACAGTTGCAGCGAAAGCGACCGAAAGCCGGAACGAATGGCTAACACGGTATCCAGGTATTGGAACATCGCGATCGCCTGTTAACCAGGGACCTAATGGTGTGTTGGGGCAGGAGAAAGAAGTAGGTAGATCGGCGATCCTGTTCCAGGCCCCGCACTCACCGACACCACAGGACTTGAACAACACCCTCATGTCGGGTCAACGCAACTTCAGCGATCCGCAACAACAATTGCAGCAAAGGCAGCAGCAGGCTACTGAGGGGCAAGAGGTTTCCGGCGGCGCCCAAAGTGCGGAGCAGCCGCCTCTCGCACAGATGAATGAGCTAGATCGGTTCGGACTGGCCGGACTTCTACGCATGATTCACAGCGAGAGCCCTGACGTGGCTGGCCTCGCTGTTGGACAAGACTTGATGACCCTCGGTTTGGACTTGAATCAGCCCGAGTATGCATTCATTCCTTGTCACCCCGTCTTATGCGATTCCCGCTAACATTATTACACCGTAGGCCTCTGCACACTTCGTTTGCCTCGCCATTCGTATCTTCCATGTCCGCCGTACCTTTGGAACAGGACTTCTCCTTGCCGTCTTGCTACAATGTCGCCAATATTCAGCCCCTTCAGTCCCGAATCCCCGGATTCAGCGACGAGACGCTCTTCTACATCTTCTACAGCATGCCTCGAGACATCATGCAAGAGCTGGTCGCAGAGGAATTGATGGGTCGCAAATGGCGTTACCACAAGCTAGAGCGCTGCTGGTTGACCCGCGATGAGACGTATCCGGGCCCGGTCGATGTCGAGCGCGGCGTAAGTGAGCGTGGAGTCTATCTTCTTTGGGACCCCGCTAGCTGGAAGAAGATTCGGGTATGTGAATCACACAACCGACAAAGAAATAACATACTGACTGACTGCGACAGCGCGAGTTTATTCTGCGATATGAGGATTTGGACAACCGGCTCGACCCCAACCGAAGCATGAGCCGTCCAGTTGGTCCGACACACGCTTCATGAGTTGATATCTATGAAGCCGAGTTAAGGCGTGGCGAAACTGATTTAGGTAATCAGCAATGGCGTTTGGCTTCATGGTTTCTGTAACGTGTTCCGAGGGTGGCCGATAGTACAGTGCAGTCGGGATCTGGGCGCGTTGATTTATCGGAGAATCTGAATGGGTTATACGGGAAACCAAGATATGATCTTACAATCAAATGGCCTTTATGACCTTGCATTTCCAGCATCTTATTATCTCGTCTCCTAGACCTCATCAGCTTCATAATTGACCTGCAACTTTAACAAAGAGATAACAATGGTCAGATATCAACTGCTTGTACTCAGTCTCATGAAACTCGGCCATGATTGTGAACAAGACAGCCTATTTGAAACATTCCCAATCTTTTTTATTTATTTATTTTTATTTTTTTAAAAAAAGAAACATCCAAAAGCACAGCCAAATAGTATGCGACGAGTGAGTTTAGATGTTTTATACAACCTACTATCCATATACTTTCTTCACCGTTCTTAACTGCGGTTTCTTACTGCCGGGCACTGGCCATACACTAAGGGCAAGAGAACAAAACCTAGGACTACTCGCCTTGCTCTACTTTATCTGACCTCCTAAAACGGTTTCTTACTTGGGTTTTTCAAGCTCCATAACCAAGTACTTCAAACACTATCCGCTAGATGGTCGAGTGGTCTAAGACGTCAGGTTTAGGGTCCGCCCTGGAATCCAACGGACACCCCCTCTTCACGAGGGGGCTCGGAACACTACAACAAGGACAAACGGGAGATGGAATCTACAGATCAAGTGGCCACCTACTATCTAATAGTTAAGAAGAAGCCCAAGCACCAATGATTTCATAATGCGCTTGTTAAAGTAGCTTGCACTAAACATATTCAATGTAAAGAATTATAAATTAACCACCAATTCCTAGCCATTTGAAATTCTCAATGAACATATGTCAGAGCTACCTCAGCTGAGACAAAGTGTCCCTAGTTCGGCTTACGAGCAGTAGAAAGAATAGCCGTCCATTCAACAGGCACATCTCCATACTTCCCGTAGCGGTCCTCCAAGTACTTCACCAACGCCGGACGAACCTTGTCCTCACTATCCTCGCGCTGCCTGTCTGTCCAAAGGGAGTTTGCAACTATGGGAAACATTGACATGGACATTTCCACGAATCCTGGAACGGGCAGCGAGACAGATTTGGTGTCAGCCTCCACGACGATATTCTCGAAGCCCCGTTGCTGGAGTTGCGATTTAATCCAGGGCACTGAGTCCCATCTACCATTACTCAACGTAGAGAGGAACTCTTGAGATGTGGGAAATGGCAGGTTCTCAGGTATAGTTTCAAGGGCCTTTTGAAAGACGGAGATCCAGCCAGCTGAACGGATGTTAGTTCGGTGTGACCAAGCGGGGATCTTGGAAACTTACGCTCAATCCAGGTAGAGAAAGCAATGGTACCTCCAGGTTGGAGAATACGAGAAGATTCTTGTGCAAGTTCAAGTCAATAACATGATTGTATCATGATTCAAAAGTCCACTTACCATCAAGAGCGTCCAGAGATTTGGGAAGACCCATATAAGCTAATAGGGTGTCAGAAACCTAGTCCAAGTATCGATGGGAATGGGAGCTTACCAAATGCAGTGATGACATGCGTGTAGTGAGCGCTGGGTAGACCAGTTTCCTGTGCGTCCACGATCTTGACTTCGGTATTTCGCCAACCCTCACTCTGAAGACGGCCCCGAGTGTACTCCAGCATTGCCTCGGAAATATCACCGCAAGTCAATTGCCAATTTTCCTTGACCTTTTCATCTAGCTGCTGATGGAGAAGACTCGATACAATCCCAGAGCCGCAAGCATTGTCAAGCACCACTAGCGGTTTCTCTGGGTTGGTATCCGCGTCCATGACCAAACCGCTCTGCTCGATCAGTGACCGTGCAAACTCTCCGGTAACCTTTTCGCCGGTCTTGTAGATTCTGACGAACCTGTCGTCATTAAAAATGATCCCAAAGTCATTCTTCGAGGCCATGGTAGAGACAAGTATCGATGATCTGATGGTGGCCAGCGGTAGATGTTTATATAAGATGGAAGTTCAAAAGAGATCGAGATCTGCTTTGAATCATGAAGAGTGTAAATGATGAAGAAAGAAATGCTCTACATGTGTCCCTGGAGATGGTTTTATACGTTTCGCCTGGCAGCCTATACACTAGAGTTTCAATCTAATGATTGGTTTACTATAGAAAGTTTCCGATATTGTGTCCGAGAACATGGAAAGACTAACGGTTCTAGGTCCTCAATATGACTCCATGAGTATCAGAGGTGGATATCATTGGCGGCCTTCCTGTGAGAGAACCACAACCGGTACGGATCGGCTGCCATTTTTAGGCTGCTATTTATCAAACTGAGTAAGAAAAGGCTAATACGGGTATAGAGGAGTGACATACGTGTTTCATTGGATCCAACAACTGCACAGCTGAACGCGGCGGAGAGTTTTTCGAAAGTCCCCGAGATGACCTGAGATGGTCAAGTACATGCAGTACCTCGGGTGCCCAAGTCCGACTAGTAAGCACTAGTACACTTATAGCTTCAGTTCTTCTACAGTATGAGTACGTACCCCGTGTTACTCTCACCTCGAAAGGTGGACCCTGCTGGTAATTATTGTAGACGTAATTGATTTTTACCCCAAAGAGGAAATTCGGAATTACATTTCCCCGACAGCGGAACCTTGCAGAGGCACGTGATGACGCGCTATCCCGTTAGGGTCAATCATAAACATCATCACAAACACGACCCCTCTCGTCCGCCGATTCTACCTCCGACGAGCCCGCGTTGCCAACCATGCGGATCACTGAGATTGTGATAGACGTGAGTTGCATCTTCGACCAATTAGACCTGCTCGATGCGCTAACCTCTTCGTGTTTCAGGGCTTCAAATCGTACGCCGTGCGTACGGTGATCTCAGGATGGTGCGCAAACCCTCTGTCGCATGCGAGGCTGGCAACGATGCGACAATGATGAAGTGATGCTGATTGCATGGTTTAGGGACGAATCTTTCAACGCTGTCACCGGTCTGAATGGTTCCGGTAAATCCAACATCCTCGATGCCATTTGTTTCGTTCTCGGAATTACGAACATGTCCACCGTCCGCGCGCAAAACCTCCAAGACCTGATCTACAAGCGTGGCCAAGCTGGTGTAACCAAGGCCAGCGTCACCATCGTTTTCGACAATCGCGACACGTCGAAATCACCAATCGGGTTCGAAGAATACGCCAATATCTCCGTAACCCGACAGATCGTTCTGGGCGGTACCAGCAAGTACCTGATCAATGGCCACCGTGCGCAACAACAGACTGTGCAGAACCTTTTTCAGAGTGTCCAGCTTAACATCAACAACCCCAACTTCCTCATTATGCAGGGCCGCATTACGAAAGTCTTGAATATGAAGGCGGTCGAAATCCTGTCCATGATCGAAGAAGCGGCTGGTACACGAATGTTTGAGGACCGCAGGGAGAAGGCAAACAAGACAATGAGCAAAAAGGAGTTGAAGCTCCGTGAAATAGAAGAGCTTCTGAAGGAAGAGATTGAGCCCAAGCTCGAGAAGCTCCGAGCCGAGAAGCGCGCATTCCTCGATTTCCAACAAACACAAAACGACCTCGAACGCTTGACTCGTCTGGTTGTTGCACATGATTACCTGCGCGGTGGGGAGCGATTACGCGTTGCTGGCGACGAGTGTGATAACAAGAGGGCCAAGGTTCAAGCACTGGAAGACAATGCCACCCGGCTGAAGAGCGAAATCGCGCACTTGGAAGAAGACGTGAAGTCAGTCCGGGCCGCGCGCGACAAGGAGCTGCGCAAGGGCGGCAAGTTCCAAGGACTCGAGGACGAAGTAAAGAACTACTCGCACGAGCTGGTTCGTTTGACCACCGTCTTCGATCTGAAGAAATCCAGCATGGAAGAAGAGAAAGAGAAGGGCAAGGCCATTCAAAGGACCGTTAACGATCTTGAGAAAGCATTGAAGGAGAAGAGAAAGGTCTACGACAAATTGCAAGCCCAATACGATTCTGCCAAATCCGAACTTGACGCGCGAAATGTCGAAGTCGAACAGAAGGAAGAGTTGCTTCAGACCTTGCAGACGGGTGTGGCCTCGAAGGAAGGACAAGAGAGCGGATATCAAGGACAACTCCAAGACGCACGAAACCGTGCCAGCAACGCCGCCACGGAACAAGAACAGGCGAAGCTTAAGATCAGCAACTTTGAGAAGCGGATTAAGGAGGAAGAACCGCGCGCCAAGAAGGCCAAGGAGCAGAACTCAGGCCTGCTAAAGGACTTGGAAGGCATGAAATCTCAGGCCCAGAAGTTGGAGTCGGAGCTCACCCGGCTTGGCTTTGAGCCTGGTAAAGAAGAGCAAATCTACCAAGAGCAGTCCGGACTGCAGCGCGATATTCGTGACCTTCGCCAAAGAGCCGATGGCTTGAGGAGAAAGGCAGCGAACATCGACTTCAACTACACAGATCCCCACCCGAACTTTGATCGTTCAAAGGTCAAGGGTTTGGTCGCCCAGCTATTTACCTTGAACAAGGACCAGGTGCAATCTGCCACCGCTCTAGAGATCTGCGCGGGTGGCCGCCTGTACAACGTGGTGGTTGAAAGCGCTGAAATTGGTACTCAGCTGCTGCAAAACGGCAAGCTTCGCAAGCGCGTGACTATCATTCCCCTGAACAAGATCTCCGCTTTCAAGGCCTCTGCAGAGAAGATCGGAGCTGCCCAGAAACTTGCTCCTGGAAAGGTAGATCTGGCACTGTCCCTGATCGGCTACGACGAGGAGGTCCTTGCGGCGATGAACTATGTCTTCGGCAATACGCTTATCGCCGACGATGCCGACACAGCCAAGAAGGTGACGTTTGACCCTTCCGTCCGGATGAAGAGTGTCACCCTTGACGGTGATGTCTACGATCCCTCCGGAACGCTCTCCGGTGGAAGTTCACCAAATTCCAGTGGAGTGCTTGTTACTCTGGGGAAGCTCAACGAGCTTACCAAGGAGCTCCGAAGCAAGGAACGCCAGCTTGCTACGTTGGAAGACAACATGAAAAAGGAGAAGAAGAAGCTTGATGCTGTTCGTTCGATTAAGCAAGAGCTGGACCTCAAGACCCATGAGATCAAGCTCACCGAGGAGCAAATTAACAGCAACTCTTCATCATCGATCATTCAAGCCGTTGAGGAGATGAAAGCAAGCATTGAGCAGCTCAAGAAAGACATTTCCGACGCCAAGATTCGCCAAACCGAAGCATCCAAGGATATCAAGCGGATCGAAAAGGACATGAGCGAATTTAGCGATAACAAAGACAGCAAATTGGCGGAGCTGCAAACCTCGCTCGATACGCTCAAGAAAAGTCTCAGCAAGAACTCAGCTTCAGTGAAGGAGCTACAGAAGGAATTGCAGTCCTCTCGCCTCGACTCTGAGCAAGTTGGAAGCGACCTTTCGGCAGCCGAGGAACAGCTGGCAGAATCGATTAATACTCTGAAGGCGCAAGAAGAAGAAATTGATTCTCTCAAGCGAGAACAGGCGCGGCTCAAGGTAAATACTGCACCGAGATAATATCAACGAGCATCGAAACTAATTTTCACAGGATACCCACGACGTTGCGCAAGCTCAGCTGGAAGACGAGCGGGCCAAGCTCACCGGCTTCGACGATGAATTGCGGGAACTCGAGGAAACTATGAAAGCCAAGTCCTCGCAGATCACCGAGGAAGGTTTGGAGATGCAAAAATTGGGCCACCAACTTGAGAAGCTGCAGAAAGACCAGCACACCGCCGCTCAGGCTGTTTCCCATATGGAGCAAGAGCATGAGTGGATTGCAGATGAAAAGGAGCATTTCGGCCGTGCAAACACGCCCTATCACTTCCAGGACCAGAACATCGCCGAATGCAAGTCGACGCTGCGCAATCTGACGGAGCGGTCTCAGGGTATGAAGAAGAAGATCAACCCCAAGGTCATGAACATGATCGATAGTGTCGAGAAGAAGGAGGCTGCCCTGAAGAATATGATGAAGACGGTCATCCGTGACAAGCGCAAGATCGAGGAAACCATCATCAACCTCAACGAGTACAAGAAGGAGGCACTCTACAAGACCTGGGTCAAGGTCAACGGCGACTTTGGACAGATCTTCGCCGAACTTCTGCCGGGCAGCTTTGCCAAGCTGGACCCTCCGGAGGGCAAGGATATCACAGACGGTCTGGAGGTCAAGGTATCTTTGGGCAAGGTGTGGAAGCAGAGTCTGACAGAATTGAGTGGTGGACAGCGATCCCTCATCGCTTTGTCCCTGATCATGGCCCTGTTGCAATTCAAACCTGCACCGATGTACATTCTCGATGAAGTTGACGCCGCACTTGATCTGTCTCACACTCAGAACATCGGTCGCCTGATCAAGACCCGCTTCAAGGGATCCCAGTTCATCGTCGTGTCTCTCAAGGACGGCATGTTCCAGAACGCGAACCGTATCTTCCGCACTCGGTTCAGCGAGGGTACCAGTATTGTCCAGGCACTGACCCCCGCCGACATGAAATGAGTATTATGAGAGATGTCCGCTGGTAATCTGTTCGACTTTGTCTTTGGTTTTATTGGTGTCCGCCGATCCTGTGCATTATGGCTCCATAGCGTGTCAGCGGGTGTTTATGGGTTTGGAGTCCGGCTTGCTCCGGTTTTGGGAAGGGATATCGGTTCATGATCTATGCATTATGGCTTCTGGGTCTGCGCAGTCTCAATTTTGGTTTTAAGGAGTATTAGCTCATTCATGTAAATCATTTTCTCTGCTTGTGCATGAGTACTGGGATCTAAAAACTACGCTGCTTCCTGTTAAACGATAACATTAGCAACCTAAGCAAGACTCAATCTGGGCCTGCCTGTACTCATCGTTTTTCTGCGGGTTGGAAATATTCGAACAGAAATGGATATTATATATACATCATGGAGGCACCGCATGAATAATGTCTTGGAGTATACACGAGGAAACCAACAATGGCCTCGACAAGCGGCCAGTCCTGCCCATGAGGGAAGCTTGACCTCCGATTGGAGAAAAATACATTCAACTCATATCGGATACTCAAAAGCACATATCTCGGTCATATCTCAATCGGATCGAGCTCGCCGTTGTCGGTGTCAAACGGCATCTCCGGCACGTGCAGAGAACCCCGACCCGAAACTCCCACGCCACATCTCGCGCCTCTCTGAACCCGTTAACCCGACTCGGTCACGCATCTCACCCAGACTCGACTTCGTCGCATCGTGACATTCCTACTTCCACACGACCTCCTACCCAACCCGGAGATTGTCCCGCCTCCGCAATCCGACCCTGGCATTCTGACTCTACCCGACCCAACCCCATCCGAATCCCGCACCAAAAGCACAATGCATGACGACGAGCCTTCGTTGAATATACCCTCCCTCCTCACACTGGCCGTGGTATCATTCTTTGTGCTCCGATGGTTCTTTAACCGCGACGACAATCCCTCTGCTGGTGGCCGGCCCCGCGGACGTGGGAATGCCGTTGACCCGGCCCAGGTGGAGCAGATCTCGCAGATGTTCCCTCAGCTGAGCACTCGCGAGATCATGTGGGATCTGCAGCGCAATGGAGGCAGTGTCGCGGCGACGACAGAGAGGATCTTGACCGGGCGGGGACTGGAAACGGTACGTGTCGCGGTGAATGTCGATGCTGTCATCGGCGCCACATCGCCCAGGCTTCTTACCTGGACTGGGAAATCCTTCGCTTTGAATATAGACTGACTGACGGAATATTCTAGCCACCTCCATCATTCCAACCCCAGGTCGCTATTCCCTCTGCGAACGGCCCGGCCAGACAGGCTACCTCTCTTGCTGCGTCGATGTCAAAGGCCGATGGCCAGGACTTGATATCACGGTACGGTCTGAGCGCAAAGCTCGCAAGTGAGAGCACAGAGGCTGCTTCGGCGACACCATCGAAGAGCTCCTGGGCCCAGAATAAAGAAGACCGGCAACGGCTTCTTCAGAAGCGCCGAGATGAGATGATCCTCGCGGCGCGGAGGAAGATGATACAGAAGGAGCAGGGCAATGCCCAATGAATCGAATACCCGTGTTTAATCATCTGAACTTCTGTATACGGCTTGTTTATGAACGGCAATACCTAGGACCGGTGCCTATTTCGTGACATACTCTCCCACTCCCGTCCCGCGTTGTTACCCATCGTTTTGTATTAGAGCGCTCGCATGCTGTATGGTGTTAGGTAAATTGGAATAGCCTTTGGTTATCACCGCTTGTCATGAGAGGAAAAACCGGGTATATAAGTCTATATACATGAACGTCATTTGGGGGCATCGGTCCGCGTCACATATGCACCTTAACTCCAAGAAAATCATACCCAAATGAGAAATCCCATACGCCTAGAATTCCATGTAGTCTTCCTCCTCTTCATCCTGAGTGCCATCGTATCCACCATTTGCTCTCTGCTCTGCCATTTGTTCTCGTCGGGCCTGTTCTTTGGATGCGCCGATTTTCCTATAAGATTTCAGCACGCGATTCTCCCTAGAACTGGAAGTATAGAATCCAGTTGAATGCATACCGTAGACCATCAACCACGCCCGTCAAGAATCCACGCTCTTCACCGATCTCCATCGCGCCGACACCGGTAAGAGCCACACCTCCTCCACCCATTGCCGCAGCATCCATGACATCCACACCTGATCTCATCTTCGCCATGCGCACTTCGCGAAGATCTTTTAGTAGCCGTCTGACTTGGTCCGGATCTACCAGATCATCACTCGCCGCGTCAAGCAGCATATTCCCGACCTCGACCCAGTGGAATGGTAAAGGAGGCACTTCTGTCGGAGAAAACGTAGTCTGCGCAACATTCTGAGGAAGAAATGGAGGCGCCGGATAGTACTTTTGACCGTCCCTTGTATATTGCGGCCGGGCAGTGGGCATGACTCCATCTTGATAGTCTCGGACACTCGGCTGACCAGGCAGTCGGGGAGGTGGCGAGAATGCATTCTTGTAGTCCTGGTGCTGGGACTCGATTTCGAGAAGGAGGCTTAGCGCTTCTGGGTGCAGCCATGGTGGGGGCATGATATTGGCACGGCGCTGGCGTTTGAGGAGCAGTGCAAGCCAGAGGGGCAGGGATGCCCGTCGTGGCGGGACGAGAGGTTCAAGAGGGCCCTGGAGAAGTCAATTCGTGAATCTAATACACGAATCACGCGAGAATACTCACCCCGAGTAGTTCCAGGCCCTCGAGGCGCTGGCGAGGCACCACGGTCACCGTCTCCATCTCCGCGAGAAAGGCGATCTCCGTGGGCGTGATGCCCCGCGGGAGAGGAAAGGCCATTGGCACTTCACGGCAGCGAGAGAAAATCTAAAATCACGAAGTAGCCAATTCGTCTCGAAAATGTCGTCAGAGTCCCATGTCCGGCGCGTTTCTGAATATGCGGAGTCTCGACTCGCGAATCGCGCCTCGGTGATCGCCAAATGCGGTGTTTGGCGTGTTTGCACACTAGCTTGCCCACCTGTCGTCTTCCTCCACTTTCTTGAACAGTGCAGTTCGTTCTCCTCGGGACAAAATGAGTTCAGGTTCTGAATCGAACCTCAGCCGTGCGGCGCGCTATGCCGTCCCATTCGCCTTGGTCTTGATCCCCGTCTGGAGGGCAAAGGTCAACTCCGAAGTCCCCGAACCGTATCTTGACGAGGTCTTCCATATCCCTCAAGCTCAGGCGTACTGGACTCACCAATGGACACACTGGGATCCGAAACTTACCACCCCGCCGGGTCTTTATCTATGGTCATATCTCCTTTGCGCCGTCCTACTCGCCGTCCGTGGTTCTCCGACGAAGCTAGACACCGAAGCTCTACGCACAACCAATGTCGCGACAACTGCGTTTTTTCTTCCTTGGAGGCTTCAGACACTATCGGATGCCGTGCATAATGTGCGGAATACTCGGCCATTGGGTGCCTGGCTCAGCCATACCGTGTTGAACATCTGCATGTTTCCGCCACTGTTTTTCTTCTCGGGGCTATACTATACAGATATCCTGGCGTTGTTGGCTGTTGTCGAGGCATATAACTGGGATCTCAAGCGAACATCTGGAAAAGGATACCTTGTGCTCTACACTTTGGGTTTCTTGATTTTTGGACTGGCGGCGTTGGTTTGCCGACAGACAAATATCTTCTGGGTCGCTGTTTTCCTGGGAGGACTGCAAGTGGTTCGGAAGATTCGCACCTCTTCTAAGACCTGTGAATCATCTGAAGTGTCTTCGATTGTCAAGCGTGGCCTACAGGGCGAAGTGTATGATCCATTGGTCTCAGACGCTTCCCTCTCCGGTATGTCGTGTTTCGAGATGCGTTGGCCAATACAATACTAATTTGATGCAGATTATTTCAAGACCGCCATATCCTTCGCAGTCTCGAGTCTTAAGAACCCCTTCTCGATTGTTGGATCTATCATGCCCCATATCATCATTCTTGGGGCCTTTGGTACGTTTGTTCTCTGGAACAACGGTGTCGTCCTGGGTAAGCTCCCTCTGAAACTATTGGCATCTCAGGATCCTCACACTGACACGTTTTCTGGGATAGGACACAAAGAGTTCCATACCGCCGGAGTGCACCTCGCTCAGATGCTCTACATCTGGCCCTACTTTGTTTTCTTCTCCTGGCCGATCCTGATCATTCCCGTGCTCAATGTTCTCCTGCGTCAGACCATGCTGCCCACGTATCTCAATTATGGCTTCCCTGAGAAACGGAAGAGGTTCCCGGGTATCCTGGCCTCTCTGGTCGTTCTGCCAATCATGCTTTCAATCGTTCATTTCAACACGATCGTGCATCCCTTCACTTTGGCAGATAACCGCCACTATGTCTTCTACGTCTTCCGTCTCCTGCTTGGAGTTCATCCCGCCATCAAGTACGCCGCAGTTGTCGTGTACTTCCTTTGTGGATGGGCAGTGATTTCTGCCTTTGGATTTTCCACCGTCCAGGCTCCCCCTCGACTCCTTCAGGCTCCTTCTGCAAAGCCGGCATCTCCTGCCCCCGAGCCTACTCCCAAGGAAGAGCCGAAGGAAACCAGAAAGCAACTCCGAGCCAAGGCCAAGTCTGCACCCAAGAAGGGCAAGCAGTCGCAGCCGCCGCAGCCACCGCAGCAACCGCAGCCGCAGCCGATTTCACCGGAAGTATTTGCCCGGATGAGGGAGACTATCATGCAGCGGAAAGCACAGCAGAAAGAGGAGCCGCGTGTCAGCTTCGTACTTGTCTGGATTGCTGCTACTGCATTATCTCTTGTCACGGCCCCGCTTGTCGAGCCCCGCTACTTTATTATCCCCTGGGTGATGTGGCGCCTGCACCTGCCGCCGTCGCCGACTCTCGTGGCGCTCCGTCAGCAGCGTCCTGCTGATGAGAACGAGAGAGCACGTGCAGACCTGGCTACCAATGCCCCCAAGTTCCTTGAGACTGCGTGGTTTATTGCTATTAATGCGATTACGGGATATGTCTTCTTGTACAAGGGCTTCGGGTGGCCGCAGGAGCCGGGCAAGATTCAACGTTTCATGTGGTGATAGTTGCGTCACCGGCGTGTTTCTAGATTAGAATTGTGCATGTACATTAGTTCATTAACTGTATTAATACCGCTTAGACAAAAGTCTCGTTTTTGAGCAGTCTCTCTCAATAATGAAACACTGTAACGTGGAAGTCGGCAGATCAGCGGGCGGCGGTCATACTTCGCCGCGCACCTCACCAATCACCTCATCTCATCCATCCCCAGCCCGAGATCCACAACGAGTATCAACAACTCCGAATGCTTCTACGTTTTGTTCAAGTACATAGTCGCGTATCTCATATCCCCCGGCGAGTCAGTCTCAGCTCACCGAATTCCCTCCGCAAGCCATCCAGCCTCACGCGAACTTCAACTTCCCTCAGGCATCCTGGCCTGCGAGCTAGTGGATTCCGACCGCTGGCGATGGAGCGCCCATCCAAACGGGCAAGGCTGTCTCCAGACTCGAACAAAGGTGATGCAGGCCTCCATAGTACGTCCCCGATGCCGTTGGCTTCTCTACATAGGGTAATCACCCCGCCGCCACGATCGCGCTCTCGACCGCTCTCGACACCCAGTGATGCCTGTCCAGAGCTTAAAAAAGATCAAGTCTTGACCCAAGAACCTGAATTAGCGGAGGCAAACAGTAGTCTGCCACCTCAATTCATCCCATCACCTGTCCAACTTACTCACATCAAAGACTTCCCCGCCAGTAAAGGTTACAATATCGACGCGGTCAGATTGCGCGATATCCTTGGGGACCCCATGATTCGCGAGTGCTGGAACTTCAATTACCTCTTCGATGTGGACTTTGTGATGTCTCAGTTTGACGAAGACGTTCGGGGCTTGGTGCAAGTCAAAGTGATGCATGGGTCCTGGCAGAGAGAGGCTGCGAATCGGATTCGGGTGGAAGTAAGTTCTCCGAGTGCGATGTATCGCCTCCATCTCGTCTTTCAAATCTGTCCACCTGAGATTTGTTTTTAAGGATGGGAGTTGACATGGAATTAGGAAGCGTGCTCTCGATACCCCAATGTCGAGCCGATTATCGCATACATGCCCGAGCGGTTCGGTACACATCACTCCAAGATGATGATTCTTCTACGACACGATGATTTGGCTCAGTGCGTTTCTTGGTTCCGCGTGTCTTGTTCTGGCCCGGTTACTGACTTCACCAGGATTGTGATCCATACGGCTAATATGATCCGGCAGGACTGGACGAACATGACGCAGGCCGTATGGCGATCGCCATTACTTCCTCTGAGTCCACCTGGATCCCGCGCTTCATCACAAGCATCCTCGAATATCGGTAGCGGTGCCCGCTTCAAAAGAGATCTACTCTCATACTTGAAAGCATATGGGGTTAGAAAAGCCGGCTCCCTGGTTCAGCAGCTCAATAAATATGACTTCGGCGCTATCCGTGCTGCACTTGTCGCAAGTGTTCCCTCCAAGCAGCATGTCAGTACTCTCGACTCGGAAAAGGCTACTCTATGGGGCTGGCCTTCTTTGAGAGACCTCATGAGCCGTATACCTATCAGAAAGCAACCCAGGGATGACCCGATACCTCATATCGTTGCTCAGATTTCTTCAGTCGCCTCCCTCGGTCAGACGGACAAATGGCTAAAGGATATCTTTTTCAATTCACTCGCACCAGCATCGACGCACCCCCAACCTAAGTATTCCATTATCTTTCCAACCCTAGACGAGATCCGCCGCTCCCTGGATGGCTACAGTTCCGGGGGATCAATCCACATGAAGATCCAGAGTGCACCGCAGCTCAAGCAACTGCAGTACTTGCGTCCGCATCTCTGCCACTGGGCAGGTGACAATCCCTCCAACACGAATTTCATGGATTTATCCGAAGTACAACCTCCCAAGCGCGAAGCTGGACGTGGTCGTGCCGCACCTCACATCAAGACCTATATCCGCTATTCGGATACAAAAACAATGGATACCATCGACTGGGCGATGGTAACCTCAGCAAACCTGTCTACACAGGCCTGGGGCGCAGCAACCAATGCGAACGGAGAAGTGAAAATCTCCAGCTGGGAGATCGGCGTGGTTGTATGGCCAGAGCTGTTCGTGGACGACTCTGTCTCTCGGAACTCTACGTCGGGATCTTCCTCGGTACTGATGGTACCCTGTTTCAAGCGCGATCAACCCAGCTCGCCTTCAGGCAACCTGGCGAAGGAAGCTTCGACTGTGGTTGGATTCCGGATGCCCTACGATCTCCCGCTTACACCGTACAGCGCCTCGGATGAGCCATGGTGCGCAACAGTCTCCCATGATGTTCCCGACTGGCAAGGGCTATCTTGGTCTGTTGACGATTGAACTGCTTCTATAGCCTTTTTCGGCTTGTTTTACGGGGATTACCCAGCAGAACACTGACGCAATTGCCTCCGTTTATGTTATGTACAGGACGCTGAGCGTACCAGTCATTCGTGATGCATCGCTTGGTTTCTGAATTCGTAGCAATTCCATAAGATATTCCGTCATTCCATTCCTCCAGTCGGCCCTCATTTCAGGCCCGTCCAAAGCTCCCCCTTCGCCGATATGACCATCCGGCACTTTACTCGTCGCGAGTACCGTACTTGCCAATGAACTCATTGACCTTCTGGATGTAGATAGCCTGAGCCTTCTGGTCGCTGTAGTGCTTGACCTTGTCCCACTCGCCGTAGAGCTGCTTCTTCTGTAGAACGGGAAGAGGAAATGTATTAGCAATCTGAACACTTCACCCAAATCAAGTACAAGACTCGAGGGAAAAGTAGACATACCACCATGTCAAACATGCCGGGCTTGTCGGGCACAACGTTGTTGCCGATCTTGAAGTAAACCCAGAGATCCTTCTTCTCGAAAGGACCGGGAGCAGTCTTGAGCATCATGACCAGCTTGCCGGCGAAGTCAAGACCCTTCTTGAGAGCGGCGATCTGGGCGTCGTCGGAGAGCTTCTCCGACTCGCCCATGGCGAGGGCAGCCTCGACGGCGGCCTTCAGGGTAGCGGCATCAATGCCGACGGCGGCCTCCTGCACCTCGGGGGTGAACTTGGATTTGCTCTGGGCGGCCTCGAGGGCGGTGATGAAGTCGGTGATGTCGGACATTGCGTGTGATGTGTGATGAAGAGAAGAAAGAAAGCTGAGGAGCTTGGAGTTGGTTTGTTGAGGCGGGGCTCGGGTGGTGGGGTTGCTGACAGTACACTCGCCAGTTCGTAGGTGTTGCATGGATTAACTTTAATTCCAAGGTTGGGGTAAGGTTTACCTGGGTAATCGGAGGTTTTCAAGGTTGGAGACATTGAATAGTATTTGAATAACCGCTATGCAACTGTATTCTAGGTATGCAGTTATTGATACAAAGGGACTGCCCGAACGCGCCCATGCAAGCCGACGCTGCACATCACTCGCAATGCACCATGCAGAAAAATAAGAATGTACAAGAAATAAAACGGAGGTAAGAACCCAGTCAGTATCACCAATCCACAGCCCACCCGTTCCTATCCAGGAACTCCTCACAAGCCGCCTTGAGCGCGTAGTTAGGCCGCAAATCATTAACCGTCATAGAGACACGAGTGAGCGGGTCGACACCCGATTTCTCAACGTACTTGACGATGCCGATGCGATCGAAGCTGTTACCGGCCGGTGTAACGACCGGATCGTGCATGATCTCGAATGTAATGCCGTCAATCAACCAGTCAGGCACAACCTGCAAAACGTCAACACACGACTTTGGAAACGGAGTCAAGAGAGACAAAACTTACTCGCTCGGCAACCTCCCCTTTGGACGCAATGCGGAACATCTCCCTCAAATCACCAACCTTTTTCTCCATATCCGCCCTAAGCGCCTTCTCATCCTCCACAAACCCAATCTGCCCAACCTCCCCACGCTCCAACTGCCCCCGCAACTCCGTCAATGACCGCTCAAGCTCCGTCTCAAGGAGCACTTCTACACTCTTGAGCGTCTCGTTCATATCGCGCAATCGCGCCGTCTCCCGTGCCTCCCATAGCTGCTGCTTCGCGCGCAGCACGGTCTTGGACAGATTCTCCGTCTGGGGGCTCTTGGCGGTTAAACTAGCCTGGTATGCGTCGATGGCGACATCGTAGGCTTCCTGCGGGCGATGCAGACCCAGTAGTGCCTGCGCGAGGTACCAGCAGCTTTTGAGGGACGTGGGGTTCTTCAGACCGTAGAGGTCGATCGCGGCGCGGGCGTCGTGTTCAACTTCGGCCCATTTCGAGAGCTTGATACGGGTGATTGCGCGGTTCGTGAAGAAGGTCGGGTCGGTTGGGTTCTTTTGGATTCTGTCGGAGGTGAGTACGAGTGCTCTCAATGGGCGCGTTGAGGGTGCGCGGTGGTGGAGTGGTTGCCGTACGCTTGTGAGAAGTAGTCTTCGGCGCCGCTGTAGTCGCCCGCTTTGTAGAGCTCGTTGCCCTTTGCCTTTAGCTCTTGCGCCATCTTTGCGCGGGTGGGTGCGTGAGGGAAAGGCGTTGTGGACTTTGGAGTCGCTGATCAATCAGTTCCCCAGGTGGGGCGGCCCACTGCAGCGAGGATCAGGAACGATGGGTTTGTCGAATAGAGTGCATGAATGCCAAAGACTTGAGGATGATGGATTGAAACTGGATGTAGTCTATGTACAGATGAGGTTGTCTCTTTCAATTGCTCTTTATGGGGTGAGTGGGATGTCAACATGGCAGAAGTGCATCGATCCCCGCAGAAGATAGATGACTCAGCAGGGCTACGATTGAGAGGCGGCATTACTTCAAGTAGTTGGACGGCCAGATCTAAACGATGGACGTGCAGACTGCAAATTTGTATTGTACAACATACAGAAGCGAAAGAAAGGGCTTTTAGGATTCGAATTCCCAACCTCAACAAAACTCAGCATTCAATTCGTGGTATCATGATGCGCGTTGAATAGATAACAGACGGGACAGTGCCTTGCACAGGCACGTGCCGGTATATTCAAAGAGGTCGGTGATAGGCGATACCCCACACTATTCGGGATCCTCACGTCCGGATCCCCAGAAAACACCATCAACCCATTTAAGCAGAGCCGGCGAACTTGGCCTCGTAGTCAGAGATGGCCTGGACCTTGGCGGCGGAGGCGCTCTTGGGGTCGAAGCGGTAGTTGAGCCAGTCAACGGCGAGCTTCTTGGCCAGCTCGACACCGATGACACGCTGGCCCATGCAGAGGACCTGAGCGTCGTTGCTCAGAATGGAGCGCTCGACGGAGAAGGGGTCGTGGGCAGTGACGGCGCGGATGCCGGGCACCTTGTTGGCGGAGATGGCAACACCGAGACCGGTGCCGCAGATGAAGAGGCCGCGGTCCGCCTTGCCATCCTTGATGAGCTTGGCACCCTCGACGGCGGGGTGAGGGTAGGCAGTCTTGTCGGAGGCCGTGTTGACACCGACGTCCGTGATGGACTCGACCAGAGGGTTCTTCTCCAGAACGGCCTTGATGGCGTCCCTGTAGGGAACACCGGCCTCGTCACAGGCCATAACGATGCGGAGGGGCTTCAGGTCGGAAGACATTGTGGAAGTATAAACAAAAAAGTCCGGTATATGTATATAATGAATTGTAGTGAGAATCTTGGGAAAAGCAACAACAGGGGTGCGGCCGAGGGGCTTCTTATACCCTCGCGCCGCAATGCATTCCGAGGGTCAGGCCAGAACCATAACCCCAGAGGTGGAGACGGGTTGAACGCAATCCTCCACTCCAGTTCATGACATCTGGTACACCACGTATTCATCCAGACGCACTGCCCCGCCTATGGCGTCATGGGCCGGATCGGTGCGCGGTGAGTGGATGCAAGTCGGGTGGCTCGTCAACGCCGTACGCCGTGGTACACGTCCGGTAACGCAGTCAGTACATGCTTCTCTTATACCAAACTGAAGCCATCCATGTCATGGCACGAGGAGGTGGCGGCGACAGCCTGTCAATTAGATGTGTTCGGCAGACTTGCCTCCCCTCGGCGCTAGTTGACTTTTCCGCAGAATGAAACGCCCGTGCGAGAGTGCAACGGCCGGATGAGGGGTTTGTCTCGAGCACGTCGGAATAGGACCATGCCGGTCCAGGGCCCAGGATTCTTCCGATGGACCCCTGTTCAGGGGTGATGCCGACCATTTTGTCATCGTGCCGATGAAAGCCGCAAACCTGATAAGCTGTGGACACTTCCTAATGTTTTGCAGTAACGAACTACGTGTTGTCCGGCCCATCGTCAAGCGCCAGCCCACTCTTTTTGGGCCCTGGAACTCAGCCTATTCGCATAGAGCTAACGAGTGAGGGGCAAGCGATTGATACATTGGAGGCCTTCGCCAGATGGGAACTGCCCCGCCGTGACTCCACCGTTGATGACGCCGTTGGTTGACAGGCCGGCGGGAGAGCCATCCCGCAAGTATGAACCTACTCCGGATTCCGAACTCTGGGCTCTGGCCGATGGTTGCGGTCGAGTGTACGCCGGGGGTATACGAGTACCGTAGTACCGAGGTGTAGAAGATCACGGTTGGAGAAAAGCCACTTGCAAAATAACCATTCAAGGTGGCAGACCTAAAAGAGCCCAGATCCTCGGGAATAGTCTCATTTACCTTCCGCTCAACCGGTTTTGGCCTGGCTTGCCACGGTTTCCCGCTTCTGGTATTTGGTGCCTGAAAGAAACCTGGCATTGACCCCCAACGCTACCCTATCAGCATTGCGAACCGGGTTTCTGCCTTTGGGCTTTCCCCCTTTCATACATCTACATCACCCCCTGTCGCCCCTGTTGCAATCTTGAGCCGCGGGGTTTACATCCCACCCGCATCCCAACGCTTGGTGACATCACCTCCGATATTCACGCCCGAATCCGTGCTCGATCCCCTCCGGAGTAAGTAGGGAACGCCCTTACCCTTGGCGCCGCCATTGGCGCAGCCCGTGTCGGCCACTAATGCGTGCGCGGGATGGCGCTGGCGCAGGTGCCCAGACAAGGTCCGAGACAAAACAAAATATCTCACCCCTCACGGAGACCACATGTTTATTTTCCCTTGAGCAGATCTGGAGTGGAATACGAAACGGAATAATTAGACACCGACGTAGTCGATCCTGTTTGTCCGGGGAAACCAAACCCCATTGAACCCACCCCAAAATACTACACTCGACAATCGACCCTCGACTCACGACTCACGACTCCCACCATGGCGCCCACCACCTACCCCGTGCTTCCGGAGAACCTACTCCTCATCTCGCTGAAGATGTACTTCACACCGGAGCGCACCCTCAACTACGTCCGCGGGCTGCTCGACCCCGCAAACGAGATCGTCCGGCCACAAAACCGCGAGAAGCTCCTGCTGGCCTTGATTCCAGACTTCCTGACCGTGTGGCCATGTGCCGACATCATCAGGGAGTACGAGAGCAAGCTCGCTGCCTCCGGTATCCCCACGTCGCCGCCTCCGTTCTTCCTCGGCGCCCAGGACTGCATGTGGGAAGAGTACGGCGCCTATACGGGCGAGGTGTCGCCGGCTGCGATCAAGTCCCTCGGCTGCTCAATCGTCGAGCTGGGCCATGCCGAGCGCCGTGCAATCTTCGGCGAGACCGATGAGCAGACCGCGCGCAAGGCTGCTGCCACGAGTGCCCAGGGCATGGTACCCCTCGTCTGCGTCGGGGAAGTCACCGCCCCTGGAGCCGTGGCCTCGGAGGCTGTCGGCCGGGCGGTTTCCGAATGCGCGGTCCTCGTGCAAGCCGTCCTGAATGCCATCCCCGCGGAGGCACCCGTGATCTTCGCCTACGAGCCCGTGTGGGCAATCGGTAAGCCCAAGCCCGCGGGCGTCGATCACGTCGCCGCAGTCGTGGAGGGCATCCGCGGCGTCATTGGCTCTCGCCCCGGCACTGCGCGTGTTCTCTACGGTGGCAGCGCAGGACCCGGGCTCTGGGGCGCCGGCGGATTGGGCAAAGCCGTCGATGGAATGTTCCTGGGCCGATTCGCACACGAGATCGAAGGCGTGCGCAAGGTCGTCCGCGAGGTGGAGGAGACACTGGGTGTCGCCTGAATGAACAGCCCATAACCATCATCCATCATCCTAATGTCAACGATTAACTATGCCACTGTCGAACACCTGTGTATTGTGGTTTCGCGTTTTACACTATACGGTCACCGTTATACCCAAAGGCATAGAAGCCCACAATGGGCCTAGACAGTGCACTTAAAATGGGGCTCACGCCAGCCAAGCAGGGGACGTCCCGGCTTCACGGGAAACCTAACCTGGGGATCCCGGGGCCGATGGAGTCTCTGTCTGTCCGTGGCGCACAAAAAAATGGAGAACTGGTGGGTTCTTTGGAGCTGCGTGCACCCCCACGTTGCTGTCACGCGCCGATCAAATATTGTTGTCTCCGAAGCCTTTCGGTGTGCGTTGTGTTCAGGGCTTTTTATTCGGCACTTTTCTCCTGGTCTATGGATTCCAGATGGACCCAAACTGGGCCATATGCTCCATGTACCCCTGAAGTGGGCGCTGTGGGACTCAATCGATGTTGTTTTCACCGATCGAGTAATCCGAGCTCCTACTGACTGATGAGCCCCGCGGCACCGCCCGACCGGGCAGGAAGTGGGTGTATCTCATCGCTGTATCCCGCACTTTCCGGACGAGCGTGCGGGAAAGAGAAGCTCGACTCACGAGCACTGAAGCGATTATTACCGAGAATACGAAATTTCATGCGGAATCCCTGTTCCATGCTATGTACAATAATAATAATCTATCCGTTTTTGTAACCTTCGCGCACACCGCTTCATTTCTTCTGCAGCTCCTCGCGCAGCTCCTGCTTCACCCGCGTCACGGTTCCAATACCGCCGTACACCACGCCCGTGTACATCATTGCAACCGAGGCTCCAGCATCCAGCACCTGGCGCGCTTGGTGGCCGGTGGTGATGCCTCCCGAGGCGAAAATCACCTTACGCGGGGAATCGGCGGGGGTCTGCTCGGCATCGGTGGGTGCGTCGGCCTTGGACGGGGGACCTTGGTCGAGCAGGGCGCGGTAGCGGGCGACTAGGGCGACGGAACGGTCAAAGAGCTGCGGGCCGGAGTAGCCGCCTGTCTCCTTGAGAGTCTGCTGCTCGTTGGGAGGGAGGACAAAGCCCTGGGGGAGAGGGTCGGGCCGGCGGTTGGTGGTGTTGCCGACGATGACACCGTCGACGCCGGAGTTCCACACGGCTTCGCAGATGCCTGAGATCTGCTCGTCTGAATCCTCATCCGGGCTGACCTTCACCATCACGTAGGGCTTGGTCTTGCGCTGGACGTTCTTAGCGGAGCCCACGACGGCTGTCAGGATTGCGGTTAGCGGAGCTGCGGCTTGCAGGTCGCGCAGGCCCGGGGTGTTGGGGCTCGACACGTTCACGACGAGAATGTCGGCGTAGCGCGCCACACGGTCAACGCAGTAGACGTAGTCGCGCTTGATGGCGTCGATATCTCCGTCCGGGGTGATCTTGTTCTTGGCCACCTGCACTGCAAGCAGCTTGCCGGGAATCAGACTGCCTGGGGGCACGTTGGCCTCGCCGTCCAGAACGCGCTGTGCGGACTGCTCGTGCTCGCCGAAGCCAGCAGCGTAGGCAAAGTCAACCACACGCTGTTTCAGGACCTCGGCCATGTGGTCCGCGCCCTTGGAATTGAGGCCGTAGCGGTTGATCATGGCGTGCTGCGAGGGCAGACGGAACACTCGCGGCCTGGGGTTACCGTCCTGTGGCAGGGGAGTAGTGCCGCCCACCTCGACGACGGCGGGTCCGATTTCGAACAGCGGGTCGGGGATGTCGGCATGCTTATCCAGACCGGCGGAGATGCCGATGGGGTTAGAGAGGGTGTAGCCGAATACCTAAGAATGATTGCATCAGTATGGAGCCTAAACAGGATAGAATGGTACAACATACCTCAGTGGACAGAACGCCATCTCCGTCCTGGTTACCGCGCTCGCGAGGGTGAAGACCATACCGGTAGAGGGTCTTCAAATTATCCACACCAAAGTGGTGTGCGTCCTCCGCATCAGGATAGATCATGCGAAGAAGAGGCACAAGGCCATACCGGTGAACGCTAGCCCGGGTATCAGTGCCATAGATGTATCCCACCAACAACACAAACGCCAACGAAGTGCCGTAAAGACCCTTCCGCGATCTACGACCAGCTCGCTTGGGGATCTCCTTGGCTTCTTTAGGAAGTTCCTTAGGAGCCTCCTTCACAGCCTCAGCTGCCTTTGCAGGGGCCGAGTCCGAAGCATATCGTGCGGTCCCGGAGCACCGCTCCACCCGTGGCAGAAAGGCTGAAGGCCGTTGAGTCCAGCGGGAGGCGGGAAGGGCGCGAGCCCGGAGGGTGTTCCTCCACGCGATTGTCGCAGAGCAGGATGTCATATGGGCTATACAATGCGCATACGCTTAATTGGACAGTCTGGGCGGGTGTGCGCCGGTTTGGACCTGGTTGATGTTAGTTCCTTCGATCCCAATCTCGGTGGTTGGTGCAGCTCTTGAGCTTTGAATCCGGTTAAATCGACCAGGAGCTGCTTTGCGCCAACGAGATAATTTGAGAATGAGGAGCGACTTACTGAGGTAACTGCAATTGCTCCGATATTCCGCAGCGCAGCGCCCTTGCAGATCGAAGCATCGCAGGGCGGAATCGGGATCTTTCGCAGACGCGGGCGGTGAGCGGGACTGCGTTGCCCTGATTGGTTTATATTCAGTTGACTTGATACATACTCCAGGGCTTGAACTAGCTGTTGATAAAATGACTGAGACGGTTGTTGATCCTTCTTGAGGTATAGGTCTGGCAGGAGACTTTACAAGCTGAACCCTCTGAATAAAATCAGCACGCTTCCCTGCTCAACTCATCACCCAGTTACATTCTCAACTGTATGTTCAACCTCGGAAAACATGGACAATGCGTAAATGGGTAGGTATTTGTACTATTGGGAATCCAGGAATTCTAAAGGTACATAACGCCTTTTTGTCTCGCTCCCAGACGCCAGGCTCCATAAGAGTACTCCGAAGTGCAATGTTCAAGAAAGGAAATTCGCCTATGCATCACAATAAGAAGCCTTCCACTCTACTACTCATCGCTCATTCGAGTGTCCTCGCCAGCTGCATCAGGAGAAGCTGCGTGTTCACCAGCATCGCCCTCGTCGGGCTGCTCTTGCTCCTCGACAGGAGGCTCGGGTGGTGGGGGCAGTGTGCTTGCGAACTTCGGGTCGACGTTCGCGCGGTGCAGAGAGCGCTTGTACATCTCAGCCTCGTCGGGGTCACGGACCACCACCTGCATCTGATCAATTTGGTCCTCCTGTGCCTGAGATGCATTGGGAGCCAGGCCGGCTTGGGCGATCGTGCGGGCACGCTCGGGCTTGAGACGAGTCTTGCCAAGAATCGGGTAGTAGTAGGCGGCCAGCTGCTTGTCTTCACCCTCGGCGGGTGTGAAGAGAGTGACAGCGATATCTCTCTGTTTCTGTTCCGTGTTGAGAGACTGCATGCTGGTGGCATAGGTGCGGGCACGGTCATAGCGATGGAACTTCGTGCCATCAGGTCCTTCGTGGGTGTAGAGGCTTTCGTCGTCGCGGTTCGGGTCATTGATATTCATGCTGATGCGGATCTTCTTGGCATTTTCAGGCTTTTCGGGCAAGAGAAGCTCGTAGTCGAATGGAATCGGACCAGGGTCCGGGTAGAGATTAGGGTTGGCTGCGTGAAGTGCCGCCTTGGAGGCGTGATCTTGGCAGATGCGTTCCTCAGGAGCCCGAGGGTGAAGCAGCGCAACTTCCATGCGCTTATCACGCTTGCCAGCAATGCCAGCAACCGGCGCCTTGTCGAACTTGAACTGAACATAGCCACCAGGATCCGGGAAGCCCTCAAGATCAGGCAAGACTGGGAAGAAACCAACGGGCTTCAATTTCGGGTTGTCGGGGTGGACGGGATTTGCCCAAGCGTCAGTGTCAGCCTTCGTGGCGGGGAGACCACGGATGCGGCTCTCTGTGTCTTCTCCAGTGTGCTTGCTCTCGGGGTATGCAATATCGAAGCCCTTCTGAATAAATTTCTTAATGTGCCGAGGGTCATCCACTGAGACCTTGCCCCTCTTACCAGGGCGGGCCTGCGCTCTAGCGGGGGTGCCCGGTGCTGCTGCAGCGCGATCAACTGAGATGTGCTGAGTGCGACGAAGGAAGCTGACATTCGTGTTCTTGGGAGCAGGGTTGCGAAGCTGATCAAGAGTCATCAGCAGGGGAAGGTCTGCCTCGTCAAGAGGACCGGGGTGCTCGGGAGCCATGATAGCTGTATTGTATTCCCATTAGCGACCAGCCATTTCCTTTTCAATCAATGAAAGGCGCATACGTACCACTCTCATCTCCCAGGTGAAGACCCGGGATACCAACAAGGTCAATGGGCATACCGCCCTCGGCATCAACATCAACATTGGGTTCTTCGCGACGCGCCAGGTTCGACGCAAAACCAGGAGTGAGGAAACGGCTTAGGCCTTCGTGGGGAATATCGAGGAACTTTGGGGGCATTTCAGGTGGAGGGAGGTCATTGCGGTAGCGCAGAGACGCTATGTACTCCTGGTGGAAGCCGCCAGAGGACTGGCTTTCCTTGGACTTGGAAGACATGTTGCGGTTGATGTGAATATCAGACTCGCCGGAGAGGGATTCGAATTCGATGACCAGCTCAGAGCGAAGATAAACGCCTCGAAGGAATGTGATAGAAGGATTGATGGGTCGAAGTAGATCGCGAGCTGGTTGAGTGCACTCGTAGATTCAGAATTGCGGAAAACCCCAGAGGGCAGGAGTCGAGCGCGCGAACAGATGCTGGCGAGCATCCGAAGATCGACTCGATGGCCTAGCATTGTTAGCCATTATGCCGGTCCCTACCGCCTTCTGTATATAAACGACACAAATGGATCCGGAATAACAGTATTCCGAAATATGAAAGGTCACGTGGCACAGATAGTCTGTAATGCTATATCCCTGAATCTGGCAATTTGAAGGGATCTCTGTTACATAAGAAAATTCCGTACAGACGGATAACCAATCCGTAAATCCGGTATTATAGCTGTTCGTTCCGACGCCGGAAACCGCTCTTAGTGACCTGGCTCGGGATTGACGGGTTTCTTGAGCCAGCAGAACATGTACCCACAACTTTTTACATCTCTGCGCTACTTCCTCCCTGCATCGGTCTTCGTGTTGAAGTTTTTGGAGTGGTGGCATGCAAGTGACTTCTTATAAGGTGACTGAAGGACTAGATTTGCCTCCTCCTGTGGTCTCGGGATTGACAAACCCAGCTGACCGACGCAAGTATGGACAGGAGGAAAGGACAGGAGGAAAAGGAGAAGAAGCAGGCGGAGTAGGAGACTACCGAGGCGTAGCCCTGGCACCATCTCCCATATAGAAAATCTGGTTATGATGAAACCACAAAGTATCAGAATGCGATCTAGAAGCGAGGAAATCTTGAATCAAGAGATCCGGAGTTCAAGGCAAATGCAGGTAGAAAAAGCTTCTAAAAGCTTGGTAACGTCACGTCCCATGAGCTTCCAGTCATTTCGAGCCACCTCAGGGAGACTTGGAGGAGACATCAAAGTGTGAAACCAGTAATGATCCATGATATTCTCGCACATTACTTGGGCTTTAATTCCATAATAACTAAACACCTCTCGATAAAAATTCACTCCCTAACCTTATTTGTGACCCTCTCCGACAACATGTTCCGCATGCTCGCTATATGATGCTTTCTCAAGGTCCACATTACTCTCAGCAGCCTGCTCCTCGGCAGTTGGAGCCTTTACAAAGCCAATCTTATACCAAGGCAGATAGAACAAAGCGCCTGCATTCTCCATACTGCGTCCCTTGCATTCCGGGAAAGCAAAGAAGACCCACACCGTAGCACAGCCTGTGAAAGCAGTGAACAGGGCGAAGGGACCCCAGGCGTGCATGTCCACAGTCATGCTGGGAAACCCACGAGTGATGGCAAAATTAAGCAAATTCTGATAAATGAAGGCAATAGTTACCACAGTTCCACGTGTTGAGGTCGGGCAGATCTCAGAAGCCGTAAGTGAAAAGACAGGTGCCCACCCAAATCCATAGCCAATTGCAAAGATACAAATGGCGACGATCGCGATCCATGCTGCAGGCGATGGACTGGCGGATCCAGAGACGTCGGCGACACCCAGATAAACAGCGAGGTAGAGTAGACATCCGGTGTTCATCGATGAGCCGATGAGCAACAGTGGACGCCGGCCAAAGCGATCAGTGAGGTAGAATGCATAAGATAACACACTAGCGACCTTGATCATACCATAGACTGCAGAAAATAAAAGAATTTGGGTAGAATTGAGGCCAATTGACTTCAAAATGGTCGGCGCATAGTACGTGATCGAGTTGCCACCGCTCATGATGAAGAATGTTTGGACAATCATGACAAACAAGAGCATCTTGCGGGTCGGCGGATCAGTGATACATGTGCCTAGCAATGACTTGGTAGATTGCCAGGCTGACTGGCTCTCGGCAGTTGTATCGACACGACTTCGGAGCTCGTCATACTCCCGGCTGAAATAACTCTCGTTTTCATCGATACCACGGATTTTAAGAAGACTCTGCCGAGCATCCACCACTCTTCCTCTCATCATCAAGTAGCGAGGGCTTTCGGGGAAGAAGGGAAATCCGATGAAGAGCACGACAGCAGGGATCAGCTGCAGGACGAGAGTGGCTCGCCACTGCCAGCTATTCTGAGGAGAGATATGCTCATATGAAGCATAGTTGATCCAGTAACTCCCCGCAACACCGCTCATGATGTTGATGTTGTAAAATGTGGTCATCATGCCACGCATTTCGGTCGGTGCAACCTCCGAGATGTAGATAGGACCGACGGTCATTCCAAGCCCAGAGCCAATGCCGGAGATGACTCTTCCGACGAGCAACTCGGCCAGCGAACCGAAGTTGACGGCCATAAGGATGGCACCGATTGTATACGAAATGGCAGCCGACATGATCACGGACTTTCGACCGCGACGGTCACATAAGGGTCCTGACACCACGACACCGAGAATTTGGCCCTGTCGGTAATCCGCAGTCAGAAAAGGATAATTTGAAAAAGTAGCAACTGCAAGCCAGAGGTGGCTACCTAGGAATGGCAACGTAAAATCTTACCAAAAGCATCGACGAGACAACCCATCCCGAATAGTTGGAAATTTGCTTCGAGGAAAGATGTGTCCATCCAAAGTCCCTTATGAAAGGCTTCAGGGTCATGGTCCCAGAGATATTCGCCGTATTAAAGCCATGAAGGCCACCACAATAGGAAGCCCAGATGACAGCAAGCCAGACATAGGCCCTGCGAGCTGGGGCCGGGACTTGCTTGATAGCCACATTGGACCAGGCGCCACCAGCAGCTCCCATTCTCAGAAAAGGAGATGAGTATCCACGGTAGAAAAAGTCGTTAAGATATCAAGGATTGAGGAGAGAGATAATGTGGAGAATATTTTGATATTTGGAAGACAGGGAACAGAGCTTCCTGTCGACTTTTATGCCATGTTGAGCCCCAGACAAAGCACCCCAGATGATACTGGCCTCACACAGTGCGGGTGAGTTCCATTCTCGAAGAGTTCGTGCGGGGGATAAACAACCAGGAGCAGCCCGAGTCGTTCTAGAGTGGCCGGATTATCCAACAAACGCAAGTTGATCAGCCGGAGGCGGTCGGAGTATGAGGTTATCAGGAGTAGTCCGGAGAAAGCGGAGTGATCCGTGACAGCAATTTAACTTCGCCGTTTAAGATTCGAGCCGATCGCGACACGGAACCAATCATTGTCCATCAATTAGCGTGCATACATTTGCTTTGGACGCTTGGTGTGCAGTCTCTTCACTCATCTTCCGTGGCACACAAAAGGGTTTAGAAATTGGTCTCGTGTAAGCAGATTGGAGCGGTTCTGGTCAACTGGCTTCGGCAGTTGTCCGCTAGGTGTAATATTTCAGCTTCTAGACTGAGTTAATGATGTGGAATACGTAGAGGGAAACCAGTATTACGCAATTCTAGATACGGTTGAAACTCGTACCTGGAGGGAAATGGTGCATAAAAGTAGCATTAACAATATCCTGTCTGTCTCAAGCCAAAGCCAAGGACACTTTCCACAAGATCAGAGATCCTTGCAAAGCACTATCCTAGCACTGAATAGCGAAACCTCGAAATACTCAAATAAGCTAATATATTGTATAATGTGTTGATTTCTCGCTATATACAGCGGTGATGTAATTCATATCCCCTTGGTATTTCCCAACTGCCCGAGAGTGACATCTCACACCCTGCTCCAAGTCTATTAAGAAAGTATACACACAAGTACTATCTAAAATGCATAACAGCGCCATGGCATACTCCTATCGACTTGCGGACTGGGCCTTGATGTGATTCAAAGCGCTGCCAGCCCGAAGCCATGCAAGCTGACCCTGGTGAAAACTATGGTTGAGTCGGGCCTCCCAGGCGGAACCATCATTGGATGTCACGCTCATTATAACGGGGCTGGCTGGCTGCAGCTCGCCCTCTTCAACGCCAAGCAAGGAAATGCGATCGCCCTCGGCGATACGATCATAATCTGCTGGATCGTTGAAAGTCAATGGCAGCATACCCTGCTTCTTCAAGTTTGTCTCGTGAATTCGCGCAAATGACCGGGCAATAATTGCTGTTCCACCTAGGAAACGTGGTTCGAGTGCTGCGTGTTCGCGAGAGCTACCCTCGCCGTAATTGTTGTCTCCAATTATGCACCAGCGAATGCCCTGTCTCTGGAGCTCACGCGCGACCTCTGGAACAACGTGCACCTTCCCGCTCAAAGGGCTTTTGGTATGGCCGAGCATCTGGGGATCATTTGGAAGGAAGGCATTGGTGGCGGTGGTAAGCATGTTGTTACTGATATTCTCGAGATGGCCACGGTACTTGTACCATGGACCTGCGGGTGAGATGTGATCAGTTGTGCACTTGCCGGAAACCTTGAATAGAATTTCCATGCTCGTGGCACAGCCTGGTTGCCATTTTTGGAATGGAGTCAACAGCTGCAGACGGTCCGACTTGGGATCGATAGTAACGAAGAGGGAGGAACCATCAGGCGGTGGCTCTTGGAATGTGTCGTTGCCGGTTTCGAAATTCAAAGGAAGTTCTTGGCTGGCTGGTGGTTCCAGCTTGAACGGAGATTCAGGTCCAGGAACTTGATCAGTGGTGGGGTCAAAATCAAGACGACCGGAGTATGCAAAAGCCGTGACGATTTCGGGGGAGGTCACAAAGGAATGAGTAGCAGGATTGCTGTCATGACGACCGATGAAGTTGCGGTTGAAACTGGAGATCACGGAATTCTTTTCCTTGCCCTTGACATCTACGTCTTTACGGTCCCATGAGCCAACACAGGGTCCACATGAGCTGCTTAGAATGACAGCACCGGCATCCCTCAACTCGGCCAGAATGCCGTCGGTTTCGGCGGTTGCCCGGATCTGCTCACTGCCTGGCGTTAAGAGGAATGGAACCTTAAACTTTGGGACACCAGCAGCCTTGGCTTGACGAACAAGCTGTCGACACTTGTCGAGGTCCTCGTATGAACTGTTCGTGCAGCTGCCGACCATGGCATGGCTCAAGTCAAGGGGCCAGTCCTTCTCAGCGACAGCAGATTTTAACTGAGAAATGGGATGAGCCAGATCAGGTGTGAAGGGACCATTGATATGTGGCTCTAGTGAGGAGAGATCGATATCAATGACGCGATCGTAGTAATAATGGGACCCTTCATCTGCCGTGAGCAGGACATCGCGGACCTGATTAGCCGCCTGTGCCGCATGTTCGCGCTTTGTAGCGATTAGGTAACGATCCATCGCGGGTGAATGAGGGAAGATGCAAGAAGTTGACCCGACCTCTGCTGACATGTTGCAAATGGTCGCCATAGCAGTAGCTCCTAAAGCTTGAGTGCCAGGGCCGAAGAACTCAATGACTGAGCCCTTTCCACCTGAGACTGTCAAAATGCCAGCGAGCTTGCAGATGATATCCTTTGTCGATGCCCAACCCTGCAGTTGGCCAGTCAGATTAACACCGATAACCTTTGGAGCAACCAGCTCCCAAGGCATCCCAGACATGGCGTCAACAGCATCAGCGCCTCCAACTCCGATACCCAACATGCCCAATCCACCAGCGTTCGGGGTGTGCGAGTCGGTTCCGATTATCAATCCACCGGGCCTAGAAACCCAAAAGGGTCAATATCAATCTGCTACTTGAACAGAAAATCCTGCCACTTACATTCCGTAATTCTCGAAAATCACGGTGTGAATGATGCCAGAACCAGGCTTCCAGAAACCAATCCCATATTTTCTTGAGGCACTGCTGAGGAAATCATATACTTCCGCATGCTCTGAGGTAGCGCGTTGGAGGTCTTCTTCTGCGCCCTTCTCAGAGATGATCAGATGGTCGCTGTGTACAGTCGTGGGGCTCATCACGCGCGGAAGGCCGGCGCTGATAAATTGTAGCAGAGCCATTGTCGCTGTGGCATCGTGGCAAGCAATGCGGTCTGGTCGCAACTCAAGAATAGTCTTCCCCCGATCAATCTTCTCCAAGTCCCATTCGTGCTCACCCTCAACGATCAAATGACTAAACAGCAGCTTTTCCGTCAAGGTCAGTGGTCGCTGCGATTGCTGCTTCAAAGTGTTGAGGACTGCGATTTGCCTGTTGTAATCGACTCCGAGAATTTTGGAGGGAAGTGACCCCGAAGTAGCAAGTTGCCTTGTTTGGGAGATTGAAGATCTCTGGAATAGTTGCCGTGCCAGTGCGGCACGCCGGAGAGCTTGCGACATCATTTTGGTTTCTGGTTTAACAGGATCGCGATGCGCGCCAATTCTGACAAACCATGCGGGGAAACGCTTTTTAAAATGACAAAAGCACAATTCAGAGTCGAATACAAAGGTACTATTTCTCGATATATTTCAAGTCCGCCGATTCATGTTGTTCGCCGAGATCGCCATTTTGCACGTCTTGTCTGCATTACTGGGTAGCTCCGTGTGGGCCTGGAATGCCCCGCGCGAATGAGGCGTGTTGGATATCGCGTTGTACCAGACCCGTACCGGAGCAATTGATGATTTTCCGCATAAGGGCGCTTGTTTTCAGTGACTCACTCGATGCAGCTGTGCAGCCGAGACATTGACAATATATTTTCACTCACGTTGCTCCTTCTCACAGACCTTCTACCCACACAACCCAGAATGGCAGCTAACGCAAAGGCAGTCCAGGCACTGGGCAAGTTCGCATCTTGTGACGTAAGTTAACATGATTTATTATGACTCCAACAGCACAATACTCGCGTATAATCCCTTCACTGGCAGAGAATGACTAATTTGAGCTTGTTCAGATCGGAGATGCTCTGGTGAAACTAGGAATTAAACACGGCGGATACCTATCAGGCCTGTCAATGTTTAGCCCTCACCGAATGAGCGGACGATCGAAGATATTCGGTCCTGCATATACAGTCCGCATGGTACCAACAGCCGACAAAATCTCCCAGATCCCTGAACGTCACTTCGCCGATGCGATTCCCAAAGACAGCGTTGTTTTCGTTTCCCAACCGAAGGGGCTGATCAGCGCATGCTGGGGAGGACTGATGAGTACACGCGCGCGCAAGCTAGGTGCCGCTGGCGTGGTCATTGATGGTCGATTCAGAGATATTGAAGAACATCGGGCCTTGAATATGGGGCTTTTTGCTCGGGGGATCAGTATTTTGGGATCAAATACTTTCACAAGATCTTCTGAGCTGAACGTCCCGGTTGAGTTTGAGAATTTTGAGGTCAATGAGAAAGTGACTATCAACCCGGGCGACTATATTCTTGGGGATTGTGATGGCGTTGTCGCAATTCCACCTGTTGTCGTTGACGAATGTTTGCGTCTCTGTCAGGAGAGGTACGAGATTGACGAGAGAACGAGGGAATACTTGGAAAACGGACATGAGATGGGACTTACTATTAAGAAGCTCAGAAAGTAAAACTCTCGGCTGGTGCGATACTTTGTACAGTCAGCTTGTCTATTATGTAGAAACCTTGAGCAGTGATTTGGCTCATCAATTCGTGTTCATCTCTTTTGAATTTTAAAATACGTTCCAAGATATAAATACAAGAACTGTAAGTAGTCTCAGCGTGGCGTATACTATCTTCCTCAACAGTCCTGCTTCTGCAGTAAGACATTAGATGTTGAGGGGCTACATAAGACCGGCGCCTTAGTTGTCAAACACGCCCGCAGAACTGGAGAAAGGATCCCAACCCCAGTCTTCATGTAAGTACTCCGCCATAAAGTCTTCCATGGCAGCTTCGATTGTCGGGAAATCAAAGTCGTGCAAGAGATCCCCCGATGTAGAAATATCCAGGTTTCCAAAAGATGACTGGGATTCGTTCGCTGTGCAAGTTAGTGACCAATTTTGAGCAGATTTGCGAACAAGGTTGGTTGACCCCAGGGAGCTGAAATTACTTACATATTGCAAATGATTGGTTTTGATTGTTATTACGAGGCTGTGTTTGTTCCTGGTTATTTTGGGGAGTCTCTGGTCCGGGTGGATATTCCTGCAAGCCAGAGATGCTGGTATAAGGAGGCACGTGCAAATTCTCAGTTCGGGAGCTGGTAGTTCTTCGTTGGTTCTGAGATGGAGGAGGCATATCTTGAACTTGAAGCTGTATGTCGCTGAAATACTTGATGATCAAGTCGATCATCATCTCGAAACTCTCTTTGCCACTACGCACAGAAGGCCACCATTGGCTCCCGATGCTGAGATGATTGGAGCAGGTGCGCAAGTCGCGAAGTAACTTTGCGAATGGTAAAGTGCGTTGCAGATCTCGTGAAGCCCAAGCGCAATACACAATGGTTGCACCCGAGGAGAATATTCCATGAATATTGCGCCAGTTGTAATAGAGCATGTCCTGATTGCTGACTGCATCGTATATCTGCAACCGCTTGCTGCAACTCTGATAGCAGAGTTTCAATGCTTCCTGATTCGGCGATGGGAACATCTGAGACGGCTGGAAAAGAAGAGAAACGGCGAAATGGTAGAGTTGTTCGTATCTCATCTTGTGAATTTCGAAGTCATACTTTTCTTCATCCGTTTCAACCCCGGCTGGGACAATCCCTTGAACACTGGAAAGCCAGTGGTCGAGCTCGGACTTGATTCTTGTTTGGATCTCTGGGAAGTTTGTGGGCCAGACAAAGCTTTGATTCTGGGTCGGTAAATGGTACAGCAACAGCTTGATCTCTGATATGTGCTGGTCTAGTCGAAACCTTGAAATCGATAGCGCCAGAACTTGAGGCATTGGCAGCTTGATGACCAAATCACTGCCTGACAAAGACATCATATCCGCGATATCCGATTCCTCCGGGGGTCGAATATCGAAAGTTTCATCACGAATTCCAAGTGGGCGACCTTGGATTGTGGCAACTGACCTAATTGTCTCCAATTAGCAAGCATTACTTCAGGAATCTGTCCTCTGAATAATTGATCTTACCGGTCCAAGGAGTAAACGGTGTAGAAAATGAACTTCAGCATAGCCCTGGCACCATTCGGCATGTCAGATTCGGTTGGCTCTCGGTGAAGTCCGAGGTCTATACAGTGTGACATGGCAATGTGGATCAAGGTCCACAAATTCACAGCAGCTGGCTCGGTAAGGCTTTGTACAGCCAGCAATAAGATGGCTTGTAGCGAAGTGACGGAAATGCTGGAAAATGTTTCCGAGGCTGTGGAAATCGCCATACGATGGAAGCGACTGGGAGAGTAATCGTAATTTTTTTTCCTGGTCAACATTGTCGCTGACAAGGAAAATGTCATGAAAACATGGAAGATGGCGGTGGCAATAGAGATGGGGGTGGTGCTGTGACCTGCCACAGCGTCCACAAGACCATTGTAGCTGAATACACCAACAGTATCAATCCAGCCGTTCCGATCAGCCGAGTCGTTATAACCCGTCTGGGCACACATATACAACGCATGATATGCGTTGATCAAGGATGCAGGGTGGAGGAAAGGCTGATCGACGTGGATGTTCTGGAAGTAAACCTCCAGCAAAAGGCATGCTTCTTCAGGGGGTGGGAGTTCCTTTGAAATTTAGTGTATTGCCACCTCATGAGCTGCATATCGTTTGAAATATGGATAGTTACCTGTCTTAATTGATCATAGAGAGACCGGTAGATCTCGGCCGATATCACTTGCGGAGTAAGTCGACGTGCTTGGCTCGCGCTTTGCTCTGGTCGGATTTCATTATCTAGACCCATTAACTTTGCAAAGAGTAGGCCGGAAGAAGACCCAAGATAGTGCTTCTGACGGGAGTCAGATTGTAACGAAAGCATTCCAAGATCGATCGCCACGGAGCGTGCCTTGGCAGAGAGCGGGGAGCCGGTGTCTGACTCCATCACTGAGTGGGAGCGTTTGTTCATCGCTGTATCTCCCGAGATTCCCCCCTGAGTGAGAGGTTCTGAGGCACTTCCTCGAGAGGTGGAAGCTACATCTTGGGCGCCTAGGCAGTCTTGTGTTACGTTCAAGGTCTCCATCAAGTTTTTATTGACTTTTGGGCCCTGCGACAGGTCAAACTCGGGGCACAGAGTGGCCAAGTTTTGTTCGAGCCATTCGATGCGAGCACAGCACCTCACCACAAAACTTTAACATTGTTAATTTCAGAAATCGCATTCAAGGTTGATTATACTTGAGAGGGAAGTAGCAACGGGCTAAGTCAACTCACTCTCGCGGGATAGATAAGTCATTATTGCTTGTGTGGACGTCGATACATGGAACCTTTGCCCGGGCACAATTACTGCACGCAGGTATTCCGCCATCACACTGATCATATTTTTAGCATTCTTTCAGCAGTGGAATAGAGCGAGAGAGTCACCTTGACACGTCTCTGGCGACATCGGCGGCAAGCTGAGCGGACCTTCCTGGGCCCCGGGGCGCTGCCATCTTCCGGTGCCATGATGCCAGCGATAGTTATGAAAGGCTTTGGCTGCCGCTATACAATCAAGAGCTCTAGAAGCATGCATCCACGGTGTACGACAGGTGTCATCTAAGCGGATGAGCTTAGTTACCTTACCTCCAGGGCTTTGGTACTTGCTGGAGGAAGATCCCGACCTATATTAGGATCTTAGTCATGAAATTACCACGTGATCTATATCGGCTCATTTTCCCCACTGGTGCCATGAGCGTCCACGGTTTATTTCTCTGAGCACTCTTGGTGGCTCAGGGTAGAAAGTCAAGGATGGCGTCACCACCTGCTTTTCCCGTGGCAAGGGGTAAGAGGAAGATCCCACGTCCGTGGAAAAAATTGCAACCTACACAGAGCCAATACATCAACACCCTCATCACTCCTCGTTGAATACCCTCGGTGTTAGCCAATACGCATGTTTCTCGTTTGATCATTTCATTATATCCAGCTATTGACCCTGTTGGAGATGTTTCAAGTAATCCTACAGGTGTGCTTTTCCCGTGTCTACCACTCTGCTTATTAACAAGGTGTTAGTCCACTGGACAATAGCCTCATAAATTGAAAAGCTGAGAGCGCCCGAGATCTAAGGTAAGCGAGTTAGCGTCGGCACGGAACGGTTCAAAAAGATAGATGATCACGTACACTCAACCGGACCAAGCGCGGCGTAGTTCCTCGCCATAAAACAGGAACGCCTTCCTGTGCAATTATCGAGCGGAAACAATCCAACGAGCCTCGATAGCGTTGATTACCATCGATCGCTTGAAGTCGCGTCTTGGTCGAATCAAACGGCATCGTCGCATACACAGTGATAACGCCGGCCATCGCACCCGCCACTACTGTGCTGACGGATTTAGGCAAGGACGTTGCCTCCATCTGGTCCAAGAAGAGATTGTAGCTCGTGAACCGCACCATGGCATTTGAAGACTGCTTCAATGTCACTGGGATCACCCCCCGGTATAACCCGCGCAGGCCTTCCTTGTTGAAAATTGAGACGATGGCGTGTCCAGTCGATCTATATAGTTTGGGTCCAGCTCGGTCGTCAATCATCTTCGTCTTGATGGTTTCACCGGGAGTGACTACGACAACAGCCTCTGCCACGCCAGCCATCGAAGCAGCACCCATATTTCCTAGAGGTGTCACTTTCCCTTTTGTATCCGTCGGCATAAATTGTCGTGCCATGTCAAATGTAAAGAACCGAATACCGGACTTTGAGGCATTGGAGGCGCAGAAGACCCCCGCACCGATGTAGAGAGTGCGGAGTCCATGTTGTCGAACGATTGATGTTAAGATTTGAATTATCGATTGCCTCTTGGCGCCATCGGGGTTGAAAAGTTGCTGGCGAGTCTTCAGGTATTCGGTTGGATACTAAATATAATCAGAAGGGTTAGCCCAATTTTTCTTTTCTTGGTATAGTGCTCTCCGTACCGTGATCAGACTCTCAAGGCCGCCAGCAACACCTCCGGCCAATATAGATTGCCATGGTGAGATTTGTTTTCGAGTAGACATGGCTGATCTGGATATGTGAGTGGAACCTAGGATACCGCGTGGTAATTATGACATATGACATTGGTCTATTCTAAATGAATGATTTTGTTGACCACAAACCCGAGTGTCGATGGCGGGTTGGATGGGGAAGCAGCCTCCGCGAAGGCGTTAGGAACATTCCGAGATCGCGACTTTGCAATCAAGACATCGACTATCGGAGGCGCATGATAACTTCGAAGGGAAGCCGAGAATAGAGTTTTCGAGTTTCAAAGGAGCTCGTTCGTCGATGTAGAATTTGTCCTGATCTCGGAGTGCTCCAGACCCACGGGACCCACCCGGAATACTCCAGGGCATGAACGCCTCCGCATTCTTACTCTGGGGCCATCTCCAGACTTGAGATTTTCGCAGTCTTTCCGCGAAGGAGACGGAAGCCCCCTTGGTTTCTGTTGGTTGGATTGTCTGGCCAGCGTATGTCTTGTTCGCCAATCCGTTGGCCAATCCCGGTCATGTCACGAATGCTCGGAGGCTGGTCCTTCCCGGCTGGCTTCTCCATGTTTCTGTCTCCTGTCCCCACAGATTGAACTGCTTGGGGTTACGAATATATCTTCGCCATTCAATCTGAGCTTTCACTGCCGAACCAGAAATTTAGAGGAAAGAATGTCGTCGCAACTATTTCCAGATGGTGGATGGGACGTTCACCACCACGTCTTCGAACGTGCGATCCAATAATACTTCCTTGGAAATTCCGCTGGATACTAACCTGCTGTAGCTGAACGCTTCCCCTACGACGCGAATCGCCATCTCACCCCTCCTCCCGCCTCGATCAAACAATACATCGAATTTAAAGAAAAGACTGGGATCACGCATTCAGTTCTCACCCACGGCCTCTCCTATGGCGCAGAATGCAGCTGCCTCGCCACATTCATCGGGGACCTCGGCCGAAATGTAACAAAGGGGATCGCAGTAATTGATCCGGAAACTATCACTCCAGCTGAACTCGCAGAGATGCATGCAAACGATATTCGCGGCGTCAGAGTCAATTTGTACCGGTATGGTGCGATGCACGACGTCGAGCTTCAAAAGATCACGTTGAAGGCCCATGCGGCTGCCCTTGTCGGTCATTGTACTGGATGGAGTATGGCTTTTACACACACACATCCAGAGTTCTGGGTTGCACTGAAGCCAATCATTGCACAAGAGATTGTACCAAGGGGGATTCGGCTGGTGACGGATCATTTTGCTTTGTTGAAGGGGGCGAGCATATTGCCTACTGAATGCGAGGGTGACCTTACGCGACAGCAGGGATTCGAGGATATTTTGAATCTGGTACGGGCGGGTCATCTTTTTGTGAAGATTAGTGCGCCCTATCGGGTCAGTGCCCAGACACCAGATTTTGGGGATTTGAAACCACTTGTTCGGGCGTTGTTTGATGCGAACCCACAGCAGCTATTGTGGGGCAGTGACTGGTGTGTATTGGTTGGTCTCTTTGATATCGTTATCTGGAATCTAATCATGGTTTAATAGGCCACATACGCCGTTGATGAAGGTGCGCACGAGGGAGGAGGCGTTGATAGAGACTCCATATCTAGATGTTGATGATGTGGCGTGGCTGAAAAGCCTACGCTCATGGTTGTCGGATCATGAGTGGAAGATGCTGATGGTGGAAAACCCCCGGAGGCTGTATGATTGGTAGATAGATATATTCAATTTCCACTCGGTCTCTAGCCGATGTCGGGTGGGTTTTGTGCATCTGTATTTACCTACGTCCTCACAACACGGTTCATCCGCGGGCCAGGCTCAAATAACCGTCTTTAGGGGCCGGGAGCTGATTACTCTAAGTTTATGGATTACTCTAAGTTTATACAATGAACTATGTCCTCAAATCCTAAAACCGGCCCTTGCTATACTTTTGTTGGTCTGCCTTATTATGCAAGGAATCTGTATCCTATCCCTTGATGCTTCGGCAATTAGCCACTAATAGGGTGAAGAGGCTAAGTATCTCCTCAACGATAGCACAATTCTATAGCCGATATAACTAGCCTCGATCCGGCAGGGCCAGTTACCCTATACCGGCTCGGGGTGGTAGTTAGACCTAGCACTTACCCGCTCCGCGGGTCTAAGATCAGGAACCTCTACCCGCACCTCCGAGGGTCAGGGTCTAACCTCACCGACCCTGACCTAGACCCTACACAGGCGCCTTGACGAAGAGAAACAGCTGAGTAATTACGCACTAGGGGCGAAAGAAGGCCTACAGAAAACCCCATAATATTGTTTCAATTCAATTAAGAAGAAATCATTATATCCTAAACACCCATTGCATAGACGAAAGGCATCACGAAAAGCACTCTCTTAATAAGCCCACATGCACTTGTAGGCCATCAACCGGTGACCCAACCGATCATACTCTAGCTGTCCAATCCAGCTATCATTAGTCCCACTCAGCTTGCCAAAGATACTAGCCCCCTTCCATACGACCACCTGCGGGTCCATCTCTCGTGGTGGCACACCGATCATGATATCCTTCGCAAAGCCTGGGCGAAGCATTTGGAGCCGCTCCTCCAGGAACAGATTGAAGCCACTCGTCAGACTACCGCCACCGACAATCATGATACCGCCGATGAAGTCACGCATCTTCTTTTCATCGGATCGAGCGGCGTGTGCAATGGAGGTCAAGATGGCATTGTCCAAGGCATAGACGGGCAAAATATCATCGCGATATTCTACCGCAGAGCGGGCAGGCTGAGTTGTCGGCGCAAGTGCGGCGGGGGTACTGGTACCCGCCTGGGGAGTTCCTGCAGTTTCTGGCGCTGGGGAACCAGCAACAGATGAGCGAGGCGTAGCCTCCTGCTCCTGGATTCGACCCAATGCGCTGGGCTGCTGGGGTTTGCTGGGAGTGGCTTGGACCTCTGCGGGCACTCCTGAAGCGTCACCATCCTGTTTTTCACCGGGGGAAAGCGGGGGCGCAAGAGCAGTCATGATCTCGGACTGAGCCGCAGAGGTAGGATCATTCGTCTGACCATCGTAGATGTCAACAGAACGATCGATTAGTTTCCCACGTCCCTTGAGCTTGTCGCCGTTGTCAAACAGTGTCGGTTCGAAGAAACCCATCGGTGCCAAGTGAACTTCATCGAAAGCTTTAAAGTTATGCTTCACAGTGTCTTGACCAGACACCCGGAGGTGGAAGTCAAACACCTGCGGAGAAACACTGGCCTCGTTCATCGTGCAAATATTCTTCTTCAGCTCCTCGGCCAGCAGCCAGTCGTACCGCCGCCACAGATCTATATCGGCATAGGGGAAATGGTCATGCAACATCATCTTGATGAAGGTTTCGGTGACATCTCGGCCGCCCATTTTTAGGTTCACGCGTGAGTTCTCCAAGCACATGCCTTCCTCCACGCAGCAGATTGACGTCTTTTCTGCTCCGACATCCACCACACAAGCAGAGGTGAAGCCAGCACCAAAAGTTGCCGCAAGGCTCTCTTGGATAAAACACACTCGCGCAAATGCGAACTCCCGCATCAACATCTCCAACACTTGATTGACGTAGGATTTCTCGTACAGATCAGGGATGACGAACACACAAGAGTACTGGGGCCAGTCTTTCTTGCTGGAAAGACCCAGTTGAGTCTTGATTGCATCTTCAAGGATCAGCGAAATATCCAAAAACAGCATTCTCTTGCTCTCGTAGTCCCGTTCGTTACACCATCCGTGCTGGATAGGCCAATAGAGCTTGTAGCGGGGATTTGAGTTGTCTGGAACCCTCAATGCAGGCTGCCCAATGATGTACTCTGGCGGAGGGTTGGACAGCTCGGTCCAGTCGACACGCAGTGGGTCGTTGTGCTCTGAAATGATTTCGGGGTTCGTCCTGCGGTTATAGTTCACCACCATTTCTTTCGAATTAGGCAACATTCGTCGCTTGTTTTGTCGCATGTGCACCTTGAGGTCTGCCGACATTCGGTTGAAATGAGACGACCACTATTTTTGAAAGTTAGTCCCCACTGGATTGCCTCCCATCAGCACATTCTAACGTACCTCCTCGCCAAAAAGATTCTCTGGCTCCTCGGGAGAGCCATCGTCCCGCTTCTGCCTTTTCGGTTTAGGTTCCTCTTGGTCTTCGCTCTCGCTGGTCTTCGACTTTCGCGCAATCACCATCGGTACTGTCTTTGGCAAGGCATCACTGGCTAGACCAATACGCAGGTTCTGGCTGCCAATGTGAATGACAATGACCTTGGAGCCAACGGTCTCCGCTGGTACTTCCTCCGCATCCTCCATATTGGCATCGCCATCCGCCTCTGCCTCTGCTTCACCCGCTTCGTTGGATTTGGCCATTGCAAGCGCACGGTCTTTGTCCTTGGCGGATTTGGTCATCCTCGTCCTTGCCTCCTCATTCTGCAGTCTGAATGCCAGGTACTGATCATCTCTCTTCAGATAGTCGCTGTAGAAGAAGGCGTAATCAGCATTGTGGGTTTTTACGGGATCGATTAAGCGCGGATTGATATGAATGCGAGCACTCACGTATAATAGTTCTTTTGGTTGATAGCTGGGATCTGCGGCCAGCTAGACAGCTCCATGTTATTGTCCGTCCGCTCGAGACCTAGTTGTTCACTGTTAGACTCTGATTGTGTCAATCGTCTGGCCGATGTCGTTCAGATAACTCACCTTCGTCACGAAGGGCCTTGCCCGACTTCTTGCCCACCATGGTGAAGACGTGCGGGTGGTGGTCTGCGCCGGCTCAATGGGGATGCGCTTGAATCAAGGGAGCACGCAGGTCAGGGGCGCAGTATCTGCGGACTGCGCAGTCGGGACGGTAGACGAAGGGTGGCAGAAAGAACGATTGTATTCGTATGAAGGAGCAAGAAAGCGAGGACGGGAAGCCTTGTAGAGCGAGATCGCACATCGACTCCCCGATTGACCGCCCACACGCACAGGCCGATTGCCAGTCCAATGCGGTTGCCACCAGCTCCCTTTCAACTCCCCTCGTCACTTCTCCTTGCTCTGGCCCCTGCTCCGATTGTACCATAGTCATTCCATTTCCTGAGGCTTTTTCTTGAACGACTCTCCTTTGTTCACCCGCGACTCTCCGTGGCAGTACAACCTCGAAAACTCCGTACCCGCACAGCATCACCGGTGATTTCAAATCAAACATCGTCCATACACAGTCATGGGAGGGTCATTATCGCGTCTGTGGTCTTTGATCTGGACCAAGAAGGAGATCAGAATCCTCATCCTGGGTCTCGTATGTCCAGCCCATCCTAAGCACTCGACCAGCGCGGGGGGAAACACCCGCGGCCAGCGCAGGACCTAAAGACTGATTGATTTCTTTAAACTAGGACAACGCTGGAAAGACCACTCTTCTGTACAGACTCAAGGTAAGATACATGTTTCAAGCGCAGTGTCGCGTGTCTGGCGCATTGACTACTTCGACGCTAACGAGTCGCGTCTCCAGATCGGCGAGGTCGTCACCACCATTCCCACCATCGGATTTAACGTCGAGTCGGTCACATATCGGAACCTGAATTTTAACGTCTGGGTAAGTGGTGGTGATACTACAGAGTTCGCTTGGGCGCCACTGACAAGAGTGACTCCAGGATCTCGGTGGCCAAACATCCATTCGCCCCTACTGGCGCTGTTACTACGCCAACACTGCGGCCGTCGTCTTCGTCATCGACTCTACAGATATCGAGCGGCTGGGGACCGCGGCAGATGAACTGTCGGCCATGCTGAATGAGGACGAACTCCGCGAAGCGGCTCTGCTGGTGTTCGCCAACAAGCAGGACCAGCCTGGTGCTAAGGGTGCGGGTGAAATCTCGGAGGCATTGAAACTGGGAGAACTGCGGGACCGGAACTGGAGTATCGTTGCCTGTTCCGCCATTGATGGCAAGGGTATTAATGAGGGCATGGACTGGCTGGTGGTTCGTTTCTCCAAATATCCTTTTGATTGCTGCATACTGACTGTCATACTTTCAGCAAACTATCCAGGCGGAGAATGCATGAAGCACTGTTTTTGCCCCGCTATAGATTTTGATCTTTGATATACCTTGACCCTCGAACTTCTCGCGCAACTCGGGGGTCGTTCTGCTGCATTCGTGAGTGCTATGCCGCTTCTTTCTCTTCGGCTCTGCTGAGACCGGCAGAGTCCTTGTCTTATATTGCTACATAAATTTGGGTGCGCCTTGCGGCTGAGATAATAGTTTAATGAAACCGCTGTCAAGGCTTGAGTGATGAATATTTAAAATACCTCTTTATCTCAATGTAAATTTCGATCTGGTCCGAAGCTGCGGGTAAGCGATTTTCCTGCCCGAGATGCTGCCAAGGTACTAAGGGATCATATGCGCCGAGCGCCTCTTGTAAACAACTCTTCTTCAATCTAAAGGCACGAGCTTTTATTTTCCTTTTAATTCATGATCGACTGGAAACTCCAAATGGAATGGATTCTTTCCTTTCTGCGACCGGACTTTACCTGGCCTCGGCGAATGCAGTCATCAATTTGCAAGACGGCCCCCGAAGCGCCGCCTTTTCCTGGAAAGTTTCGACGAAGAGCATGGGGTCTAATGCACAAAGCTCTATATCACATATCTAGATGGTACTCTAGATGGTATGGCATAGTTTCTGACTCCTCGATCATGGAGTTGCCCCTCGGACTTGTCTTGAAGTGGTCAGATCGAACAAGCATAGAGGAGGCTGTCGCAATGCAAATGGCACGAGCTGCTGAGATGCCTGTCCCCAAGGTCCTGTCTCTTGGAGAGCATCCGGATGAGCCTTATAATTGCTTTTTCCCGATCTTAATGACAAGGCTTTCTGGTATCCCACTTGAGAACTCAGTCGATACTCTCCTCGTCGAGTTGGAAGACCCATGGCTTTTTGAGCTCAAAGAATGCATTACATCCATGCGTGAATGGGACTCACCCTACTCTAGTAGTATCTGTTCTCCCATCGGCACGTCAATACGGAGCGCCCGAGTACCAAATCATATCATGGGCCCTTTCGCCAACGAGACTGAATTCCACGATTTTCTCCTGGCCCCAGCTTCAAGACATGGCTTTGACACGACTTCAGAATACATCAAGGCTTTGGCACAGGCAAAAGAAATTCGCAAATATCTCCACCGAATTATGTTTACTCACGGCGACTTCAAGGCTCACAATGTCCTCGTTGGAGATGATGGCCATTTGTCCGGTTTCCTCGACTGGGAATCGGCCGGCTGGTTGCCCGAGTACTGGGAGTTCTGTACTGCAATGAGATACGGACCGAAAAGCTGGTGGTTCCAAGTGGCCTCGTGGATCGGAGGAGATCAGTACAGTCGGGAATTAGCCTGTGATATTGCATTGAATTCATTGACTGTTGACTCTTATATAGCCTTCTAATAATTGGCAGTTTCAACAGGCCTTAATTCTAAGCGCCCTGCTATATCCTACTATAGGCTATGGTTTGAAGTTTGCAGTCCCGTCTGCTGGGGGTAGCAAAGCTTTAAATAAAACTCGTCTACTAATATCCCGGAGGGAGTTCCTTCGATTAATCTAAGCCTCGAACAAGCTTTCCGATTAATAGACTATATCAGCCTAGGTCGGTTCCTTGAAGGAAAATAAGGACAAAAGGGCGAGCCAAGGCAGAGTCTGCCTTACTGCGTGCGCATCGTTAGTGCAAGGTACGCACGTCTTCTGGCAATGAGTCCCGAGGGGGCTAAGCGACGATGAAAATTAGACATGATGCTATTTTATTTGCTTATTTGCTTATTTACCTGATGCCTTATACATACCTTAATATACGATGTAATATCGCGGAGTAGCGTGGTGGGTAAACCCGATTAGGAGCCCTCTAAACAGGGTCTCTAAACCGCCGGCGGCCCAGATTCAAAAAAATTACCTCTTTATAGAGTCTTCAGGGGTGCATTCAGCTTGAGATCGCATATGAAGATGCACCTATAAATAGCCTGAAAACCTCCGATCATGAAGTTGACACTACTTTTCCTATCTCCAAGACACTCGAGATAAGCGGCATACATTCACCCCCGCACTTGTGATACGACGTCAACCGGCATTATCTAGCTTGGCCGGTCTCTCAAACTGTTCTATTTTGTCTTCCTATCTTTCATTTAACACAAAGTCAATCAAGACATTTAAAACTCGTCTCGTGAACGTGAACACACAACATGGCCATTCCTTCCGCTCAGATCGCAGCCGTTGTGCCGCCTTCTGGGGCATCTGCAAATTCTATGGTGGAAATTAGCAGCACATACCCGGTACCTCAGCCAGCGGAAGGGGATATATTGATCAAGCTTGAATTCTCCGGCGTGTGTCATTCCGACCTGCATAGTATCCGGGGTGATACACCGATGAAGACCGACGTGGCCGGTCACGAAGGCGTGGGAAGGGTGATTAAAGGCAGGATATCATTTTCTTAGAGACCTCAATTTGAATTTTGGGATAATGACTGACTCATTCCTTCGAGATAGTTGGATCTGGCGTCGATGAAAAGCTGTGGATGGGCCAAAGAGTTGGTATCAGGTTAGTGTTGAAGGTCATGATCACGTCCACTCTGCTCAAACACACTTACGAGGAAGTAGATGGCTCTATAGTTCCTGTCTCGAGTGTGAGATATGTGCAATCAACCACACTGCGTGTCCAAATCAGAGAAACGCGGGCGCGGTATGCTTTCTTTTCTAGACCTGCGAATATACTTCCCAAGGCCCCGTGCCATTTAGTCTAACGTATGATTCTACCGCAGAACGTCCCAGGCACCTTCCAGCGTAAGCATCTCTATCCAGCACGTGGCTCCAGATTTCATGTCAGAAACTAATTCACTGCTTCAGAGTACATTGTCAGTCCAGCTATTCATGTTACTAGAATCCCCTGGGAACTGTCTCCTGAGTTAGCTGCTCCTCTTCTTTGCGGTACATCCATGAGAATCTGGCCATTTAAGTTTCCATTGGAATTGATAGCTAATCATCCACAGCCGGAATCGCCATGTACTCTTCAATCATGAAGACCAGCTCCAGGCCAGGTGACTGGATTGCTATTCTTGGTGCGGGCGGAGGCCTGGGACATATGTAACACTGTCACCTCTTTTGCTCTCGAGGTTTTCATCCCTGTACTAATATTAATTGTGACCAGGGGCGTACAAATCGCCGCTAAGAAAGGACTTAAGGTCCTTGCAATCGATAAGTATGTCCTGATCCCCTTCCAGGGGATTCTCCTGTCATACTGGCGAGAGACTAACATCCTGAAGGGGAGAAAAGAAGAAGCAGCTTTGTCTCTCACTCGGTGCTACGGAGTTCCTAGACTTCTCAGAGGTCGATATTGTAGGAGCTGTTAAGGCCTCTACCTCCGGGTTTGGTGCACACGCTGTTATTTGTCTTGCCAACGGCGAACGCGCATATGAGCAAAGCATGCAAATGCTTCGCCCTCTGGGAACACTGGTCTGTGTGGGAATTCCCAACGTCCCTTTCAGGTTGCCGGCTACCCCAGTCGACATGATTGCCAAAGGTGAAATCACACCGATCTCTATGCACTATTCCTACTCAGGGATCTTTTTTAGCTGATATCGATCGACTCTATAGGGTTGAAGATCGTCGGAAACTCTGCGGGTACCGCAAAGGAGATGGATGAATTGTTGGCGATGGCCGTGGCAGGCGATGTCAGAGCGCATATTGAGTGCTACGAGCTGAGCGATATCCTTGACATCTTAGGGCGCCTCGAGCGCTCGGAAATTGAAGGGCGAGTGGTTTTAAGAATACCCGAGTGAGCAAGATAAGGGTACCTTTTGGAGCATCCAATTCGCCAGTCAAAGTCTCATACTCCAGCGATATCCATCGCCCATACGGTGGAAAGTGATTTGATTATCTTTTTGTCTCGATCAGGATACTCCTGATATTCGTGCAAAAAGATGTCTTTTAAGATGTCTTTTTGCCGCTTGCGAGGGCCCAGTGAGGTTAGATTGCCATGAACCAATGCAAAACTATTTAAAGAAGTTTATTCGTGCTTCTAAAGCTGCTAGTTTGTGGGTTATGTTTGTATGCCTCGTGGGTCTGATCAACATGAACCATATTCAATCATCGAAATGGAGAAGACGTAGAGCTACTTTATTGTATTGATGGACAGATGGGAGTGGGAGAAGGATTACCGGAGCTCTTCAAAATACTGGTATCCTACGGACTACCAGAACGAAAGAAGGGTTGCAGATTGTCAACTTCACCACCAAAGCCTCCCCTGTCGGCTGCAGGTCTAAAGTGAACTACGATTCTCAGCTTGTCGTCCGATAACGGTCCCAATCTCTCTAGGCGCGGTTACCTCAGGCCGACTCAACGCGAACTTCGGCTTTGTCGAGATGCGTCTTCTCGAGAACATGCAAAGGCACAATGACGTTTTCCTCACGGGCGTAGTTGGTGTCGGTGGTGCAGTTCCAGGCAATGTAATACAGGATGGGGAACACCAGCGCGGTGGTGGCGAACAACGCCGCGTTCTCGTTCCGGTAGGGCTGCTCTGTTGCGTCGATCCCAAACGACACGGCGGTACCGGCACTTAGGACTATCGACGCAGTCAGTCTCGTTCAGTGGATGGCGGGCAAGACGCCACTTACCTCCGACCAGCAGGCCGGCCATGGAAGCTACCTTCTTGGGGTCGTTGGACAAGGTGCCCAGGGTCCACAGGATCAGGTTCTGGAACATGCCGTACTGGGCCGCGTACAGCATGTAGATGACCACCGCGCCTGCATAGGCCTTGTCGGTGACGTCGATGTTCGGGCCCGGCACGGAGCGGTCAAAATTCCAGCTCTCCAGCCAGATGGTCTGCACCACGTAGGTGCACAGGATCCAGACGGCCTCGATGGTGATGACGATCAGGGCTCGTCGCCTCCGCGAGCCCAGCCGCTCGCTGTCGAGCAGCATCCCGGCGCCGAGAGCCGTGGGGAGTTGGATCAAGTTGTTGAGCAGGCTGTTGAGGGTGCGCGTGCGCAGGTTGAACGCATACGCGTTCATGCTGGACTGGAAGGGGAAGAACATCTCCGGCACAAAGAAGGCCGGGAGCATCAGGAGGATGCGCCAGTCCGTGAACAGGCGGGCCGTCTCCATCAGACTGCTCTTGATTGACACTTGGGCGTAAATGGTGATTCCTGTACCGTCTGACCGGCGCAGTTTCTCGATCGGCAGCATCAGCGAGGCGATCGCCAGCGACGAACACTGGATGACGATGAAGGTGATATAGACCGATTTCGGTACCCCGGTGCTTTTCGCGTTCCAGTTGATGCCCAGCGCGACCAAGGAGCCGACGGTGGCACCGCTCATGGTCGAGCACCACTGGATCGCCCGCCACATACCCTTGTCTTTCTCTTCCGCGTACGCATTCGCTACGAACGCGGCCGTCGTCCACAGACATCCGGCCGAGAAGCCGCTGTAGACGCCAGCAGACGCCAGCTAGGACGGGACACCAAAGCTGCCCTCTGACGTCGTAGTACCACATGCTGGACATAAAAACGGGATAGCCTGGCTTGCATTAGACGGGTCGATCTACCAGCGAGAGGCGGAGCGCTTCATACCCAGGGTGGCCGCCATCAGCGTCAGTCTCGGGCCAACGGTGTTCAGTACGGGACCGGCAAAGATGGCGGAGAAGAAGAAAACACCATACGAGACACCGTTGCTGGTGTCTCCCATGGTCACCGACGTCGGTTTCCCTCCCCCAGCTCCGAGCAGCTGCCAATAGTTAGCTCGTGTTCGACCGGCGGGCACGAGCACGCTTACCGTGATGGCCAAAAACAGACCCGGGTCGCAAAAGAGACATGCCGAGACGATCAGGTTCTGAACCATGGGGCTGGCAGCAGCATTAGCACAAGATTCAACCGCGTGCCAGCCAGGAGAGCGCCGTACTGGTTTCGACGAAACCGGGACAGTTTGGTTTGGCCAGCGGCCATATCGACGTCGCCGGAGCTCATGGTTGGTCGACGAGTAACTCAAACAGAGGCGACAAGTCGTGAGCAATCCCAGTTGCTGATATTGCACTTGGAGCAGGGGTCGATCGGTTTATACTCCTTCTCAATTTCGGAGAGCGTGTGGATGAATGCTGGGAGCTCGACAGCTTTCTTTTGAACCTCATATTTATTTGGATCCCGAATCTTGATTGTTGACCGCGATATCGTTCACTGAACCATACCAAATTTACTTCAAAGTTCAAGCTAGGGTATAGGGCACAAACGAGGTAGATATATATACCCCTCTCTTCTGCCCTTCCCTTTTTTTTTTCAGCCTTGGGAAAACACACATCTCTTTCTGAATACTAGCCCGTACGCTTTTAGCTTGTTTCAACAATATGAAAGCACAGTTCCGTATCAGAACTTGCAGCGTTGCGGGGGTTTCATATTGGATGGTCTATCTAGATCCTTTTTCCTGCTCGGTATTTGTCCGCTAGATCTTCTCAGTTTATAGGAATGGACTAAGTCGATAAGCGCGGTAAACATGAGCACACGGTGGTGTATGCCTCAGAATTTGAAAACAAGTCGAATAACACTAAACAAATTCCTTATTCGTGTGCAGCCCTAATGGGACCGAGACGTTTGTCGACTTTACGGAAACGGACGACGCCCCAGCCAAGGCCAGAGTGATCAAACCTCGCCCCAGGCCCGTCAGCGGAAGAAGATTTATGCACATTCCACCAATAATGCCAGCCTCCAGCAGTTAGGTTCCCCCAAGGCAGTAATTTTGATGGGAGATAAATTACCGGAGGATGGACTTGGAATCCGACATTAGCCGCGCTTATCATATCCTCCCTACCCCGATCTGGGTTCAACACAATGACGTCGAATCAATCGACCCCAATTATGAAAGCTCTCTGTTCATGGCAAAAGGAGTTTAAAACGTGTTAAAGCGGACACACGCGATGGATTTTCCAAATATGGCAGCTCGCCACGGGACCCAACAGTCTTAGGGCAATCTTAGGGCATTAACATACCAATCATGAGATGTAGGGTTATCCCCGGGCCCTCTAGCTGTCTCAAGCTCCTGCTCCTTTGTAGATATTTAACCCCGCTTATCGGCGCTCGATTTGAGGAAATCATCTATCATGGCTTTCGCCGAACAAACGGCTAAATTTACTTTGGATGTAGTTTCCTTTTGGCCCCCACATATTTAAAGCAAGCGTCTGAATTTCCTGTTTAGGCATGCCTGAATAGAATGTTGCGACCTGTGGATAATTGAGGCGGTGGTCCCTGATTCCCATAGTAGAAGTGGAACCTCACGCCAATCCATGCGTTCAATTTCCGAGGCCCTAATTCAGCATGCCTCCAGTACCAGACCCTCCTAAGCTCACTTTAAAGGGCAGTCCCCGCGAGGTATGTTTCACAACTATGTATCTTTACAATGCCTAACTTTGTTTGATATAGATCGGCCTCGAGCATGGCCGCGCGCTTCGGGGGCAGATCCGCAGCCAGATTGCCATCTACGATGAGATGTTCCAGGACACCTCCAAGCTCTCATGGCCGGAAGTCCGCGAAGTGTCCAAAGAATTTCAGAGGGCACTCGCAAAACTAACTCCGCATCTACTCGCCGAAATGGAGGGCATAGCCGAGGGTGCGGAGCTATTTTGGACGTGGTAGCTCTGAACTGCCGTAGCGAGATTGCGCTGGGCAAGTTCTCGGACGGATGCACAACTTTATCCTGGAAGAAGGGCGAGAATGCTCGTGTGCTGTCTCAGAACTGGGACTGGACGACGCGGGTAAGGACGAACTTGGCCATGGTCTCGATTGAGCAAGTCGGGAAGCCGACTATACATATGGTGACCGAGGTGAGTTGATTCTCTAGTGGCTAGCCAGAATGGACTTTGCTGATGCAGTTGGGCTCTATCAGGCCGGAATCGTGGGCAAGATTGGCTTCAACTCCGCCGGCGTAGGGACGTGCCTGAATGCAATTCGCGCGAAACCAATGATCAGTGATAAGATTCCGATCCACGTCGCTCTTCGCTTATGCCTGGAGAGTACCTCGGTTGAAAATGCCATCAAGAGACTGGAATTCCTGGGCGGCGTCGCATCTGCGCAACATATCCTCGTGGCAGACATCACAACGGCCGTAGGACTTGAGTTATCGCCGGTGGGCGACAGTCATATCGCAGAGGACGCGTCGGGACTCATCGGACACACCAACCACTTTATCGAGAACCGATATGTGAACGAGCCACCATGGCTGTCGGGATCTCCCATCCGTCTTGAACGACTGGGGCATTTGACAAATGAACTGCTCCAGAATGGGGTGAAGGGAGATGCTATCACGCCTGCTTTGCTTCGGGAACGGATCTTCTCTGATACGTACAATGCGCCTCAGGCGATCTGTTGCCAAGAGGATCCCAACCGCCATGTCTCCTCTCGAGGCAGCACGCTGCTTAACATTGTGATGAACCTGGACCCGAAGAATCTGGGTGCAAAGGTTGTATTTGGGCGTCCAGAGTCGGAGGAGCAAGGAGCTGTCTTGAGGATGCCCTGGTAGTGTGTCAAAATATCAATAGCATTGGATTCACTTTTTGTTTTAATCCTTGAGATAATAGTCTCGATGCAGGAAAATCCCGCCAGATCCACCCATATGGGCGCCTCACTTGTCGATGAGCGACCAGGCTGCTCAGTGAGCAGTTCAGAGCGGCGGGGTGACTAACTCACCATGTGCTCCGGGAGCCGATCACTTCTCGAGGCGGCAGTTTTACAGTCACCATTATTATATTGCAAGCGAATATCAAAAGGATGGGACGTGATCCCATCAAACCCGGGGAAGCTCGAATGTGCTGGCGATCGCGGATATAATTGGCGCCCGTCGTTTCCGGAGCTCATACTTGGGGTGTGGGCCTATCGGGGGTCAGGGATCCCCCCACGGGCCGCAGTGATGGGTCAGAATGGATCGGCGGAGCGGGGACTGCCAGGCACATGGGGACCACGGGCGCTGTGAGTGGCCCGGGCTTGGGAACTAGCGCGGGCGTGCGAAGCCAAATGCTCTTAAAGTTGGTGCATGTGCATTAACACTTATACCCAAGCACGACGAGGTACCGCCACTTGCGGAAAGAGTGGATGAACTCGGGTCGTTGATCTATCTCTGGGGCGATCCTTTCCATGTAGCTGTTACCTCGTAGCTCGTTGATTAGCCCTCGGAGCCATGTTCCATGTACTTCTCCTAAACCCCCTCCAAATCCGTTATCGTGCTCCCCACCCATGTGTCGTCGTGATAGGACCTCGACGACGCTCTGCCCCTCGTGATGCGGCGCGTGCCATCGGCGTTGTCGTGCTTGCCCTGTATATGAATCTGTCCCTCGTGCTCCCTGGCTCTTTCTATCTTTTCCATACCTCTCTCACTCAGTGCCCCTACACAATGGATTGGCTACACGTCTATATCGCCGGAGCGGCGTTTCTCGTCTTCGCCCTTGTGGGGCTAGTCTTGCTTGTCTCGTCCCAACAAGTCAAGCTTGATTTGAACCGAGGCGTTTTCACTTACCTGAAGTTCATCTACGCGAGTTTTCTCAAGCCTCATGACAAGAGCGCCGAGGGTCAACAGGGCGCTTTGGAGAGCTTCTACAAGACGCAGGTATGCGAGGGAGACGGAGAAGGAGGGTGAAAGTGCTAATTCAAATCAGGCAAACGTTTATGATGCCACCCGTCATCGTCTGCTTCGCGGCCGTGAGGATATGCTCGGCCTGGTGGCCGCACAGCTGAAGCACAAGGTGGAGAGCAAGGAGATCAAGGCCGGAAAGGCGGTTTGGGTGGATGTGAGTTCCCCGATACGGATAAAGGTTGTAAGGTGTACTGACTGACGACTACAGGTTGGTGGTGGCACTGGGTATGTGTAATTGATCATGCAGGAAGCGACGAGCTCTCGGCCTGCAATGGCTAACCCCAGGATAGATACAACATTGAGGCCATGTCGGCTTTCGTCCCAGTTGACAGGTTTTTCGATCAGGTCTACTTGGTTGATCTCTCGCCCTCCCTGTGCGAAGTTGCCCGCCAGCGCTTTGAACGTCTTGGATGGAAGAACGTGAGCGTTATCTGCCAGGATGCCCGGTCCTTCCGTCTCCCTGAGCGCCATGTCGACCCCAAGTCCCCCGGAGGTGCCGCAACCGATCGCGTGGATTTGATCACAATGAGCTACAGCCTGTCTATGATCCCAGGTATGCGACAAAGCTTTGAAAAGCCTTAATCAGGGAAGGTAGACCAAGCTGACTATTTTGAAGACTACTACAGTGTCGTCGATTCGTTGACCTCGCGCCTCAAGTCGACCGGTCTGCTGGGTGTTTGCGACTTTTACGGTAAGCAGCCCGCGTTCCATTGTAAAAGGATACAACCTAACAACCCTCAAGTCCAGAGCATCGTCGATGTGTCCTCCCGCAACTACACCGGTGGTGCCTTCAACCGCCACGTCAACTGGCTTGGTCGAGTATTCTGGCGTGCCTGGTTCGACTTTGATCGGGTCAGCCTGGAGGCTGCTCGACGGGACTACCTGGAATACAAGTTTGGAACGGTCATTTCGGCTAGTGACCGCAATTACCTCCTGGGTGGTATTCCTTACTACATCTTCGTTGGCTGTCCCAAGGAATTTGCTTCAACCCCGTCGGGCCAAAACACCATCGAGAAGCTGGATGCATCGTTCACGGAGTCGCCTTACCTACTTCCCGCTAACCACCAGAAAGAGATGGACAAAGCAGTCGAGCAAAGCTCGCACGAGATCCGTTCCAAAGCCTACGAGTCGGCCGTGATTAATCTGAGTGCCAACCTGCCCCTTCCCTCGTCTTTCTACCAGAACCACCACTATCGGATTCACTATAACGACATGCTGCCCAAGCACACCCAATTCCAGAATGAATACATCTACGCCTTTACCTGGGAGGACCCGCGTGTCGACCATCGGCTTCTGAACATCGGCTCCGACGACGTCATCCTGGCTATTACCAGTGCAGGCGACAACATCCTGGACTACCTTCAGAAGAACCCTCGCCGTGTTCACGCCGTGGACCTCAATCCAAACCAGAACCACCTTCTTGAGCTGAAGGTAGCCAGCTATACTGCACTGGGTCACCGGGATATGTGGAAGATCTTTGGCGAGGGCAAGCACTCGGAGTTCCGTGAGCTGCTCATTACCAAGTTGAGCCCCCACCTTTCCAGCCAGGCCTTCCAGTACTGGCTTGAGCACACGCACATTTTTACCTCGACTTCCGGCTACGGTCTATACGAGACTGGTGGCTCCCGCCACGCCATTCGAATGGTGCGTTACTTGTTCAACATCTTCGGACTTCAAGGTCAGGTGCAGAGAATGTGCGAGGCACAGACTCTTGCTGAGCAGCGGGAAATCTGGCCCCGTATCCGCCGAGTCCTTCTGAGCAAGCCTCTCAACTGGGCCATCGTGAGCACCGAGTGGTTTGCCTGGAAGGCGGCCGGTGTCCCGCGCAACCAGCGCAACATGATCGTTGATGACTTCTTCATTCGCAACGGTCTGACTGCGAACATGAAGAGAAGCAAGGATATCAGCGGCCAGTCAATCTGGGAATACGTGGTGAACACTTTGGACCCGGTGGTCAAGGATACTCTTATAAGCAACGACAACTACTTTTACTACCTGTGCATGCAGGGCAAGTTCTCTCGACGGTGCGTCCAACATCCTCCTTACAAAAGGAATTGAACTAACATGTTCTCCAGATGCCATCCCTCTTATCTGTCACCCCAAGCGCACGTCAAGCTCTCTACTCCCGGCGCCTTTGATGGCCTTCGGATTCACACCGACGAGATCAATGAGGTGATCAACCGCATCACGCCGGGCACATTGACTATTGCAGTGGTGAGTAACATGAGTAATGCTTGTATTCATTGTATCCAGTTGATACTGATCATTCCTTAGGTCATGGACTCGATGGACTGGTTCGACCCCACCGAGAATGCCGCCTCAGAACAAGCCCGTCGACTCAACCACGCCCTCAAGAAGGGTGGCCGCATTCTTCTTCGCTCCGCAAGTATCGAGCCTTGGTACATTAAGCGCTTCGAAGAGAACGGCTTCACGGCACGTCGCGTGGGTGCCCGTTTCCCCGGTACTTGCATTGACCGGTACGTACCCGACTCGCAAAAATATCCCATGTGGCCAAAGCTAATAATACCTAGTGTCAATATGTACGCCTCGACCTGGATCTGCACCAAGCAGGAAGACGTCGTCCGCTCGAAGAACGGACGGACAATGTCCGTCCTGTCTCTCGGCGACAGCGCAATCGAATCGACCAAGCGGTCGAACAGCGTTGAGGATTTGAAGATTTGAGCTCGATACCCTTTTGCTTTTCCACCACCTAATGATTTCCCTTTCGTTTGATGCTCTTTATCATTCTTACGGCACATAGTTTATGAGGTGTTGGTGTATACCCGGGGTGCCAGGGGAGTTGATACGACCAAAAATGGACCTTTTCTTTCATAGAGAATAGAGAATATTTGTGCATTGAACGGCAAGAGGATTTCTCATGATACCCACGAAAAGAATGTTGATTTATTGTCCTTATATCTTTACCTTGAATTCACAACTCGTACCTGGTTTTTAGTTTGCGATACATCCACTCCGGATGCAATCTATTATTGCCCAACTGTTTCTTCATGGCACCGCCAAAGGGTGTCATTGACGTCTTTTGAAATAGGGGATTCGGGCCATGGTCATGTTCAAAATGTAGCTTTTCCTTTGCCGACTTCTCTTCCCAGGTGCTTCGAGGCATACTAAAAGAGCTAGAAGTATGACCCCAGCCCCCTGGGACAAACAAGGTTTACCGTTTGAGGGTCAAACTCATGACGATTAAATCTGCTTTAATTGTGATAAAGTGTCTGTATTCAGAAAGGGAAATGCAATGTGACCCGATCCTGTACCTTCAATACAATCCCCTTGCATGTTATGCACTACAGTTCATAATTAGAGCCCGTTATACAATGTTCATATACAGTGGCTTGCCACATGTAGTTCTTCGAAAAGTACACACTCATCATGACTAGACCCAATACCTAGTATATTATCATGCAAAACAAATGGTCATAGAAAAACATTAAGGCCGACGTGACCGGCCCCAAATCTAATCATATCTCACAGGAAAAAGAAAAGCCAATAAAAGGGCACGCGCAAAAGAACCAAGGCGCCCTCTAGAGTAATACGAATTACAGGGCAAATCATACTAGATCGCTATGAACCCACAACTCATGTTCTTTTTCCCTCGCTCGAATCATATCCATGGCTGCCGCTGAGAGACATACAAACGCTGACATTCACAAAGCATCTCTGATTATAGAGGCCAGAGAGGCGGGATTAAAAAGGACAAGGAAAAGAAGATGCTCATGAGCGGCCGTACCGCGTCTTGCCGAAAGAGAAGGGCACGTAGCGGTATTTGATCATGTGCTGGATTTGGCGGCGCACTAGATAGAAGTCAGTGAAGATGTTCTATTTTTATCGAAACCCCTTATCTTCCGAGATAGGGAAACCGGGATGTACTCACTGGTCAGGACAAACAGGATGATCCAGTAGACCACAAGGACGGGCCAGAATACGGGGATGTCGAAGATGGAAAACCAACTGCACAGGAAGCCGATGGTGATGGCGCGGGTGGCCGCGTGCCAGAACTTGAACTCGGGCAGGCGGCGGATGAACGGCCGGAACTCGTCGTCCTGCTTGGTGGGAAGGCTGGGAGAAGCGCCAGCCTCACCGTCCTCCAGGCCTTCATCTTGTGTGAGGGAAGGGTCGAACTTGGGTGTCAGGAAAGCGAGGAAGAGGTTAAGGAGGTAAATTCCGAGAGTGTAGGCGACTGATGGTTGTAGTAATAGTCAGCATTTGGTTCTTGTCGTGATCTTGTGATCTCTTTCCCCTCTTTCTTTAAATGTTTTGAAACCAATGCCTCCCATGTAATCGCTGAGCCGGATTCAGGCAAGACGTACCGATATACCATCCTTGCGCGAAGACAATCCGCAGGAAGAAAAAGAAGAGCAGAACACCGGTGCCAACCCAGCGATAGGTGGTGTGGGGAGTTGAGGCGTCGAGGTAGGATTGGTATTGCTGCAGCGATTGGTTAGCACGGCATTCTGTAGGGATATCTGAGACTCTGGACGGAGAATGGCGGCCATGCGCCATCCGGGGCTCCTCATGGTGAAACGCAGACACTCACCCGGGTCAATCTGGAAGTGTGCGCCGACATGGCGGTAAAGGGCGACTGCTCGGGCTCAGGAACATCCATGATGGAGGGTTAGAAAGGAGGAGGAGGGAGAAGGGAAATCGAAGACGGAAAGCCCAAAGTGTCCACGCAGATCGCAGTGACTGAATGCAGATTGGGAAAACAGGAGCAAAGTGTCCCCTGGCGACGGGCCAATCAGCGCGTCGGGGATCTGAACGCCGCATAGTCACGTGACAGTATCGGTGGCTGTGCTGGACAGTCGTTCTGCTTAGTCATGAATCTTAGTCATCCGCCTCGTGAACCTCGGCGCGGTTAACTTCGGCCCTTTCTCGGTTGCGTGGGGTCGACATCATAGGCCTGGGTCCGTTCTCCCGATACTAACTACTGAGTGTCAACAACTTGCTGTTCACAAGTTACCGCTATCAATTGTCACCATGTTTGCTCGTCGTTGCGCCCGCCTGGCTAACTCTCGGACGGCTGTCCCCTTGACCTCGTACTTGGCCCGCGTGCGCCAGTACTCGTCGGGTTCGAGCTATGAACATATCCTGACCTCGACTCCGAAGCCCGGTGTCGGTCTCAGTGAGTGACCTAGAAACAATCACATACACGAGCTATTAGCTAATCCAAATAGTCACTCTGAACCGGCCCAAGGCCTTGAATGCTCTCTGCAGCCCGCTCTTCACCGAGTTGAATGATGCCCTGAGCAAGTATGACACCGATAAGGACATCGGCGCAATTATCATCACCGGCAGCGAGAAGGCATTCGCCGGTACGTAATCAATCACGACCTCCTTCCACTACACCTCCGAATGACAAAATAGAACCAAACTAACCAAACATAGCCGGCGCCGACATCAAAGAAATGGCCCCCTTGAGCTTCTCCGCCGCCTACACCGACAACTTCATCGCACCGTGGTCCCACCTCGCCAACGCAATCCGCAAGCCCGTCATCGCCGCCGTATCTGGATACGCCCTAGGCGGCGGCTGCGAGCTGGCCTTGATGTGCGACATCCTGTACTGCACATCGAACGCGACCTTCGGCCAGCCCGAGATCAAGCTCGGTACTATCCCCGGTGCCGGCGGGTCCCAGCGCCTGACGCGGGCAATTGGCAAGAGCAAGGCTATGGAGTTGATTCTTACCGGCAAGAACTTCAGCGGTAAGGAGGCCGGTGAGTGGGGTGTTGCGGCGCAGGTAGTTGATGGCGGCAAGGAGGAGCTGCTTGAGGCTGCACTAAAGACCGCAGAGACCATTGCTGGTTATAGCCGTGTGGCGGTTGTTGCTGGTAAGGAGGTTGTGAATAAGAGTCAGGAGTTGTCGCTACGGGAGGGTGTTGAGTATGAGCGACGCCTGTTCCATAGCTTGTTTGGCAGCAAGGATCAGAAGATTGGTAAGTCGGTTCGAGGTTACCGTGTTGGATACGCCTAACAGTTTTACAGGAATGACTGCCTTCGCAGAGAAGAAGAAGCCCGAGTGGTCGCACGAGTAGATCTCGTCGATCTCTACGGAAGATATATGTTATAACTACAAATTATGGAGCTTGCAATGGAAGAATGTTTGACCGGTCATTCGACGTAATATGTGCATTCGATATTTACTGCCAACTACGGCCCGCCGCAGTTTGATTGCCCCTTGCATCATGCATCGTGGTGTCTCCATCGGCAGGGTGTGCATCGCCCGTCGGAGTCCCGCATTTATACTGTTCCAATGATCGGTTGATACCGACAATGCCCCATGCAAAGACCGCCACATCGCGGATAGTATCCATGAGGTTAGAGGCATTGGGTCCTTCTGGCCCGCTTGTGTTGGGTTCTTCTGGGAAGGGTGGGTATACAAAGTCGTAACCGCTGGACTGTGACGAAGATCCCTGTCCCGAGGAAGCTGAGGCTGAGGCCGAAGCCGAAGCCGAAGTTGAAGCTGGGACTGAGGCCATGGAGACACTCTCGTCCCTGCAGAAAGTTCTCTTCTCTTCCGGGTATGCCGAGTGGCGGATCGCACTGTCGTGAGGATAAGATGCCGCTCCGTACGAAAAGACAGGCTCGAGGGCCCACGGTGCAGCGAACAGGCCATTGGCGTAGACGGGCACAGGTTGGGGTGGCACAGCGGCCGCCGGAATTGGGGATCGAGCACGACGAAGGATGACGACGAGTCCATCAGAAGTGCACGAAACGACGGCTTCCAGCTCAGTAGGCTCAATGGCGGGCGAGGACGTGTTCGCAGTTGCATCTACGGAGGGGTTGGCGCGGGATGTAGGATTTCCATGCATATCTACATTATCGTCCTGTAACGGGTTGCGGAACCAGAACCGCAGATATGCAATCGAGTCATTGCTCTTTGCACCCTCGAGACAGCGTACTGCATCACGGAGGCAGGCTTCCTGAATACAGTAAAAGAAGCTCCGAGAGACAAGCTGCTGAGGACTCAGGCCCAGGATCTCTGACACGCCGCTGGTAGCGTACATGATGGTCGCGGTACGAGTAAATCGGTTCACGAAAAGAGCGGCGCGCGTCTCGTGAAGCGGTTCATGTAGACGTCGCGAGAACTTGTGCGATATCCAGGTAAGCATGTGGTAGCGTGGATCATTGGGCGAAGAGTCAAAGAGCTGGCGGACAATGGGAGCATCGAGAGCGCGCTCTATAGAAACGGCAACATGTCAACAATGCGGAATTGAGATGATTGTGAGACACAGGGTTTAGGACTTACTTTGACTTCCTTTTCCACTCCGGTAAACCGTGGTACTCGCGATCAACACATCGTACACGACGGTGAAGACGCACTCGCACCCGACCCACGAGCCATTCTTATGCCGAATCGAGCAGTAGTTCAGCACTGCTGCCTTATCTAGTCGCACTCCACGACCGTGTACACTTCGCGCGAAAGGAAGTTCCTGGGGATGGAAGTAATCCCAGCAGGAGCGATTGATCACCTCGTGCGGCTGGTAGCCAAGCACCACCTGGATGCTGTCAGAGGCATAGCGAATGGACGCATCGCGCGAGAGATCTATAGACCGTGCATTAGCATTGATCTAAATCAACCTCGACTGCACTTACCGTGGATCGTGATGAAAGTGGTGTCCATGCCGCAGAAGAGTGAGGTTTCCACTACCCCACGTTGCGGGATGAAAATTGTGAGTCAGGAGGCGTGAAGGGCCGGCCTGTATTCTGACCGGGATCCCGCTTACAGGGGCTTCACATGGAGAGACGAGAGGCAAGATGAGGGAGGAGAGTTCGCGCTGACAATGGCTGATCTGGTGGACACTTGTGGTCCCAACGGCTGTCAATCTGGATTGCGGAGAGACCTCGGGGCCCGCTTTACAAACAAATAGGAAAATAGGACAACCGGACAATGGGATTGTAAATTATATGATATCGAATGGTATTATTAGATGTACGGTTACAAAGCAAGATATGATTATATACAAATAGAGCAAGGGCGAAGTCCAAAGGTCGTTAACGTGAGACACATTGCATCATTGGTACTTCTCTACCTCGTCCGGGTTCCTCTTCTCCGCCCGGTAATTCTCGACGACTTGGCCCTCGATGGTCTCATCGAATACATCGACCTCCGTCTGCGCAAACTTGCGCGCGCTTACTCCGCGCTCGAAGAGCAGATCCAGTTCTGCAAAGGAGCGGCCGCGAGGCTCTGGCACGCGGAAGTAGGCGTATATAACGCAGAGGAAGCAGATACCGCCCCAGAAGAAGCCTGCATAGTTGCCCCAATCCCAAGCACTAGGGTTAAGCATGTATGGAGTAAGGACGCCGCAGATGATGGCGACAACGTTATACAAACACCGACCAAGCACGACCGTCTTGATCTGCAGTCGGCGGGTCGACAGCTCTGCCACAATCGAGTAGCCGACGGTACCGACCGTCAGCTGGTAGAAAAGTGCCCAGACGAGCATCAAGGAGCCTGTGGCCAAGGAGGCCTGGCCGCGGTGTGCAGTCGGGACAAGTCCCAGGAACCCCATGGTAAGGAGCATGGCACAGAGGCCGCATAGTCCGTACAGACACAAAGCCCGACGACCGACACCGAGACTCATCAGGAACCACGCCCCGAAAGTACCGACCATGTTAATGCCGTACTGGCCCATGGCGAATGCATATGCATTGGATGAAGAAAGGCCGGCCTGCTCCAAGAAGTATGTCGAGTAATTGGAGAAGGAGTTTCCGCTCAGGTTCTGGATAGCCCAGACCATGCATACAATCTCAGTTCGACGCAGGTCAGTGCCCTTGAAACAGTCGAAGTAGCTAGCGCCTTTGGTGATTTTGGCCTCCAGGGCGGTTGTGTGCACCATCATGGCGATTGTCTCGTCAGAATCAAATTCTGTATCGCGGTTCTTGCTGGTCAGGCGTCCTAGGGCTCGTTTTGCGTCTGACGTCCGTCCTTTACGAACCAGCCACCAGGGGGATTCGGGAGCAAGAGCGATTCCAATAATGAGCGGCAGAGGCCACATCCACTGCAGTCCATACGGAATTCTGTATGCCCACTGGCCGTCTCGGTTCAGCATCCCCATGATGACACCGATTCCAATGAACTGGCCAAGACCCCAGCAGAAATTGACATAGGTTGTCAAGTATCCTCGCAACGCGACTGGGCACACCTCGGAGGCGTATGTGACGGTTAATGTCTGGAAAACACCCCAGGGAATACCGCACAGGATCTCGGCGGCCAGAAGAGCCTGGACGTTCGGGGCAGTGAAGAAGATGGCCGTCCACGCGGTCACGAGGACTAGACAGGCCATAATGGTGTACCGATATCCAAATCGCTCCGAAGCCCATCCGTTGATGAAAAGACCGATAATTTCGCCGGCGTAGGCACCGTTGCTCAGACCCGCTTGCCACTGGAAGTGCCCGTCAGTACGGAGTTTTTGTCTCACGATAGAACCCGGCCGGGGGTTTTTTGCGGACTAATCATCAAAGACATACCTGTGCAGAAACCTGATATGATCCATCCGCCAGTTGTGTGCCGTATTTCCTTTTGAATTGGGGGAAAGCGTAGAAGTTGTTCACCAGACTGATATCGTAGCCCTCCATTACAATACAAGTCGAGATGAGGACGCTCCAAGCGACAGCCTTGGGGTACAACTTGATACCTTGGAGCAAAGTCATGTTCCGCTCCTTGTCCGTCGCCGCCTTAGCATTCTGAATAACCTTGTCCGTAGAGGAGTCGGAGGGCCGGCCCTCGGAGGGGTATCCTGGCGGCTGGGATCTATCCGCCGGCGCAATGGCATCGTGGGCCTTGACATCAGCCATTTTGGCGGGCGAATGTCACAAAGACACGGATATAGAGCGATGGGAGGAAGGTCAGGAGTGGGAGGGCGGGTTGAAATGGTTTTAAACCGGACTCGGAGACCTGCGGAGGTTAAAGAAAAAAATATGCGTACCCACAGGTCCGTAGAAACATCGCACGCGAGGACTCAGGGGCGCAACGAAACCTTCCCGGGGGGCAAAGAAGGAATCGATTGGAAGTCCAGAACGAGGGGCTAGACAGAATAAGGAATAAGAGAGTAGAAGTTTGCGGGGAACGGGGGTTCGTGCCTCCGGAATACAAATTTTCATTGAAGCTTGGCGACGGGGAGGAGGGGCCGCACCCGGGGTAACATTGCCGTGCGCGTGGATTCTTCTTCTTCTTTTTACTCTCTGTGGACAAAGCTTACGGTTTTATCTTACATATGAACGAAGTCTTAGATCTCTAGTTTAAATTCCTGCCACCATGTGCGACGGGTACCTGTCAGAACCTAATGTAAAACCCTTGCATCCCGAATGCCGCATGCGGCACTTGGCATGAGGGATCCGCCGGATTTGGCCCGAGATCTCGTATACACCACCGATCTTTAATTTTGAAAACCAAGAAGAATTAGGGTGAGGCATTGAACATTATGTATTATCGATACCTTAGCTAGATCTTTTTATGGCAAAAGTAGCGGGTCACGTATCAATCGCTCCATGTCATCAGCCTGAATACGGATCGAGATATCCACTCCGTCTTCAGTCCAACTACTCTCCCCCGTTGCGCTGCTTTTCTTTGACGGTGGTGCTTCTTTAATCACCAGCTCCCCATTCAAGTCAGGTATCACCGCGTCGGCATAGCGAATGATTGGCACCTCACTCAGCCCGAAATCGACATCGTAGAGGCCCGTCCGGGCCCAGGTCGTCGCCAGAAGATGCCGTTGTCCGAAGAACGCCTGCCAAAGGCGCTGTGGAGTCTTTTCAAAGGCAATGCTATGAAGGTGTACACCAAGTGCCGCCGGGTTATTGATTTTATCGATGGTCTCGCGGATATGCTGAGCGATGTTTCGTAATCTGTTATCTTGGGCTGGAGAGACCAGGTCGGCACCAGTCATTTCCAAATTGACCATGAGGCAAGATGAGCCGAGAAAAGTGTTGCCCAACCGGAGTGCAGGGCGTGTTCCACAGACAAGGTCGCAGTGTAGAGGACCAGTGTCGTTCTGTTGGTTCCGTGCGCGAGCAATGCATGACCAGATATGAGCCAGAATGGCATCATGTCGACTGATTCGCGTGTTTGCCATGTTGTTTTCTGTTGCCTTTTCCCAGATGATTTCCACCTGGTCGCGTGTCAAGTGCACCAAATAATGTGACACGGGAGCTTCAACATCCCAGTCGGACCAAGGCATAGCCGTGCCAGCAGGCACGAGTTCCTGATCACGGAATGCGGCGGGGATCTCTTGAGGCCAGGGGCATTGCGGTTGTGCAGCCCACCAGTCGTACCGGTGCAGAGGCAGACCTCCGACTTGGCCAAGAATGGTCGGGTCGGGGTGATCCCCGTTGATGTCTCCTGACGCCTTTGAGTCCAATAGCCCCGGTTCAAACAACGGGTTTAGCACGGGCTTGGGCAGATTTGAATCCGAGATAATCCAGCGACTAATTGTTGACCAATCTTTCACGAATAGAACCAGCGACTGTATGTCAGCTAAAACATGCGCAATCTTGGCCGACAATGCAAAGTTGCCACAGGCCAGTTCTGTTAATTGGATTGCCATCACGGGGGGCAGAACACCATCTTGGTCGGCCGCGCTGGGTTGGAGTGGACGAGCCAAAATAGTGGACGAAACGAGTCCACCCAGAAGTACATCCTGGCAGTCCAGAAGAGGCTGGTCTGTAGTTCGAGATGAGGGGCTGAGAGCTTCGAGGGTGGCACTGCTCTTCGCCGTCACGAACTCAACTCCGGCATCTTGTGACGTCCCGTAGTGGGCATAGACTCGTCCAAAACGACGCGCATGTGGTGCGAACTCGATCTCCTCGCTTTTCAATTGAGACGAGTCTAGGGTGGTAATGCTTTTTAATAGACCCGTCCATTGAGGATAAACGTCTAGGACCAATGGAAGAGAACGGCGAAAAAGACCGGCGAGATCGAAATGAACATTTTTGGGCCGTTCGCAAAGCCAGACGGCGGACGTTGGTGCGAATTCTGCCGCAGTTGCGTCGAGAAGCGAGAGCGCCACTGCCCGCTGCGGCGGCTTCGTGCTCGGAAAAAGTCGTTCGGACTGAAGTGTTTCGATGGTGCCCATTGCAATCAATCAGCCGTATCTTGCTTGATATTTGGTAATGGCCTGGGAAATTCATTGTTCCATTGTTCCTATTATACTCTTGCCAATTGGAGTAAGCTAGTGAGCCACGGTGAGTCAGGGTGAGTACAGTTTGCACATCGTTAGTTTTTGCCGTCGAAGCAAGCACTGCCCCGAAGTGGCTGAACTAGCGTTAGCGACGACATTGACATGAATGCTGGAGTCGTCTTCCTTTGACTTTTCAGTTTCGACTTGACCAGTTCTCGCATACCGCTATGTGGTCTGCGATGGTCGGAGTTAGGGTTGCCATCGGGTGTTAACCAGGTGGCCACACGAATGCGGGAGGCAAGATGATATCATAGGTACCGGCCTGGAACCAAGTTATAAGGACGGCCGCCAGGAACCAGATTTAATCAGACATCATCCCTTCAACTATCCCTGGTATTTTAGAACCACTCCTCCGTTCAATCGATTTCGGAATCAACCTTTAAATTTTCCGTCAAATTTCACCATGCCCGAAGAGAACAAGAGCAACCGTGAGTAGTATCCAGTTGGCCATTCACTTCATTGATCTGCATTGCAACCGACCTTCTTTCACCCCATTCTGAGACGCCCGAGCTAACATTGCAATCACAGCTGGATTCCTTGGTGGTCTGGGTAACGCAGTGGGCAACACTGCCAGCGGCGCTACCAACACGGTGGGTAACACTCTTGGCGGCCTGGGAAGTGCTGCTGGTGGCGCCGCAGAAGGGATCGGCCAGACTGTGAGCGGTGCGACGGAAGGACTTGGTGATGCGGCCAAGGGTCTTGGACAGACCGTGAACAAGGCCGTAGGGTCAGGAGAACAAAAAGAACAAGACAAGCCTTCGGGCAACTAAAGGAATGGCCCCAGCTATACCGATTGATCGTAACGATCAGTGATGAGATGCGATGCATCGGGGTCGTGCTTTTTATGACCATCAATGTTCCATATTAGTGTCGTTCTTTCAATTGTGTTTTTGTTGTCCATCCCGACCGAGGACTGAGTTCCATCATATTTCAAGACTTGATAGGTGTAGCGGGTTCCAATAAGGACCAGTATCCTCCCCAAAACAAACAAGACAAAATTCCCCACGCGGAGTACGATGGAGGAAGCCTGATGTCGGGCGGCGGGACTCGCGTACTGTAGTCGCACACGGAGCTCGGAGGTTGCCGCCCGATGATCATCGCAAGCTGCAGTGGGGCGATATTGAAAAAGCTGAGATGTACATATGAATTTCAATTTTATGCTCGTGCTTTGTAATTGAACGGAGTCGAGAATTGAAACCCGTGATGTAGAAGCTGTAGAAGCTCCATACTCTTGGAAGGAAAAGGCTCTCGGATGGACCTGCTAGCTCGGAATGGCTTCCCTAAGATAGCCACGCCTTTCCTGAAACGACCGGCACGGTCGACGGCATCCGTCTCCCGTCGTCCACTCGGCCCAGACAAGTTCGAATGACTAAAACACTTTCACCGATTACGGTCTGATCCCGGTTTCTCGGGATTCCCCGCGGTGAACGGGTGTGCGCTGACATCGGGTCGCTGATGATTCGGTGCTGGTTGAGTGTGGAGCCTCGAGATATCTCGAGATAGCGACAAAATATCACGATCTTTGCCATGAAAGGCCAAGGAATCCGTACTGGTGAGAGTGATGAACATTTAAAACCCACTTCCAATTAGCACTCGGGCATGGTCAATACTGAGAAGAAGCGCAATGCATGGATGACTGCATTTCAATCCACAGCAACCGCGAGTGCCCGGTGGGTCCCATGGCTTCATCCTTTTTTTCCATGGATCCCCACCGGCCTGGTTCTCTACGATAGCTATATATACGGGCCCCGCAGTCCGTTCCCGTGAGATCTCTTCTCTTCATCTATCGTGGAATTCACATCGCAAACATGGGTCAAGACGACGAGCCTAGTAAGTTCATACTTACCCGTCAACACAGCTTGATACTGACTTCTTCGCAGAGACCTACCGCTACAATGAGATTCCGGTGTACACGGCCTCCAATGGATGTCCGGTACAGTCGATCGCGCTCCCAACCTTCCAACTTTTTGCCTAATGCGAACTTCATATAGGTCATGGACCCCCAGGCCGCCCAGCGCGTGGGCCCCAACGGCCCTCTGCTCCTGCAGGACTTCCACCTAATCGATCTGCTGGCACACTTTGACCGTGAGCGTATTCCTGAGCGAGTGGTGCACGCCAAGGGCGCTGGCGCTTACGGCGAGTTCGAGGTCACCGACGACATCAGCGATATCGTTAGTATCAAACTCTCGGAAACGGCTTGATATTGAACTAACCAGCCCCCGCAGACCACAATTGATATGCTCAAGAGCGTTGGTAAGAAGACCAAGATGTTGACCCGCTTCTCTACTGTCGGTGGCGAGAAGGGCTCCCCCGACAGTGCCCGTGACCCGCGCGGGTTCGCCATCAAGTTCTACACCGAAGAAGGCAACTGGGACTGGGTGTTCAACAACACCCCGGTATTCTTCCTCCGCGACCCGGCCAAGTTCCCCATCTTCATTCACACACAGAAGCGTAACCCGCAGACCAACCTCAAGGATGCCACCATGTTTTGGGACTACCTGTCGACACACCAGGAAGCGGTGCACCAGGTGATGCACCTCTTCAGTGATCGTGGCACTCCCTACTCCTACCGCCACATGAACGCCTATTCAGGCCACACTTACAAGTGGATCAAGCCGGACGGCACCTTCAACTACGTGCAGATCCACTGCAAGACGGACCAGGGCAACAAGACCTTCACCAATGAAGAAGCCACCAAGCTCTCCGCCGAGAACCCAGACTGGCACACCCAGGACCTCTTCGACGCCATCGCACGCGGCGAGAACCCCTCTTGGACCTGCTACGTGCAGGTCCTGAGCCCAGAACAAGCCGAGAAGTTCCGCTGGAGCGTCTTCGACCTGACAAAGGTCTGGCCACAGAATGAGGTACCCCTGCGACGCTTCGGTCGGTTCACCCTGAACAAAAACCCGCAGAATTACTTCGCCGAGATCGAGCAGGCTGCCTTCTCACCTTCACACATGGTCCCCGGCGTCGAAGCCTCTGCCGACCCGGTTCTGCAGTCCCGTCTCTTCTCCTACCCAGACACCCACCGTCACCGTCTGGGAGGCAACTACGAACAAATCCCCGTTAACTGTCCCCTACGCTCATTCAGTCCCTGGCACCGCGACGGCCCCATGAACGTCCACGGAAACTACGGCGCTAACCCTAACTACCCCTCGACTTTCCGTCCCCTGGTGTACAAGCCCGTCAAGGCTAGCCAGGAGCACGAGAAGTGGACTGGTGCTGTTCTTGCGGAGCAGATCCCCGTTAGTGATGAGGACTTCGTCCAGGCTAATGGTCTGTGGCAAGTCCTCGGTCGCACGCCTGGCCAGCAGGAGAACTTCGTTAAGAACATTTCGGGTCACCTGTGTGGTGCTCACGAGCGTGTTCGTAAGGCGACTTATGCCATGTTCCGTCGGGTGAACAAGGATCTCGGTGCTCGTATTGAGACAGCTACCGAGGCTAATGTTGCTCCGTTGGCGCGTTTGTAGCTGGTATTTATACCTGTACTTCGTTACTTCTCAACATGGGGATGTCAATGTGATTCCGTATCTGTGTTAATATGCTTAAATCTAGAATGACTTATGATTCAATGTGAGCACGGTCCTACTGTAGTGCATATGGTGCTGTTGTATTAGAACTTCAACGGCAGTCTAGATGAAAAGTGTTCAATTCCGGAGAGTGGAATGTAAAATCTAATAATAAACAAAACCAGGATATCCAAAAGCAAATTCGCTGTCGTCCGACCCTCAAGCTCAATGTCGGCGATAGTCTTTCACAATAATAGCGCCATTCAGATCGTGTCCAGTGGAATGGAAAAAGGAAACAAGTATAAAGAAATGCTCGCTGATCGTGTCTCTTGTATATGGCAAATTCAAATGGATCTGTGAGATGATCATGTGACGACGGAGAGCCAAAAGAATATGCGGTGGGTGTATTTATGGAGAGGAAAGGATGGATTATTATGTCGATGTGTCAATGGGGAGGAAAGTGTGCAGTTGGCTAATCCCAGCACCCCCAGAAGATTCCTGGGTGTTTGCAAGTAGGGGAGGCCTTCGAGCCACGACCGGTGGGAAGTGCGGTCGTAGTACTTGTCGAAGGGTCGCGACATCCGAACCAGCCAGCATCGTGGCACGTACTTGTCGAAGTTACTGTTGGGGTTGTGGTGACCATTGTTGGCGCCGGTGTTACTTGAGGCGCGGTAGCCGTCGGATCATTGCAGCCGAACCAGCCCGGAGTCTCGCACGTTGACGTCGAGGTCGCAGTCGAGGTGGCGCTTGTCTTTGTGGTCGTGGGATCCTTGCAGCCGAACCACCCCGGTGTTTCGCATGTCGTAGTTGTTGCCGTGGTGGTAGAAATGGCAGTGGTAGTTGTAGTTGTAGTCGTCTCGTCGAGACAGCCCCACCAACCGGGTGTCTTGCAAGTTGAGGTCCTGGTGAGGGTCGGCGATGTAGTGGTCGAAGTCGTGGTGGTGGTGATTTCGGATCCATTGCTTCGGAAGAACTTCCATAGAACACAGTCATAACATTCCTCCTCGGGCGCACACGGTGGGACATCGTCGTAGACTTCAATCACATCAGAAATGACGTTCTGGATCTTGTGGGTGCCGATGCCCACGCGCCAGCCTTTGTCTGCCACGGTATCATAGGCGCACATCTGACCGGTGTGACATGCAGACTCCATTGCATAGCCACCCCATGTGCAAATTGAGTTAATTCCATTGCAAGTTCCCATATAGACCGGATCGGCAGTATGGCCAAAATGATAGGCCCCTGTATTCTGTCGCCGCTGGGGCAAGCGTGGATCATGACCTGGAGGACTAGGAAGGCCTAGACGAGCAGCCGGTAGTGCGTCTGGGATCGCCTCAAAAGTAACAGTTGGAAGACCAAATGTCAACCCAAGCAGGCTAGTCATCGCACCTCCCAAAGAATGCCCCGCCAACCAAACATTTGCGTCGGGGTAGATCTCTGTCACGTTGGAGTAGAGATCAATGGCAGCTTTGTAATATTTATTATCATCAAACATTGCCTCGGTGATGCAGGTCAGGTTTGCCTTGTAGGTGGTGGTCTGGCAGTCGCAGGACTGTCTCCAGAGGTATGACCCTCCTTGGCCACAACAGCAACTGAAGAACAGGTTGTCATTAATCTTATCGTTTGTTGTAGTTCCTGCCCCGTCAAATAGGGCTGGAGAAGTGCCCTTCAGCGATATGACAATGGTGCTGTTTGATTTGTCGGAGAAGATATGCCCCCGGAGTCCATCCCCCTTCCATCCAAAGCTCGTCGAGTAATTGAACTGACCGTGGATGGTGTGCCAATCCTGTGTACCAGGTTCTTCAATATAGTCATTTGCGGTCATCTTGGCGAGAGTCAACACAGTGTTCTTGTCTGAAATGTTTGGACCTGGAAGTGTGTCCATGACCCATTCCGTCGGCGACAAGACGGACGCTGTACCCGACAGCTTTGCAGCTGCCAAGTGCCCCTCAATCACCGATAAGCGCCGATCGGCCAGCCGTTGTATCGTGACCGGACTTGAGGATGCGACGAGGGAGGGATGAACCTCAACGGATTCGGTTTCCGTTCCATCTTCGGATAGAGTTAAGAGGCGGGTGTCGGGTCCGACATCTAATCGGACATGAAGGTCAGGGTGTTCGTAGGTTCCTCGGTGGAAGATATGGCGAAGAGACTAAAGACGGTAAGCATATGTACAGAGCACAAGATCTGCTCAGCCGGCAACCTACAAACTCATGTGTTTCTGACGAGGGCTCGGACTTATCGAAGGGTACCTGTGGCGGGAGGATCGGTGCCTGGAGAGGGGGCAGGTCGTAGTGCCCATAGACGGCGCGAGGCAGTAATACAGCTGATAGTAAGAGACCAGACAGACCTAGCCTCTTCCCTGGACGGTTTCGAGATCGCTGAGAGCGAGCCATGACGAGCGATGCAGGCCAGGAAGCTGAGGACGGATGTTGGGGCTATCGCGGCTTATCGCGGTGACGCAGTGCGGAGTGATCCGCACGTGATAAGAGCCCCGTGACGCGTGATCTTTCCGATTCGCGACTTTCTTATCCTTGAGGGCTGCTGACATCGGAATTGCTTTTGATTCGTTCTTTCTAGGTCTTCTGCTCATCTGGTTACATCGAGATCTGCTGGAGGTGAGTAGTGGCAGCAGAATTGGGGAGCTCGGGCATTGATTTGCATGGGCCTATCAGCTGGACCTGGCGGAGTCACTTACGACTAGTGCTTGTGCTTTATAGGGCCAGGTGTCGCCCCTGCTTAGATGTCCGGCCCCTCCGATAATGGCTCTGGTCAGCCTCGCCTGCACTCGATTCGATCGTTCACCAGGATGGAGGGTTCGGATGTTAGCCCCCCGGCTTCCGTCAAGCCGGCAAACGAGCCGGTAAATGCCAGCGCACAGCTGCCCCCAGCGTCTCCCGATGGCGAGAAGCAAGAAGACGGCCCTGATGTCTTCGAAAAGCGAGCTTCTGCAGATCTCGGTGCTGCCGGTGAAGGACAGGCAGACGAGGGTTTCGTGTTATCGCGAAGTGTGCAGGATCCCTCCGAGGAGCTCCCCATCGAGCTGGTAAGCTTGACGGATCGGTAAGTAGCAGATGGATCAGTCATTTTCTCAAACCCTCGCCTAATATCGGACTATCAGGTTCATCAACTCGTTGGGTGCCAAAGTTCATAACTCGCCTCCCACGATCGAGAAAATCTCCTCCCTCTTCCAAGTCTTCTACGACCGCGCCGAATCTCATATTGCCACCCATATATCCGCACTTGCATCTCGCATCAACCGCGAAGCGTCGCCTCAGGTGCCTCCCAGGACAAGAGGAAGCGGCCTATCAAGACTGGCCAACAAGCGCTCTCAAGATGATGTCCGGCCGAGTGGTTTTGGTCGACAGATGCTGACTGCGGAAGAGGTCGAGGAAAGACGCAAGGCTCGCAAAGCTCTTGAATACAAACGAGCTGCGATGGAAGAAGCTGCAGAGCGCAGAGTCTGTGAGCTTGTATACGACAAAATCTGGAGGCACAAAAGTACATTGGATGAAGTTCGGGATGAAAAGTTGCGTTCCAAAACTGCAGCCTTGCTGCTTGTGGGAATCGATCTAAAAGACTTGGGTATCGACTTGGATATGTCAACGATTCCTGAAGAGGAACAGCAGGAGGCCAATGATTACCTTGCCCAGGCGCGGGAGAGCCTTGAAAAGATGAACGACCAGAAATACCCTCTCGGTAAACTCCAACAACTAGCAGCCGCCCACAAAGCTATTGTTGACGCCCTTACCAAACTGCTCCCTTCGTCATCTTCTGCAGATGAGATTCTACCTACATTGATATATTCTCTTGTCACTTGCCCACCGGAGGGAATCAACATAGTCAGCAACCTGAATTTCATCCAGCGGTTCAGATCTTCGAACAAGATCGATGGCGAGACTGCGTATTGTTTGACTAACCTTGAGGCTGCTATTAGCTTTTTGGAAAACGTCGAGCTATCCAGCTTACGCGCAGATGAGCTGCAAGAAGGTCCTCTCAAGACTCCAAGTGAGGCCGCCACGCCGTCCTCCGAGCGAGTCGACCCTTTCCGACCAACTAAAGAAACTACCACTTCATCGCTTATGACTGTGTCTGCGGAACCTGAGATCTCACAGCCCGAGGTCAAGCAATCAGCATCTTCCACATTGCCTCGGCCTCGTCCTTCTCCAACACCGCAGCAAAGGCGCTTGAGCAACCTCTTCCAACCCCCTGCAAAGGTCTTCGAAGCTGCCAATGATGCAGTTCGCAACACTGCAGACCAAAGTTTGAAGAACATAGGCGCATCGCTTGATAATAGCTTTAATTTCCTATTTGGCCGCCTCAAAGAACTGCAGACCACCCAGGGATCCAATTCACAAGGGAATGAGACATTGTTACCGAAGACGTTGGCTGAAGCCCGCCGTCTAGTTGCAAACCCACCGGCCAACAACCAGAATCTCACACCAGAAGAATTGGCTTCCATAAACGCCATCTCTGCCGACGAGGCCGCGCAAGCACGCCGCAGCTCAAGGGCTACTGAACTCGCAAGTGGAGACCCAGCACCTCGTGACCGAAGCACCGACAGTGCAAGAACTCAGAACAGTGCCAAGAAATCCATTGCTACTTCACTACGAGACGAAACTGCCCAGTCCCCGGCTGCTGCAGCGAGTCCCAATCCGCTCGAATCAATGCGCAGCTTCGGAAATACCCTCAATCCTCTCAACCACATACCCGGCATGATCAAAAGTTTTGGCCGCAATACCCCAGAAACACCCATCGGTAGATCAGTGTCTCCTGCAGCAATCGACCGCCTCAAGATATCGCCTCCTTCGGTTGGCGCTAGCGGAGCAGGGAGCCCTCTTCCTGCATCCTCGAATATCGAGCCTCCGATTCAGCGGTTCCTGGAAACGAAGGATGCAAGTGACCTCCGCGTGGGAGACGTGGCTGTCTTACTTCAAGATTATAAACGACTTGCGGCTGCGCTCTACCAGTCTGGCCCAGGGACTCGGTGAGTTTCATGGTTGAATTTCGCATCAGTGGCTTCGTGGTATCATCTATTGTGAAGCTTTCTTGCATGGTGGGCTACTATTGGCGTCTTTAGCATTTGATGGTGTATCTCATACAATTGGATTAGGGTTTAGATGGCATGGCCGATCATATAAGCTGTATGCTTGTGCGTATTATACATATTGGTAGACAGTATCTTTCGGAGGGAATGAAGACATTTTTTGTATCCATAGATCCATTCTTTTGCATTAGACTGGGTAAAAAAAGAGGGCAGATAGGAGGGGTATTGAGCATATCGAAGTCGGGACGTCTCGGTCGATGGGTAACTGGCATAGAAGCACATGCCACGAATCTTGTAGGCTATGCATATTGAACGGTAAGGCTGAGAGAGGCGGCGTAAAAAAAATAATAAGGGAAATCGTGTCAATTCATTCACTTGGATCTGCCCCGAAGGACCTCGACACCACCAGTCCGCATTTCATTGAGCTTGGTCGATAACTCTGCATTTTGTGCCTCAACATGCTCATGGCGACGCCGAACTTCGGCTTCGAAGACGGCAGCTGTCTGACGACGGGCCCGCCGCAAATTCTTCATCTCAGTCAGGAGGTTGCTGAAACGATCGATCAGTTGGTCTCCACAGTCTTCCCAGTCATCGACAGACATGCGTGAAAGGTATGCCCGGCGGTCTTTTTCTGTAGCCCTTAGAAGCTGAGATACAGTATCGTTGGAAGACTGAGGCTCTGGGGCAAGAGGCGGCCCTGGTGGCAGCGAAGGTGACTTAGCAGCGGGGGGAGGGGATGGTGTTTTTTCGAAGGGCTCCGCCTGAAGATCGGAAAAGGATTTTTGGTACAGTATCTCCGGCGGATAGTCTGCTTCCAGTTGTCGTTTCGATGTACGAATGACTGTGTTGCGCCTGCCGCGTTTGGTGGTGGAGCGGCTGAGAAACGGGTCTTGCATCATCTCGTCGTGGTCGTCGCGCGAGAGATCGGTCAGGTTGGTAATGTCGAAAGCATTATCAGAATTTTCGCTTTCTCGTCTGCTGCTGACTTGGCTGACACGAATCGTTTCATCAATACCGGCAGCATCACTTTCATTGTCGTCTCCGTGTTCTGATGGATGAAAAGTAGGCATGTCGAGAGTCCGCGCCACTTGGGGAGGCGGTTCAGAGCCATGCCTAGTTGGTGAAATATCCAGCCGATCCAGGAGAGAAGGCTTGGGTGGGCTGAAACGTGTCCTTGGAGTTGCGGACATGCTATGCGGAATCGTGATCTTCCTTGCAGCTATGGGAGGAAGCATATGTCCCAGCTTGCGCGGTTGGGATTCAGGGGTGGGTTGCACAGGAGGGGGTTGTTGTGTCTGTAGATCTGTCGGTGCTTGATCCATAGACTTTGAGGGGGCTCTCTTGCTCGTGGACCAGAAGTTCTCTAGCCGCTTGCTCAGCGGCTCTCCTGTTGAACGGTATTTGTGAGATGCGTGCCAGCCGCTTGGGCCTTCGACGTTTTCAATCTTTTCGGTCTTTTCATCATCTCCATCATCTCCAGCGGAGGAAGTCAACTGACTGGCCGTTTCCTCGTATTCATCAGAATCAAAGCCAGCTTTCTTCATAGCTTTGTCACCTAGGTTGCCTCCGTACCAGGATAATCGATGCTGCCGAGTAGGACGAGGTAGATAAGATGGCCGGGGTGATGTGTTCTCGTCACCATTTGCATTGGATGCTGACTGCGACTGATCATCATGAAAGCCAAAAACGCTGGTCCCTGCAACAGTTGAATCATCGACTCCTTCGACGTCGGTGTCAAACATATCCCGCTGCATTCCATTTTGGGGGGGTGCGCGAGACTGGAGTGGAAGCACCATTGGAGGCTGGAATCTCGGGGATGCAGCTCTACCATTTGAACTGGCTTGCCCCAAGTGCTTGACCGGAATCTCAATTTTGGCTTGTTCGGCTCGGATATGGCGCTGCGACGGGCCCAGGTCAGCGGGTGCATGAGGCTGCCCGGCCTCCCTGGAGTGGACATAGTCACCCACCCCCATGATCGATTGGGCAATGGGTATAACTGTTGTCAAGTTTGTATTCGGCAGGCAAGCCGAGCAGTGTAGCTACTTCTCATAAAGTTGGCGGAAAGGTGAGGATTCCGAATGTTTGACAGACGACGCGAGACAACCGCGCGGTCACGTGCATGTCCATTCCTGCCAAAGTCGACTGTGTGCTTAACTGATTGAAACTGCATGTACAAAAATGTACAATAATTCTATAAGAATCGAAATATGAATAATAATTTGCATGTACAAGGGATTCGAATGCTCTTGGGTGTTTGTAATCCAAGCGTTCAGTTATGAAATATCAGCTGACTGGAAGCATGGATAAATTACATATCGGTGGGATCTAATGTTGATCACACATGGGTATCATATTGCACTATGCATCATCCATCAAGTCCATAGGTGGAGAAGAATCGTGAATATGGAGATTCTCCAGATTGTACGCAACACTCCTTCCACGTTCCTTCGCCTTGTCTAAAAACTCCTTCGACTTTTCCACCTCCGCTTGCTTTTGCTCCATTGCAAGCCTTTGTGCACGCCTTACCTCCAGGGAACTAGGCGTACTGTCGACCGCCATTGTATCAGGACCATTCTCATTATCGAGGTCTTCGATGGGCGTTGGTAAGGAAGAGACAATCAAGTCACCAATCCAAAGAGACACCATGCCTCGAAGTTCCAGTAACTGCGGAGAGTCGGCATAAGGAGGCGATCCGAGAAGCATATCCATGCGTGTGGCAATTTGCTGCGCTTGGTCCAGTTCCTGCGCCCGGACTGTTGCAGTAAGAGCGTGTCTCTTGGACGTCTCCCGGCGTTCAAAATCCATTGAGGAGTCTTCCTCGTCCGAAAGTTCCTCAGAGGACTCTTCACGGTCAAGCAAGTTTTTCCTTGCTATCTTGCTCTCTTCCTGCGTAACATAAACCCATAACCCAAACATTGCAGGATAGAAATGCAAAGCCGAGATAGATTTTGGGTGTGTTTTCGAAAAAGGATGGTTCAAAATCAGCCTTTCGTAATACTCTTTCGCTTCCGCAAATCCCTTCTTGGAGAATGGCGACGTAGTACTGCGCTCACTGGGATCGTTGAGCGACGAGTGATAAGCATCCCTCGTAGCTTCTGGCGGACCTCGTCGCAGCAAAATCTCAGCGCCAATTCCCCACCTGCCTTCGCTGCGCACATCCATGGGCATTCCTCTGAACTCATCACGTAATAAGAGTCCCCATGCTCTTCCAGCTCGAGTATAGTCCCCTTGAAGCAAAGAACGGTGTAAGATGGCAGTCAATACAGAGAGATGCTGCAGGCGAATGCTGCCTTGGTGTGCTGCGGACTGAGGGGGATAGATAGGGATATCTAAGTAAGGCAGACTTCTGAGGAGCTGACCCGGCATATTGCCTCTGATGGTCACCTCGTCCTTATCGTACCCAGGTCCATGGGGAAAATTACCACTCGGCAGTTCCTGGTTGAAGGAGAGACCGGCGATTCGATATTGATGGGACTCGTTCGGCGTCAGGATCAGAGGCGGATCCGGAGGAGCCGAGTCCGTCACCGAGGCAGCATCTGTCGTATCTCCCTCATCATCGGTCCAATCTTCAGTCTTCTTGCGCTTTCGATCATAGTGGGCGACACGAGAACTTGGCGGCTGTAACCAAGACGGCAGTGGCAATGAGAAGTTGGAAGCGGACAAGGCAGGCGCCATATGCCCATGGAAATCAAGGCGCAAAGGCCATAGAGCTGCTATTAAGCAAGGAATCGAAGATTCGCGAAGCGGATGACGGAGAGTTTCTTTAGAAATCCACTCAGTTGACTAAGAACTTCAAGCCGAGTTCCCGAACTCGGGAGGCAAAGGAGACAAACATCACTTATCGCTATCGCCCTCTTAGTCCTCTTTCTCTCTCTCTCTTCTCTCTCTCTCTCTGTGGATTGACTCCTCCTTCCCCTTACCTCCTTTCGCTTTGTCCTTTTGTTCCCCTCGCAGCTGTCTATTGATCCTCTTGGAAGGCCTACCCTACCCCGGGCCTCATCCGCGGATCCCCCGATCGCCTGGCTCCGCGGGTATTGTTAGGTACATACCTCGAGTGTGCGCTGCTTCTGGCGCTTGTCAGACCGTTCGAGAGTACCATAATCGGTCGCTGTACCTAGTGCCGGACAACTGACGCTTTTCACATAGTCACCCGTTACTGCTCATCACCGCCTCGCCGACTCTTTCTTTGTCGAAGCTCCCCAGCGCGGCCTGAAGCATTATCATTCCGCCTGCCGATAGAAGCGACATTGCATATTCAGTCGATATATCCCAGTCATCACTCAGTGCACCAGCCTAGTCGGTTCAATCACGATCAGATAGAATCAGTGCGGATACGGTCGCTACCAACTGTTTTGGGGATTCCTATGGCAGTGGACGTCTAATATCGCCTGTACCCTGGCTCTATCACTGCAACCGGCTACTATGGGACAGTCTGCTTCTACAGCGCGAGATCTACCCGACACTGGTTATCCAGATCATCTCACGCCATCCTCGGCAGAGCGCAACCCTGATATGAGGGATGAAGACATGGACAACGGACAGGCGGCTGAGCAGAACGGAGGAGCGAGCTCTTCGTTTGAGGGGGAAATAAACTACGATCATGACCAGGACATGGCATCGGGCCAATCATATGAACAGTCGGAAACATGGCAGCAACCCGCACGATTTTCCGAGGGATATTCGAATCAGATGCGGAGCATCGAAGAAGAGAATGATCCTGAATATGAGCTTCCCGATCGAGAGATGCGCTCGGCAGCCATTGCCCGCATGGCGGCAAGAAGACAATCCACCATGTCAAGGCTAGGATCCAGAATACTACCGAATTCTGTGATCCGAGGTCTTCTCAATAGCCAAGAGGAGACACCTGCAGAGGGTCACGCACACCGCCATGGACTGGTATCAAGACCAACTCCAAGATCCGAAACAGCTCACAGCAGCAGCCGGTTTAGCCCTTTCAATGCTCTTGGATCCAGAGGAGTCACCCGCCGACGTACCACTCGAGCACCTTACTTTATTCCTCCTCGCGCGGATCGTAGGGACTCCAACGTTCTCTCAGATGCTGCAACTGACTCAATAATTGAGTCTACCGCTCAACGGCTACCAGAGCCTGCTCGGACATCTTGGCGCCGAAGTGCTCGCCTGCACCGCATGCGACATTCGCTGTCAACGCCCATCTCTCACATGTTCGGGCAGCCGCCATCCGACATGTCCTCATCACATGAGGAATCATCGCACCAATCTGCGGGGTCGCCTTTCGACGATATTTTACCAAACCCCATGGACACTCGCTTGGATTTTGGTGAACCACTGCCAGAACTGGATGCGGTGGAACGAGGAGCTCAGAACGGCGGACCGCTCTCTGCAGATCAGCCAAATCCTGGCTTAATGGGGATGCGCCGGCTGCCTGCTCTGATGAGAGCACGCTCTGCCCGATCATTGCGGCGAGAAGAACAGACTCCTCTTTCTCGAGTACTTCAACTCGCTGCAGCTGCCATCGCGGCTCAGCTTTCTGGGTCCACTGGGCCTGCTCTGCCAAACATACAAGCTCTTGGGAACGACGGGCTAGAAGGCTCCCTTGAAAACTTCATCCATAGTTTGCAACATGCCACATCTGCACAGCCCCAGCCCACAACGCCAGGAGAAGGACCGAGCAACCCAGCGCCCGAAGGGCCATCGCCACCGGTCAATTTCCTGAGAGTCTTCCGATTTGCCAATTCAGAGTCTCCGCTTGGCCCTCATCCCGCAAATACGGCTAATCCATCCAACCCCAACGCATCCGGCCAGAGCACGAACGGACCTGAGAACCAAGGCGCACCATCCGATGGGATGTCTGTTGATGAGCCCCCAGAGGGAGTTGAGGGACGGACAGTTACATTGGTTGTTGTCGGCGTCCGATCAGTCCCAGCGGCCAACGGAGGCAACGGAGGCAACGGAGGCAGTGGGGGCAATGGAGAGCAGGGACCGCAAACCCCTGGCGGTCCGGGGCTAGATGCTCTTCTTGGACTGCCGTTCCTCCAGCCTAACGCTATTCCGCGCCCCCCAGGTGCAACAGGCGATCTGACACAGCGACCAGATGGAATTGGAGGAATGAACCCCCCGCGTCCTGCAGTGCCCGCATTCCGCGCTCCTGGCGTTCCGGAGCTTTTGCGACAGCCAGGATTAAACTCCTCTCGGAGACTGTCTGATGCGGGAACTCGTCCAGGGTATTCATCCTTCCCCTCTTCTGTCCTCTCCGAAAGTCCACCTGGTCCCCACCCTCCCCCCTCGACACCTGCAGAACATGGCGTGTCAGCTGTCTCCTCCGGCACCTCAACCCCGAGCCGCAGGCCTTCCTCCGCGTCGGCCCTGTCGCCAGGTACACTACCACACTTGCATGAGGGATATCCTTTGCAACCCACAGTGGAGCCTGCGGAAGAGCCGATCCAACCTAGCGCTACCCGGCAACGGCGACGAAGCGACTCCGAGTATGCCCATCATCGTGCCCTCGGTTCAGGATCCGTGCGTCGCAATGGCGTGGTTGAGCCCGACCAGCTACCTCCCAGTGGTGGTCGAAGCTGGTTGATCTATGTTGTGGGGACTAACTTATCAGAGAACCATCCGGCTCTTACAACGCCGAGTCTCTTCACTGATGTATGTATTTCCTTCAATTTCTTGCGGATGATTTGCTGACTACTGTCCCTAGAACCCCACATATGAGGATATGATTCTGCTATCGTCACTGCTAGGACCTGCTAAGCCCCCCGTCGCCTCACAAGACGATATCAACTCGGCAGGCGGATTGTTCCGGCTTGTCGAGTACTCTGGATCCTTAGTTGCAGAATCTGTGGATGGCGCCGGCGCTATTCAGATTCAGGACGGAGAGCGTTGTCTCATCTGTCTGAGTGATTATGAAGTTGCCGAGGAAATCCGAGAACTTGGCAAATGCAAGCATGTCTTCCACAGGGACTGCATTGATCAGTGGTTGACTACCGGCCGCAACTCCTGTCCCCTCTGCCGTGGTCAAGGCGTGGTTGAAACCTCCAATGACGATAGCGCTCCGGCACCTCGAGCGGCTCCTGAACTCGTTCCTGAACCTACGGCTATCTAATGTGTCCCCTTCGGACAATGCGGTTCTTCCCAGCCCGCATTGAGGACGCTACGCCTTTGGCCCACTCCCCACTTCATCGAAACTTAGCATTCAGCGTCTGCTTAGAGCCTAACGACTTTTCTTCATGGATATCCCATTTGCATTCTGTTCGTACTGCGTCGCGTTCTGGGCGCATCTCTTTTTTTTTCCTTTTCTTACTTCATCAAGGTTCGAGGTTTAGAAGCGGCGTGGCTGAGTGGATTTCTACACGTCTAGTCTCAGTTGATTGTCTATTGGTTTTGTTCTTTGGTATCATTGTTGGCTTATGGCGGCCTTCACTTAGGACGGGACGCCGTTCTCGAGAACTTGGAAGGCTTTTGAGCAACTACACAGTTTGCGTGAAGACAGATATCCGTTTATAGTTCTTTTTCAATTTGCAAATATTCTAATAGCGAAAGTCTTTTGTATCGGGCACTGTATACTATGCCCCGCCTACCCCTCGATGACGGTCACGTGCGGGAAAATCTGCCCGGTGCGGCATGAAGCTTCCCACCTCTGGCTCTGCCCTTTGCTCTTTGACTTGTACAGGTGTGCCTAAAGCTTCATCCATCTCTCCCAAAATATCCAATTTCTCTATACCGGAGGCACTACATCCGCTTTCGACCAAAAAACTGCCCAATTTCCGAAGCAACCACCCGAGACACCCGAGAAACTCACGACTGAACGACACGAGACATCCTCAATAGACCAGCAAACCGCTAGGCGAAATACACCATCTAGCACCGGAAATGACCGCCCCAATCCGCACAACAGTCCTGATCTCAGGCAATGGCTCAAACCTCCAAGCCGTAATCGACAAAGTAGCCGCGCAGCAACTGAACGCCGACATCGTGCGCGTGCTGTCCAACCGCAAAGACGCTTACGGCCTCGAGCGCGCCCGCAAAGCCAACATCCCCACGCATTACCACAACCTCGTCAAATACAAGAAGCAACATCCGGCCACACCGGAGGGTGTGCAAGCCGCGCGCGAGGAGTACGATGCCGAGCTGGCGCGACTGATTCTGGCAGATCAGCCGGAGTTGGTGGTTTGTCTCGGGTTCATGCACGTTCTGTCGCCGCGGTTCTTGGAGCCATTGGAGGCTGCTAAAGTTCGCATTATCAATTTGCATCCGGCGCTACCTGGGGCCTTTAACGGCGTGGTGAGTTTTAATTCCATGGCCCTGTGCTTGGAGCGAGTGCTGATGTTAGTTTCCTTATAGAATGCCATTGAGCGGGCCCATGCGGCGTGGATGGAAGGCAAGATTGATAAGACGGGTGTTATGATCCATGATGTTATCTCGGAGGTCGATATGGGCAAGCCCATTCTGGTGAAGGAGATTCCTTTCAGGAAAGGTCTGGACGAGGATCTGGAGGCGTTTGAGAAGCGAGTGCACGAGACGGAATGGGGCACCGTGCTTGAAGGGGTGGATATGGTGCTCAAGGAGCTGGCTGCGAAGAAGCAATGATCGAGTGCACATCCGCTGATGACGCTTGAGCGGCCGTCATCGACTGTTGACGATTTATGACTATATATCACCTGGGCATGTATGAAAATAGAAAGACCAAGTTTGCATATCTCTCACATCGTCCTTCCTGCGCAATGCTTGTTCAGGAGCTCGGTCCATAACTACCTGAAATTACCAGAACAGCCACGCAATGCCGAAGAAGCTAAGAATGCAGCCAAGACGGAACCCCGGGAATGAATGGGACAGAAGAGCAATTGAGCCGGTGTGGGTCGAAGGCCCAGAACCGGACCTACGGGATAACATAACATGCACCTCGATCCAGACATCAAAGCGGCCAAAACACATAGTGCCGCGAAGACCAAAGGAGGTAATATAATCTCCACCCTTGCACAGGTGGCGCAGGCAAAAGGTTGCCTAGGATCGCTGGAGGCGTACAGGGATATGAAATTGCATCTTTTCTCGTCACATGTCTGTAGGTTAAACTCCCCAATGCCCGAGGCAAATCAGCCGGAGCCACGCACTCTCCTGAACTCTGCAGTCCGCCAGTGTAGTGAAGTGCCCAGGTAAGATCTCCGCCCCGGCGTTTTATCCGCACCCAACCAGGATCAACAGAAGTCACCCCTGGAGCCACCGTTGAGCCCAAAGTGACAGATCCCAGGCGAGAGTACCCCACTCGATAACAAGGGGGAAAAGCACCTGGTCCCGGCGGCCTTTTGGGTTTCTGATTCCATGCGCTGGCGTCCCGGGAGCCACAGCCCAAACGGCCGGCGTTAACTTAATGCTGGTCTGGAGGCAGTGTAGGCAGTCGTATCCGACGGAGGCCTTTGACCGGTCGATCTCTCTGCAGCGGGTTTTCTCCGTCGTACTCCGTCGTATTCTTGTCGGAGTGTGAAGTTTTCCCAGCGCCTGAGTGAGTGCGTGGGATTCTGCGGTGTGCCTAGACTCGCGGGTGCTTTTATGGTTCTCCTTGGAGTTCAGACGTTGGACGCTGCGCTGTTTGGATAATATAGCTGGGTGGCGAGGGTATTTAGGTAGCATGGGTATCTCGGTGCATCCCCATAGCGTATGTAGTAAGTAATACAGTATAGCAATTGATCAATTACAGAAAATATTTACCCTCATTTCTCAATCTCAGAACAGAGTCTACCGTATACTGCTTGTTGTGCCGACACTCAATGCGACCAGTCACCGAAGTTGCAGATATCCGGAGTTTGAATTTTATTAGACACGGGGGGGCCTTGTGCCGGATTCCCGAGATAACTGGGATAGCTTTTACATCACGAGCTTTGTCAAGATAAACGATTTCTCTACGGACCCCAAGAACTGTACAAGCCATCAAGCCCTTCTAAATCATCAGGGCGACGGGTAAGCTTCGGCAGTTTATGCCCGGGTGGAGATTCGGATGCTACGGGTTTAGTCAGATCCCCGTTGTTCTGAGTAAACATCCCCATTCATCTAGTTTCGCACGACCTGACGGCAAAATGAATGCCGCTTGCATTAGTTCCAGACCCGGAGTCAATGTGTTCAAGCGTGTCCAAATGCATAAAAACTACGAGCTTCGGAATACGCGCCGTGTCTTGGTTGGTAATTGATTACAAGGCTACGATAGGTTTACCTCACTCGGGACCACGCTAGGAATAGCTGCACAGAGGTGGAGCCGAACTTCCCCAAGACCTGGCTCAGCTATGACCATGGGGGAATGAGATCTGGGACGGAGATAATATTACCCAGGAAAAGGCCCCAGAGCTAGTCCGGATAGAGACGATGAGGAGAGAAAAGACCAGGGGGCCACATGTACGGCGTGGGAGTAGACACCCGGCCCACCATCTGTCATGGAACACATCCTTAGCGTTTGCGCCGACTCCCCTTTCACCCACATGGCGAGGAAATCCGAGGGGTCGGTGCGCAGCTGCCGACCCGTATTCGTTGGGCTTGCGAGATGTACTTGACTGATGAGGCGAATAGGAAGATGATCCGCGGAGAGATCTACCACTGCCTCCCCTGCAATTAATCACCGCATGGATCGTGGCCAAGGACGGGATTTGTCGCACCATCTGGTGATTGGAACCGACGGAGTCGATCCCACCGCCGGTCTTTCTAGCGCCTTTTCGATCTACTCCACCTTTCGTTCACGCCTGTCAAACCCCCGTCGATCAGGTACATTGTCGGACACGGGCGAAATACTTGCCCAAGCAGGAGAGGCTGAAAATACCGTGACCTTCCCGCGGGCCCCGTCGCACCGTCTTCGTTCACGTGGTTCATCGTCCCGAACCCACCGTGTCCCTCGTGAATCATGCAAGAAAAGACCCAAGTTCCTTTGCAGTTAGTCACCTGAGCTCCACTTCACCCGATCTCCGTCACGAACAGAGCGTTTTCGGCATTTTTCCAAGCCGCCGGCCTTCTGGAGGCTTCAGATTTGCCGACTGACGGGGATCCTGCCGTTCGACCTGCCCGGAGCTTTACAACTTCGGGTTCGTATGCTCCGAAGCTTGAACATCGCGCGCTGGAGATCATTCTTCTCGGCGGGGTAATCGCAACAACATTCCCACTCGGGCGTCTCCAGAGTCCCCAGGACCCGTCCTTGGACGAGAATGGATACCGTGGACCCGATAATTCCGTAGGGCACGAGATACAGCTCGGGGATAACAAGGGCTGAATTCGCTCCACGATCATCATATCTCGCCGCGTGCTCGAGTGGTTGAATTGACTTCAGATGGTGACATCACTCACCCTCGAGAGGATCGTCACCAGAATATTCCCCCTTTTGAGTTTTCCGAGACCCGAGGCTCGTGGAGATCAACGGATAAAAATATACAGTACAAGTCGATCGGTGGGGAAGAAAAGGGGCCATTGGTCCAATGCATCAGTGCTACATTAGGGATCGGTGATACTACCTTGTCGATTTCCCATACTAAGCCCCTGGTCCCGGCTGAGTCTCCGCCCACTTCAATCCAGCAGGGGTGAATGGGGCTCCTGAATCAACCCATGGGTGTTTGCGCGTAGTCTCGTATTATTGAGAGCGATCAGGATCGCTGCATCCGAGGTTGGCCCGACCCAAAATACAATTCCAAGGGCATTAATCTCCGCACCTGATTCCAATAGTCTGGGTCCTACTTCACCCCACCCCCTTAGGGACGCTTTACTCGACTCGGTCACTTTCTTTTACTTTCCGTTCTAATTCTACCGGCTTTACTGATTTCTTTCCAATGAAAGTCCTGGCGACTTGCTAACTTTCATGGGGACCTCGCGGAGCGTCGAGTCAACGGGCTGAACCACCATGGCGCAGTCATATCCCCAACCCCAGGCCGCCCTGGCGGGCTTCCTGGATTCAATGCAGCAGGACTCGAGCATGTCCGCATATTCCCTGTTCGGCCCATCCCAATATCCCGAGAGCGTTGCGTTTTGGCATGATCCCTCCCCGGCGTCGGCGATGGCCGTCTCCGCGTCGTATTCGCCCAAGCAGCCCACGCTGCTCCAACCCATCGCGGACCAGAAGAAACATAAGCGTACTCGGAGCGGCTGCTTCACCTGCCGTGCTCGCCGCATCAAATGCGACGAGGGTCGTCCCACCTGCGAACGCTGCCGGAAAGGAAGTCGGGACTGTGTCTATCCATCGCCCGCGGCGCCTTCCAAGGGCGGGCGAGCCGCCGGTAAATCGCGCAGCGCTCGTCCACCATCTCAGGGAAGTGATTCGTCTGGTAAATTTGAGCACGAGGAAGTAAGCCCCCTGGAGCCCATCATCGACGAGGAGGAGCCCGATGGTGCCGGATCCGGATCGCGGCCGTCGCCGTCAAGCGGTGCAGGCCCATCACGGCCCAATCTAAGCAGGACGCAGAGCGGCCAGTCTCTGCAGAAGCGCAGCATGAAGCAGGTGTCTGATGCCGGTACATTTACATTGGATCCGAGCAGCTCACCGTCAACTGAGGGATCACGCTTCGAATCGGTGAGCGTTCGGTCGCTCAGCATCAGCCACTCCATCAACGAACTACTCAGCGCGGCCCGGCTCCCAGATGATCTACGATTTTATCTGAATTTCCATCAAGAATTCATCTCCCATGAACACTTCTTTCTCAGGACGGGCAGCGCCCGCTTCATCCATCACAGCATCGTCGAACTTGCCTTGGGGTATGAGCCTTTATTGTACGCCCTGGTTGGCTTCTCGGCTTATCACCACACCCTGCAATCTCCCGGAGGAAAGATTTATACATTCCTCAAGTACTATAATAAAGCCTTGGTTCTTTTGCGGAAATCACTTGGTTCTGGGGAGGAACACACCGAGGCAACACTGTGCACGGTCCTGATGTTGACAACCTTCGAGGTAAGACCCGCAGCATTCTTCAATGTGGCGGCGGTATTTTGGAATAATTCTGATCATAAATTTCAATAATAGGAATATATCGGCGACTGGGTGAATCTGATCGACCACCACTCGGCGGCGCACGCGCTGATGCGAGAATTGTTGACTCCCGAATCTTCCAACTTGATCGAGCTCCATACCAACATCTTCCTCTGGTACGCGCGTTTTGACGTCGTAGCAGGCATTGTGGCCGGCACAGAAGCGATCCTCAGTCGAGATTGGTACATGGCGAAGGAGCAATACGACGAGGAGCAGGCCGCCCTCTACCCGGACGACCCGTACAAGCAGCTCGTGCTTGTTGCCTCGATCAACCGACGTTTCGGCCTCGACATCGCTTCACTCTATGCGAAACTATCGCGCGGCATGATCCCGATGGACGAATTCGCCGTCCAGAACGATAAACTGGGACAAACGTTGGAACGGGCGAAGGACATCCTCAGGAAGTTCGATGACTCCGAATGTACCGTCCGCTCCTATCCTAACAAGCAGCCCCTTACGGAAGACGACATTGTGGACCCTTATACGCCTGGCGCTATACATCAAGGTCCGCTGTGGGATGCCAATTACGCCTGGATCGATCTTCTTTCGACCGACACGATGTTCAAATACCAATCCATGCTCACTTTGCAGCAACCACTTCTTCCGGAGCTGGCCCAGTTGGCCTTCGATCAGTGTCGCTTGATTGAGACGATGGACCGCTGGCCGGATAAAGGAAATGGACATTGCATTGGCTTCAAAAACAGCATCGGCATGGTGTCCATGTTCCTTCCCAAAGACCAGAAACACCAGATGTGGGCTCGGCGTAAGATTGCCATGATGGAACAAAACGGGTGAGTTTACTTGACAGTCGAGGCTTTTCGCTTCCCAATATTGATGTCTCTGGTTGTTTAACAGATACATCATCGCCCCTCGATTCCGCGCCGCCCTCGCCGCAATCTGGCAACTCCCCGAGGTCCAGCACTGGTGGCTCCCCAACGACGAAGGCTACACAGACGTTATTCGCGAGATCCGCGCCATTTCGGAAGAACGCATGAATCAGCCTCGCGATGAACACCGCGAGAACGTGCGGGATATGAAAGGGCTTTTCTGGAAACTGAGCGTCGACGACCAGGAAGACGACCAGAGCCCGGCGAGCAACCATAGTGCTGTTCCTTGAGGGAGTCTATCCTCTTATACCCTGAACACAACCCGAGCTGGATCATCAGCACAGCTCTCCAATACCGAAATCAATAATCGACAGAAATTATGACCCGGCGCAACAGCCACCCCGCCAGTCGAGCACGGCTATACCACCAATAACCCACCAAGCTCGAGCTGTGCATAGTTCGCGCATAGACTTTCCCACCTTCACACCTCTGACCGGGTGACGCAGACACTTCCAAGTCTCCCAAGTCACTACTTAACCATGCGCACACGCCGTGTTACCATTCACTTATTTCGCCTTACATCACTCCCCTGCACCTTTGATATCCCCGTCCTAAATCTCCTATATTCCCCCTTTGTTACCCACGGTTCTCTCGGCCACGACTTGATGTGTACATTTATTATACCCGATCGTTCAAAATTTCCCACTTTTAATCGCATTCCTTTGGGCTCTCTACCCGGTGAAATATCCGTGCAGTTGATACTTATATAGAAAGCCTTCGGCTCTCAAAATGGCATATAGACGTTTTCGGATTGTGACTTGATCGCTACACCAATAGTGTTGAATTGAGGCCATTTTCGATGGCATATGTACATCTATACATCTTCCTCTTCCTCGGGGCTACAGCCCTGCTTCCATGGCACCTTCTCAGCTCTAACAACCGTTTCAAACCCGCCAGCCAGCTCGCCACCACCTCCAAACTCCTCCCCATCCACATCCTCACCCCAAGGTAAAGCATCCACATCGACATCCCATCCAAGCAAACATCTCAGAATCACACCCGCACCAGCTTTACTCATAACCACGTTCATCTCCTTGCACCTTTCATCGCAAACACACTCCACACAACCCTGCGGCGAAAGACACTCGCAAGCCTCAATACGCGCCACAGCGCGCCGTAAAAGCAACCCAATAAACTCGAACGCTTTACTCGCAATCCCACAACCACACGCCCCGCCCTTCGCATCGTAAAAGGTCAACCTCGCAGGCCGTTGCCTCTTAGGCGGCTGCATCTTCCTCACCATCTCGTCCTTCGAAAGCAAGGCCTCATTGGCACGACGGAGCCCACGACCAAGTTCCTTCTTGGCGACTTTACATTCCGTACGGACGTCACCGGGAGAGGAAATGACGAATGAAGGCAGGAGAGATAAGACGGCATGCTCGGCGGCGTGAATAGCAGCCGCGATGTTGAGGTGGCGGGATTCTAGAATTGAGATCGCGCGGCTGGGCACATCGAGCCACATGCCCTTGGTGAAGAGGTCGATGGGCGGGTTATCAACGGCGACGGCGTCGAGCACACGGCCTCGTTTGTCGATTTTGAAGAAGCCGTAGATGACGGCGTGGATCTGGATGGCGCCGAAGAATGCGCTGGAGGCGTCCGGGTCGTGGCCGACGCGGCGCATGGTTTCGGTTTCGACGGGATCGATGTCGGTGAAGTCGCGTTGTGATGTGCTCCAGTCCACGTGGACGCGGATGACGCGGGCGAAGTATTGCGAGGTGTTGAGTTCTCTGACGAGGTATGTTTGGCCTTGGTGGAGGAAAATGCCACCTTCGTAGATGGTGAAAAAGGCGCGCGAGGCTTCGACTTCTTCGAGGACGATGTTGCGATGGTTGGTTGTGTCGATTACAGCGAAGTGTTGGTCTTCTGTGTCGCGAATGGAGACGCATCGTGAGGGTTGGGGCCGAAATCGGGGGTGGCAGTGGTAAAAGCCCATGCTATCTTTGATAAGACGGGTTGCTGCGAGGGCGAAGAGTTGCTCGGTGAAGTAAATGTGATCTTCGTCTGGGCGGATGGGAGCTTCAAATGCGGCGCATTGGACGTGTCCTTCCAGGATCAGCTCGTTGGCTAGGTCGATCTGCAGCTCACAGTTCGGTCGAGTGAAGATCTCGTCTGGGTTCTGCATGTAGTGTTGGTCTGTCGGGTATCTGTCTCCGACCAGGACGGACAGAGAGTCCTTGTTGCGGCGTCCAGCACGGCCACTTTGCTGGCGCAAGTTAGATATTGAGTAGGGGAATCCTAAGGTGATGACAGCGTCTAGGGATCCGATATCAACGCCCAATTCCAGAGCATTCGTCGCGACGATCCCCATCAGTTTCCCTTCGAACATTTCCTTCTCGATCCGACGCCGGTCTTGCGGGCTGTATCCGCCACGATATCCCATTACCATGTTGCCAACTTCCGGTCTTCCCAGACCATTGAACTCATTTCGCACAGCTTGCAGGAGGACCTCGCATAGCTGTCGGATCCGACAAAAAGCAATCACTCTCACTCCCCTCAGGAGTAACTGGCAAAACAAGCGTGCAGTCTCGGAGACGCTGTCGGAACGCCCAGATGTTGGGTCTGCAGGGTCTTTGAATGGTGTATTCCAGCAAATGAACTCCTTACGACCTGATGGGGACCCATCGAAGTCAATCAGCTTCACATCCTGGATTCCAAAGACGGACTTCATGTGCTCCTCCGGGTTTGCCACTGTGGCAGAGCAGGATATAAATTTGACATGCCTATTGCCAACTGCAGCACAAATCCTGCGAAGTCGTCGCATGATAAAGGCAACGTGAGAGCCGAACAGGCCGTTGTAAACATGTAGCTCGTCGACGACCACAAACTTCAAATTCTTCAAGAAAGTGCGCCAGGCACTTTCCTGCGGCAGGATGGTGATATGAAGCATATCTGGGTTGGTGAAGATGATTCGCGCCTCGTCGCGAATGAGGTTCCGACTTCCCATAGGCGTATCCCCATCAAAGGTTTCGACCATGGTATGCTGCAAGCCATTCATATACTGTAACAAATCCATCATGCTGCGCCTCTGATCTTGAGCCAGGGCTTTGGTAGGGAAAATGTACATCCCCCTGCTTTCATGATTCTTTTCCAGCTCGTGAAGCATTGGGATTTGATAAATAAGTGATTTGCCGGAACTTGTCGAGGTAGAAACTATCACGTTATGGCCATCGTACAAATTATTGATCGCTTCCGCTTGGTGCGAATAGAGTTGGGTGATGCCTTTTGTGTTGTATAGAGCATTGACGAGATCCTGTGATAGCTGGAACGACAGATTGCCATAGATGGGGTCCTGGGCGTCAAATACCCGATGGCCTTCAGGTACGATCTGGGCATGATACCATTCCATTTCCCGGATCTCCGCAATGATCTCTGAGATGGACTTTCGTTCCTTGGGAATTGTTGCTGGAGCCTTGACGCCAGCCGGGGTGTTCGTACCACTTTCAGGAGGCGTAGGCAAGAGTACATCCTTTTCCTGTTCTAGAACCAGCACCGGATCAATAGCTTGATCTTCACACCGGACCAGAAATGCATCTATAGCATCCGAGAACTTGGTATTGCGCTTCTCAATCAAGTTGAGCATCTGTTTCTGGCTGTAGACCGGCATCTTCAGATCCTCATCCTTCATGCGGCGCACCGGTTTAGATGGTTCTCCGGTTTTGGGGTGCTGTACTTCGCGCCTGAGATCACCGTCCACGAACTCGAATAGTAAAACGTCCTTCTTGATTTCCAGCTCGTCCTGATTCATCTCCGGTTCAGCCGTGTCCGCGGCTGTCGGAAGGCCATGTCGCTTATGTAGTCCATATTCGAGTGTTTCTCTATCTCCAACCGTCATGACCTCCAGACTTGCTTCATCCACGTATTCGAATCGCACCGCTCGGGGGGCTAGCACTTTCACTCTTGCCACATCCTCGACTGTGAGCTCGCGCCCTTGCCCCAGTTGAGCCTGTACAGCCTTCTTGATGTTATCGAATGTGGTTGCAAAATGTTTGCGCGTGCAACAAAATGTATAGACGAGGTTCAAAGCCCGGTGAATCTGCGACAGGCGCTTCAACTCGTCCGGCCATGGCGCAGATGGGGTTCGCTTGTTGGGCGCTTTTGGTCGCTCATCCGTGGCTGTTGACTTGTCGCCCCGTGTTGTCTTCTTCTTTTTGCTCGAAAGTTGCTCTGGTCCCTTTGCATCCGGCGCATTACGGAGGGGGGCGTCTGCAGTCGCGAGAGTAGGGCCTAGGGCCGACGCGTTTGATGAAGCCGTGGCGGGGCTAGTAGTTCCGGGGTCTCCTTCATTGCTCTGTTTTCGTTTCAGTGATCTTGTAGCTGTGGCTGATACGGAATCTGCCATGTCGATGCTCCATCGTGATTTCTATTTGGCGTGCGTTGAATCCGATGATGTCTGCGTTGGAAACGGGAAACGCGAGGTCACGTGTGTTCAACCATATAACCAAGTTGGGTAAGTGATTGGCTTGAGGATCCACGAGAGACTATGTTAATGGATGGGCTATCTTGATCAAAGCATCACTAGTTTGGAGTACTGAAATTGCTCCACAAAAAGATATTGCTGAATTACAGTACAAAGATGTACCGTTGCCTGATCTGTATAGATCGGAATATGAAGCACGTTTAGTCTGCCCAGGAATTCAAGACTCAAGTCCCGATACAACGCCGACCTCTTCCAGAATTTATTTTAAAGCCTCATCACATTATCCATAGCTCTTTGAAGAATATTACGCGGACCCTTTCTCGACTATTATTCTTGCAGGCATCTCAATTAAGAATAGCAACTCTTTCTTGCAAGTGATCAGAGACCAACCCAGTTTCGAGGGATTTGGCAAAATCCCGCCACATTTCTATACGATTTCTAGAAATAACCTAAATTTTATCAAATAGCCATTACACCGTCAACTCAGCTCCGGTGACGGGGCATCCAATTTCCATACTTCGGTTACTTCCGACTATCGGCACTTATCCGAGCCACCACAGTTTCACCGATGACCATTTGGATACATTTGATTTCCAATTTCTTGGAATTATAACGAATCGGCATATTCAAATCTCGGTAATGCAATGTAAGACAAGTATCTGCCGGTCCAGGAGGTAAGACCATAACAGATCAGGTGTAGAGTGCCGTTATAAGGGATCCCGCTTTGACCGCCAATGACCGGCCCCGGGACGCGGTGCTTAAATACCGAGCCGGTGCCAATATCACCGTGTCTTCAATTCCACAAACGGCTTCTCCCTCTATATCGTTATGTCCCATATCCAATCAACCAGAAGATTGTTTCAATTCTCTCAAAGAGCTTTCTCAGGACTACCAACTTGCAGAACCATGTCTACGAAGGGAGCTCAACCCGCGCACGACTGGAGCGCCGCGCAATACCTGAAGTTTGAGGATGAACGCACCCAGCCAGCTCGCGACCTACTTGCCCGGGTTCCCCTCCAAGCGCCCAAGTCCATTGTGGACCTAGGTTGCGGGCCAGGAAACTCCACCGCAGTCCTGGAATCCCGCTACCCAGACGCCCAATTAATGGGAATCGACTCGTCGCCGGACATGATCCGCAAGGCCAAAGCAACTCTCCCGCACCGCAAGTTTGCCGTGGGAGACTTGGAGACCTATTCGCCTCCAGGATCGGTGGACTTGTTCTACTCCAATGCCGTGTTCCAGTGGCTCAAGAAAGACGAACGTTTCAAGATCGTCAAGAGGTTAATGGAAACACAACCATCGGGCGGCGTCTTCGCCCTTCAAGTTCCTGATAACCTCTCTGAGCCTTCTCATGTCCTGATGCGGGAGACTGCTGAAAACGGGCCTTGGGCTGCTAAACTGGCGAAGGTTGGCAGAGATACGTTCCAGACGGTGCAGGAAATCTACGATCAACTCAAGCCTGTTAGCGAGAGGGTGGATATCTTCCACACCAGTTATAATCATATTTTGGAAAGCCATGAAGCTATTATTGAATGGGTGAAGGGTACTGGGTTGAGGCCTTATTTGGACCTTTTGGGCCCGGAGGAGACGAATGGGTTCTTGCAGGAGTACTTAAAGCGTCTACAAGCGGCGTATCCAGTGTCTGTCGATGGCCGAGTCTTGCTTCGTTATCCACGCTTGTTCGTGGTTGCTGTTAAGAAATAGCGTATGGTCTTTCGCATTTGAAATTTCCAATGTACACTTCATTTTCCGAATGGCATACTAGCAGAATAGCTGATCAAGTTAACTTATGATACACGTCCTTTCCACCAGCCACCTTCTCAGGTTTTCTGTCGTCTCCTCATGCCAGGTATGCATGATGTCTTCCTAGACATATCCCGTACGAGGAGTCGAGAACAGCCGATTCTTCTCATTAAACGCCCAATCCGTTGATTGCCACATGTTATTGATATGTAACGGCTCGAAATCGAAAACATCCAACGCAGCTCCAGCAATCTGGCCTTTCTGCGAACCCTTATACAACTGACCAACAAACTGCTTTTGCTCCACTATAGTGAGCGGGTGGGAAACTGGAGCAAGTGCCCCGTAGATGACAGTTCGCTAGAGATATATGTGAAAAAGAGGTGGCTTGATTTGTCCTGTAGTCCTCAAGTGAATATCGCAACTCAACGTGGGTCAAACCTTATCTAGGTTAGTGCCTCCACATGTATGTTTAGATGCGCGAGCGCGTCCTCAGGGTAGCGAGGAAGAAGAATTGTTTCGCTGGCCGGCCATTTAGTATTCGCGCAGTACGAGGATAGCCCGTTAGGAAGGACGTACTTCTGCCTTAGTAAGACTTTATAGACTAACTCAGCCTATGGTCCGGGAGCCGATCGCTTCCTGAGGTGGCAGCTACAGTCAACTACAATACGTTTAAAGTATCAACACGAAATCATGAGCACTCAAACAGATGAGATTCGTCATCGCTAATAATCAGACATAGCTCACTTGTAGTGAACACGTAAACTCCGTATGCTCCGAGCCCTCCAGTGAACTTCTTCCACATACACGAGATTGTATCATCTAATTCTCCTTGTTGTCCCCTTCATCGTCACCGGGAAGATTTTTGATGCACTTTCCAATTTCCCTCCAAAGCTTCTCGGCTGATTCAACGTTTGAAAACTGTATGGGGAGTCAGTACATCCATGCACAACGATCAAAGGATTCGAATCGACTTACACGTAGCAAGAGAGGGACAGTTCGGCCATTCTCGACGCCAGCCAGGAGAATTTGCTTGCTGGTCGGGCATTCGTTCCTGGAATCTCCGTAGTTCATACCACGAAAGAGTGAACTGTTCAACATGACACGCATGTTGCCGTCGGCGCGCATGATCATGCGAGAGAAGATCTTTTCAGGGTCGGTAGAGCTCTTGCGGCCATTCAGCTTGAAGGTACCGATACCACGCTCTTTCCACTCGCCATCCAAGAAGTTGAACAACTTGGACTTGGATGAAAAGAAGGTGATTTCCTCTTCCTCGCCGGTTTCCACTGTACATTTGGTTAGACTGGTGGGTTGGGTGTTCAACCAAAGGGAATTTCATACTGGTCTGTTCGTAGAATCGCTCATCGGTCTTCTCAGCCTCGAAAGTGCTGTTGTCTTCATCCTCGCCGTCGTCCTTATCGCTCTCCTCGTCCTTGTCCTTGGGCTCTTCGGAACCGAGCGTCGTAGACTTGGACTCACCAAGTGTGACGGGCTTGGTCTCACCAAAAGTAGTGGTGGCGCTGGGTGATGCGAAGCTGGTGAGACCACCAGTCTTTGCTGCCGCTCCGAATCCACCGCCAACCCCGGAGAACCCATTTCCAAAGGCACCAAAGCCGGAGCCCCCAGATGCAGAAGCGAAACTTGACTTCTTGGAGTCGGCGGGCTTGAAAACAGACGGAGTCGATGCTCCAATGGAGCCGAATGGGGATTTGTCGGAACCGGCGAAGGCAGCAAGTGAAGACGTTGCGAATGCACTCCCCGCGAAACCCTAAGACGAATAATGGTGAGTGACTGGAAGGTTGAGTGAGAGAAGAAGCAACATAAACCAACCTTATCGCTCTTGGTATCCTGCTCCTGCGAGCCGTCCCGGTGTCGCTTCTTCTCCGGTTCTTTCGGGTCGGTGGACTTCTCCTCGGAAGGCTCGGCCTGGGCAGGCTTCTGTGCTGATTCGGCAACCGCCTCGGGCTCCTGGGAAGAGTTCAGATCGAGTTGTTCTCGACTTCGCTTCTTCTTGGGGACTTGGGTGGGGTGATCGTCCGACGGCATCGCGGCGTTGGAGGTGGAGGTGGAGGTGGGGGTTTGTTTTGTCGCGGATGAATCCTGTGTTAAGGAGGGTTTTTGTTAATGATGTTCTTTTAGGGATTGTTCGCCATGTTCTTCAGGACTGTTCCCAGTCTCAGTTGCCTTCGGATCCAGAAATGCGTTCGAAGTCGGAAGTCTCCCAGGGCTCGGGTGAGGGGTGGCTCTCGAATTTGACGGTCTCGTTCAGCAGCTCGTGTTCGAGCTTCTGCACCTTCTCTTCGCGAATCCGGACTAGCTTCTCGCGGATGGCAACAGCCTTCTCCCGCCGCGTAGCCATCTCCTCGCGCGATGTAGCCACCTTCTCACGCTTGTCCATCGTACGCAAGCGAAGCTTGAGCGCACGCTTCGAAGTGTCGAAGCCGTCTACCCACTCCCCACACCACTTCTCGTGGTTCTGGAGGACCCTGTCGCGATGTTGGAGCTCTTGCCACAGCCGCTCAATGAGCTTTCCGCGCTCCTCCAAGGCCCTAGTCCGATGGTATTCGTCGCATTCAGGGAGGTCGTTGGGTTGATCGAGCCCGGGAGTCTTTTGGGTGTAATCGAACAGAATTTCTTGGCCCTCGAGGTCAAGGAAGACTGTGCGAGAAAGAGAGGAAACGGGAATACTCACTTCTTGGGGACCAGCGCTTTCGCCCTTGCTGCCGGCCTGCTTCTGCTCCGGCTCGTTCGGAGTGCTCTCCCGTGATCGCTTCTTCCGGACCTGCTCGTCTTCGCGATAGTCTTCCGCGGCGTCGCGGGACTCTTCAAAGGAGCGTTTGCGACCACTAGTGTTCTCCTTAGCCGAGTCTTGCTGGGTGGGCTCGATCGAGGCTTTAGAGAGTTGCTTGCGGACCGGGCGCTCACCGCCGTCGTCGGAGTGCGTCGATCCCATTGCGGACTTAGGTGGGTATGCCTAATACCCGCAGAGTTTGAATGAAAGGTTTGATGTAAAAACAAAAGAAAAAACTCGAAGAGGGATTAACACCGGCTCAAGCAAGCTTGGGTACTATCTGAGAGGAAAGAAGTGAACGAGAGGAGGAATATCCCAGGATACACGCAGGCCCCGTCACCGCTCGGCCCCGCAGCGAATAAACAACAACAAGCGCTAACAAACTTAGGACGGTAGACCATAATGAATGGATGAATAGTTCAATAGTCCACAATGTCACCAAATCGATGATTAATAGGTATGGAGCAATAGCTATCCAGTTATGCACAGTTGTCTAGGCATTGTCGCAAGTAGTAAACAGTATTAGAACAGCGAACAAGCCATGCTACATTCATGTAGTCGTCAACTATCATCCAATTTACGCTATTCTCCCTCCAAGCTAGAAAAAGTTAATGTAGGTGAGTCCCTTTCCGAATACGCTTAAAGCTTTGTCGCTACTAGAGGAGTTTCACAAGAAGATGCCTGCATATGCACGCATTTAGACCCAATTAATCATCGTATCAAATACCCATGAAAGAACACCCACTGGCCAATTGATTCAAGGCATAGAGCATGACCCGATGGTAAGCTATCAATAGCCCTGGGTTGACTTTGTAGCAATGACGGTCAATTTCACCATAAACCATGGTTCCACTTGGGATATGGAGATGTATCCATTATCAGAAGTCCAAAACAGACATCGTAGATCAACGCCTCCGAGCATAAAAGCAGCTTCAACTTGTCAAGTCAACTTTTCTAAGAGGCCACCAACCGAAACCCTGTTATGATTTCAGAGCGTACTTGAAAATTATTCTGCAAATTGTTCTCATACATTGACAGGTATGTATACAGGTATTCAATGGAAATTCTTGAGATGACTCGCTGGAGTTCGACTTCAACAAGACAGGCGGAGGGATTTCCTCAACCCGGGAGAGCACAAAATACCGCTTGTACCCTAACTAATGAAACAGAGGCATCCAATCGAGATATAGAACATGAAGAGCGGGTACACAGCAATGCCCACCCGGTTCCGAACAATTCCCGAGCCGCCCAAGATGCTGACGCCTGCAGCCAACGACCATGCCACCAGGACCAGATAGACTGGTATTCTGGCGATTGTGGGGAGACCAAGTGCACTGAGAAGGGCGGCGATAACAAGCGGGAAGAGCGTGTAACCGATGATACAGATCGACTGGAAGAAGGAGCTGGAGAAGTACTGTTAGTATATCGCACCGATAACAAGGAATTGAAGTAGACATACATCTTGCCACCAAGAAGCTTGATCTGGAGAGTAACAGCCGCTTCTCCAATCCAGACAATACAGAAGACACCCGAGAAGATCAGGGAGGATTGATCTCCGTGAGCCATAGACAGGAATAAGCTCAGAACCAAGCAGAAGATAAGCGGTCCCCTATATCATCGTTAGTGCAAGCAAATAGCAATTCCGGAGTCCAGGTATCACGTACCAAAGATCCCAGTCGCGCAATCCCTCACTCATGCCACCCTGCAGGACCACGTCGGCATCCGGCCAGCGTCCCACGAGCCCGCGCAGGTTGCGGCCGAATCCAGAGGCCTCGCCTCGTTCAGCATCGCCGATGCCACCTCCACCACGCTGCATTATACCGCCCAGCAGGTACTTGGGATACAGCACCTGGCGCATCTTCTCCCACACGGCGACCATGTCGCGCGACAGTGTCGCCCAGACGGTCTCGTCGATGGTGTTTTGAGTCGAGCGGCGGTCTTCGCCTGGGATGGAGGAGGTCAGGTAGTTGCCATATCCAGATCCACGACCCCTGGAGTTGGGGTCTTCAATGTTGCCTCGTAGAGGGGCTGTGTCGGAGGTGTCGTGCAGGGGGTCATCGGCCTCGATGTCTATAAGGCGAGTAGCAGGTTAGCAATGAAGAGAAGATGCAAGCGACAAGTAGATAAGAATTGTAGAAAGAACTGACCATGGTCGGCCTCGATCAGGTCATCGTCAAGGAGCGACTCGTCGTCATGCAGGTCGCCCTGAGAATGGCCGTGTTGCACGCTCGCCATGGTTCGGGTGGTGTGTTTGTTGAAGCGAGTTAAGAACGAGTTTACTGCAGGAGCATCGCCTCCTAAGCGAGGAGCAGAGACACAAAGCCCAAAGTGTTCGGAGGAGGTTGAAGCAGTTGTTGATGGCCAAGCTGTCCCGGAAAGGCTAGAGTGGCACTTCGCATTGCACGGTGGGTCACCGCCTACGGGGCGTGAAACGGCCGTTTCAACTCTTAGATCCGTTAGATTCTACCAAACATAGTTCAATTTATCGATCTATCGAGCGGTCGGTCTCGTGTAATAATATCTAAGCAGATTCGGAGCCCTCGCCATATGGTGCCTCTTCCTGGTACACGTCATACTTGTACTGGCTGCCCGGGTGGTCTTCTCTAAGCTCCTTTTGGCCCTTTCCATACACCTTCTCCCGGAGAGCGAGCGGCTCATCCGATGGATTCGAAGGCTCTGGATAGAGCCCACGCTTCCTCAACTCCGGGAGTACGAGGTCAATCAAATCCTCAAAGGTTCCTGGCGTGGTGACATAGCCGATATTGAATCCATCCAGGTCCGCATCACGGATCCAGCGCTCCATCTCATCTGCAACGGTAGTAGGACTTCCAATGGCAACGGGACCAAGACCACCGATAGCCGCCTTCTCAGCAACCACCCGGGGCGTCCACTTGGGGACGTCTTTGCTGGTCTTGAGCAAGGAGTCTAGGAGACTGGTCACCTTCCCGGCCTCCAGAGAGTCGGCGGCTGTGATCTCTTGATCCAGTGGGATCTTTGAGATGTCAATGCCCGTCCAGCCACTGAATAGGACCAAGCCACCGATCACAGATGCGTATTTCTTGAGCTCCTCGTATTTTTCCCAAGCTTCCTCGTCAGTTCTACCCACAATGGGGGTGAAGGTGCCGAAGAACTTGATTGACTGCGGGTCACGGCCGAACTCCGCAGCTTGCTTGCGGATGCTTTGGATCTTGGGGCGCAGGACCTCTGGAGAATGAGAGGAGACGAAGATGGCTTCCGCGTGGGTTGATGCAAAGGTTGATCCGGCTGGAGAGGTACCTGCTTGAAATAGGAACGGTGTTCTCTGGGGCGAAGGGTCGACAATATGGCGTGTATTAAGGGAGTAGAACTTTCCCCGATGGTTGATCTGACGGACCTTGTCTGGATCAATGTACGAATCGGTTTCAGGGTTGGGAGAGAGTGCATCCGACGCCCAGGAGCCTTCCCAGAGCCTGTTTGAGGATGGTTAACAGTGACACGGCGTACATTCAATGGGCAGATACGAACTTGTAGAGCACTCGAAGATATTCATCGGCTTGACGGTACCTTTGGTCATGCTCAATGGGAGTATCCAGTCCAATGGCTTTGAAGGCCGCCTTCTTGTACGAGGTGACAATATTCCAGCCCACGCGGCCGTCTGTCAGATGGTCCAGTGTGGAGAAGCGCTTTGCGAGCAGGAAAGGCTGTTCAAACGAGGTCGAGGCTGTAATGCCAAAAGCAAGGTTCTTGGTCACTGCTGCCATGGCAGTGATGGGCTTCCCGAGAGTCAGCGTTGCCTCGATTGCAAGACTGAAGTACACTCACGATGGTTGGGTCCGTCACCGGCCACTGCGCTGCCCGTCGAATACACTCATCGAGCTTACCTTCGTAGGTATCGTGTCCTCCCGTTGTGTCTGCCAGGAACAGAGCATTGATGTCTCCATGCTCTAGCAACTTCGCCAGGTTGATCCAGTAGTCGAGTTTGCGTTTGGTCGCCGACTTGTCTTTTGGGTTCTACGCTTGTTAGCACCGGTGGTGAATGTAAGAGGTTCAACACACCTTCCACTGTCCGGGCGACAGATGCCCGACAGTTGACATGTCGAATGCATTGATCAAGATATGCTTCTTGCCCTTGGTAGAGTCATTCTGGCCACTGACTCCATTGACGTCTCCCATCTTTTCTACCGTTTCAATAGCTTTCTCTCCCGGAACTTCCAAGATTTGCAATTACGCCACTAATCCAGGCTCGCAGCTCCATATAAGAGCAACTAGACAGAAGTTCGGAAATCAGCCCTCGCTCCCCGCACCTCAACTTCTCAGTATTTGCCCATTAAGTGCGCATCTCACGCCATCAGCCCTAACAACGTGACCGGCAAATAAATGGGAGCTATAGCGTCAGATTTTTGGGGTATCTCATGGCGTACAGCAGACGAGACATTCGCAATAAGCCCCACTGAGAGCGTAACACTTGCAACAATTGTCCTATGGGCACCCCCAATCAATTGATCTCGTTCGCACGAGAGCTTGTCGGCATAAGTGCCGATGTTAAAATGAGGGGAAGGACAAACGTGTATCTCATCATGCCGGTTGAGATGGCGTGACCGCGCGCCTGTCATCAACGCAACTCCCAATGATCTGACAATAGGCCAGTGGCAATGCTACATCTTATCTTATGCGGCAATACATGACCAGCTTGGTTTGAATGGATGCGGTCATCGCTCTTTGTCATGGAACCCCGCAATGTACGACAATGTAGGTGAGAACATTTGGCCATGAGCAAAACATTCTGCTAGGATCTAATCACCGATCACGATATTCTTTCCAATCACAGTCTCCTGCTGAGGTCCAAGTTCCAGGTTACTCGAGTCATCTGCACTGTCCAGACCAGAAATATCACGTGTCCTAGAAACAGAAAGGTTAGAGAAGGCAATAGTCCACCAGATGATTGGTTTAAACACTCACTCCTGTCTAGAAATAAAGTGCTGGACCGTATGTGACAATACAATCAAGCAAATTGCATTACCAAGAACGAACGAGTATCCCTTCGTAAACCGCGGGCCTTCGACCGTCTTAAAGACCAACAACGGCGTCCAAGCAGTCGTTGATTGAGCGATCATATTGACGATAACTAGCGTCACGGCGCGCTCCGTCGGAGAAGCACGCAGTTGACTATTAATCCATCCGTAGAGAACACTAGACATTGCAACGGCTGAATAGGTCGTTAAGAAAGCGAACCAGAGCGCTGACTCGGGGACATTCCAGATGACGAGAATTGTGCACCCGATGATATTCCATACATGGGCGACAGTAATCGCCCACGCAGGACCGAGCAACAGATCCGACGAAAAGCACACTAGAAGCGTGTAGAAGATACCGAGACCCGGGGAAGCAGCAGCGAGTTCATTCAGACGGCTGGTCGAGAAGCGATGGAGACTCTTCAGCCACAATTGGTACCCGCCAGTGGTCGTGTTGACACTGCCGTTCCAGAAGAAGATGTTCAGCCAGAGCAGCGCCCAGAATTTCCAGTTGCGCCCGACGTTGAGAACGGTGCGCCAGGTAAGCGGTGACTCTTCGACTTTGTGTGAAGCCCGCAGTAGACGTGACTTGGCGAGTTCGATGTCTTTTTCTTTCAGAATGAGCTTATTAGGCTTGTCCGGCGTACCTGGAAGAAGGAAGTAGCCCATTATTGCCACGGGGATGGTGATGATGGCGCAGATGATGTACATCCATCTCCAGCCGGAGAGTCCGTTGACGCCGTCGAGGCTACTTGATGTGCCTGCTTGGATGAGGCTTGCGGTTAGAGTCCCGAGTGTGAGCCCGACATAGAACAGTCCTCCGCGGCGGGAGATCTCGTCGCTTCGATACCAGGAGCCTGAAGTAGTTAGCATTGTAGGTTTCCATAAAAGGATGTCAGTAGATACCAAAAATATAGTGCATTCCGGGATAGTACGCCGCCTGGATCGAGTTAGCAATCGATTCCCAATACCAGATCAAACATTGGCTGACCTCAAACCATCCGACTAAAAAGCGATACGCTGCCATCTCAGCGTATGAAGTAGCTCGGTACTGCACTAAGGTGAAGACACCCCACGCAATATCCATGAAGGGAATGATCCAATGCATCGGGAGCTTGGTGAAGAGATAGGCAAATGGCAACTGGCCCACCACAGCGCCAATAGTGTATATGGTTTGCAGCTGAACGAGCTCATTGCCGTGAAGGCCCAAGTCCTCCTTGAGGCCGGACACGTATGCATTGTCTAGAGAGCTGGTCAGCACTCGCCCTTTCTCTGAGATCTCGGGCACACTTACTGATATTCGCCTGGTCGATGTACTTGGTCCAATAAGCCAAAAACGCGTAGGGAACAATTAACAAGTCAAGCTTAACAATGAGCTTTCTCTCGTCTTTAGTGTCTTGGTCTGCGAACCATTGCACGTAGTACCATTTCCGTCGCTGCTGAGGGACGGACATGTTGAGTGGCGCGTTCTCTCCAGTTGAAAAGAGATTCCCGCACAGTCGAAAATTGAAAATATTTCAAGAAGATGCGCTGGTTTGAATATCTGCAACTTAATGCCTTTTCGGGTGAAGCTAACCTGCCAACGATGCAAGATGCAACCGCAGATGGCAATTGCGTGACGGAGAAATCGGCAAAACACCGAGATATCCAAAGCAACCCCTGCCAAAGCTACCGTGCAACATGTTCCGAGATTAGCTAAATGTTTATCTCTCGTGGCAAGATTGCATTCCTACGGCGGGAAACTGTCAGCCAAGAGATATGTCAAAAAGTGGAGCGAAGACGTGCTGGGGATATGCTTACGGTCGCTCCGACATCGTCGTGAACTCTAGCGTCAGATTTGGAGAGGGAATTTAAAAGTAAAACGTAGATTTCCACTGTTCTATTATGTTCGTAGAGGGGAAATGCCCAATGCTCTTGTGTACAAAATGCAAATGCACAACGCCGTCTAAACCAAATGCCTAATATACAATGCAACCTATACATAATCAGAGACCGCAGAAGACCTCAATATTGTGCAGCAAGCTCCATGCTGTTCATACCAAGTCAAAACTTGGTTTCTTCCTGCGGCGAGGTAGACTCCGTTTGCTTTGGGGGTTGGGCAGCCGCCTGCTCTTCGGGCTTGTCTGCAGCCGGTTCTTGGGGTTGGACCGCCGCTTGTGCTTGGGTCTGGTCTGTCACCTCTTCAGTACCCCGGATTGGCTCTCGCTCTTCGGACTGGTCTGCCGCCAGCTCATGAGGCTGATCAGAGACCTGCTTCTCAGGCTTAGGTGGGCCCCCAAGCGCCAATTGTCGTAGCCTGAATTCATTGCGTTGCTCAACCGTGGGCTTGACTGGCCGCCCAATAAGCTTCTGAATTATTGCCTGGTCAGAATACTTCTTCAACATCTTCGACTCTGATGTAAGCATTTTACGCTCGTCCTTTGGAACGAAGAGCGCGTATTCGGTCTTCAGAGTCTCGTCGACGATTAGGCGCACCCAGGCCATGATCCTGAGACAATTCTGGCCAAGAATCGGCTCAGTTCCGGTTTCGAGATTGTTCCAGCGGCCCTTATGGCCAGTGCCAGAACCCTCGTTTTCCATAGCCTCATGGAGTTTGGTGATATGAGGTCGTAAGGTGGCGAGAGCACGCAGGCGTAGCTTGGTTTGCAGCTTTTTGCCTAATGTTTGCAAGCTGCCAGAGTCACGCCCTGCGTCCCTGTCCAATCCTACAAGATGCATGAGATTATGCGGGTTGTCGGAGAGTCTTTGGACCAGTTCCAAGTATGTTTTTAGCGTGCGGGTATCGGGAAGAAGACATGATTGAGACATCAAGTCGAGAAGCTCGTTCGCGTGGACGAGAACTTTGCGGTTGTTGCGGTCACGGCCACAAGATGACAGAGCCACATGGAATGCTTTCCCGTTGGCCAGGCCTGCAGGGACCATCTGCTCGCGCATGACACGAGTGGCAGTGTTGCTCGACCGCGTGACACGCAGCAGACGGAAATATTCGATAAAGGAGAGATTGTCGGGCTCGATGCGGGATGGATTGTCTTCTTTGGTTAAGTGATCCCAGTAAACAGTGCCAGTGGAGACACCTTGAGTCATTTTGAGGCAAGCCCCCAGAATCAGAGTAAGATCCTTGTTGTCGGGTTGGAGGTAGGTCAAGTTCTCGGAGCCCGGGACCACCTGATCGAAGAGAGAGTCAAAGTTCTCCTCCTCCTCTTCCTCAACAGATGTCTCATTTTTGATCCGTCTCAGCAACTTGTTATCCTCATCGACAAATGGGACATCATCTTCCATCTTCGAATCCAGCTCTGACTTGGACCTTCTGTAAAGTTCCTGCTGGACCCTACGGCGCGCGCCATTAGGGCTTTCGGCTGAGATCTTCGCAAGGATGGGAATTCCCATGGTTTGGTGATAAAGAGCGAACACATCGTAAAAGTCGCTATCATGGACACCCTGCAGAAGGAGGCTAGCCATGGAGCCCACCACCTGATTATCGATGGGCAACGGATTCGTCTGATCCTTTGCCCAGCGATAGACGACATCGGCCCAGATTCGCTTGCCCTCTGTGACCATCTGAGTTCTCCGTGAAATAATTCGGTCAACTTCGCTGCGATCCATTTTCAGGACGTCGGTATGGGCTGCGAATTGGATAGCTGTCAGGATAGTACTGTAGGTCGCCATGTCGGGTGCCTCTGGTCCCTCTTCCGGCAGTTCACCCGCAATGCGCCACAGAGTGTCCATATCACCGTGTCGCTGGCAGACCGTAAGCATCGCGTTGGTATGAATGATGCTGGGCTTGACTGGGGAATTCTCTGCGAAAATCGAGCGATAAACACGAAGTGCATCCTTGACCACGCCCGGTGTACCCTCCGGGGCTTTGCGAAATCCCGTCAACATGATTGTGTACGTTCGGGAGCTCGGCGCCCGGCCTCTTTTTTTCATCTGTCGGAAAGTTCTTGGTCAGCAATGCCTCTATAGCAAAATCACGGGCATCCCTCCTCTGGGTGAGGCACGAGATCAAAGATATACTCACATCGTTATAAAGCTTGAATGCTGCCGCGGTACAGCCTCGGTCCATGAAATATTGAAGCAAGTTATTCCATGCCACACCGCAGCTCATCCCATCTCTCTGTGCTTGCCGAACTAACGCGGCAGCTTTTGCCACATCGCCACTCTGCAGGATACGCGCAACTCGGTCCGCCAGAGCACGAGGATCCGCGAGCCATTTCAACTCTAACTCAAGAATCTTGCGGGAGGTGCTTTCTCCGCCGTCGGGAGCTGAGCCGGACGCAATCGCCATCAATGAGGCCCTTTCTGCCTTGGACGCCTGTTGGCTCCAGGAGAAGCCACCATTGGATTTTCTGCGACTCGCAAAGTGTTCCTTGTGGCCTTTCCAGCTCTCGGGGGTGACACTGTTTGCTACCTTCGGCGGTGGTTGGGGCGAGGTCTCGTGCTCATGATCGGCGGATATATCTTCGGCGGCATCGGTGGAGTATGATCGGGACGCGTCCGAGGATAGACTTTGACTTAGAGGGAAGGCTCCTATATTCGCAAGTCGTTGCTGGATCAGTCGGCTGCGCAGAGTTCTGCTCAGAACCAACCCTGGAAGTTGGATCGGCATCACCGGGCGTCTGATCGCGACAAGACGGTGGCGCTTATCTCGATGCAATAGCAGTCTATAGAGAATGCGAAATGCAGATTTGGGCTTGTTTCCGGTGTATGGACCGATAGCAAGCAAAAGATGGACGTAAAGATGAGTTTTGGATCCTCGCGGAGTCGCAACAATTTCTCGGAGAAAGGGTCGATCTAGTCCTTATCGGGCTAGATCTGGATCCTGGCCGTTCAGGCATCAGTTTTCGCCTGAGGCGTAAACACATGGCGCGGCAACACTAGGCCTCATGCAGTTTGGCTCCTCGATGGAGCGGGCCGCTAGAAGGTCCACGGATCTCTTGCATTCTTACAGCTCGTAAGGACTAGTTCCGCCTCAACTTTGGTACGCCAATGCCGGTTTCAGATCTGCATAAGCAGGGCCATAATAGCCCGCCTTATTCTCCTATGCCAAAAACACTAGTCTGTGAATCTATGATCTCTGTCTACCTCTCATAGTATGCCCGCTCCAGTCAAATTACCACTTTGCAACGAATTTAGACCTTTTCCTCGGTACCGTCGACTCTCGTACCACAGCGCAAAAAGATATTCCCTCTTGCGTAATCGTCGCAGCAGATATATACTAGTCGTGGTATCCAATCTCTCTAGCCGTCGAGCACGTCGACGTAAGATAGTGTCAGAGCTTGGCTCGGGCGGCAACAGTATAGGAACCATGATGGGAGCCGCTACCATCAGAATCTCCCATAGAGAGAACCGGCAACCGGGTGCCAAGCCTGAAGCGAGCACGCCGGTAGCAGGGGCACAAAAGACGCTGAGGAACCCAGTTATCGTGGCATCCGGCAATACATTGGAGTAAACATCAGCGACCGATTTTCTGAATTTGGAAACCTCACACTCGGTTCTGATTCTCTTCTAGACAGATACAAGAGGACCAATAATATATTTGATTTCAAAATTTCACCTCCAAGCCAATGCCGCCGGAGTGAAGGCATGGAGATGTCGATACATGGCTTCGAAGCTCAACCTAACCCGCGGGCATAATTCGAACGCCCACCCACGATCTGTCACACCCATAATAATAAATCATATACTGATATACTCCCACTTAAAATAGCAGTCAGTCTTTGTGAAAATAGCAAATCAAATGACGCAAAAGACGTAGTAGAAATGTTGGGGGCGCCTCCAAAACGCCAAACCCGTCAAAATGTCAGCGTCTCAAGAGGGTTTGGACTGTGCGATGGGGCTGGCGCCAACTAAGCGCCAAATTTTAAAAGGCGCGACAGCACTAGACTCCAAGGGGTTTGGCCGTTCTGCGAAGGAGCGGGCCGCTAGAGCAGATTTCGAAGGCATACAGCCGAAAAGTACTAGTTCCCGGGGGCTCAACTTCGGTACGCACCGCGGTTCCCGATCTCCGGTGGTCCGAGTCTTACCTGCATTGCGTATTTCATGCGTGAACGTGGAGTGTCGAAGGATTTGTGACTTTTCTTTTCTTATTTTTGTGTATTTCTCCTTCGTTGATTCTTCATCGATAGACCAGTCACTCATAAATTGCAAACGCCTAGTAGGAACATTGAGAAAACCCAACGGCCAATGGATTTTGATGTTCCTCACATACATTCAACAACAGAGAAATCATGGGGCCCTAGGACCCTGGCAGTGTTGTGATCCCTGGCAGTGTTTTTATCACGTCTAATTGACTAACGACTTGCTTTGGCACACTCGAAGCTTCTCAGCCGAGTTACTTTCATACTCCAAATCAAGCAGCCCATGCACCCAAGACATTCCAAAAAAGGATACAAGAGGCCAACCCACCGCCATTGGGCACCGAAAGTCCGTTGTACCAAATCGTGCACTTCCCATTCCCACCATGCACCTCACTATCAACCTCTTCGACATCCGTAGTCAAACAACAAACGCACCAATGACAACCACGAATCGGTGCATGAGTCCCAGCCCTAGATCCTAACCGCATGAAAGTTCCCGATCTGCAGGGTCAAGGTACATTCGGTCCACGTGGCCAAGCCCTCAACACTAACCCTAATACACCCATGTGCAGGGATCCTCGGTCACCGGCAGAATACATCTCAAGGACAAAGGTACCTCCAAGTACCAACCCAGTGCACCAAGGACGAAGACACCGTACCGACCTAGCGTCCACACCCCAGGTCAAAACCTCTCTCTACTCCCCGCATTCCGGTAACCACCGAGCGGAAAGCATAAAGGCAAAAAGAAAAAGACCGGCCATAACGTCGAATCCACAAAGCCGAGGAAGCGTACTAGTCACTGTACTGCCTAGTGCCATCACATCATGATCAACGCTAGTGGATCGTACCGTCAGATTCGACCCTGTACATTTTCGTACGCTTAGCCCGGTAGGTCTCCCGCTAGTGTCGCCAAGGAGCTTGTGGGGAAGACCTGGCCGGGTTCGGCTTAACCTTAATTGATAAATTACTAGGCTGTGCAACGGGATGATTGAAGGTGTGGTGTGTGCGTTGGGATTGAATCGGTTAGTGCGAATCGGGGTCGGAGAGTATTATTGGGATTACCGTTTTGAAGTGTAACCGAGTTTGTATTTGAGGGTTGGGTCTGGTTTTACAGATTAGAGTCCTGTTCAATTCCCAGTCACGGCCATTAAATGGAGAAGCGGAGCAAAATGGAGTGAGAAAATTACAGTCATCGACCTCGGAGCGCATACAGCTTCCGGGGGGTAACCAAGAACCAAAACAAATCAGACCATGCACAATACGTTGCAGACCGTTGGCCCAGCACAGCATAATATACGTAAAGAGGAGAGACACGTATCAGGCGCAAAAAGAACCTGCATAGCAAGAGTTCCATGCAAGCAAAAACATAAGGAAAAAGCAAAAACAAAACCCCCTCCCCCAAGAGTGAAACAAGAAACCATTTTGGGAGAATGCCCGTAACAGCCGAATAAAAACATGCAAGAAAAGAAAGGAAAATCCGCCCACCCGACCAATTCTTGAAGCCACAGCCCGGCAGACTCGCAACTCAAGCTAAAACAGTGAACCCCCCTCTAGGAAACGGAGAGATCCTTTTTGCGAAGCTGGGATGCACAACTCTAGTACAGGAAGAAAGTAGAGAACAAAGTCGGAAAGCCACTCTTTGACTTGACTGGATTAAAGCCGCAAGAGGTTGGTATCATCGAGGTGAAAAAACTTGGAAGGGGTAGGGATCCGGATCCGGGAGACATGAGGGTCAAGTCAGAGAACATGGGATATCGTGATTAGAAGACAAGCAAGACCGAAAGCAAAGAAAGACAGATGCAGGCTCCGTGCCACGGCGTAGAAGTCGATTATGTAAATTATTGCGGGTAGCTGGTAGATTGAGTCTCTGAATTTGCCGTAGCGAGGTAGGTCAGCTGACCGATCCTGGAGAGTGGTGGTGGCGATGTGTTGGATCGAAGGGGAGGAATCCAGTTGGGTCGATCCTGGCAGAGAAAACAAGGCGGCGATGGTAGCTGTATTTTACTCACGTTGCTGGTACACGGGACCGCTCTGGTAAGGGGAGTGAGGGTAGTTGGGAGGGTAACCCATCTGTCCGTTGCTCTGATAGACCATGCCACCGCCGGGGGGGCCGTATTGGCTGGGCACCTGGCCGTCGGCGGCCTGGTAGCCGATGGGAGGCAGTTGAGGGCGAACACCACCAGCGTAGGCGGAGGACTGACCCTGGGAGGGATCGGAGGGACCAGGAGCGTCGACCTGGTTGGCCTGCGCCGCCTGCGCAGCAGCACGTTCACGCTCCTCAGCGGCCTTGCGCTGGGCCTCTTCCTCCTTCTTTCGGGCCTTCCATTCTTTGCGGATCTCCTTGAATTCTGGAGAGCAAATCAGCGAGGTCAAAACAAGCAATGAAAAGTATGTGGTTGGTGCCAGGCTAGGGGCGGAAAGGGATAGGCTAGTATCGAACACGCTTAACCTCCACGCCGGTGAGCCGCTACTGCGGCCCCGCGGAATCTAGTGTAACTCACTAGCGCGCAGCTGCCGGCGCTAACCCAATCCAGCCATTTGCGACAACCACTTGAGACAAGATCGCGACGGCGACGTCGATCAAGATAAAGAAAGATTCAAACTTACCCTCGGGAGTACGCTTCGCGCCGTGCGACTGCATTGTCACATGCGCGTTCAAGTGGTTGAGAGTGCCATACGCCTTCTCGCAACCTTGCCATCCACACTTGTACATGCGCTCGATTTCCTCGTACCGGCGACGGGGGCGCTTATGCTGCTGAGCACCGGGAATGGGGACGAACGAGTAGACCTGAACGAGAAGGGACGCGAATTAGCACACCAATTCAACCAATTGGCCAGGTATGTTTTTGTAAGAAAATGGAAAACGAGCAAATCTCGATCGTGAAACGAGAAGAAATGCGCTGTTTTTGACGATCCCCGGGAGGGCGGCTTCTTTCGCAGTAGGCCGAGCCCAGAGGCGTCCAAGACAACGGAAACGACAGAAGCCTCAGGAATCATCAAAAACATACCTGGCCAGGGCGCGGCCCTGCGGTCGCAGCAGGAGAGGCAGAACCAACCGTTGTAGCAGGCGAGGCATAGGGCCCCGGCATGTGGTGTTGCTGTCCGTAGCTATGCGGCCAGTCCGGGCGCGTGTACATCTGGTGAGGCGGAGGCGGGTGGCTCTGGTACTGAGCCATCTCGTGTCCCTGAGGCTGGTAAGGGGAGTAGGGAGGAGGGTAGGTGGGACTGTTGGCCGGAAGAGAGGGATCTAGCACGCCGGCGTCAGACTTGAAGTTGGGAGGGGAACGAGCCTCGGGCACGGGCAGGAACTGACTTGTTGCTTGAGCCATACCGGCCGGCGCGCCACCGGGCTGCGAGTTGGGAGCGTAGGGTTGCGGGCGCGGAAGGTAGTCCTGGTAGGCGGGCGAGCGAGTGGGCGGAGGGTTCAACCCGTACTCTGGCTGCGGGGTGTTGGAGGACGAAATATTGGCGGGTCGCACCTCGGGCTGCGGCGTATACTTCACGTCGGGTGGGGCGTAGTGAGCAGGGGCAGCAGCAGAAGTTTGGTCTGCAGGTGGTTGTTCAGAAGGTGCGTCGGTGACGGACGGGTGGTGGTGCGAACCTGACTGTGCGTACTCGGAGGTGGGCCGGTTGTCCATATAAAATTACGGTCGAGATCGCGCCAAAGGGGGGAAGGCGACACCTGACGCGTCGGTGACTTGTCAGTTGTGGAAGTGGGAGGAAGTGACGGGGATGATAGGAGGGAAGGTTCGGGAAATTAGACACGTCGGGTACGTATCAAGGGACCCGAGACTAGGTCGCCACGTTGGAAGTTCGTGGCCGATAGACTTTCCAGGGGGGAAACATATAGGAATAGGAAAGGTGCATGAGATGAATGTAGGGGAATTGACATACTCTGTGGCCGAATGCGCAGATCGTGGATTTTGTGGAGATAAAAAAGAAAGGGGATCGACGCGTCTCTGTCAAAGCGCGTTCAGCGAAGCCCCGATGCTTAAATCTTAGTTCGCTTTTTAGGACGAGGATGCCTTGCAGGTGGCGGCGTAAGCACGAGGCACCGGGGCGGGTAAGAGTGGGAAAGGACGAGTAGGGGGGGGATAAGCGCAAAGACGATGCCTCTTTTCTTCCTAGTCAATGGGAAAAAAAAGCAGGACAGGTCAAGAGGGGTTGGAGCAGCAGGCGTCCTAAAAGGCCGATTCGGCAGGGCAGGGCGTCCTCGTGGGATCCGAGGATGCGGTGGACCCAGTGGAGTGTATTTTTGGTTTTTGGTTTTCCGTAATTTCCTTGCGATATGCGATATGTGTTTTCATAATTATTATATTCCCTCTCGATTACTTTCTTCTACGTTGGGCGCTCTCGGACCATTCCCTTTTCCACACAATACTCCGGTGGGTTTGGCCCCTTTCCCCCTCCCCGGCTACGTGTGCCTTTTGCCCGTGTGATGGGGAAATTTGTCCGTTGGCAAAAAAGCGGATCCCCTGGATACTGAAAGAAAAAAAAAAAGTGGCGACATAATTATGATTCAACCTCCTTTTTTTTTCGTGAATCTTCCACGGCAGAGTTGGGTTGCCTGGGTTGCCCGGGTTGCCTCGATAGAAAGAGAGAGTGAACGTTGAGATATAGAATATAGTCGAGTAGTGGTTGCTCTAGTGGCTAGCTCCGAGCTGGAGGACTAGTCTACCCGCAAACTCGGGGCGCGTCTCGAAGACGGTGAACCTAGCGTCTACGCTCCGTGGGTACCAACCAAGATCGCAGCAGGAGGGGGATGGTTGGGGCGGGAGGGTGCTAGCGATGGCGTGCCCGAGGAACCTCAACCGGGGGAGATGGACGCGAGCCTGAACGGGACTAGAAGTGCGAGGACTAGCCCACAAAGGGGCAAAGCGCAGGCCGGGGGAAGCAGAAGCGATGGAACTCGGGAAGACCAGGGCTAGCGTGGACGGCGTGGGTGCCTCTGGGAGCTGCCGGCCTATCGGCGCGCGCAGGGTCCACCCGCAGTGGGGCAGCTCGGTGGACGGCCGGCTACACTAGGCCTAGTGCCAAAGTCTGCCTGAAAGTTTGAAAGCCGAAGGGGCGGTTGAAGCCGGTATGTTCTTTAGGGTAGGAGGTAGGTGCTTTTGTCGTGGAGATGATTCTCCGTTACATCGCTCTCTGGGTACCGGTGACGGGATTTTGTACCCCAATGGTAAGTACATACATCGTAGTCAAGAAGCCACATACAATGCGCATCGTGCAGGCGCGTACCCAAGTTCACAGATATGTACAGAGATATGTAGAGGCACTACTCGGAAAAGGGGTTATCGCACTGCATCCTCGACGGGAGATGGCTCTCGCGTAACCGTCACGATACCTCAGGAACGCGTCGGTGGAGAGAACAACAAAACCCCACCGTCCGTGACCGGAGAGGCTCGTCCTCATGACACCTGTAGTATTTGATTTATTTGTTGAAAACAGGAAATCAGACGAGCCCGCGGAGCCAGCCGAATCGAGTACAAAAGGTCTCCCCCCTTTTCCCTGCGTTGTGCCCCCACCACTGATCTGGGAGGTCGTGCCGCTGATATGCCCAAGGTTGGAGGCTACCGTGGTTCTCCAGTACCAATGCTTCATTCATATGATGGTTAATTATAGAATCTCTCCATGGCCAGTTCATTTTCGTGCTGGTCCGTGGTACGTGCTTTGTTGTCCCCCGGCGGAGTATCGGCGGCTCTCCGGGGATTTTTACCCTACTCATCTACTTCCAGTGGAGCCGGTGCACCTGATAGGAAGAAAGTGGACGGCCATCAAGGTGCAGAACAGAAATGCAAGGCTCCCACCTCGGAAACGTATCTCCCCTGTTTCGCATCGCGGGTCGTGATTGGTTCCGGGGCCGAACTGCATCTCACCCCGCAGGCGGATCCTGTTCATCCACTGCCGGTGAGGGAAAATACTACTCTCTCCTCTTCTCCGTTTCCCGTTGTCTCTTCTTTTTTATATTTTCTATTCTCTTTTTGGCGTTTTGCCATTTTGTAGACTGAAAGTCACACCCGTAACCGGTGCCCGGAGATAAGGGACACCGCGTCGGCTATCAGGCGTACGGTGGGCCCTGGGCGGAGAGCTCCGCGAGAGGCAAAGGGGGGCAAAACGAGTGTACGGAGTACGGGATATCCGGACTGAAGCCGGGATGATCGATATCAAATCCATATGGCGCGCCAGTCATTGGACGCCGCAACCGCAAGTCTCCAGTACGCGGGATACGGATGGGCTCTGTACACACTGGTATTTCCCCCTCGGACGATCACTCCGAGCAAAAAGTGGGCTGGGCTCCAGCTCCGTCCCCAGTTTTCATGTCCTTGTCGACGTCCGTAGATCGAATAATATCTCGGAGAAGCTTGGCAAACATTGGGTAAATCGCAAGGACATGCATCCAGACTGATTTACTTCACGCTCGTTAGCTAACGTCCTACGAGGCGGTTTCCGCGGCTGTGGCTGAATTGGGGGGAGGGCAGGGGCAACGGAAACACGGGACACCGTGGCGACGGTGCACTGCACTGGAGAGCACGTTCGTAGGGTAAACATGGACCTGAACTGGACAGAAAACGTGGACCGGTCGAGGGAGCCGGGTATACTCCGGCCGTTCGCGCCGTTCCCAGGCTGGTACCAGCGCGTACGGGATACGCTGCGCAGCACCGAGTACCCAGAACCCAAAGGACCAAGGGCGATGATCCTCATCGGGACCTAACCGGCTGTCAACCCAGGTTACCTCCTCGTCCATACTCGGCAAGAGGCACGAAATTAGCCAGTGCCCTGTGCTCATACAATCTCCCATGGCTCCACGCCGTGGACAGTGCGGGACCCGAGAGTGGTTCGATGGCATGCTACGCCAGACGCGGTAAGTGTTACCCGCCGGCAGATCGAGCGCGCTCCGTAACGTAGGTCATGATCGTTGGCCCAGACCTGATTTGATCCCCCCCCATACCTTGTTTTCCGTTTCTTTCACGGATTCCACCATTGAGGAGAAGCCCTCGCGGGCAGAGCGGTAACCCGACGAAACGAGACCGACAAAAGAGGGGAAAAGGAAGTTGAAATGCGCAAAATGAGCAACCAATCAGGGCCGTGACGGGGATTCGAATCCCGTCCCTGCGAGACAGAACATTCCGGCCACAAAACCTTCTTCTTTTTGACATCGTCGTGCGCCAAGCCCAGCCCCCAAGTATAAACCTTGGAATCGTGTGGCCAGGATTCACTTTGTCGGTGGAGTCCTCGATTTGCGACCATGTGAAATCCCACTCCCGAATAAATACGTAGATAGTGTATTGACAGCCCTAAGATACACACCCGAGTAGAGTTGCATTTGCCATGCAATTTATACTCCTGCTCCAAAAGGCTAAAGGTGCATTGCATGGGCTGCCCGGTGCAAATAAGATGATTTCTTCGGAACTCGCGGTTTCGGCTTCAAGCCCGATTTCTCCGCGCCCGGGACTGGGATGGCATTGTCTTGTCTGAATGACTGCGATCTCATTGTGATTGACATGATCCTCAACGGCGCCCGGGCTGTGCGTAGTTTGCGGGAGTATTTGGGCCGCGACGGGGCTACTGCAGGTGTCTGGGTTGGGGAAGGCGGGCGCATGAGCAGAGAAGCTTTGGGACCAATGCATGGGGTGTAGCCACTCGGCCGGACGTCCATACATCGCTTGCGGATAGCCTTTCGGTTCAGGGGTGAATTGACTCTCCGTCTCATTTTTGGTTCCCTTGGGGTGTCAATCTCCGGTTGGGTCTGAGTGTCGCCGCCGGTGATCTTAATTACTTGAATATCTGGTTTTATTCCCGGTATTGACGATTTGGAGTACGGTTGGTCGGGGTCGGTTTTATGTAACTGCATCGGGATGTTTATCTCCGGTCATAAAAACATCGAAGATAATGACCTGAATCAGTTGCGATCTGGAAGAAGTACATCGCTTCTCATGGAAAACCATGGACCAGATCCCCACGGCCGTCAGTTCGGTTAGCGCACGCTTCTTTCGACGGTGTATCTGCTGTGAAACATACTAAGCCCCCAACCCACTGGCAGTTGCACCGCCGTTGTGGGCCATTTAAGCATAAGTCCTAGCAGCTCGGCGAGATAGTTTTTCATGAATCAGGTCACTCCACTAGGCTGTTTACGGGTTTCATGGGGCGGAATGTGGGTGACGGGTCTCTAGATCGAGCGCTTGGTCTTAGTGTACCCGGTTCGGTTAGGGCATTCGCATTGAGGCTGTATCACGCTCTAACCATGGCCGCTGTCTCCGTCTGGGTACAATAATAAATGCCACTATCAATCCATCCAGTACATGTTAGTACGTCTGGCATGGAGAGGTAGAGCAAAAGTGGTTTGCCAATGTTTTCTAAGCCCGATACATCATTGAATCTCATCATTCGAAACCTGTCACCCCTGCCCACCTGGGCATAAACCTCGCTCAAAATTCCGATAACACTTGAATCGCTCCCCAGCGTTCTTTCTTGGTGTGCAGTCTTGTCTGCCCTGCTACGCTTGATCCGTCAACTGACGGAAAAATATATTCCGTCTGCAAAGGTTATCCCGAGCACAGATCGATTGCGGGGTTGAATCACTGGCCCTCGAGATCTATATATCAAGTAGAACCGATCAAGTAGTGAACTCCAGACCTCCTTCGGATACTTTGGAAGGAAATCGCTTCGGAGTGAATCCATCATCCAGCCGTTTCTATTACCTTGCTGAAGCCTCATGATGAATTCATCTCTTGGATATATCTCCACGTCCCTTCTCTTCTTCCATTTAGTCTCTGCAGTACCAACCGCGGGTTCCGTAGACAAGTTCAACTGGTCTACAAAGAAGGGAATGTAGGTCCCGCGTCGATATAACACAAATCCCAACATTGGAAAGTCAGAAAGTTGACGAAATACAGAATCGCATTCGGCGACTCATACACCTACGTGCAAGGAACCCATGGCCACCAGAACTACAGCTTCATCGGCGACCAATTCAACTACGCATACGATGCACAGACTTTACTCTCAGACATGATTGTCCAAAACCAAGTACATACCCGATCTCATCAAATAATCCTTCCCATACCTAGATACCGACACTCACTAACACCCAACCCAGACCGCAACTGCAGAAGGAGGTCCAAACTGGATCGAATACCTCACAAACTGCGGCGTGCAGCCAGGCGTCACCTCGCCGCTAAGTTGCAAAAAGCAGCTCTGGGACTTTGCCTTTGCCGGCGCAGACATATCAACCGAATAGTGCGTCAAACCAACCCCTCCCCCCGGCCTAACTACCTAGATAAAAACCTTGACACTCGTCCAGCACGCCCCTCCACCACAACTTCACCGTCTCCCTCGTAAATCAAATAGTCCAATTCACAGAATACGGCCACGCTACCACCTCCCACATCCTCCCGGCGAGAGACACCGTAATCGCGATCTGGATCGGCATCAACGATGTCGGGGATAGCAGCAAATACGCCGTGCATTTTCCAACATTCTACAAAAACCTCACGAGCACACTCTTCACCTCAATGGACAGCTTGTATACACTAGGCTATAGATCCTACCTCCTCCTCAACCTCCCGCCACTAGACCGCACGCCGGGCAACCAGGCAACTAGTACACCGCACCCGAATGCGACGCAGGTGGACTGGTACAATAACGCGTTAAGCTCTGGGGCAGAATCCTTTGCTAAGAAGAGGGATGTCGAGGTCAGGGTATTTGATGCGCATGCGAGATTGAGTGCGGTTATGGATCATCCGGGGCGGTATGGGATTGTGAATACGACGGGGTTTTGCGCGGGTTATGACCAGCCTGATATTGAGGTGAATTATGAAGATTATGGATGTCCGGTGCCGTTGGATGAGTATTTTTGGTTTAATTCGGGGCATTTGACGAGTCATGTGCACCGGATATTGGCCGAGGAGCTTGATGAGTGGTTGCAGGGGTAGAAGTCGGATTTAGGATGATTCTAGGATTGCATGATGCTACGGTGGGAGGACGGAGGATAGAGAACAATACATAGTGAATATCAATTATGGACATACACTGAACTCGTGGTCGGGGTGAGCCGACCCAACGTAAAAGACTTTTCGAATAATCAACATGTATGAAATGGCTGTGAATCCAAGCCTCTATGTTTGCCGAGAGAATCCGCAGGCAAGAGGCATGAGGTCTCGTCGAAAGAACCTCAATGTACCGATAAAAGCAGGTGAAACTGTCTATGACATCGAAAACGCCGTCCGTACCGAATTACGCAGGGAACCGAAGTGAAGCAAAACAGGAGAAAGTCTACCGGGAACGCAGAACAGAGTCTGGAGGGCGTGTTTACCAGCCACGGCTGCCGCCGAGGCCACCGGCATTGGAGCCAGTGTAGCCACCGCCGCCGCCACGACCACGACCACCCCAACCACCACGGCCACGGCCACGGCCACCCCAGCGGCCACCGCCGCCGCCGCCACCACCGTAGCGGACCATCTCGGCGAGACGGGGGTCGATCTGCTGCTTGGCCTCGGTGAGGATGGTGACAAGGTCACGAGCCTGCTTGGCATCTGCGGAAGAATAAGTTAGATATGTTGTGATGGGGGGAAAGGGGAAATCGAGAACGTACTCTCAGTGGTGAAGAAGGTAATGGCGGTACCCTTGGCACCGGCACGACCAGTACGGCCGATACGGTGGACATAGTCCTCCGAGTTGTTGGGGTAGTCGTAGTTCAACACGTGAGTGATGTCACGAACGTCTTTTACAAAGGTTTCGTTAGCATAAACAGGGTATTAGTGGGTAAAGCAACGTGGCCATAGAGGGCCCTTTCTCAGTCGTGCAGGACTTAATGCATCACTGCTCTCTGCTTGGAATTCAAAAGAAAATCCCGGGGGAAGCGGGTCCATGGGATGGCAGTGTAATCGCGGTCCTAGAGTAACCTTGGATAAATGCAGCTTTCAAACAGTTCAAGAACAACGTTGAGATGCGAAAGAGACTCCAACTCGGTCATGAGTTTCAAGAAGTCGGACAATCAGATCAGGACTGCTGTCTGCTACGCTGCACTGTGAGTCTCCAAGGTCCTCCTGGTATAAGAACCATAAAAGATGACGCGACTTTCCGCCTGGACAAGTCGTGTGGGTACCAACACGCTTCGGAGAGAGTTGAGCACCGTGCCAGTTGTGTTATACCACATTCAACACTGGTGAGTATTCTCAAGGGCCCCTTCAGGGAGGGGGGTCAGGGGGAGGGGGAAGGGGAGGGGATTGCAGTTTGATCATACCGATACCACGGGAAGCCACATCGGTGGCCACCATGATGGGGCTCTTGCCCTGCTTGAATTCATTCAGAACCCAGTCGCGCTCGTTCTGCTGCTTGTCACCGTGGATGGCTGTTGCAAAATGTTAGTAAAATACAAAGAAAGTCGTGGAACGGGGAAACATACAAAGCGCCGGCCATCCGTCCTGACGGAGGAAGCGAGTAATCTCGTCAGCGATACGCTTAGTACCAGTGAAAATGAGGATCTTGTTGGAGCGGTCCTCCATGACCTTCTCCATGTGCTTGATCATGCGATCGCGCTTCTCGAAGTCCGACATGACCTCGACAATTTGGGTGATGCGGTGGTTGGCGGACAGTTCCATGGAACCGATGTTGACCTGAATGTAGTCGTTCAGGAAGTCAGAGGCCAGCTGGCGGACCTCCTTGGGCCAGGTAGCGGACCACATGCAAGTCTGACGGTCAGGACGAATCTGGCCAATGATCTTGCGGATTTGGGGCTCGAAACCCATGTCGAGCATGCGGTCAGCCTCGTCGAGGACGAGGTAGGTGACACGGCGAAGGTTGGTGCGGCCAGCCTCGAGCATGTCGATCAGACGACCAGGAGTGGCAATGCACACCTCAACACCGCGGGAGAGGTCACGGATTTGGGGACCCTTGGGGACACCACCATAGACACAGGTGTTGCGAATGCGAGAGGACTTGCCGAACTTGGTAATTTCAGCCTGAATCTGGACGGCCAACTCACGAGTGGGAGCCAGGACAAGAACGATAGGGCCATCGCCGGGAGCGAGAAGAGGCTGAGCGTTGATGTGCACAATGGCGGGAAGACAGTAGGTCAGAGTCTTTCCGGAACCGGTCTCGGCGATACCGACGACATCACGACCAGAGAGGGCCATGGGCCAACCCTGGGACTGAATGGCAGTAGGACGGTCAAAGCCCTGCTGCTTGACCTCAGACAGAACGTACTGAGGGAAACCAGCCTCGTCGAATGTCTCGACGGGGCGGGGGACATCGTGGCCCTTGACGGACATTTCCTTCTCCTTGCGGAAGGCATCGACTTCGGCCTGAGAGCGGGCGGAAACATCCTCGTGCTCCTTGTAGAAGGACTTCTCGAATTTGGGAAGAGTGCTCAGGTCTAATGGGTTCAACCGTTAGTATTCTGTGATCGGAAAAAGGATATGCTTGCATGCGACTTACCCCAGTCCTGGGTCTTTAGGTTCTGGCCAAGGTTGGACATGCGGTCACCGCCGCGGTCACCACCGAAGCCACCACGACCGCCGCCGTAGCCGCCGCCGTAACCACCACCACCACCACCATAGCCGCCGCCGTTAGAGTAGCCGTTTCCGTTGGAATAGCCGTTGTCGTTGCGGGAACTGATGGGATAGAAATGTCAGCGAAAGGTTCAACTTCAGTGTGACAAGAGGGCTGTGTTCCCGCTCTGGCCGCGGCAGACAAAAGTCTGCAACCCTAGCCCAACAAATCCCGAATGCGATCGGGGCATTCAAGTTGTAGCCAGGCACGTCCAATAACAGAGAAAAACACGAGGAGGTACTCCGGACGCAAGATCACGTCGTAGAGGGACCCCTTTGCAGGAGAAAGAACTTACCGATAGGAATCGCCACCGCCGCGCTGGTAACCACCACCGTAAGACATGATGAGGGTTGTTTTAGATCGGTTTCTTTGGAGAAGAATCAAAGAGGGAGAGGAACCGAAGGTAAGGAAAGAGAAAAGAGAAGGGGATCTGCGTGAAAATGAGTTCTCGGAGAACTTGAAGAAACAAAGGGGAGGCGCAACGGAAAAAAAAAAAAATGTTCCAACCTGGAAAGGAGCGGATCCGCTCGCTGACTCAGCGGGCGATTCGCCCCTTCCAGATTTTAGACGTTCGACCGTGGTTCACTGGCGATAACAATTGCTTTGGTGAAAGGGGGCGAAAGTATATTTTGGTGAGCAAATATGTGCTAAGGAAATGGTTTGTTTTGTCTCATATAACCCTAAGTATGCTTCTCCATATTTTCATCCCATATACCATAGGCTTGTTTCACACCTTCTTGTCACTCAGGCCCATGTCCCAGAAACTAATCTCCAGCTCTGTGGCCCGGATGAAAATCCGGATCAACTCCTCCAATCGACTCGGAGATACCCGCTGCGTGTGGCTTTCTAACAGTTCTGTAGCAAAAGTTAAGCAAAATCTAGGAACGTATGATTATACAGTAGCTTCACTTACCAGACCCGAGTCTCACAGCTTCGGTATAGTCCTCGGCGACGTAGTTTTCGATCCATTTCCAGTACTGGTTCCCTTCACGGAGGGTATCGGCATCGGAATAGAGTCGCTTGGCGATAGCACCGTATCCGATGAGACAAGGTGCCAGTGCCATCTGTAGCGCAAGCCAATCTTCTGATTGGCCCACGTCGAGAATGTATCGGCTATATGCAGTGCACGCTATTCAAGATCAGATTAACAGAAAATCCAATGTATATAAGAAAACAAGTCTTACCGATGGTCTCCGGGTGAGCCTCCATCTCCTGCTTGGAGAGGCCGAAAGAAATGCAATAATCCAGATGCAGGTCCATCTCTCGCTGGATGTGCAGAACAATTTGAGCGGACTAGAATCCGAGTCAGAATGAGTCAGGATAAACATTGTGGGTACTCACCGCTGCTATTGAGTCCATATCCTTGGCCTTATACGATGCAAGTGCATTGCTCCGAGCAAATTGGACCTGCGAGACTTGATTAGCAGTGTCTCAGGCGTACACCCAGAAACGGAACCCAGGAACCCACCAGATAGAGATAATCCTGCACAAGATATTCCTTGAATCTCTCCACGGGAAGTGTGCCCTGAGCTAAACCCTCAACAAACTCGTGGTGGGTGAATTTCTGCCACGTTCGCTGAACATCAGGGCGATCCAAGATATATTCTAGGAACCGACCACTGGGGATGGTCAGTCAAGGTCTTTTTCAAGCTTCATTGAGCATGGAGTCACATACGGCGCAAAAGGCATGGTGTAGATCGAGTGGAAATGGTTGATAGGCCCGCTTCCTTGACCCAAGTCGGTGCTGGTCTTGATCCCTGCCTCGACAAATCGCACGGCACTGCGAACAGCTCGCACGATATCCTTCCCCGTGGCTAGGTTAGCAGCGATCGCCGAGGCGAGCGAGCAGCCGGTACCGTGGGTGTTCTTCGAGATTAGATAGTCTGTCTCGAACAAAGTTGTCTTCTCTCCATCGAAGAGAATGTCGATAACGGTGGTTGCTTCTTGCGGGTTTTGAGCAGTCTTGTGGTCCTTGGTAAGAGGGATATGGCCTCCCTTGAGGAGTACTGCTTTGGGGCCCAGCGAACAGATTTTCTTTGCCAGTTCAATCATTCCGGGCAGGTCAGCAGGCTCGGAAGTTTCTGCGCCGGCATCCTTGAGCAAAAGCTGTGCTTCCGGGATATTGGGGGTCAAGATTGTCGTAAGCGGCAGCAGTTTCGTGCGGAGCTCCTTCACGGCCTTTTCTGGGAGCAGCTGCGATCCACTTGTGGACACCATAACCTGGTTGGCAATCAGCATAAACCTTTTTTTAAGCATCGAATTGAAATTTAGTTACCGGATCGAGGACAATCGAGGGGACTCGATGAGTTTGTAATGTCTCCGCGATGACATCAATCGTCTCGGCAGACGACAACATTCCTGTCCAGGGTCAGCAAAGGAGCTCATGCATGCACTGGGTCTCAGATGACTGACCGAGTTTGACGACATCGGCACCGACATCCTCCAAGCCTGCATTGATTTGCTTTCTGACAAACTCTGACGGGACGATGAAGATGTCTTGCACACCGAGCGTGTTCTGGGCTGTCAACCCTGTGGTCGCCGTGAGAGCGTAGCATCCATGGGCAGCCAATACCCTTTGATCTGCTTCCAATCCCCTTCAGTCCAGTTAGCGAATATTCGAGCGTATGTACTTGGTCCATGATGGTGGGCACGATGCCGGATTGCAGATATGTACCGGCCTGGTTCCGTGGATGGCGATCATCGCCGGGGAACTTACGCGCCACCAGAGCTGTCAGAGCCCGCAATGACTAGGACCCGCTTGACCGACATGATTGAAGGAGCCAATCGGGAAATGAAATCGGACGCAATGGAAGTGGAAGATGAAAGGCCGTGGTGGGGGACCCGGCAAAAGTTTTGATAAGAGATAAGGCGTCTGCACCGGCTGGGCCGATCTCCAGCGGCTTCTACGGTTCGGAGTAGATGCGACGAAAGCTATAAGTCGTAGATTTGAAAGTGTCCTTGATTCATGCAAAATGAAAAGCATTATGCAAATTTATTCCCGTACACCCATCCCAGGAAGCTCATTATTTACAAATTTCCAACAGTCGTACGCCACCAGGGCATTTATTGTAACATGAAGCGGAAAATAGTGTCCATCTCGACCCATTGCCGACCGCACTTCTTCAGGTAGCCGTCCACCACCGTCTTGATAGTGGCAAAGCGTGTCCGGTTGAACTCGGCCAGCGCTGCTACGCTGTCTTTCTTCTCCCCGGCTTCCTTAGTGGCGGCAGCCTTGGCCTTGTCGACGTCCCAGAGGCCGGCAAAGTATAGAAGCTGATTGTATATCTGCTTCTCGGTGTACTCGTACGACATCCGACCCAGACAGCCCTCGGCGCGGCCGCGCGGGCCCAAGCAGCGGTGTCCGTAAACGCTGATCTGGCGGGTGCGGTTGCCACAGGCCGAGTCATCACAGACAAGCCACCCTTCGTAGTATCGGGCGGTCTGTTCGCGAATCTGGCTTTCCAGCTGGGCGATAATGGTCAAAACTGCGAAGGGCTTCTGACAACTCTGATTCGGGCAGACGATGCCACTTGCAGAGCACATTTGTGACGATCCCACCAGACCCTCGAAGACTGCCTGCTCCTTGCAGAATCGGCACCTCAGGGTCAACCGCGCAGCCTCAGCAAAGCGGACGGAGTCTGGAATCTGGGACTCCAGAGGGAAGATCTCTGCGTTTTGCTGGTTGCTTGTGTTGGAAGTGTTGATCTGGTACTTGCGAACATCAAGTCCAAGACACTCGGCAAGACGGACAGCATCGGTGCCAGGGATCGGGGCACACAGACGCTCGATAGGAGGGAAGATTTGCTTGAGCAGATAAAACTCGACATCAGGCTTGAGCCCCGAGTTTGACTTCAGCACATCTTGCGGGCTGTAGGATCGCTTGGCAGGAGGAAGAGATGCTGTCTCCGAATCTCCACTTGTCACAATATACGAAATGACATCGTTCGGTCGGACGTTCTTGCCACGGGCGATATCTCGGAGAGCGACCTGTGCTGGAGGCATGCTTTCCTTGTTGGGGTATTCATCAGGTCGTTTCGACAATTTCTGTTTGATGAATGTTAGCACTGTTACTTTGCCCCCCCCCCGGGGTCCTTCACATACCGTGTATATAACATATTTCTGAGCCGGGATGGTAAACTCCTTCATCTTCTCAGCGAGCTCTCGCAGGTAGTCATGAACCTTGTTGAGGACAACCTCTTGGTCCTCGCCAGACAGGACTTCGTTCAGAAGTCTCGCCGAAACTTCTTTGGAAAGAGCGCAGTATTCACGGCGCTTCATGTCCAGACCCTTAACCTCCAGCTTCTCGACGTACTTCCCGTCGATCTCGGTAAGGTTCACAGCGGCATACTTCTTCTTGGCATGCAAGAGAAGCCGGCGGAAGACATTATCAATATCGATCTCCAGCAACCGATACCGTTCGTTGACAGCTTTCTTGAACTCTTCGCCGACCTTGAGCGCATCACTAATGGTATCCATGTTGGTGTTGATCATGACGGAGTCAGTATCACCGTATATAACACGCAGGTCATTGCTTTCGGCCAGCTCCTTGGTACTTCGCAGAATCTCACGACCCTTGAAGGTGGTGAGCATGGCCAAAGGCCGAGCGTAGAATCGACTCTGGGTGTAACCCAGACATCCGTACATGGAGTTGGCAGTGAGCTTGAACGCAAGCTGCTTCGTGTCCCACAGAGCAAGCTGCTCAGGCGTGGCACGCTTATCTTTCATCAGCTTCTTGACCTCGCGTCGACGACCGACCAAAGTGGCAATGAGTCGCGGAAGAACGCCTTGTTCCGAGTCTGACGAGGGTACCTCAGGCACCTTCTCCTCGTTCTCGTTCTCCGCCTGAATAGAGATGTTAGAAAGAAATCCATGACTTGACATAATAGCCGTAAATTACTCACTTGAGAATGTCGATCAACCGTTGTGAAACAAATGTTGTACTCCTGGATGATACTAGGGTACAGACTGTTGAAATCCATGACCAGAACGAAGCGGTCATAGAGGCCCTTCTCGGGCTCGAAGACAAGACCACCTTTGTACTTGTCCTTCTTTTTCTTGTCGACGGTCTCATCGTCATCGCCGTCCTGCATCATCTTCTCCTCGGCCTTCTGCAGACGCGAGGAGTACTTGTCCGGACAGATGTATTTGTTGCGGTGGAACTCGTGCAGCAGAATGTACTCGTTACGCTCGGCACGGGTACCACTCAGAGTACGCGCCCAAGAATTACCGGCAATGTTCGTCAGCACCTTGGTGAGTGGTAGCATTTGCAAACGCAGCACCAGGGCGGCAATGAAGTAAGTGTCGGTGTCAGCATGGCTGACAAAGTTCATGAGGCCCTCTTTCGTGGACGCCCATGTCTTCAGGGCCGCTTCAACATCCAGATCTTGACGTCTGTTGCCCTCGCCAAGATATAGTTGGCACATTTCGGTCAAGCTCCACGATTGACATTTCATCATCAAAGACTTGCCCATATCATTAGCAGTATCACATAGCAGTCGCCCGGCGATAAGTTGCCTTTCGGCAAAGAAGCTACCGCCCTTGTTGAAGTTCTTGGGCCAATCGCCACGTCTGAGTCGGCCAATGCGATGCCACCCAGGAGTCTTCTTCTCTCGCATGCGGTTAAGGAGAATACTAAGGTCAACATCTTGTAGCTGGTGACCCATGATGACATCGGGATCCATCTTCTCAAACAAGGCCAGGAATTTGCTCAGCAGGAACTGCTCGCTCTTCTCCAGCATAAAGGTACCCCGCTGCTTTCGGGTCTCGGCCTCGAAATGCAGCGGGTATGAGGTACCAGAGGGGCGCATCACAGTGAAAGTCTTGCAAGGAAGCTTCTCGGGCGGAGTTGTGTCTGTCAAAGAGATGTTCTCATACACCCGAGCACTGGCCAGCAGAATTTCCTGCTTGTTCTCCTTCACATTGAGCTGGGTTCGGAAAGACAAACTCATCAGGGTCAATGGCGGCATCTCCATGTTGTCAGAGTCTGGGACGGAGGTGATGAGTGCTGGCTTGGATGCCTGACACTCGAACTTGCACCAGGACGCGTTGTTGACCGCTGAGAAATCAGCCTCATCAATCCTCAGCCAGCAAGGGCCCATGATGTTCTTCCACAGAACAAACTGTTCGAAGAGGGAGGTGTTTGTGCCAAAGACATGCGAAAAAGTCTCTCCCTTGATGTCCATGGGAAGCGCGGGCTTGTGGTATGGATACAAAAGTTTCAAGTATTCGGCCTCTTTGGGAACACCGGGCATCTCGAATGCGTACTTTCGAGTGCAGGGCTTGATTTTGTGCATGCCAACCTTCATCCGCGACATCGTCTCGTCAACTTCCTGGTAGACATCTTCCATACCGACCTCCTCTTCAGTCTCTCTTCCATGCTTGACTCTGTTCTCACGAGGGAGGAAGTAGAGCTTTCGTAAGACATTGTCGACCTTGACGAACGCACTGGCGTAGGAACCATTCTGCTTATTCTTGACCTTTCCAAACAGACAAAGAGCCCCGTTGACCTCAGTATAGTCCAGCCAGAAAAAGCGTAGGCTGCCGTCTTCCTCGACAACATCCTGAGCTCGCAGCTTTCCGAATGAGTGCATCTCCTGTGCAGGGCTGTTGAGAACGTTCAGCTTGCTTCGCACGTCATTCCAAGAAGGATCCATGACCTCCGGTGCAGCTTTGGCGGGTGATGAGCTGGCAGGTGTGGGGAGGACCTCCTTCTTGAGCTTGGGAGGTGGCCGACTGCCAGTCATGTTGACATTGGCTGTCTTGATGTTTGAAGAGACAGTAGCCTCCGCAACGTCCATCATGTCAATGTCGTCTTCATCCGGTTCTTCGGTTTTGACCGGAACTGTCACGTTCTTGCGCTCGACAGCTTTGCTGATGGGGGACGAAGGCATGGGGTCGCCCATGTCCACGTCGTCGTCATCGGCCATGGGAAGCGGGTCATCATCGAGGTCGTCGGAGTGAAGGGGCTGCTCCTTTACTGGCGGAGAGCTAGGGGCGTCATTTTCGTCTCTTTCGTGGGATTTCTGTTGACGTTTCTCGGATAAGGGCGGGGATAGGACGCGGACCTTGCGACGGGCCTCGGATTTAACAATGCTCGGGGTAGGGACTTTGTTGGATACCACGTTTGTATCGACCTCGCCGAGAAGATCTGCCATAAAGGCATCATCCTCAGCAGTAGCAACGGGCTGTTGGTGGCATTGTCAGCACAGAACATGATTGCAGCCTGAAGGAACCTGCACTCACCTTGGGCTTGGGTGCATTTGTCGTGGCTTGACCGGCATTGAAGTACTTGGAGATGCCGTTGTTGATCTTCTCCTTCCGTTGCTTCTCCTCTTCGCGCTTTCGCTTGGCCGCTTTGCCACGGGCTGGCAGTTCGTCGCTGTCTTCACTATCGTATTCCTCTGTGCGTTCGTTCCATACTTCACGGCCGTCGTCGGCATAGCCGGCACCATTGTCGTCGACAACGAAGTCGTCTTCATCCAAGCGACTGCGGATGACTTTCTTGTAGCCGTCGTCGTCCACCTCATCGTAAATGTCGCCCTGGTCCTCGATCTCGTAAGTGGAAAGACGTTTCTTGCCAGAGGCACGAAGCGCCCTCAGCTCAGCCAATCTGTCACGAGCAGAAGGCATGATGTGTGGTGTTATGAGCGAATGCCCATCAAATCCGTGGGACTAGAAAACAATGAGTGGGGAAAGGGAGGACTGAAGAGAGTCGCGCCCTGGATCCAACGCGAGACGCGATCCGCGTGTCGCGTCCGCCCACTTAAAGTGGTTATGTAATAGTCTCGCGCCTTGCAGGAATTGGCAAGGCTCTTTTTGGGCGCGCTGACATAAGTATGTTTCTGTAACTTATAACTATAAGGTGCTTCTGTTCAGCCATGCAAGATGTGTCCCCTTTGAACAGATCGTGGGATCTTGGTTGTAGGGTCAGCGGTTAGTCTGAATGCCACTCATACCCATTATGATGTGGGACAGGCATCTCTCGCATCCTTTACTCGTATTTCACAATCCTCCCGGGGTACCCTAGCAGGTAGTCCTAATATTGAGCCGACCATGACAATAGAGAACTATGTTCGGGCGTATACTGAGATGTATGCTTCTACTTGGTAGCGAGGGAGGGTACATGCCGCTCGGGGTGAACTGCGCTACATACTATATGTTTCTGGCTGATCACCGAATCCGTGAAGTCAGAGAAACATGATACAATTATGTATATTGACCAGGCTAAGTTAGTGAGTGGTTGTTTACCTTTGCATCGGAGCGTGCTTGAGTATATTTGATGAGAACACGAAATTGGCAGGCCGTTTGGGAGGTTCAATTACGTTGCGTTTAGACGTGGGAGGACCTATGTGTACATTTGGGGAAGGTGATAGTTGGGTAGATACCATGGCTATGAATGCAACGAGATATGTCAAGATTGTTGAAGCACATAGGACGTGCATGTCGCCTCAAAGCTGGCGAATACTTCCAAGTACATGGAGACCCGGTGCAAGCCTACGAGTAAAGTACCGCAAATTGAACAAAGATGAAAACCCGGTGTTATTTGAGCAGATTTTCCTGGCCTATGCTAGGGATATTTTTCCAGCCGTGAAGGACAGCGCCAGTAAAAAACATAGGATATGCAAATCCTCTCCAGCAACCGGCACCGGGAAAACCGGTCCTGTTCTCACCGCACGAGCGGCTTCATTCTCCAACCGCTCATGCCAACAACCAAATCCTCCCAATACCCAGTCCACCTAGAAGAAATCCATGAAAACAAGTCGTGAGATGATAAAGAGACATAAGTTCCATGGACCACCACCGTTTTTTTGTAAATTCCTTTCGCCCGCAACAAAGAGAGAAAGAGAATTTAACGGTAGGACTTCTGGTAGCGGGAGCGGGCACCGCGACCACCGAACTTCTTGGGCTCCGCGCGGCGGTTGTCGGCAACGAGCAGGGTGCGGTCGTACTGGACAAGAGCCTGCTTGAGCTGGTTCTTGGAGTGCTCATCGACGTACTTCTGGTAGTAGGCGACGATGGACTTGGCGATAGCCTGACGGATGGCGTAGACCTGGGAGGTGTGACCACCACCGGTGACGCGGACACGGATGTCGACACCGGCGAACTTGTCAACGCCGACGATCAGGAGGGGCTCGTAGACCTGTCAAATTGCATGTCAGAAAAAAATGGTTTCCAATATTGAGCCCTCTGCCTTGTCTCTTGAATATTCCCTTTTCTTGCGAAATGATTTCCATCGATACGCGGCAGAACTTTGCGGGCGGGTGCGAGTGTGCGTACCTTGAAGCGGAGGATCTCGGGCTGGACCAGGGAGAGGGGCTGGCCGTTAACCTTGACGAGGCCCTTGCCTTGCTGTAAAATCGAGAGAAGTCTCAGCGTGCTATTCTTCCAAGTGGTGTGTAGTCCAAGCGCCGTATGTGTCTTCAAAACCGCCCTTCCGAAAAACCCGAACCCAATTTCCATATTCCATTTTTTCATGCGCGACAATTCCTCCGAGTTTTCTTTCCAGGCGTAACCGACACAACGAGCGTAGGGAGGGGAGAAGGTTCCGTCTTCATACCTTGCAGTGGGCGACAGCGGTGGCTATTGAAGTCGATCATCAGTAACGAAATTCTCACGAGTCGGTCGAGATCGGGGGAATAGGCAAACTCACCCGTCTTCTTCTTGCCGAAGCATTGCACACTCGGGACGGAAGCCATGGTGGATAGATGGCCCTTGTCGGTGTCGATAGGGGAGGGAGTGTGTTGTCGTGGGAGATGGAAAAGAGTCGACCGCGAATTCCCACACTGCAGCGATTCGCCTGAATTGCCCTTTGGTGCGGGTTTCGCTTAGGGTACACTAGCCCCAACTGGGTTAGCCCCAAGCCTGGCTTAGGGCTCGGTCACCTGATGTGGTCGGTCACGTGCGCGGACAACATCGGAGTCTGGAGATGCAAAGTTCGGGGTTGCGCTGTGAGACCCGCGTGCTTGCTCTGCTCTTCGTCCCTCCTTTCATCACACCCGACATCATGTCGCAAACGGTTGGCAAGGTATGTGTTGCCCCATTATGCTATGGATTAGCCCCCAACCCCCCAATCGCAAAGCAGTGTCCCTAACATCCGTTGATCAGACCCGCCTTGCCTACTCTCGGGCATGGCACTATGTTGATGCCGGCTCCGACCCTCGTTCGCTGGGCCGTCTGGCCTCCAGCATTGCCCTCGTTCTCATGGGCAAGCACAAGCCTATCTACGACCCGTCCACGGACTGCGGTGACTACGTGGTGGTCGCCGGTTGCCACGACCTGCGAACGACCGGCAAGAAGCGGTTCCAGAAGAAGTACTACACACACAACACGCGGCCCGGTAGCTTGAAGAGCATGACAATGGACCAAATGTTTGCCAAATGGGGCGGCGGCGAGGTTTTGCGACGCGCCGTGAAGGGAATGCTGCCCAAGAACCGGCTGCAGGATCCGCGGTTGGCACGGCTGAAGAGTGAGTCTCGCTATAGTGATCGTGTTGTGCGATCAATTCTCTTATGAATTGCCATTTGCAACGGCTATCCTTTCCAGAATGATTGACTGACAGTGCATGCAGCTTTCGAGGGTCTCGCCCATCCTTACAAGGAGAACATCGTCAAGTTCGGCAACCAATCCGTCCTGGCTAACCTACCCGAGGTGCAGGAAGCACTCAGCGAAGCCAAGGAAGCCAAGACATCGGCATAAACCATCTGCTTTTTCATTTCTCTCACATTGTCTTTAATCCCCCGGGGTCCGTGTAATCTATTCCGCGTTTATGATCCAAAACCGCAAGCGCATGGGTGTGGAGTCCATATTTTTCTGGGAAATGTACCATTCTGATTCTCGTTGCCGTTTGTCTACTTCGAATCTGCTCTATCTAGGGTATGGTTCTGATATCTCTCCCACTAGCATGTACTTATATCGCAGTGTATATGGAAATACAAAAGAGAAAAAGTGTGTACCAATTTCCATAATTGGGGCCGTATCGCCGTGGCCGCTGGTATATAATAACAGATTTATGTACAAGAACGAAATATGCTTGAAGAAGTGCGGAGTCGGACGTTACTGACAAGCCGTTTACAACTTGGCCTTCTGGCCGGAGCGGGCCACCGTGCACTTGATGAGGCCGTTGGGGCCGGACTGGGGGGCGTACACCTCGGCGTCCTTGCCGGTGTTCTTGAGGCCCTTGTGCCAGCTGAGGTCTATTACATGGTTAGCTTGACGATCCTTTCATCTTCAGGAGGATTCAAAACATACCGATCTCGAAGTAGTGGATATTGGGGAGGGAGTACGAGACAGTGTCAAGATCGGGCACGGCAGCAAGGATCAGCTCGCTCATCTTGTACATGGTGGCCTGCACACTGGCGCTGTTGTCCTCGGCGAAGATCTTGAGGGTGGTGTTGCGGGCGGTCTCCCAAGCGTGATCGAACTTGTTGGCGTTGGCCTTGACCTCGGGCAGGCCGCTGAAGCGGCGCCACTGCCAGTCGGCAGCAACATCGGTGCTCAGAATACGGTCCCAGGTCTCCTTGAGAGTGGTGTACTCGTCACGGACGAAGCCCCAGAATTGGGAGCCGGTGCTCTTAAGCACGGTCAGGCCGTTGATGGAGGACTTAATATCGATACCCTTGCCCTCGATCACATCGACCTGGACATTGCGGGTCTCGCCACCCTCCTTGACGAAGGAGTGAGGGTGAGGCTTGCCGTCAACGTTCATGCGCACCCAGCGGTGGGTGATGATGTTGACGTGGGCGGCGTGGATGTGGCTGTACTTCTCGATGAAGTGGGTGCCGAGGATGGAACCGAACAGCTCGGGGGGAGTGACGGGCTGCTGCTTGGCGGTGATGTAGATGGTGTTCTTGATCGAGTCGGTGGCCACGACGACGCTGTTGTCGGCCTTGGTGTACCTGTTGCCGCGATTAGCCGTGATGATAAGGAACTCGACTGCGGGCCGACTTACGAGGTATCGATCTCGCCCTCCAGCAGAACGCAGACGGTCATCTCGACGACGGTCTGCACACCGGTCTTCTCATCGCGGTGCACCTTGTACACGCGAACGTTGTCCTTGCCGTAGCGGGCAGCGGCGAGAGAGCTCATAATGGCAAAGATAAGAGATCAGGAAGTTTAAGAAGGGTGAGCGATGGCAAGGGCCGAGAATCCGAGATTGAAGCTGTAGAGCACGGTAGACGGGAACAGAGGGCAAGTCCAGTATTTATTTGAAGGCGAAAAGGCGAGCATGGGCTGATGCGGCCAACGAGTTCAAAGGCATCGGGCACCTCCGATGGCCGCGGCCGATCCCCACTATCTTATCGCCCTGCAAACGGGTGCAAACTTCCCCAGATTGTGTTCACTCAGTTGCTACCCCGGCACAACTGAGGGCCATGCGGCAAGTAAGATGGCCCTTACCTGAAAGGAATGTCCGTTCACTTTCCGAGAGGTCATTGCTCCCCTTTCCCCGAGCGTGAAGCTGCGGTGGTGGACCAGCCTCGATCTTCCACGTCCGAATTCCCGAAAATCCGGGTCCCGAACCCACTCTCGTCCGCCTCTCAGGAACCTTCTGTTTCGCGTCTCCTGGACATGGACCTCTCCACTCTCGGCGACCTCCACCGGAACACTCGCGCGGAGAGATGCGCTCGTCTTCATGAGAGACACACAGTCGCCGGGTCACCGGGATTTGAGCTCGGGATCTTACATGCGGGGGAATAAAGTGCGAGGCGGCTGTAACCTAAACCAGAGTCAATTGGAGCTGCTTTTTATTTTCATCGATTCTGCACGCGCTATTGACGATATGTAATTTGTACGGCATCGACTGCTCTGATCGGGGCTCAAGCCGTCTACACAAAACATTGTCCGCGCAAGGTTTTCCGAGACTGTTCCATTGAAGGCTCTGCTAATCCACAGAGCCTGTTCCCAGTCGCTTAGCCCGAGCTCCCTTGTCAATTTCATTTACACTGCTCAGTTCAATTAGTATCTCCGAGAGTACAAGAAAGCAACGAGAACCAAACGCACAATTATTTCCAGTCCGTCACGGCATACCTCAAGCGAGACAACCCAAGTCACTTACGTACAATTGCTATTGTCGACACAGGCGGACCATCGTCCCAAGCATATGACGGAGACCGATCCATGCAAGAGGTCATACACAATAGAAAACGTATAGAGTGTTATCGCACACGAGCCCTATTTCACAATCAGAGATCCGAGCGAGGGCAGCACCCGGTCTCGTTTGCAATTCACAAATTGGACCCCGTTATTGAGACAAATCCCCGATGCAGCTGATCCGGAGCTCCGTATCTACAACGTTGATCCGACGACGGCTTCTGCCCGAGGGCTGACGTCGGTGCAGGGCCATGGGGCTGTAGAATGTAGATGTAGACTACGTACATGAGGGCATTCGAACTCGGACTGATCGCCGTCTCTCGTTGTTTGTGCTTACACCGAGAACAACAACCTTCTTTGCTTTGTTTCTATTTTCAGCTTCTAAACTTGTCCTTCGGTTCAGAGTATAAGACTTGTGATGGTACACGGTCATCGCCATCCATTAAGTTCGAGTCTCGTCCTTGCAGACATGAGAGCATGCGTGACTTCCAATAAAATAAAAGGCCTCCAGGGGGATCAAAGTTGCCCTCTTCAACGACATTCATTGTCGTGACGGTTTTGAATCTCCCCATCACGGTACGTACAACTCACATCCGGGGTATCTCGGGTTGACCGCCGGGAACAAGGACCTTCTCCTCTACGCAATCGTAAGTCATGCGCACTACAGCCGGGAAACAGAGAGTAATGTCGAGTAAATCATTCCTGTGATGCCCACAGCACTCATGGCCAGGGCTGATGGCGACCGCGGTGATCGTACGCTTCCCTCTCGTGGTAGTGGTTACGACGCCGTCTTCTATGTCGCGTAGCCCTTTACTCGCGATTGATATGGGAGTGCGGATGGCTCTGGTTGAGAAGAAAGCTGCGGAGAAGTGGGATCACAGGTCCAGCGGCGAGGAATCCAGTGGACACATGGCACGGACAGAGTTGTCAATAGCGTGAGGCAGAGGCTACCCACAGAGGGAAACGCTTTGTCATCTTTCGGATCCTCAGACAGCGGCGGGTGTCAATTTCATCGTGGGCCCTTCTGGTGCAGGCGATGTTCCTGTCAAATTTGATGCCGTGCGTTGCACCCAGAGCCATGCCGTCAGTGTTGGCAAAACTCGCATGGGTTCAGACACTATCTATCTTCGTTGATTCATGACACGGCTTGTCGGCACTCGGAATTGGTGTCATGTTCCCCCCGATGATAATTCTAGCCTTCTTCGAACTATTCTTCGCGAGTGGCAGCATGACCCTTAGTGAACATAGGTTTCGTCACGGACCGATTCGGGACCCTCTCAGTGGCTTTCAGCTGTTTCCTCCTCTGTATGGCAATCGTCTGTCTGCAGTTGCAGAGACCAACTCCACATCACACATAGCGCTGTTGATTACAATATTCTTCGTGAACGGCATATTCATCCGCACGGGTGTACCAGCTGGCACCCAGGGCAACGGAGTCCGCGGAACCCGGGCTGCTGGGGCTCAAGAGAGCGGGTAGCGCAGGGGTTCGGGCTGTGAAGTGTCAGTTTGCGAGTGTCTTCTTCGGTCCACTCGGCGGCTTTGTGGAGTATCGTTTCGAGTGGGGTGGCGTGTCTGCTGTGCCGGGAACGTTGGCTGCATTCACGGCGATGCCGATGCCGTGGTTGGATGAAAAGGAAGAGCATGACGATGAGGAGAGATGGCCGTTGTTTAGCTGCTGATCATGCTGATCATGTTCCTGTAGGATATCTACCGTATTAGTCTACTCACTAGCAATGTTAAGTTGCAGCCTATTTGGGTGAGAGGATTGAGTTCGAGATCCATCGCGTAGACTATCCCAATCGGGATATCATTCTACAACGTCACTGATGATAAGAAGACTTATGTTAAATAGCCCCGTCGCATTGAACTTTGCTCTTCAATATCCTTCAATGTCTCTTGCTATCTCACGCTCTTTTGCGCGACAAGCATCTGGACGTCTATGCAAGGCCAGTGAAAGCAGTCAGGTTAGTAGATCGCAAGACCCTTTCTGTCCCTCCCACAGTAACTGACATCAAGAACAGAGCTGCCTGAGCTTCTCAAATACTTCGACTTTCTCAACTTTATCCCGAGCTTTACTACCCCGGAGAGCTCTTCGCTTCCAATCGACCCGGCACCGCAACAAACCCTCTCCTCTCGCCACCTCCACCACCATGCCTCCCACCAACAACCTCTGGCACCTCCAGCAACGAGGCGAGCCAATCCACACCATACCTGACCGAAACAACAAGTACATCGCTCTTGCCGAAACAAGCCCTCACATTGCCACGATCCTCGGCTTCCCCTCGCGCTGCTCCACCTTCCCCAATCTCTACGAGCGCACCTGCAACGAGATCATCGATCTAGCCGGGACGATCGCGCATTTCGAGCCCGTGCGGCTGCACGTCCGGCCCGAAGACCGGACGCGTGCTCAATCCCTACTCGACAAGCGCATGCAAGACACACCGCCCGAAGAAAAGGCACGCATCACTTTGATCCCCGTCGCAACGAATCATGTCTGGGTCCGCGACACGGGTCCCGTGTACGTGCGCGGTGCCGAAGACAACAAGCGCTATGCGATTGATTTCCAATTCTGTGAATGGGGGAACAAAACAGGCGAGCTGCTGTACAACAGCAGCGCCGACAAGGCCGCCGCCTTGAAGACCGAGGCGGAGACAAAAGACTGGCCTATTTTGGATGAGAAGGGAAGGAATGAGAATAGGGAGTTTGCGCGTCGTGTTCTGGAAATCGAGAATGCTTCGAATCCCGAGCAGCCCGTCACGCGGGTTGTATCCTCCGTGCGCCTGGAAGGCGGCGGTATTGAGATGGATGGTGAAGGAACCTTTATGGCGGCGGAGAGCAGCGTGCTCGTCTCGTCTCGGAACGAGGGCCTCTCGCGCGACGAGATCGAAGCTGAGTTACGACGACTTCTCGGGGTGAGCAAGTTTATATGGATTCCCGGTCGAGAGGGTCTCGACATCACGGACTGTCACATCGATGCCGAGGCAAGGTTTATCCGGCCTGGCGTCGTTGTTGTCTGCAAGCCCCATCCATCATGCGAACAGGTCTACTGGGACATTTATAACGAGGCACGAGCGATTCTGGACAATGCGACGGATGCGCGGGGCCGCAAACTCCAAGTTCACGATATTGAGGAGCCGGATCCAGCTCTGGTTAAGGGTGATGTTCCCGGTGAAGAAGGCGCACCCGCGGCGTCGTATGTCAACTTTTACTTCGTGAACGGTGGCCTGGTCGTCCCTGCGTTTGGCGATCCCGAAACGGATCGCAAGGCTTTCGAGCTTCTGCAGAAACTCGTTCCTGATCGTGAGGTTCGGCAGGTGGCTGTTAATGCATTGCCCAGGACTGGTGGTGTGTTGCACTGTACCACGCAGCAGGTGTTGTAAAGTGGGATTTCTCGAGGGCATTCGCCTGTTCCAATGGAGATCTATCTAGCGATTTTCTGAGCGCAGCATCTCTCTTCCTGTCATGTACTTTACGAACTGCATATCCGTCTTTGAGAATACAAGTACTACCCATTACATTCCGGTTCAGTCTTGCGCCGTAGGACGAAATAGCCACCGGAGATCTCTGCGGGCTCCGAACGCCAGGAATTCGATAAAAAGTCAAGATGGTCTTCAGACCGAGCTACCGATCAAGGGTGCGAGCCTGACTTGACGTCGCTGTGGAGTCTGCTTCTTCGGGCACGCTGATCGCTCACGATTTATCAGATCTGTGGGGCTGATCTTCTACCGTAGGTTATGCATCGATCCACGAAAGGAAATTGAGGCTGAAGTACCTTAAACCCAGAGCGGTTATCTACAAGGGCCGCATGAGATTCGGTATCTCCATTCTTCATTTCTGCAGTCTCCCGGGTTCAGGTCTAGCAACGTACGTGGCTAGGTTCCAAAACACTTAATGGAAACAAGTCATCGTATTTTCTCAAAAGACTGCATATCCATATCAAGCCACGCCATTCATATCTCCAAGTAAAAGAGAAATGGATCCACGGCAAGACAAGAGTAGAGAACGGGTCTTCATCAAAGTACAACAACCCTCCACGGAAAGGAAAAGAAAAGCCCAAAATCAATCACCATGGAGACAAATCTGTAAATGTATGTCTTTTTCTTTTCAACCCAAGAAGCCAATCCGTTTGGAAAGGTCCCGAAACACAACTCCCACACCGCACCAACGCCTCAAATGAACCGGAAAATAGCAGACATGAAAATCGTCGTAATCGTCGCTGGGACATGCCTTTGGACACACCCCGGGTTTCAGTCCTCAAAGACTCAACTGATCAATACTCCCAACCCGTCCACTGCCCCCCAGTCTCCCGCCGCCCTTGGTCACCATCCCGAGACGGTAAAACCGTTCCTCGCCGGCGGGCGTGCGGCCACCTATGTACCATTTCTCGGGCCCTAACGCATCCCGGAACCCGCCCGAGCCCGAGGACGAGTCACTCCCGCGGCGCTGGCGGTCCGGGCCTCGGGTGATAGGGATAGGGGTTGACGAGGAGGGAGTTGGGGGCGGGGAAGCGGCGGTGGGTGATGATTCGGAGTGGTAGTGATGGGAGTGGTGCGTTGATGTTGAAGAGGCGTGTGCGGGAGCCTGCGCCGAGGACTGTGCCGTTTGTGATGTGTGGGTTTGGGAGGAGCTGGAGCCGGCGGCTTTGGAAGCGATAGTGCGGGCAGATTGGGAGATTTGGGCTGAGGATAGAGAAGATGTGCCTGTCGATGAGGAGGAGGCTTTGTAGGTTGACTGGGCGCGGAATGCGGCCAGGAAGTTGGCCAAGAAGGGCCGGTTGGTCGACATGGCTACCAGTGCTGTGAAGGTCCACGGGTGGTGTGATGATGAGGATGGTGTCGAGAGGGGGATCGGCGAGATGAGGGAGGCGCTAAGTAGAAGGCATGTCCCGGTGGGTTTAATCCGGCTCTCCAGAAAAAGCGGAGCAGGTGGTGAACGGCGGGGGAGAAGATCCCGACTTCAACTCTCCCGAACCCATGGACCCAATCAGGCGCGGGGGATTAGGGACATGACGTCGGAAGCAGGAAGATTCCGGCTTGTTTGACTTTCCCTTTTTACTTGATATTGGGAACTTCTCGGGTTCTCGAATTAGTACGGTTCGACCACTCTTTTCTACCTTCTACCAAGGTGTAAAGGATAACTGGGTCTATTTCTAATGCTTTTCGAGTAGAGGCCCTCCTAGAGATAAAAACAGAAATGATACAAGCACACCCTAAATCACACCACAAGCCCGAAGCGCACATATGTCCGTGCCGTGCCGATTGTACTTACAGGAACGAGGCCATGCAGATGCACCGGGGGGAAAACAAAGCACAAGAATCACAAAGAAAACTGATAATTCGACAGTAGCCTTCCCACAAAAGCTTTTCTCTTTCTGTTGTCGATTTCGCAAAGAACACATGCCCATGTCTATAGTGTGGACGCCGAACGAAGCCACCAATACCGTCTGCCAACTTCACCAAACAAATAAAAAAGAAACACAAGAATCGCGATTCAACGGCCGTTATCGATAAACCTTTGCCGAGGTGAAAAAAATGCGATTCCCACACCGGAGGGGAAAATTGAAGCAGACGGAGGAATAAGAGAAAAGAAACCCCCATCAAAGATGCGCATACAAGAAACAGATCATCGGTGTACAGATGCAGGAAGGATAAGAGCACCGCAAACCTGGTCAAGAAACCGGATAACAGGTAAAGCGTAGGTAATTTTGATCGGCAACACACTCGAACTTTTGGAAAGAATCAAGACTGGAAATGGATCTTTCTCACCATCGCGAAGACTGCATCGTCGTCTTCGCCCACAACTCAAACGAGCTCGTCATCTCTTCCTGATCACGTCGCGTTCCGATTTGAACGAGCCGTTTACTGTCTCGCGGGCTGAACGGTACCTGTATATGAAAGTCAGCAAGGAATATGCATAGGATCATTCGGAATCGAACTTACCGTCACCGCTCATGGTCGAAGCCAGGTACAGACCGTTCATCCCGTTCTCGTGGCCGCCAGCGGTCGTGGCGGGGTAGTACTTGCGGTCGGCATCGACGGGGGCGTGAATGGGCTCCTGGCCGGCGGCCATGGAGTGAGGGAAAACGGGATTCATGTAGCCGTCGGAGGCACCGTGCTGAAACATCGAGGTCCAGTCAACACCGGGCTGATTGGAATGGGGGCCGGGCATGACCGGGTGCTTAGGGTCAGGAACGACCAGGGGCTTTACCTGTTCAAGAGGACGATCAACACTCAGTTGCTGCGCATGGGCGTCGCCACCAGGGTGCATGAGGTACGGATTCTGCTTGGGCGCCATCCACGAGGCTCGCGACGCATGTCCGTTGAACGCGTCGTCACCGGGACCACGGTTCATGCCGTTGACGGACTGCATTGTGAACCCGAGAGGCTGCTGGTCGGCATAGCCGGGACGGCCTGCGGCCATCCCGTTGCCATTCACCGTCCCATCGCCGAATTGCGCACCCATCACACCGTTGGAAGCCTGGGCGGGAACGGGATTACTGACTTCATCAATAGGCTTAGCGGGGTTGGCCGCCGCGGCAGCCGCAGCCGCCTGTTGAGAGCGCTTCAGATGGGCTTGAGGGTGCGACAGGTGGGTCGCGCCCGTAGGGTTACCCCGACGGATCGAGCACTTCTGGAAGTGACGCTTCAAGATGTCGCTGCGGGAGAAGGTGTCCTTGCAGAGAACACACATATAGGGGCGGTCGCCGGTATCTGTAGATTCATTCGACGCGTCATTAGCCTCGTTCTTCACAAGCTCGGATATCAAACTCACGTCTCAGAAGATGGCGCTTCAGGTGCTTCGCGTGGAGGTAGGTCTTGTTGCAGTGCGGGCAGGGGAATTTGCCGTCGGCATCCTTGGCGGGAATGGTGGTGCTCTTCGCGGTGCCATTGACACCGTTGGCAACAGGAGTCGCGCGGCCCGGAACGCTCGGCAGGATGCCACGACGGCCCTGGGAGCCCACGACCTGCGTGCGTGGCGGTTCCTTGGCTCCGTAGGGGGAGCCATTGGCGCCGTTCACGTCGGGGGTCATCCCCCAGGACTTGCCATCGGAGTAGCTGAAAGCACCGGAGGGGAGACCGTTGAAATCGCGGCGGTCGCGCGGGGGAGCCGGAGCGATGGGCTGCGGATAGCTCTGCGCGCTCGACGCGGGAGGCAGCACGCTCGGTGGTGGGGGGTAAGACTGGTGACCCTGGGGGGAATGGTTAGGATGCGACATGTATGACGGTGGTTGGCTACCGACGGTCGTGTGCGGCATGATAGGAGCCGTCGAGCCCCCGTACACGTCGTGCGTCGACGTGGGATACCGACCCAGATCCGGCCGGTAGGGCTGGCTCATGTAGGGGTGCGGCGCGGGCGACTGAGTGTGATGAGGCTGGAGGGGAGGCAGCGTGTGCGGCTGCGACACCGGGTACTGGGGCTGCATCGAGTACTGAGGCATCGGCATACTCGAGATGGGAGTCGAGGAAAGCGGCGTGGAGCCCTGGGGCAGGCTGGTGGATGGAGGCCGCGAAGGGTGCGATCGGGGATCCATCATGGATGAGGTGGAGAGGGAGATTGACGAGATTGGTGTGAGAGGGTGTAGTTGATCACGAAGCAATCATCGAACGCGTCTCTCAAGTCCTTCACTCGATTTTTCCGTGGCGAACTTCAAAAAGGACAGCTCCTTGATTGACTGAAATTTTCCCAAAGGGCAGGTCACAGGGGAGAGCAATTGAAGATCTGATCTGACTCCACTCGAGAAACAATGTTAGAAGAAGAATCAAAGGGTGAAGAGAAAGTAGTATTCCCCACGGCGTCACCCACCAGGAAAAGTCGTGTGGGAACTGTGTTTTATCCGCACGTTGTCAGCGTCGATGGGTTCTTGTATCCACCAGGCGAGCGTGCAAGTGGGTCTCGCAGCACAACACTAGTTCAGATCTCGCGTTTTCCGAGTCTCTTCGACTTTTCAATTCGAATGAATTCGAGTGGCCAAAGATGGGAAGTCTTGATGAACTTGTGAGATGTGAAGGAGTGAAAAGTGAAAAAGTGAAAAACTCTGGAAATGACCTTCGATCGCAGACGGGGAGAGAGTTGAGGGAATGGGCGAAAATTGGGGGGCGGCCAATTCAGATTAAAAAAAAGAAAAAGAAAAAAAAAAAAAAAAAGGAAAAAATTAAAAAGAAAAAATTCACGGCGTGACGGAAGACCGGGACAGCGAAACAGACGATCGTTTCTCGGGGGGGCAAGAGGCGAGGGCAAAAATGGGTGGAAAAAGGATGCAAAAGGGCAAAAACGAGTAAAAATACCACCCAAAAACGAGAGCCGAACGGATGGCGGTAATTCGATTTCCAAAGTTACGAGCAGTTTGGGTGAACCAGAAAGGCCTCGGGCGATGACGATATGGCCGGCCGTCTTCCGAGCCCGGAGGAATGGCCGCGAACGTAGTCACTATTTGGATTTCTATGACTATCTGCAAAAGCGAACGGTCACGAATGTGCCGTGACCATTGTCTTATTATTTCAAGGTAGATAGTGATCGCTAGATTTCAAGTTTATGTCTGTGGATATGGGTTCGAATGGCAGATGGACCCTTTTCCTGGGGAAAGGCTCCATGAGTGTCCACCGCATCCTCCAGGGCTGCGTTCAGATCCATCTGCTCTTATCTTCTACCCCGATTGCGGCGCTGCGTTCGGACCGTGACTCAATTATTGGTGCATGTTCGGCCATCCGATGCTCGACTCGGCTCTATGCTTTATACTACTTCGCCTTGTACCTTTGATGAAGGGCTCCGCAGTGGCTTGACGAGCCCCGCAGATAAACAGATCATACTCCTGCATGCTGCACCGCACCACCACTCGGTCCTCCCAGAGCTATAAGAGCTATGATCGATAATCAGGCCTCGAACGGGCTTCCCGTTCGCACTGATCTCCACGCATGCAAAGCACGTCATCTCCGGTGGCTTCAGCGAAGCCGGACCTCGTCGTGCATAGCCTTCCCGAATCCCCCCTCAGCATGTATGCAACACAGTTCAGCCTGCAGGATTGAGGGGAGGAGAGGAGGAGATGTCATCCTATCGATCGACCTCCCAAAACCCGGTGTTTTGTAACGGCGATGCATCGTTGCTCTCCGTACTTTAGCGGATGCGCCGTAGCCGCCTGCGCCCCCAAGTACCCCCCGACTACCCCGACCGTAGGGCACGGAGTACGGAATACGGAGTACGGAACACCATAATTCTCCTAACTCCCCAGGAGGGGCAGTCCGCAATGGACGGCGTGCAGACTGCTAGTGCGACCGGCTGCGCCTAAACGGCTTTGCCCACCCGTTCTCGCGGACCGCGACACGTCGAACCATACACGGGCTCTCATTGGACGTGGTGGCTACTTCCGGGGCCTGTGGTTGGTGCCGAGCAAAAATACCTCGACTCGCCTCGTTACCCGAGGTTTCACTGTGATTCCGCAGGGGGGAAGAATTTCGAGGTCTCGGCTTCGAGTTGGATTCGTGTACTGGACTTCTACCCGGTAACTGGGAAATCCGGAGATCCGCCAGTTCCCGGGTACCTGATAGACAGGCGAAAGAGACCCAAAGACACCGTGGCCCCTCCGTCTCCACCGCAGAAATTCGCAAGAGCTTCTCCCGCTTCGATTGTGGACCTGAAAGCCTTCGACCAGGGTTCTGCAGAAATCAGCGATCGGGGCCTTCCAAACCCCCTCCTCCTCCCTCGTGACTTTGCGGATTTTCACGGCTGAAACTATCTGATCCTTGGCGGGTCTAGTGAATTCTAAGGACTGGACTAACGACGTAACGGGCAGGTTAGTGGCCAGATTGGGCCAAACTTGGGACGCTCGCTTAACCTTCTAGTTTCAATCGGTATGTTCACGGCGGCTTCCGGTACGGCAAATATTTCACACCGTGGCTTGACTGCCGTACCGTCGCGGTGTATTGAATCTGGAAGGTCGGTTTACTCGGAAACGCATTCGCGTCGAGAAGTCGTGAAAGGGGTCGGCATCGGCGAGATCCACAGGGGTCCCGAGACGGTTCGGTCCACGACGAGAGCAGAAAATGGCGGATCCCACAAATTACGGTGAGGCTGTTCCGTGCCCCTTGTCCTTAGTTCGAGTCGCCGAGATCCAGTCCACAGCGATCGACGGCGATGGGTATTGTCCTGCGTGCAAAGCTTGATTCCCGGTACCGTCACCAATCCCCCAGTAACCGTCCTTTGACCCCGCCAGTAGGGCCCTATGCATCATAGTCCTGCGCCATACGCAGGCAATCGCAAAATACACGGATGCCGCCGAAAGATTTGTAGATCCCACCAGCCTCCCCCAGCCACCCCATGCGACCATGCAACCACGCAACCATGCGATCAAGGTCGTTTCGGCCGGACCGTCCAGACAAACAAGACAACGGCGGTGATACAACGGCGGGCCAACCTGCCCGACGTGGAGCCACTCACGTCCGACAGAGCCATGAACCGGCAAGGGCCGGAAAGGACCTGAAAGCCAAGTCCGGATCGCCGAGTTTCAGGGTGCCACCCACCAATCACGCTCCCGACTCGCCCCCGGCGGATGAGAGGATCGCGCGCGCCACCCACCTCATAGGTCGCGATGCATGGCTAGTCGATTTCCCTCGAGGTCCTCGGATGTTCGAACCGACTCTATGCCGTGAAATCTCTGTGTACTCGGGACCTGACACGGTGGGGATCTCTGTACACCGCGTATGCCCGTCTACAACCTACCCAAAAAGGCTATTTCGTGAACGAGGACGCTGAACACCGTCCGTTGATTTTCTTCAGACTTCCGCATAGCCGGTGTTCCGTGGACCTGGGACCGGTCGCCTGGGACAAGTCATTTCCCCCTCCTTGGCTCAGCCGCGTAATTGGCTTTCGTAAGAGATGGAAATGGGAAATTGGGAAATTTTACTTCGACGATAATTTTCTATTAATATTCCCATTCGATTTTCTCCATGTGATTCGCACCAGAGGGCCGCCGACCGCGGAACGCCGGTTGCAGTTGAGTAATACACGGTAAGCGAACATGGAATGCAGGCGCTGAACATCTTGGCTGCCTGAAATGTGCATGCCGACCACGGATGATTGGATCGAGAGCCCGATTGAATAGGTGAACAGGGGCGAGACATTTCCTAATTCAGTACCCGTTGCAACTTTACAACTTACCATTACCACGCTTTTTGGAATTGTGGCGGAAAGGTAAAATTGGGGTCGTTCCGAATTACAGCCACACTACAGAACCACCACACCACTCTTCGTGTACTAAGTGCACTTTCCGCGCACGCCGGCTTCTCTCCGATGGCTTTTTATGTGGCTTTTTTCTGCACTTTGACCAAGGTTACTTTGCCTTGCTCGTGGAAAGATCCAGGCACGGCTCAAGCCGCGACACTGGAACGCGATGCATCCTCGGCAGAACCGCCCAGTCGCGTCCCTCGACAGGTGCCGATCGCGCAGTGAGCCGTCTCGCGGTTGGGAGGGCGCGGTACGGTGTATTGGCCAAGAGGCCGGTTACATCATGAGAACCGGTGAAAGGAGTAATCTTCCCTGTCGCGGTCTTGGAATTTGACTTCCGATCGTCTCTCCCGTAAGAAAAAGCACGCATCGAGGCTGTTTTGGAGTTAGAGTTCGCTCTCCTGTGGAGCCCGTATAGTGTCGCGCTCCTCGTGTCAGGGGTGAGGGGGGTGAGTGGATGCCCCCCATCTGGAGTCAGATTAAGCATATCTGCGTGTCCCATAACTATTTCTCCGTTGCATCCATGTCGTGCCCACCGGTGGTGGGGACGTCCTGGTGGATCTACAGGATTGGGGGATTCCAGCGTGGAACGGTACATGTAGGGGCCGCCGTAGTTGGCGTGCTCGGGGGTTCCTTTACCCCGAGCTTTGTTTCATTGTACGCCCGTTGCCTTCGTTGCCGTTTCTCGCATCGTGGGGAATTGATTGGTCCTTGTACTCGCTTTGCCGTGCTGAAACGGGCTGTCTCGCTGTGAGGTCGAGGTACCTGGTACTTGGGTACATGGGGTGATCGACCGCGCTTGTTACCTGCATTTGGTGGGTTTGGATGATCTGATTAGGGTGATGCCTTTTTTCAGTTGATCTTTTGATCTTTGAGTAGTCTTTGTTCTCGGGTGCTATTTTATTGGGTTGTGATATATATGGTGGGCAGCCCTAACCGTTCGTCCAAATGCACCTCTGAACTTGCGGGACTCGCCCGGTTGAACCCGTGAATATATCTTGCAAAACGAGCTAGTAATTTCATTTACAACCTCTGAGGCTCTCATCTGGACAGTCGTCCTTTACTCCACCCCTCCACACCATGTGGTGCTACGATATAGATTAACTACAATTTAAGCACCTGGGGCCGGTGGAGCGCTGGAGAAAGCCCACAACTCCATTACGGGAACCACATCCCACCGTAACCCAATTTTGAGTCCGGATGGGGCAATGGGTCTAGTTCCTGAAAACATCTTCTCAAGTGGCCCACCTGGTGAACGGTCAAGCCGAACCCCAGGTTGTCATCAACTTCATATCGCGTGCACCTCGCCGCCAACAACGAATATTGCCTTATATACCTAAAGTGGTAAATGGGAAAACACGGGGTTAATACAGGCGCAGACTTGGCAATTTATACACAGTGAGACTTGATCGACAAACGTAGTGGCATATTCGGCCTATTTGTGTGAACAGGAAGCATTAGATATGGACAGTACCCGCAAGAAAAACGCCCGACCGAAAGGCCCCTTACTCCCCCGACCCATTAAATCCACCCAATGACTATATATCAGCCGCCTTGCCCGACACAGTCGTAGCCTCCGTGTCGTGATATTCCTCGGGCTCCACACCCTCGCTAAGAACCGCATGAATGGCATGCTCAACATTGACCACGGGGCCCGTGAACCAGCGTCGAGCATCAACAATCCACCAAATCGACACGGCAAGCATCGGACCGCCATACACGAGACAAGTCCAGTTCATGAGATCCGGAGTCAAATCACCCTTGGTAACACTGGGCAGACACAAGATAGGAACCATCAGAAGGACGAACGCAACGCCCAATCCACCGATATAAGGACTGAACGGACCCAAGTGCCACGGACCCCTGCGGAAGCGGTTCCCAACGAAGAAAACGCGGATAGCGATGGGGATGGCGAACGCGACGAATTGAGCAATGGCGCCGATGGAGAATAGCGCTCCGATGGCGGTTGACCCGGCCAGGATCAGAAGACACATGAGAACACCCAGGACGGCGTTCAGGATGACTGCGTTCACCGGGGTGGAAGTGGTCTTGTTGACTTTCTTCCAGATTTTCGAGTAGGGAAAGCAGTCGTCGCGTGCATAGGCATATGTCACGCGCGACGCAGCAACCATACATCCCTGGCCCATGGAGAAACCGCAGATAATCGTCAAACCTAGGATACCCAACGCGGCTTTCTGCGGGAGGACTTGGAGCAGGTAGGAAGCCCAGGGCTGGCCGAGGTCCGAGTTCATCACGCCGCTGATATCGGTGACCGTGTAGGCGACGACGAGCTGGAGGAACCAGCCCATTATGCCGCCGACGCCGGATGTCATGACGATTGCGCGGGGAGAGGCGACGTTCGCGTTGGAACACTCCTCTGACAGGTGGAAGGGTGAGTCGTAGCCGGACATTGTCCAGATGACGCCGACGAATGTCATGAGAACGGCGACGCCGTTGGGAAAGTCTGTTTGGTTGGTGATCGTGTTCCAGACCTCATGGGAAGGTGTGAATTTGGGATTGTTTGTTGTTGCTGCTGGGATGACGATGATGGTTGTGACGAGGGCGAGGATGTTGAACGTCGAGCCGTACGAGTTGAATTGGGCCACGCGTTTGGTCGGAAGACTGCTGATTATCGAGTGCAGGATAATGATCAGCGTCGTTAGCAAGAAGATCTGCCAGTTCGTCGGGACGTAGCTCGGGTTGGTGATCGAGACAGCGGCCAGGATCATCGCCGATAGAGCGTAATCGACGGATGGTGCTCCAGTGATCTGCCCGATCCAGTTGGACCAACCTGTTAACCAAGCAGCCAGAGGACCGTATCCTCCGGGTGCGAGCACTGCGGCAGCGTAGTAGAGACCTCCGCTGGAGACAGAATTGGATTAGCTTGCGTTCTCGGGGCGACATGAGCCGGCTAGGGCTTGTACCTGGTAGGCATGGCCGAGCACAGCTCTGCCATTGCCATTGCGATACACTGGATAGGAATCATGGCAATAATCCAACCCCAGACCATACCTGCGGTGCCGGCGTATCCCATTCCTTCAGGAGAGTCAGCATTGTGCATCGCCGTGGGTCGAAGAGCACCTACCATAGTAGAGAGTACTTGCAAAAGATGGCAGTAGACCGAGAACGGCGAAACTGACACAAAAGGTTGTCCACAGGGAAAATTCACGCTTGAATTCTTGTTTATAACCCAAGGCCACAATCACCCGTTCATCGGCGTCCATCTCGTGGTCTGTATATGGGACATCCCCGTCCGGAAGAATGGACGTGACAGGCGCATGGTTGTTATCGTATATGGCCTTCTTGGAATTTTTGGAGATGTCTGAATCGGATGTTTTGACTTCCATTATTGTGCCGCGATGATTCAGGTGAGTTGGCTGTCTGATATAGGAGAGGGAAAGAGGCAGGGTAAGAAATATGAAGGATTATACAGCCTTCACTTCAGATCTGTCAGGACCAAACAGGATCTAGCGGGACCCCCTGATTGATATAAACGAGCCATCTTGTCACAGGGGAGGAACTAGGGGCACAGCTCGGTAAGAGTTATCTACTTGTGGAACTTATCCCCCCGCAATGACGAGAGAGCAGTGCACTTTACCGGCGAGCTTCGATAGAGCCAACCAAGCAACGGGTCCATCTGAGTTTGGGGGACTGCCGGATGCCGCTAAGAGAGAAGCCGGGACGCGAGTCGAGACAGATACAAGGGGGCTCCTGCGTCATCTCCGCATTAAGGAACCTGATGATAACGGACAACGGAGCATACTCAAATCACGACAGTCATCGTGATGAGATGGACATATCGGTTGCGCCGAATCGCGCGTTTGATTCGATGGTTCAATCTGTGCCGCATGGCTTCTCCGCACGACGGGTCCTGTGATTCGTAGAATCGGAGACTCGGACGCCGTGCATTTCGAGAAACTTGGGATCCGTGCTACCCCAGTGAGCTTGGCGGGAAGCTTCCATACCCAGCAGGGAAGTTTCAGGCGTCGTGACAGAGGCGAAGGCGTTATGTCTTATCAGTGGCAATGTAGATAGCAGAGATAAGCCAAGCCTCCGTGCGCTTGGAGGATGATTCCAAGCTCAGAGACGAGAGGCTTATCTGCATGGATGGACCTGCCCGGATAGGAGAAGCGCTGCAGGCTTATTCGACCGGATGCGAGGCGCTTTATAGCATAATATCCCTACCGTTTCTCTACCCTAAGGTGCACTGGGTATGAACAGGGATAAAGCATTATGGCATGGACCACGTTCACAAAGGAGATCAACCCAGATTTGGTTGGAAAACGGCTTCTATGCACTATTCAAAACATAAAAGACCTCTATTCTACACTCGAGAACCCCTCATCTCCAACGTCGGGGCGTCCGACATAGCCGTCCAGGTATAAACCAAGATCATTTAGAAGGGCTGATACAGTGTTAGTATCGAGTTCAAGCAAGGCATAGTTGCACTACTTACGTTGTCCTCAGGGGCAACGGGGTTGTCGTAGTAGCTGTCCAGGAAGGGGATCTGGCGGATGACATCGCGGTTGACACGGGGGATATCGCCGAAGAAGAACAGGGCGAAGGTGCCGGCGGCAACACCGAAGCTACCGGCGAGGGTACCACTGACATTGATGTCAGTACAATTTTCTGGGCAAGATCCTCGGTAGGCTTCGGGGTTATATTGTTAGGGGTCGACTTACGTCTTGACAGCGGCGGGGAGAGTGAAGCCCGCGACGGAGCGCTGGACGGAGATCCTGCAAAGACGAACCCTGGTTAGCTAGACGTTCCAGTAACCCCAGCCATGTCATTGGAAATATCTCGGAGAACTTGAAGTTTCGCACTCCCCGAGATCCCCCAATCCCACAAGCCGAGCCATGCTCAACCGTGTCAGACGTAGGACGACGGAGTCGAACAGCCACAGCAAGCCTCCAATTCCGACACAAAGGACCTCTCCAATCAACTGAAACCTTCATGATGTTTCCGTCTTGCATATCATGACGAATTGAAAGGTCGTAGTCCGGGGAAGGCTTACTTGGGGCCAAAGGCAGAGGGGGCCTGGGCCGCGGCGCGGCGAAGAGTGGGAGTGAAGGCCTATCAAGGAAAGAAACATGGTTAGCCAGTCATTCCACTCAGATTCTATTGCGTCTTCCGCGCTCAGCCCATGTGAGCTGGTCGCCGGGTATCCGTAACGCGATGGGCCAACCGGACCCCCCGGCCACGACGGAGCTGGAATGAGACGTGCGGATGTAGACGCAAGGTTTTGAAGTGTAACGGCGCAACATTAGACGTACCATTTTTGTCAGCGAGGGCAGGTCGTGGGACAATTGCTCAAGAGAGGGAGTTCGAGCTGTGACAGCGTGGTCGACGAAAACCGGGTGCGCCCGAACTCGTAACCAATCATCGCCGAGTATTGTCGTCAGCACGTGACACGAGAATATAGAGCCAATCAACGAGTAGCAATTACCTCACATAGACCTAAGGAACTCAGCAGTGTATCACGAGTGTGCTGCGGCGTATAGAAATAATACAGAAAGAACAGTCTCTAATAATGTTGTTTCAATCTAGAAATACGGAAACAGAAATGTGGAGATATGTGCTTCAAAACCTCAACTTTCGGAATGCAGAGATCAATAGGGAACCAGGAAAACAGCCTGGAATCAATCAAATACAGTCGAATAGGAAAAATTATAACAACCGTGTAGCCAAACACCTGATCAGTACATGCGTCTCATTAGTCGACCTTTCCGGTCGAGCCCCCGTTCAAGAGTCCCTCCTTGCCATCCAGGTGGAAGAAGCCTCCGCCGTTGTTCGAGTTGCCCAGAATGCCACCGCGGCCAACACCGCGGCGCAGCAACCGTCCGCGGCCGAAGATGGCAGCCACAGCCACCGTAAGACCCAGAAGAATGAAGAAAAGGATAGGGTGAGCGTTGAGGAAGGAACGAGTGAAGAAGAAGAATGTCTCGATGGTGCCTACGGTGGACTTGGGAGACAGCTTGGGAGGGGAGGAGACGACTAGAGGAATGGTTTCAAGAATCGAGGTACGCGAGGCCATGATCGGGGCGCCACTCGAAGCGGTATCCCAGTAGCGACGGTTCTGTCAAAGGTTAGTTTCAATGCTAGTATGAGAAGTATGAGACAATGCAAGCTTACATCTTCATCGTTGATGATCACACGGTCGCCATTCTCAACATCAATACCGTAGGTGGTGCGGAGCCAGCGCTCCCAGAAGTCGCCATCCACCCAGGCAAAACCGACGGCCTTCTTGTCATCTTCACGGATGGTGATGCGCATGTTCTTGGCAGCCCGCAGAGCGCGTTGGTCGTCGCGGTCATCAGCTTCCTCAATGCGTAGCTGCTTGGCATCGCGGAGTTCCGATCGCTCAAGGCGGAAAAGCTGGATCTGCTTGTCCATCCACTCAAAGGCGGCCTCCTTCAGTTCGCGCTTGGACTGCTTGAAATCATCGGAGCGGCGGCGGCTAAGGATGCCGAGAACAACGAATTTTCCATCCATGATCTCTCGAGCATTCGAAGCGCTAAGCTCAGGAAGAATCGGAAGCCACACAGTCTGCATCCAGGACAAGACTTGCCGGAAGTCTCTCATGTCTTTAGGAGCAAGGGCATTGTAGTAGTTGGGACGTCCTTCACGGACCACCAAGAGACGTGGCCAGGTGGAGATCTTGAAGCGCTCGGCCAGGGCGGCACTGCTAGTCTTGACAATCCGAGCATGACCCACAAGGCTGAGGGTCAAGCGCTCCATGGCCTTGAAGTCCTCTGAAGTGGTTGCCTGGTCATAGAAGTACAGGAACAGGACCTCCTCGGTCTCTTCAAGCTCCTTGAAAGTATGCGCATCCACATCTTCGATGCTGGAACCAACGCCAATTGCCTTCTTTGTGTACGAGAGCAAATCCCCAAGGCCACGCAGACCAGTATACTCCACTCTCTGGCCGCCGCGGAAGAAGTAAATGGTAGGGAAGGCATCAACCCGCGCATCTTGGCAAAGACGACTTTCAACCTCACAGTTCACCTCGCCAATATTCAGGGTATCCTTCATTTCCTTAGCCATCTCCTTCCAGTTGGGAGCCATCGCCTGACAGTGGCCGCACCATGGGGCGTAGAACTTGATGAACCATGAGTCCTGGGTAGTTGTCACAAGTTTCTGGAAGCTCTCGGCAGTAAGGGGAACGGAGATACCCTGAGGATTGGCGGGCGCAGGCGGAGGCTTAGAGTTGGCCTTGGAGTCCGTTTTGGCCTTGGTCGCGGCCTCGTCCGCCGCCTTCTGAGAAACCAGCTCATTTTGCTTCTCGCCTGCCTTGATACCAGCCTCCGTGTCTTTGTCTTTAGCAACGGGAGAATCCGGCTCTGCAGTGGAGTCGACACCTGCCGCGCCAACTTCGGGCAGCTTGACACCCTGAGGAGGTCGAGACCCAGGCTTGATCGACTCGAGCTTCTCTTCGATGAGTTTGCTCAGTTCCGGAATCGGCTGCACACCGACATGCAGGTCCTTCTGAACTCCATTGTCGTAGAAGGCAAATGTTGGATAAGAAGTGATTCCGAGTTTGGTGCACAGGTCACCGTGGGCCAGACAGTTCAGGGACGCGAAATGGAAGTTATAGTAGGCGGTAAATCCGTTCGCAGATTTCGGGTCTGGGGACTTCGCGGAAGACGGCGCCAAAGGATTGGAAGTCTACAGGTTGCATATTAGCACTGATTCCAGTCGACACTCCACAGTTAGGGCAACGCACGTAGTAGTACTCGTATGCGGTCTGGTAGTAGGGAGCGGCCTTTTTGCAGTGATGGCAGGACGGCGAGTAATGTTTCACGATCCTGAAGCTGTCAGAATGTATGATTCCAGTGGGGCTCGGTTAGTACTAACCAAGTACCATCCTTGGTGGCCTCCTCAAAATTCTCGGAGGTCAGTTGAAATAATGGAGGCACATCGAGGCCATTAAAAACCGAGGGGGTCTCGGGATCGGCTGCGTACGAGTAGCCCCATCTCTTCACGAGGTTGTTGCCTTCTTTCGATTCCGCGTCCGAAGGCGTGGCCAATGTAGGGACAGCCAAGAGCGAAAGGAGGGACCACCCCAACCAAGAAGCCTTCATTATGGCGATTGGAAGATGCAAGGAAATAGGGATGTCGGATAAAAGTATAGAAGGGCCTAGGAAGGCCAGAATCGAAGGTAAACGAAGGACACTGGTCGAAGGGGGAATGCGAAATGTCACAGGTGGCACATTGAAGCCGGGGGCGAAAACTGGCTCAGGTTGGAGTTGGACAGCCAGTTAAGAAGGATCAACGGGAAGGACCACCAATCCCGAAGCCTTATAAAACAGAAGCAGACCGCACTCTGTCCGAAAGAGTCGAGACTTCGCGCTCGCGTGTAGATGAGAAAGACCCGTTGTGACTGCCCCTGCCCGTCCATTAGGGGTGGAACGGCGGGTTAATCCGCTCCGGTCCGACTTCAACTTCCCGCTCTCCCTAACCGTGAGAGTGCTGCGCCCTCACATTTACAACCCTGCCACCTTCCAACATGCGTCCTGCACTCCGGCTGTTGGCCAATGTCAAGCCCCGGTACTTGGAGCCCTTTGCTCCTACCGGATTGACCGGCCTCAACACCCACCCGAGTCCCCGTCCGACTTTGATCTACTTGTACACCTCCACCCTTCAGAAGCTGCAGGCTTTCCCCGAGACTTCCGTCTACCGCCAGTCCGTCGAAGCTCTCACCCGCCACCGCCTTCAAATTGTCGAATCGCAAAAGCCCGCCGGCTTCGATGCCTGGTTGGAGCGTGTGAAGAAGACGGTGGGCGCCGAGCCCGAGCGCTTTGCTCAGCTCCAGCGGGCCGACGGCTCTTTCTCCTTCGTCGCTAAGCAAGAAGCCGATTTTACTGATGACCCTCGCGGCATGGAATGGGATGGTGAGAAGATCGCCCCCGGTACTGAGGGCCCTGCCCGTACAAAGCAAGAATCCGCCGAGTGGCAGAAGATCATTGAGGAGTCCACCACAACGGCCGAGAAGTCGGAGGCGGATCACCATGAACACTCTATGAAATGGGAGAACGAGCCTGCTTTGAACGCCGACCAGTAAGTCGACGTATCTGTTCCGCGGGGAAGCAATAGAAAGACTAACCTTCGACAAAGAATCTCTGCCATTGAGAATCAGATCGGTGCCGGCCTCATTGAGGAGGTTATTCAGGTCGCTGAGCAAGAGCACGAGCTTGTTAACGAGATGTACAAGAAGAAAGTGTGAGTAAAGCTCGAAATCTGCAGTCGTCTATCCCAGACTGCTGACGCGATTACAGGTGGGAGGAATTGGAGGAGAAGCCCGCCCCCGGCCAGTGGACCTACTTTGAACGTGGTAACTAAGCTATATCGGAAAAGGCTAGATGCCAATTTCTGTAACTATTAGAGGACGGCTTGTTCGAATACATTTTCATTACGATTCCAATTCGTTATCCCATCTTCGTTTTATCACTGGTGGACATCCCTACATCAATTGCGCATTTTCATTTCTATAAATTAACGCCTTTTTGTACCGTCCCAATGGCGTGCACATAGTAGTTAGGTCTAAATTTGAGTTAAGAGTCGGAGATGCTCTCAGGTCTACAAGTCTCCGAGAGAGCGGATTTTCTCCAATAATATCGAAATCTAAATTCTAGAGGAGTCCCAAAAACACAAAACCAGCTACTATTTCACTTTTGGGACGCTTGCTGTGGTCGAGACGCGGGTGCCTCGCCGGAAGGCGGTGAGTGTTGGCGGGAATCCCTTGTGGACACATACATTGTCCCTGAGCGCCCTCCAGCTCTCTTCCAGCAGGGAATTCTCTGTGCTTCTTGTTTCATTCTCAGCTGATCCCGTGGATCGTTCGTCCCACAAACCTTGGGCTGTCTGAGCGGCTCGCGGAAACCTCTCTCGCTCTCGCAGGCCCGACGCCGCACCACACAAACACTCGTCTCATCCCCCACACACCATGCGGCTTGATGTTAAGGTGCGCAAGCCCCCCCGAAGCAATGGGTATTGCTTTTAGCAAGCTTGGCGACATAATTGCAGATGAATAGTGGTGGAATTGGAGAGATTGCTGACGAGAATGGCGTCCAACAGAGGCAACTCTTTGCCCGCTCGGAGCGGGTAAAGGGTATTGATTTCCACCCCACGGAGCCATGGGTAAGCTTCTATAACAGTCTCCAGATGGATTTGACCATGCTAATGCTGTTATAGATCTTGACGACCTTGTACAGTGGTACGTCTGGGCAGAGGTAGCCCCCGCGAGATGTCCCAGCTGCTAACCGCTCCCCGGCAATAGGTCACGTCTACATTTGGTCGTACGAGTCGCAGGTGTGTTTTGGGTGGCAATTAAAACTCTGAGCCGGCATGGCTGACGAATTATGTCCACAGTCCATCATCAAGACGTTCGAACTCACCGATGTCCCCGTTCGTGCCGGTCGATTCATTGCGCGGAAGAACTGGATTGTTTGCGGCTCAGATGACTTCCAGCTCCGTGTCTACAACTACAATACCTCCGAAAAGATCACTTCCTTTGAAGCACACCCCGACTACATTCGGTCAATCTGTGTTCACCCGACCCAACCGTTCGTCCTCACCGCTAGCGATGACATGACAATTAAGCTGTGGGATTGGGAGAAAGGCTGGAAGTGTGTTCAGGTCTTCGAGGGCCACAGTCACTACGTGATGGGCATGGCCATCAACCCCAAGGATACCAACACTTTTGCTTCGGCGTGTTTGGATCGGACGGTCAAGATCTGGAACCTTGGCTCTCCCCACGCCAACTTCACTCTGGAAGCTCACGAGACCAAGGGTGTCAACCACGTCGATTATTACCCGCATGCTGATAAACCGTACCTCCTCACCACCTCGGACGATAAGACGGTCAAGGTAAGATTGGCATTGTCTCTTTTCGCTGCAAACTTCTGGATATTAACGCACGGTAGATCTGGGATTACACCACCAAGGCGCTCATTGCCACTCTCGAGGGCCACACCAGCAACGTCTCTGTAAGTATTGCGCATGCTGCTTTCCTATATGATCTAAGATCTAACACTAGCTCCCAGTTTGCCGTGTATCATCCCGAGCTCCCTATTGTGATTTCGGGTTCCGAAGATGGAACAATCAAGATCTGGCACGCCAACACCTACCGGTTGGAGCAGTCACTCAGCTATGGCCTGGAGCGGGCATGGTGTATTTCTTACCAGAGGGGTCGGCAGGGAATCGCAATGGGCTTCGATGATGGTGCTGTGGTTGTGAAGATGGGCCGGGAAGAGCCTGCGGTTTCGATGGATGGTTCCGGCAAGCTCATCTGGGCCAGACACAGTGAAGTTGTTTCGTCAGTCATCAAGGGCGGCGATGCCAGCATCAAGGATGGTGAGCCTCTTTCGTTGCCGACTAAGGACTTGGGCACCTGCGAGGTCTACCCACAAACTCTTTCCCACTCGCCCAATGGACGTTTCGTCTCTGTCTGCGGTGATGGTGAATACATTATCTATACCGCTTTGGCTTGGAGAAACAAGGCCTTCGGTCAGGCTCTGGATTTCGCTTGGGGCTCCAAGGACAACAGCAACGATTACGCTATCCGCGAGTCCGCCACAAGTGTGAAGATTTTTAAGAACTTCAAGGAGCAAAGCGGCGGCCTTGATGTTGGATTCCAAGCAGAGGGCCTGACTGATGGTGTTCTCCTTGGTGTCAAGGGTCAGGGTGGTATTGGTCTGTTCGACTGGGAGAGCGGCTCGCTGGTCCGGAGAATTGAGGTTGATCCTAAGAATGTGAGTTGTACTCAGTAGAAGCTTCATCGGGGTCAATGACTGACTGTTTCGCAGGTTTACTGGTCTGAGTCCGGAGAGTTGGTCACACTTGCTTGTGAGGATGACTTCTACGTCCTCCGCTACTCTCGCGAGAACTACATAAACGGCCTAAACAACGGCGAGGCCGACGAGGATGGTGTCGAGGCAGCCGTCGAGCATGTTGCTACCATTAACGAGTCTGTCCGGACTGGTGAGTGGGTTGGCGACTGCTTCATCTACACCAGCTCCACCAACCGCTTGAACTATCTTGTCGGTGACCAAACCTACACCATCTCCCACTTCGACCAGCCCATGTACTTGCTTGGATACCTTCCTAGGGATGGCCGAATTTATCTGGCCGACAAGGACGTCAACACGGTTTCCTTCGGCCTGTCCCTTAGCATGGTCGAGTACCAGACAGTTGTGCTGCGTGGCGACATGGATATGGCCGCCGAGTTGCTTCGTGATGTTCCCCAAGATCAGATGAACAAGGTTGCGCGATTCCTCGAGGGCCAAGGCTACAAGGAAATGGCGCTTGAGGTCGCCACGGATCCAGAGCACCGCTTTGATCTGGCTCTATCGCTGAATGACCTCGAGACCGCCCATCAGATTGCCCGCGAGGCTAAAATGGAGCACCGCTGGAAACAGGTCGGCGATGCCGCCCTGGCCGGCTGGAACCTCTCCCTGGCCGAGGAGTGCTTCACCAACGCCAAGGACGTTGGCTCTTTGCTCCTGTTGCACACCGCCAGCAATAACCGGGCAGGCCTCAAGGCCCTTGTCACCCAGGCCTCCGAGTCTGGCCTGCACAACGTTGCCTTCTCCACTCTCTGGTCTCTGGGCGATATCGACGGCTGTATCGACCTTCTCGTCGCGACCAACCGTCTCGGCGAGGCCGTACTTTTCGCTCAAACCTACAAGCCCACTCGTGCTCCCGAGCTGGTCGTCCAGTGGAAGAGCTCTCTTGAGCAAGCTGGCAAGACCAAGGTCTCCCGCCTGATCGGTGTACCTCCCGGCGCCCCCGACATTGTCTCGACCGATGACGACCTCTTCCCGGAGTGGGATGAGTACATCCGCATGGAGAAAGAGGGCGTCGTCCCCGAACCCCCATCATCCGAGTCTCTGATCGACATTGACGGCGACAAGGAGCCTGCGAGCGCGACCAACGGCGGCCCCGAGATCGAGGCTGCGGCCGAAGCAGAGGACGATCTGGAGGCCGAAGTGGAGGCCGCGGCTGCGGCTGAGGCGGAGTAAAAGATCAGACTGGTCGGGTTGTATTGAGTACATGCTCGGAGATGCGTGGATAGAGCATTTGATTTCCGATTGACAAGTCGGCTGATTTGAATTGCGAGCGGCGTCTTAACGTGTTTCCGACTTCATTTTTCCTTGTTTTGTTTCCCTGGTGCTGTAATTCCCTTGCGACATGTCTCGATCCTGGGGATGTCTGAAATTGGGTGATAGATACAATGACAAAGTGCTGTTCTACTTCGTTTGATCCTGAGTAGTTAACTTCACCAGGAGAACACAGAGTAATTTCATTTCATCGACGCCTACCTGTACCCTCATGCATTGCTAAACCGGTAAGACCATACAGTGGAGTAGTTATGTTGAAATGGCAGACTAATTGTCCGGGGAGCGCTGCTCTACGTCTACGGCCTAAAGGGACGCCGAACCAGGAATAAGAGGTCTTTTTTTAGATTAGAGAAAATCTGCTTGGCATTTTGCATTTGAGTTTTTGTCAAGGATAAAGGGAGTGAACACCTCGCACCCGAAACCCAGCGGATACGACGAAAGAGATACCTGTGTAGGTAAGAGGCAGGTAAAGACCACTTGAGAACATCAAACGAAAACAAGGGTTTGGGAAGGAACCTGCCTGTCGGGTTGGGTGGGGACGACGCTGAGATAGATGACCAGAAACAAATCAAAGCGCTCAATTGGAGAGGTTTGGGGGAAGAGATAAAGAGACAAGACGCACAACTGTAGCCTCGGGGGACTCCGAGACCGAAATGCCACGGACTCCTTGGGATGAAATAAAAGAAAAAAAAAACAAGGCAAGAAAGATGAAGATGATCAAGATTGGTGATATGTGGAATGTGGAATCAAGACAGACAGTACAAAGAGAAATCGTCTCTACGAGCCTCTTTCCGCACATCATTCTCAATCTAGGTGTTGATGAGTTGCCCCGGTGCAGGCCCAGCACTTACTCCGCGATGCTTCCAAATGACGGGTCTTTGACACTGCCGCCCGCATCACCCAGTCCAGCAACCGGTCGGTTGTAGGACCAGCCGGCAAACTGTTGCTGCATGGTCGAGGACAGTGCGGGGCCATCGACATAGGAGTCCTGTGGAGCCTCGGAGGTGAACTCGGTGTCGAAGTTGTCGGTATCACGAGCATCCAGCTGTAAAGCCTTGTTAATATTTGGACGAAAAGAAAACGGCGGAACAAGACATACCACGTTGGGACGGAAGCTGGGTTCGTACTTCCGCTGGAGAAGCTTGCGCCAGTCGATGTTGGCGAAGAAGTGGTGCGACTTGATCTCGGCGGCACCGCTGGCACCCAGACGGCGCTGGGGATCACGGTCCAGCAGACGGGTGAGAAGATCCCGGGCCGCCGGTGGTACAATATCACTGCTGGGGAAGGTCAGAGGCTCCTGCAAGATCTTGCGGTACATCTCATTGGTGTTTTCATCGTAGAACGGTGGTAAACCTGTCAGCATCTCATAGAGCAAGACACCAAGCGTCCACCAATCCACGGACTTTGTGTACCCGTTGCCAAGTAGCAGTTCGGGAGCAAGATACTCGGGAGTTCCGCAGAAAGCTGAAATTCGTCAGATGAGAAGAAAACTTGTCAAAGTCCAACAGAGGGATCTTACTGTTTGTTCGGTCCTCATCCTTCATGTCCAGCTTGCAAAGTCCGAAATCGCACAGAGCGATGTGACCAGTATAATCAAGGAGAATGTTCTCAGGTTTGAGATCACGGTAAATGACCTTGAAACCGTGAAGACATTCAAGTGCGCACAACAGCTCCGCCGTGTAGAATCGGGCACGGTTGATGTCGAATCGCTGCTCTCTTTGCAGGTGGTGGAACAACTCTCCGCCGTTGACGAATGCCAGAACCAGATATAGCTTTTCGGGCGACTGGAAAGAGAATTTCAAGGGGACAATGAACGGGTTATTGATCTGCGCCAGCACCGATCGCTCCGCGAGGGTATGTGTGACTTCGGACCGCGAGATGATGTGGGCCTTGCGGATGGTCTTGAGGGCGTAGATTCGGCCGGTATCCTTCTTCATGACCTGCATGACCTTGCCGAAACTGCCCTTACCCACGACCTTCAACAAGTCAAAGTCCTCCATCTTCAAACTGCGCTGCCGGTTCTCGACGAACGAGACACCAATCTTGATCGAGCCACCGCCGAACTGGAGATCCAGCCATTCGGCACCAAGCTGACCGGCCTGGCGTTCTTGTTCGGCGTGAGCGGCAGCGGCCTTCTGGTTGTCTTTCTTGCCCAGCTTGGGGTCCTCCACGAACGGTTGAGCTTCCTCGAACCGGGGGTTCACCTTGACCGCTCCCAAGAAGATATCCTCACTCCGGCCAGCACCAGGCCGGGCCGCAGGGTTACGCAGATACAACTGAACATTCAGTTCAGTCTTTCGAGACACATCGAACTTGAAGGCTGTGCTGTCACCCGCCCACAGAGGGTTCTCGGGAGAACCCGAGACGGCATCCACGAAAACCTGGTTCTTTTCGAAATCAAGAAGGGCGTAAGGGAGATATTTGGTGGAATAGCGGCCGTGGATGGTGGGGGCAGCGTTGATGCCCCCGCTGGTGGACTGGGGCCGACCGGACTGCACAAAGGAGCTCGCTTGGGCATGGGAGGAGTGTGATGAGGAAGAGGTGCTGGGACGCAATGACGAGGGTGCGTAGGAATTGTTCTGGAAGTGAGAGTTGAAGATCTGCTGGAAATGAGGAGACAAGGCAAAGCCTTTGCCCTCGTGGAGGGTGACAATGAGAATACCCGGGTTCACAGGGTTCACTGGGGGAGAGACGAGACACTCTGACGCGGCTATTCCTCGTGGGATTAGTCACCGTAAATCGGACTCGCTAGACGACGGGAGATCCATACCGATGCCATTTGACGAAGCAGTAGGGGTAGAGGCGATACTGGGGGGTTGCGAGGCCACGGGCGTCTCAGCACCATCACCAGCGCCATTTGAATCGCCCTTGATGGTCGACGTGGAAGAAGATCGGCCAAAAGAGTTCGTCAAGGGCGCAAGATGCGTCTCCTTGAGTTCTACCGGTACGCCGGGTTAGCCATTGCCGCGGAGGTCATCACCGCCTCATCTGCACAGGAGAGAGGGGTGACCCTGACAAAGGAGGAGGGGGAGGATCAGGGAGACCAACTGAACATACTTTTGGTGAGCTTCCAGGACATGATGGCGGACTCAGGGCCAGTGCGGGTATCAAGGAGTAAAGACGAGGAAGTCAAAAGTCCAAGATGCGATGCGTAAAGCAAAGACTGAACCACCAAGAAGTCAACATCGAAAGTTCCCAAAATAAGACGGCCAGGATCAACGCCACAACGAAACGAACCACGCCGAAGCACCACCCTTACCTTGAATCGCACCGAAATAAGAGAATGAAAATGAAAAGCACACCAGGGTCCACGAGGAGAATCAGCGACCCGGTTGTTTCTGGTTGACAGGAGGAGACGAAGAGGGGGGCGAAAGAAGCCCGTGCCTGTGTAGATTACCCGATACCCAGGGAGGAACGTGACCAAAGTTACACGCGTTAATTTTCTTCGTGACTAACAACGTGTATGTGAAATACCAGGATACCCGCTGAGTCAGCGCCGTAGGGCAGGGACCGCGCCACGGTGGATCTCGATTGAGGCAGTGCCGTGTGGCTCCCCGGAATCGACGTCGTGAGGCATTTCATGTGCAGTGTATCGAATTGAGGAACGACTCGGCTTCTTTGTCTGCAACTGGCACCTTGCAATCAACGCACCCGCGGATTATCTCCCCACCCGATCGGCGCTGATCGCTACCCCGGAGTCTCACCTCACCTCACCTCACCTCACCTACCTCACCTCCTCCCTCGACCAGCAGCATCGATAACTGCCCTCTCAGACCTCTGGAGGGCAATTTTGGGTTTCCGCGACGGCTTTGGATTCAGTGGAGGATGAACCGGCCCAAAATCCGATGGGTGTAATACGCAAGAAGACCGCCTCGCGCGGCACCGAGGCTGGCACCAAGTTCCACTGCGACGTGTGCTCGGTCGATGTCACCTCCACCGTAAGCTCTCATCGCTTCCAACCGCGGCAAACGGCTAATTGATAACTCGTATAGGTTCGAATCTCCTGCGCTCATGCCTCTTGTCCTGAATACGACCTCTGCGTTCCCTGCTTCGCCAATGGGGAAAGCTCCAAGAACCACGACCCGCAAACCCACCCCTTCCAAGTCATCGAGCAAAACTCCGTTCCGATCTTCCAGCCCGACTGGGGTGCCGATGAGGAATTGCTTCTGCTCGAGGGTGCCGAGATCTACGGTCTTGGCTCTTGGGCCGATATCGCCGACCACATTGGCGGCTACCGCTCCAAGGACGAGGTGCGCGACCACTACATCGATACCTATGTGAATAGCTCCAACTTCCCGCTCCCCGACCATGCAGACCCGGATGATCACAGCCTCCAGGAGGAGATCTCGAAGGAGGAGTTCCAGACGCGTAAGAAGCGACGCATCGAGGAGCGCAAGGAGGCCGCCAAGACGGCGCCGCCCACCACGCCTAAGCAGAAGCCTACTGCCAGTGTGCCGGCTTGCCACGAGGTGCAGGGATATATGCCGGGTCGATTGGAGTTCGAGACCGAGTTCCTCAATGATGCGGAGGAAGCTGTCCAGCACATGGCGTTCGAGCCCGGAGCGGGAATTGGCGCCAACGGTGAAATGGACGCGGAGGCAGAACTTAAGATGACCGTGGTGGATATCTACAACTCCCGACTTACAGCGCGTACAGAGCGCAAGAAGATCCTCTTTGAGCACAACCTGTTGGAATACCGAAAGAACACCGCACTGGAGAAGAAGCGCTCGAAGGAAGAGCGAGATCTCCTAAATAAAGCGAAGCCACTCGCACGGATGATGAGCCGCAATGACTTTGAAGAATTGAACAAGGGCCTCGAGTACGAGCACAACCTCCGCCTGGCCATCTCACAACTCCAGGAGTGGCGACAAATGGGCATCGGCGACTTGAAAGCTGGCGAGAAGTACGAGCAAGATAAGCAGTCGCGTGTACAGCGCATGTTGCCCCAGGGGTCCTTCGATCGATTCGCCAGCGCGCGACCCAATAAGACCCAGATGCCCGAGACGTCCGCCGCTGCTACCCAGCTGACGACGCCCGAGCTGCCCTTGCGACTTCAGAAGGCTGCCAACCCCCACCAGCAGTCAGACCCCGAGCCCTTGAACGATTTCGACCGGGCTTTCGCCATTAATGGCGACCAGGCACCCACACAACCGACCAAGACGAAATTCATGGTGCAGCCGCTGAGCGGAGTACCAGCGTGGAAGTTGGACACTGAGGATGCCGCCGACTTGCATCTCTTGACAAAAGAGGAAGTCGATGTGTGCAACACGCTGCGTATAATGCCGAAGCCATATCTCGTGGTGAAGGAAACATTGCTGAAAGAGGCAATGAAGCAAGGCGGCACCCTGAAGAAGAAGGATGCCCGAGCGATCTGCAAGGTAAGCTTCGTCGTCAAATCTTTATTTGGGCTTTGCTAATGTTGGCTACAGATCGAGGGCACCAAGACCAGCCGCATTTACGATTTTATGGTGCACAGCGGATGGATCAACAAGGGTTAGCGCTTGCTTCAGGGCTTGCTTTGTCTCTGTTTGGTTGATATCCACATCTGTCTGTGATTATGCTCCAGCGTGTGATTTTCTGGCGTTTACTATGGGGAGAGGGCGGTGTTGATCTGACCGTGTTCATATATTGAGCGTACTAGGTGGTGTACACCATTGAATTTTGAGAAGGATCGCGCCTCAAGTGCTTGTAGATATTTTCACCCGTTCCCGAACGTGAAGCCTAGATCTAAACCGTAGAGAAAAGGGTAAAGAAGGACCTCGAAAAGCCGATTACTGAACAAGGCCGAGCTCTCCACATCGGCCCTCGGCACATCTCCAGCTCTCCCCGCGTTTCGAATTCCGAGTTCACCTACCTCAACCCCATCAACCCCAATGGACTCACGTACAAAGCTATATTTAAAATTTCAATTAGTCTATCGTTCATAGACCCAACTCATTGACAATGCCCAACTTCGCTACTCAGCCCCCTCAACCCCAGCATTCTGTCCTCTCCTTTCCGGCACCGCATGTCGTCCTCGTCACGCTCACCCGGCCCCGCGAACTGAATTGTATCAATGCGCAGGGCCATGCCGACCTCGACACTGTCTGGCAATGGATGGACGAAGAGCCCAGTCTGCGGGTGGGTATACTGACCGGGCAAGGGAGGGCATTCTGCGCCGGTGCGGATTTGAAAGGTAATTATCTCTACATTCACATTTCCCCCCTTCCCTATGGACCTTTGCTGGGCCATTAAAAGCATAAGATGCATCGAAAGACCTCATGGCAGATGATAATGTACCGGATCTCCAGCTAACGCCCACCAGAATGGAACTCCAGCGCCAGCAACAACAAATCCCGCGCCCCAATGCCGGCCTCGGGCTTCGGCGGCCTGGCCAGACGCAAGGGCAAAAAGCCCGTGATCTGCGCCGTGAACGGGCTGTGCTTCGGCGGCGGGGCGGAAATAATCATCAACAGCGACATCGTGGTCGCTGCCTCGCGCGCCCTGATCGGGCTGCCGGAAGTCAAGCGCGGCGTTGTTGCCCTGGCGGGTGCGCTGCCGCGACTTGTCCGGACGGTTGGCAAGCAGCGGGCAATGGAGATGGTGTTGACGGGGCGATCGTTGAGTGCTGCGGAGGCGGAGAGGTGGGGGCTCGTGAATGAGGTTGTTGCTGTTGGTGAGAAGGCGACGGACGAGGAGATCTCGGAGAAGGTTGTGCAGCGGGCTCTTGCCGTTGCGGAGGAGATTGCGGGAAATAGTCCTGATTCGGTCTTGGTTAGTCGGGAGGGGATTAAATTGGGTTGGGAGGGTATTGGTGCAGATGAGGCTACGGGGATGTTGAACGATACTTGGGTGAGGAGGTTGTATGAGGGGGAGAACATTAAAGAGGGCTTGAGGGCTTTTGTGGAGAAGAGGAAGCCCGTTTGGGTCGATAGTAAGCTGTGAGGTACTGTGTCCGAGTAGCTTGCTCGTATAGAAGTGTTGAACGAATTCTACAGAATTTCAACTGGGCCTAGATAAATTAACAAAAACGGCATCTATCAAAGTTTGCTTGAATTCTTTTAACCTCGAGACATGCGTACACTGCTGAAATCAAGATCTTTTACGGGGTAAGACGAGCAATTAATCTACGACGTAGAGTCAAGAAAGCAAGTTCATCCCAGATGAGAAGCAGATAGGAATTGTGCAAGGCGATGGGATGGTTCTCTAGAAAATCAAGGAAATACCCTAATAAGATTGGGTAATGTGATGACTAGTATGACTAGCGGCCATCAGGAAAGAATGTACTACGAGAACCCGCCAACAATCGGCATAGCTTAAATTCTTCTAGCTTAGAAGCCTTTTAAGGAGAGAAGCTTTAAACAACTCCAGACTTGTCAATGGTGACCTTCTTCGCCGTCTTTCCGCTGCTGGTACCGAGCTTCTCAATGGCCTTGACGACATCGAGACCATCGGTAACCTCGCCAAAGACGACGTGCTTGCCATCGAGCCAAGACGTAACGACGGTGGTGATAAAGAACTGGGATCCGTTGCTATAGAGAAATGGCGCGTTAATAGGCACTCAGGAGAGGTTAGGGAGGCGAAAGGTATTCGATCGACATACGTGTTGGGACCAGCGTTGGCCATGGAGAGCAGACCAGGCTTGGTGTGCTTGAGCTGGAAATTCTCATCCTCGAACTTCTCTCCGTAGATGGACTTGCCACCAGTGCCCTAGACAGAGTGTTAATTTGCGAATTCGCCCAGGTCCGATCTAGCAACGCTTACGTTGTGCTTGGTGAAGTCACCACCCTGGAGCATGAAGTTGGGGATGACACGGTGGAAGCTAGATCCAGCGTATCCGTATCCCTTCTCGCCAGTGGCAAGGGCACGGAAGTTCGCGGCCGTCTTGGGGACTACTTCATCGTACAGCTTGAAGCTGATACGACCAAGGGGAGCTTTTCAAGGGCAACGTCAGCGTTTGGACTTCGAATTCAAATTGAGCTGCGGTGATCATCCAGCGATCTGGAGGGCGAGAACATACCGCCATCGGCAGAAACGTCGAAGAAAACCTGGCTCATGATTGCTGATTTTGGAGATGAGAGAGGGTAAAAAGAAATGAGGGTCGAGTCAAAGCTAGCTTTTATGAGGGGTGAACACGAGTATTCCTGCCTGAGGCATCAATGTTGGCGGGGTCGGAAGAGCGGGGAACGGCACTGATGTAATCTACGATCCTTTGCCGAAGCGATATGCAGGCTACAACTACAGTACCCCGAGGGGGGAAGATTACAGAACGGTGTACTCTGACACCAATTAATGGAGGTACAATTAAGGGTTTATATATGCACCTATACGTACCGGATTTTCCCTGGCAGGTGGGGCTTTCCTCTCTAGGCTGCCGTTGCTTTAATGGGGGCGCTCATGGTCTTGCTCACTGAGTAGATTTCAGCACGCACACAGACTCAGTGATCGTGCTCATGCTAGTCACGTGCGCCATGACTCCTGCTCAGTGACGCTCAGTGCCCAATCAGTGAGCACCTCTGGTTTACTCAGTCCACGCCAAGGCTATCCCCAAAGGGGTATCCGCCCCACAGGGCTGTTTATTCTGCGATGGGTAGTCTGTTGATAGCCCTGGTACTGCCCTCATTTTCTTGAGCACTTCATCCCAGCAAGAAAATACACTAGTACCAGATGACGCAGGAAGAGTGGAGAGACACCCTATCTATTTTAACATAATGCAATTTCAGAAAAGCCCTTTGTTTCCTGATGTTAAAGCGGCTTGAGTTCAAAATCTCGGGTATAAAATCAAGCAATCGTCTTCTCATAATACGTATTCAAACACCTTCCACTTGATCATTCGAACTCATACGCCTACTTTCTGCTTTAACACCACCTCTAACCTCCTTGCGGGATCACACCCCCCGATGGGCAGGAAAGATTTTTTGCCAAGCGCGATGAGAGGCGCCGTCTACAGCGGGAAAAGAATGGCTATATCCCTGGAGCCCATAGAGCTGTAGGGAAAGGACATTGGTCCGTAGTAAATTGTCTGCTGGACGACCACCGGGTGGATGTAAATTTGAGAGATGCTGCTGGGAGAACACCTCTTTGGTGGTCTACTTTTTACCAGTATGAGAAAATTGTCGAGCGTTTACTTCAAAAGGGTGGCCTAGACCTCAATGCAGAGGGTAGGGAGGGTGGCATGCTTTCAAACCCTATCTATCATGCTGTGCATCATCGCAATTATGTAATTGCGCAGTTGCTTCTTGGCATCCCGGACCTAAATCCAAATGTCAGGATAGCTTTTCGGACGACTCCTCTCAACTATGCTACAGATGCTGGGGACACTGAAATGGTTAAGCTATTACTCGGAAGAAAGGATATTCGGATTAATGCAGTAGGTGAAGACGAGGATGATCCACTTTGGTGTGCCGCAATACGTGGTGTCCACGAGATAGTCAAACTTTTCATGCAGCAGGGTGACCAGCTTAACGTCAACAGCCAGAATAACATCAAAAGCGAAACAGCGTTAGCAGGAGCGGCTTACTTCGGACACTTGAATATCGTCGAACTCATCCTAGAGGACAGACGGACAAACCTCAACATCGTCGATAAATCCGGCAAGGCCGCAATCTGGTATGCCGTTATTAATGGCCATCGCGAAGTCGTTGAAAGGTTGTTTAAAGATGAAAGGCTCAAGTGTGATATTACAGATCTTGTTTCAGTCGCCAGAAAACAGTCCCAGCATCAGGTTGCGGAACTTTTGGTAACATAAGAGGAAAGAACTAGTAGGCCTGATGTTTAGGCTCATCAATAAAAACATTCCACTGCTAAGACCCATAGAACTAGCCTAGCGGAGATATGACCATAGAATTCATAACTGACTATACCCAGACCACTGCGATACAGCGACTATCGTGAAGACACTTTTTGAGAAAAAAAGCTATACCATGAGACCGAAAAGCACGACAAGCTGACTACCTGATACATTTATCTTAATATATGGCGTTAGTAGGAGTCAGAGGCTTCAAAGCAATCCAAAAAAGGCGATCTAAGCCTCCGCCCCAGAAACGTGGCCTATCATACCTTAGAGCTCGTTATAGGCAATAAACCCGAAGAAAATGAATTGTTTGTAACCTCTTCCTCAATATCTACTGCTGTGGGGCTGAGGGACCTTTCAGATTGATGTCGAACTTTTTTCCTCGTCTCGAAGAGTGCCCATATTCACAGAGTTCTTGGAACTTCCCCAGCTGTTTGACAGCGCTATTTGAATCTTTTGAGCTGAAGGCAAGCTATCCGGTAGGTCTCGCTGTCTGCCTTTTCTCTAAACTTTTTCCTAGTGCATATGAGCCTCTTATAATTTGACCGGCTTAAGCAGCAAGGTGATGAGCAGCAAAATTCCTCTTTCCACTTCACTAAAACGGTCGTGAATGGAAATCGGTATTTTCAGTCCTTAGGTTTATTTTCGATGTTTAATTCTTCCCCCCAGGCAGAGGAGGTCATGTACTCGAGGTATTTTGTGTTTATTGTGCCATGCTACAACAGTGAAAGTCGAAAACAGTTTCCCCTACGGACACATGCATTGTTTCCCGGTTCGTACCCGAAACAGCGCTAGTCCATTTTTGGTCTCCTGATCAACGATCCTGGCTTTGGGGTATCTCGTCTTCCATCGTGATTGAATTCAGCGCTCAATGAGACATCGTATAATACCGTAAATATCCACAAAATGTTCTGGAAGGGTCCAGCACCGACTTTTTGTTTTCCCAGCCAACAGTCCCTTCCTTCCGGTTACATCTCTTTTTTAGCCCTCTTCATCTTTTATCCTCCTCTCTGGCAAAACTTTTATCTCGCCCGAGAACACCGGTTTATCCGTAAATTGCGAGGTAGATATCGTACAGATCCGATGTGGACCGTGGATCTAACGGCTTCGGCACCAAGATGAGTGAAATCTTGGGTCATGTTCCCTCCACCCGGTTAACGCCTCATCACTCGCGATCGGACAAAAATTTGGTTCGGAAGTGGAAACAAAACCCTAGGTGGATATTGATGTCCGATAGCACTGTTAATTGTCCGTGACAGGTCTCTGTTCTGTAAGAACTAGGAATTCCTGCTGCAAGAACAATTCCCACTGCAAGAACTGTGTCTGGCGCTGGAGCGGATCCTTGGTTCAGGTCGGCGCAAAATCTCGGATCGGATTAGGGCTGTATACGGGGCCATGATTGAATTATGCCATTTTCACATGCAATTTCATCTAGGGTTATGCTCACTGCTGGAAGGTATCAACACTTGAACGCTGCTATATCACAAGTACAAAATCACGAAGGAAGTGATTCGCCAATCAATGTGATCGTGTGGTTCGTTGCCTCGCACAGTTGCAATCTGGATCGATACAGCGCACTGTCACAATTTCTGCTTTGGATTGCTGCACTTTCCGATTGAGAATGGATACTTCCGAAGAATTCACACGCTTTGATTGCCCGCCAAAGATCAAGTGCCATACCATCTTGTTGTCCTCTGTTATTCGAACGGCAATTAAAGCGGTTGAATATCCAAGAGAATGAGACCAGACTTGACCAACATAGGGCACTCAACGGCTGCTACTTGAACCATTGCATGGAAATTTAGTTCCAGTCAACGAAAGCTTTTTTTGAACTGGTACATTTGGGAACTTCCGTTTTTGCATCTGTTTCCCCGAATCTATTTGCATTCTGTTTGTGTCTACTGAATCAGACCCATCAGTTCGCACACCCTATACTGCTCAAGATTATACACAACTTCCTTGATGCGCTTAGCCTGATCCTCTCCGTAAACAGGAGATGCTAATCCAAGGTACTTGGCGAACACTTTGTCGCTAGAGGACTCTCCGGCTCCATCCTCCGGCATTGGCTGAATGACCTCTGTGATGACAGAACCGTCCACAAACTCAATTGCTATCTTTTGTTGGAATTTGAGCAATGATTGATCAGACGAAATGTTGATCCGATCAGTCAGAGAATGAAGATCGGAATCATGCAATCTATCATACCCGGCCCAGCCAGTATACCCACCATGGAGCCAGGCTAAGGCAACCTGATAATAAGCCGAGAATTGGGCGTCCACAATATTCTGTGGGTGAATTTTATTGGGCGTGGAAGCCCCAACAATCGGGAGCTGGTATTCTGGAAGGCGAACTGTGATGGACTTGACGTCCTTGCTCAGCGTGCTAGGGGTTCGCAGCTTGTCGACCATAGCAATGAGTCCATGCGTCATTCGACAGGCTGGAAACGGCTTCCAGATTGACTTCAGGAACTCCCATTCAGTCCCAAGCGAGTGAAGAAGCTTGTCGTAATCGATCTTTGCCGGCGTGTAGGCGTTCAAAAATCCAAATTTGCCCTCAAAGATCTTTTTCGCACCAGTAACTCCCGACTCAGCTAATTCCACGCAAAGCCAGGCGTCATGGACGGCAAATCCTGGATGCAATCGCTTGTTCCAAGACCCGTTCTCAAGGTATTGCATCGATCCGGCTGCTTTTGACCCCGCAAGACCGAATGCCATCTCGATTACGGGTACGGAAAGACCCTTGATCTTAGCAATTGTCGCCACAGCCCCGAAAATACCCGCCGTTGCGGTGTTATGGAATCCTCTCGAGTATGCTGCTTGACCAAGAGCTCTTCCGAGACGGCATGTCACTTCATACCCCACTGCAAGTGCGGCGAGAACGGTTTCACTACTGACAGATGTATGCTCGGCGGCTACAAGCCCTGCCGCTATGGTTGTAACACCAGCGTGTAGAGAACCATCCGCATACGTGTCATCGAAGTCGAGGGAATGACCAAGGAACCCGTTTAGGAGAGCAGCATACTGAGCGTTGAATTTCCGGTCTTTTCCGATCACAGTGTAGGAGCCATTTGCTCCATTGAGTCTTGAGATAGTCTCGTACACAGGCCCAGTGGACTCGGCTTTCTGTGTGGCGGCGGCAGTAACACCGATATAGTCGATTATCAGATTTTTCAGAGTTGTTTTCATTCGGTCATTGAGCTGTTTGTACTCTGTCTGATGCACAAAATCCGCCAATATCTTTGTAACAGGAGGGGGAGCATCTTCAACTGCTTTCTTCGTGGGTTCTGCTGGCGCAAACCCTTTGGGTATGTATACCGTCCCATCCATGAGACGGCGCGCGGTTCGAACAAAGGAGAGTGTGCGAAATACCGGTAGACCGTCGGATCCAAAGTTGTCTTCCTTTTGAACACATACGCTCATGATTCCGATGGGATGAATGATGTCGAGAGCGTCTAGTTCTGCTGCCTTCCCGATCACTTTGTTGACAATAGTGCCAGAGACACGACTGCAAGCTGCTGAGCAAATGGCACCTGTCCCAGCCATGCTCTCATGGCACATTTTATCCAGGAAAAGCCGAGCTGAAACATGGCCCTTGGCTGGATCCTGTGGGGGAGCGACGAATATCGGCAAAGGCGCGAACGGGGAGATTGTGTCCCAGGTTGTCCAGTCGTTGGTCAAGGCAAGAAGCTCCGCTACTTTTCCTCGTAGCTCTTGACAGTTTGCGATCCAGGATTCGTTGGCCGTGAGTTCGGCGGCACTCTCATAGCCAGTGATGCCGAAGTCATGCGCGTTGACGAATACACATGGGTTGGCGACGTCGCAGGCGGTCACCTCGATATCTTTTCCACCCACGTTGACCACATCGATTGGTCTTCCAGTTGGGAGAATTCCTTTAGAGAGAATTGCTCCAATAGACTGATCTCTCATTAGCACGTCAATGGCTATTAGTGAAAGAAGGAAGCTTACTGATCGATAATCCATTAGAATAGGACTCGCCTTCCCCGGAACCCCGGCAATCTCCTGGTTTCCTTGGTCTTCAAAGCATCCGCTTTCATCAATCGGGACGTGTGACACAATTTCCTTCTTTGTGCCAGTGTTATAAATGCGAACCTCCTGTGTCTTCATCCCAGGTTCAATTGAACTGCCCGGCCTGAAGTCGACCAGGCCTTCGTCAATGGCAAATGGTCCAACGGCGGACGATATATTACCACAGTTGCCCCCGTAGGATATTGTGTCGTCTGAAACTCCGACTTGAACGAAGGTATAGTCGACATCGATGCCTTGACGGGCTGATTTTTTGATAATAGCGATTTTCGAGGTAACCGCTTTTGAGCCGCCCATTCCATCAAGCTGAAGCGGGTCTGGTGACCCCATCATGCGCTTTAACAGGAGATCCCTCGCAGGGCCTGGTGGAGGAAGTATATCTTCATGGATGAAAAGTGCTTTACTGGTTCCGCCTCGATACAACGCGACAGGGACGCCATAGCTGTTCTGTTTCGGCATCATGGCTGAGAAACGGGCTATCTTGAATTCACAACAGATTTTAAATCGAGGTTCAACGAGTGCTCGGAAGGAAATAATAATTGATACTCAATAGCGTTCAATCATGATTAATCTAATAACTTATGTGACGCGCGGCACTCGGCTCTACATCTCGGGCCGGTGCGGCTTGAGCTGTTTCCCCGCAATTAATTGGCCGGTCAAATCGACGTCGGCTTTTTCTCCAAGTTCGCAAAATGAAAAGAAAGGGAGGGCCGAGTCCCTTATTGGCAAATAATTTCCCCATTGATGTAAGCTGCTGTACTGTGCCCTTCAGATTAGGGTCAATTGTGGCTTTTCAGAAGCGGAACACTGGAGTTTATTGCCTGATTGCAACAAGTATGTTCATTGAATTGGAATCCAACCTCTATACCCCCCCTTCGTAAGATTTTCCACCAGCAGCCTTATCAAACTCCATTGCCTCATCCAAACCACAGACACTGTACAAGGAAGCTGGGCCCACATGAGCAGTCTCGTCAGGAAAATCGCCAGTTTCCTTGAGACACTGCACAGACTTGGTGATAGATAAAAAGGCCGCCCTGGAAGCGATAGCAGGGAATATGATAATTTTGAACCCAATTTTCTGGGCTTCCGAGACGGTCAGACGCGGGGAGACTCCTCCCTGAACCATGTTGTATAGGACTGGGGTTGGGTGCAGCTCTTTACAAACACGTTCGGCCTCTTCCAGGGTGCGAATGCCCTCGAGAAAAGCCACATCAGCACCCAGACTGATTGCCTTTTTCAGTCTGTTTAGAGCGACATCAAAACCAAAGACATGCAATGCGTCCGTACGTGCGATTATGACAATATCGCCGTCAAGTTTTGTTCGCATGTTTACTGCCGCTTTGATCCGTGACATGTACTCATCTTCTGAGACCAGCTCCTTATTACGGAGATGGCCACACCGTTTGTTGACGACCTGGTCCTCGAGATGTAGAGCTGCAACGCCGGCACGCATGTACTGAGCGACCGTACGGCCAACCATCAATGCACCTAAAAGGCATTATGTTAGTTTCATTTGTATATATCGTCTATAAACACGTTAAATATCATACCGCCGTAACCTGTATCTGCATCTGCAATGAGCGGGACCGATGGATCCAAGCTGGAAATGAGAGCAGCGTTATCCCTCATATCATTCAAGGTAGCTAAGCCTATATCAGGCATTCCAAGTCGGGAAACGGCGGTTCCGGAACCAGTCTAATATTCATTAATAAATCTACTATACGGTGCTCAATGAAAGAATATTCAGGCTCACCATATAAAGGGCCTTGAAGCCGGCATGAAGGGCAATACGCGCACTGAGTCCGTCATATACACCAGGGCAAATGACGATCTCATCCTTGCTGGCTATTTGCCGCCGTAACAAGGATGCCGGAGAGGTAGAAGCTGTGCTTCCCATGATGAATCTCTTTTGTGCGTTGTCGATCGGACAGTAAAGGGAGGCACGACCGCGAAATATAGCACGTAGGGCCTTGAGACTTGCTGACTTAAACATCTTGGATCGAGCTGAGCATGCCGGCTTATTTAGGCTTTTTCTCGGAAAGTTGTGCGAAACTGTTTTGCCGGATTGTGGCCGATGACACCTGGACCTCACATCGGATTTAACAGGGTGACGTCGGCAATTGAGCGAAACAGGGGCTGGTGGAGCCGCTCAATCGACAAAATAGATGCCGATTTACCGAAGTTCTCGAAGGAAGGCATACAATGCGGTAACTGAAGGATCCCATTGAAGTGCGGGGAATTTCTGGCAAATGGCTCAATTGCGAAATCTATTAAAAAGCCGGGTGCGGGCCTCGGTGCGACAAGTCCGTTGTTCGCTCGAGGTGCAAAATTGGATTTATTGATTACAAAACGACTGTCTCACAGGAGAACTTGAAAAAACTGCCTATGCATCTGACAGCGTTTTCTGCTGAAAGCTAATTCCAAAATGGCAACGAACGACGCTAATCTTCTGACCTTGTCCCAGAGGATCTCTCATATCCTGCAGACAACCCGTGGAATCCATATCGAGTCTCCGGTCCAAAAGGAAGAATGTAAGACCCGACCTACGTTTTTCTTGATTACAATAACATATAACAATATCTAGACGATACCGACAACGAGGAACTCGCGTACGGAAGTTTTGTGGCCGTACTAGATGCCTTCATCAACATTCTGAAAGGCCAAGATAAGCCGAACGAGGCCGATGCAATCCAGCGCACCAAAGACATTGCACTGGAATCCAAGTCTCATGGAGGTCTTGAAATTGATCTGTGGAAACCGCTTGAGCGATCTGCCTGTGATGCACTCGCTTTTTGGGTCGAGGCCTGGCTTCAGTCCCTATGCGCGGCGGAGAAAAGCCGGCAGCTTCTGCGCCCTCTATCGACACGACCAGTGCAGAGGCGTGGAATGACGTTGACAGAAAAGATCCTTACACATCACTCAATTGATCCTATTGCATCCAATGGTCTTACTGCCGGGGATTTTGTGCGAGTAGCTATCGACTGGGTTGCTGCATCTGAGATATCCTACTTTGTAAGCGTCTTGCCTTGGTTTGCTAAGCTTTCGAAACTAACCGAGGGTCTCTTCTAAAGGGAATTAACAAAACACTTTCTCAGCTTGACTCATTCAAGATTTGGCGCAATGACCGTTTCTGGATTGCTGGGGACCATGTCGTCGATCCTCGAACATACAACACTCCGTTAAATCGCCGGCTTATCAAAGCTACCGACAAAGCTGCGCAAGACTTCAAGCTGACTGATTACAAAGGTCCAAATGTGAGCAACCCTGCTTAAACTGCTCTGCATCTATGTATCATTATTGATGCATAATATTTAGTATACCATCATGCACACAGAATTTGTGAGAGAAAGAGCAGAGCCTGGATTACTTGTCCTTGGCTCAGATTCTCGTATAGTCACTCCTTATGGCACTCATTGCACTCAAACCGACTGACGATTAAATAGATACGTGTTCTTCTGGTGCCGTTGGATGTCTCGCTGTTGGGCTCGGTGCTATAGACGTAGCAATGAGTGTGATTACCGGTGAAACCTGGTTTAAGGTCCCTGAGTGTATTAGCATTCAATTTGTTGGACAGCCACAACTAGGAATTGGAGGAAAAGATATCATTCTCCATATACTCGGCGAGCTCAAGCGCAATACAGTGGCCGCTGAGAAAGTAGTCGAGTTTTCTGGTCCTGGCTGTCGATACCTGTCTGTGGATGCACGGTTTGCTATTGCAAATATGTGCACGGTAAGCCAGTCTCGGGGAGAATATGCTTTGTTATAATCTACTTTATTAACCTTTTTTTATAGGAGTTTGGCGCCATAACAGGGCTTTTCGTGCCTGACGACATTGTTCATACCTACGTTTCGGGCCGAAAGCAAAAGTACAGGCGATCTTCCTCGATTTACTTTCAACCTGATACAGATGCAGTCTATTCAGGCACATACGAGATTAACCTATCCAAAGTAACACCGCTTTTCGCGATCTATCCTTCGCCCGATGACGTGGTTCCCGTGACGGAGAAGGAAGGCATGCATCTAGACGGATGCTTTATTGGCGCATGCACAACAACCGAAGAAGACTTGATTCTTGCAGCTCTTGTTTTGGATGTTGGTCTGCGGCGAAATCTGCCGTTGGCCCCTGGCAAGCGTCATGTGGCTCCTGGGTCAATTCCTATCCGATCACGGCTCGAGGCCTTGGGCTTTTTGGATACATTCAAAGAAGCTGGCTTCACAATTGGGGTACCAGGATGTAGCTATTGTGTCGGTATGGGAGCTGATCAAGCTGGCGAAGGTGAGGTATGGATTTCGTCGCAGAATCGAAATTTCCAGAACCGAATGGGAAAGGGCTCCATTGGCAACCTCTCTTCCGCGGCCACAGTTGCCGCCTCATCTTTTGAGATGAAAGTCACTGATCCGTCGTCCTTTCTGGAGGAGATTGAAGCAAGTTATTTCAATGCGATAAAAAGCCACCCGAAGAGGAGCAAGCCTGCCAACCGTCTCCATCAGATAACGGACATTGCCTACGTGGAACCCAATTATGATTCATCCACGGCAGATGCCAAAGTCAAGAGCACCTCAACTCCAGAAGGAGATAATAGCTCTGCCAATGGATCCAATGCCACAAGATCCCCAATCAAAGAAAGAGTCATTAGGCTGGGCGACTTTGTTGACACGGACGCAGTAAGCGCCTCCTTCCTAGAAACCACACGGCAATTGACTAACTAGATTAGATTGCACCGGCGGACTGCCTTGTGACTGCCACGACGGATGAAGCTTTAGGCGATCATTGCATGAAATACGTGATGCCCGAGTTTAGACAAAAGGTCCGGGACGGACAAAAGGTTCTCGTCGCAGGCAAGGCTTTGGGGGTTGGGTCATCGCGTGAAGCAGCGGTGAGAGCCTTGAAAGGTAAGTTTATAAAGGCAGAAGCCTTTGAAGCAAAAAATTCTTAATTATCTGTGCGGTAACTTACTCGTCTAGGTCTCGGGGTTCAATGCGTTATTGCTCGTTCTTTTGCCTTTATCTTCAACCGCAATCTCCCAAACTTAGGAATCCTTCGCTTCATAATTGATGACGATGATTTCTATGAACTGGCCGTTGATGGAGCTGAAATCGAAATCAACTTGGATGAACGACAGGTTCAAATTGGTGGATCGACGTTCTACTTCCAGCTGTCTGACATGGAATTGGCTCTTATTGAGAACCAGGGCATGACCAATGCCTACCAAAAGTTTGGAAGTGATATTTTCCAGTCCCTGGCTGGCGGAGGAAAGGTTATCCATAAAACGAAGTCCAGTTTGTCTGGTACGGAACCGGAGGTCCCTGCGGCATTGAGAGACTTGCAATGGTAGAAATAGATAGATATGACTTAGTTAGATTGTACCTACATGAATTTATTTCTGCGTTTATGATATCGAGATACAAAGCATCTAAGAAATATTAAAAAGAGATTTCAATTTTGGTGATTCAATTTCACCCAAAAAATACTTCTTTTGATTATACCACATCCTTATTGGAGAACTGGAATAATTGTTGGAGTAGAGGATTTCGATGAAGCTTGATAAATTTGCATTGCTAGTCAATAACGGAATTATCAAATCCCCAAATCCATCAAAACCCTACAATGTGTATCTGAAATCGGGATGCTGGTCACAAAGCTCCTCGTAATCCTTAAGACTGTCAGGATTGACCTCTCCCCTCGCAGAAAACTCGGCAGCTACAGCATCCCGGCGTTTATTCTCTCTGCCGAAGATCCACATAGTGACCAGGACAGCAACCACACCGAGAGCGTTCAATCCAAGTAGTGTACCATGTCCCTCAAAAAATCGCGGTGGATCAACATAGACCTGCGTGCTGATGATGCTATAGCACTGAATAAAGATCTGTGCCATTGCCCAGGAAGTGGCTCGCTTGGTAAAACCAGCGTGTGAGATCAAGACCCAGGCGCTAGACAGAACGACAGCGGGATAAGCACCGGCCGAGACAAAGCAGCATCCCACCACGAGGACAGCTTGGCTGGTACTCGTGAGAAGGAGAATATACCCGATCAGGCAAACAAAAAGGCAAATTAAAATTGGGATTCCCTTTTTGTCGAAGCGATCCGCCAGAATGTTTCCAATCGGAAGAGTGACAATGCCAAATGCATAGGGGATCATGGTGTATAGTTGAGTCATGACTGGATTCGGCTTCAGTTAGCGATAGAACGATTTTGTAAAATGCAATAAAGTACTCACGCGGGGAGAAGCCGAAGAGACTTATGAAAGTAGGGAGGAAAACTCCAAAAGCAGCCACATTTAAGCACACTGCTGCAACTGCCATTGCCTGCAGCCAAGACTTGGGATCTTTGATAGCAAGCCAGACTTGGACGGATTTTGGCCTCGAGTCTGGCACATTCCGAGCTATTGTATCAAGGTAAGAATATACTTTTCATGGCGGAAAGTGTAGCTTTGACGTACCGATCTTGGTTCTTTGAAAAATCATTTCCCGCTCCTCTTCCGTCTTGAAAATCAAACTTCCATGTTTTGAAACAGTTTCCGGAAATTTAGGAAGAAAGACGAGAATCAGAAGGCCCCAGAAAATAGTAGGAACCCCTTCTACCAGAAAAAGCCAACGCCAGGAAGATATCCCGTGGCTGCCATCGAGATTTTTACCAACGCCGTAAGCGATGAGCCCGCCAATTGCACCTGCTATCGGAGCCGGAAGGTAGAAAAATGCTTTCGGGGAATCAGGACGTGCATGAGCCATTGATAGACAAGGATATATACTCACCTGCTCTAGTTCCCACTTCATTGGGATAGTACCACTGTGCCAGATAGAGATTGCCTGTCTGAACCACTGCCTCGAATGCCCCTGTGAGAAGTCGAAGGACCATAATCGGCGCATAAGAATGGCAAGCAGCAATACAGCAAGCTATCACACCGAAGAGCACGACGGAAGAACCAAATACCACGGGCGCTGGAATGTACCGCAGGGTCAATGCCGCTGGGAGTTCAAATACCATGTAGCCGACAACTAACCAGACCATCATTTTTAGTGTCGTCTTTTGAAAACAACGGAATGAACAAAGAAAGATTGTCAAGTAACGAGACACTCACAGAACATCATTAGGCAGTTGTAGTATTGGCTGCTTGAAATATTGAGATCGGTATCCATTCCCATGACTTTAGCATTTCCAATCTGCGTTCGGTCCTGTTATTATTGTTCAATCAGCAAATGAATTTAGACCCAGTGACAGCGTGGTGCAAACCAGATAGGCAAAGAAGAAGCACCCAGCCAGCAGAGGCACAATGGCCAGGTCTTGCTTCAGCAGCAATCGCTTCTCGCGCGGGGACTTTTCATGTTTAAAATCGGGAACAACATGGTGCTTCTCTTGATGCTCTGTATACTCGACTTGTTCCTCTATTCCCTTGTCCTGGATAGCTTCCATTGTGAGTAGGTTGACCTATGACCAAGGATGATAAAGCAGACACAGGAAGTATCAAGAAAGAAAATAATCCCCGTTGTCGATATCGCGGTTGAACACCAATCAAAAATATCTCAGGATCAAGCTCTACCTTACCCCATGGGGTTCATGCATCTTTTGCAATTTTAGCAAATGACCGGTCTCTACTGTTTTGCCGATGGATCCGGGGTAAAAGCCGATTCTGGCCGCCATCTCCGATCAGACCCACATGCTGAAAGACGCCGGAAAGACGAGATGCAGTCTACGCAGGATTCGAGAAGTCGCCTGTCTCGAGAGAGTATTAAGGCTTTAACGTTCAAAGCGATTGAGATATTCTAAGCATCATAGACAATATGATTGTCTTAGGCGCATATAATGCTACCCGTATGACTCTACTATAAGCCTCTAGAGCTGCAGCTATAAATATAGTCAAATCTAGGGTAGCCAATGCCATGAAAACAACGAATTCTCCCCAATTAACTCATAAGAAATCATATGATATAAAGTAGATGGAGAAATTCCTTTTGTCCATGTTCTTCGGGTTTCATTAATGGAAATGTGATGATTGGAAACAGCTCGAATGATCTCGGGCCGTTTACGGAGCAACGCGGGGCTGGGCAGTGGGGCGAATGACTAACTGGGGCGATAGCAGCTCCAGCTTGAGGCTTTTGAACATGAAAAATCCCGATCTCAGACGGCATATTGTTCAAAATAATGAGCGAAACAAAGCGGCCGGGAAGAACCGTCAAGGCATGCACCAATTGCCGGCAGCAGAAGGTAGGCTGTTTCGCGAATCGCTTTTTTCCCCACCCCGTGCTTACGCTGAGAACTAGTTGCGGTGCGATGCTAGCGACAACCCCTCTAAACAATGTTCACGATGCGGTCGCCTGCATTTGGAATGCGTCGTCTTACGATCTTTCAAGCGGGTCAAGAAGAAAACGTGAGCTAGAATCTGTAACGGCCAAAGTGTTGATTCTTACAAGCACCCAGTAAAGCAGAATTGCAACAAGAAGTAGAATTCTTGCGCGAGCAAATGTCGATGGGTGCCCCGACAAGCCCCCCTGTCGACGATCTTCTCATGCAGCCCGATGCTGCAGATCAGGACGGAGTCTCGCCCTCACTTCTGTCTAACCCATCCCAAGGTGATCGGACCGTAGAATATAGTCCACTCGCACAAAACCAAGACGTTGGGAATGCTCTGCTGGAACCATCTTTGCTATCAGAAATGCTACGTTCTCGGCACAACGCCGATGCATCGTCGACATCGCCGCGATCTTTGGACGGCTTCGAGGTGGAAGCTCACAAGATCGACGACTGCTTTTCCTTGTAATGTTTCTCATACCCCAGTCAACGAGCACGGGTCCTAAGGTTCAATGCAGATTTTTTTCCAATTATGCTCACATTCTACCTATTCTTGACGCACAGGTCTCACCTGACGAGTATTACCTCCGTTGTCCACAACTTTTCTGGACAATTGTGGGAGTGGGCTGTCGGCAGTATGTTCGAGATCCAACGCTATTGACACGACTAGCACCGTCAATCCAGAATATGGCTCTATCATCATTGGCAAAACGAGTGGCTGTCATCGACATGATTCAAAGTCTACTTATACTATCTACATGGCCATTCCCCTTCAATTCAGCCAGTAAAGCCATGGTACATATATTTAGCAGTGCGGCCGTGAACCTAGCTCAGCAGATTGGCTTGCACGTTGTCGGTGTTGGGCAGGATTTTGCTCGTGTTAAGCTCAACCCAGATGAGACGGTTAAAGCATACCGCGCACAATTATGGCATTACTGCATCATAATAAATCAGAGGTAAGCAGCTATGCTCATGGTATGAAAGTGAAACGTCGACTGAATTTTGATGTCATAACAGTACCAGCTACGCAGATGGGCTTCTGCCCAGTGTCTTAACGGCCATGGATAAGAACGATATAACTCGCGCCCTCGCACTACTCTCTCCGGATCTGCAGTACAGGTACAAAATACATCAAGTCGCTCTCGACGCCACACAGGCCATGCAGCAAGCTGGATTAGCCGAAAGTGATGGGTACAACACGGCACTTCTGCATTCTCTAATCGGCACCTTCGACCGCCAGGTGTCAAGTATGCCGCCTTTGACAGGCACCAGTGGCATGAGTAAGCCAAACCTTGGATGAATGCAAGTAATTGATGTCTCACATCCACCAAGACAGGATATATTACATCCTAGCGCGGCTGCACATCAGAACATTCAATTTCTTCAGCACCCACAGCCCGGAAACTTTCGCCCCGCTACTCAGCGTCTACGAGACAGCCGTGGAAGCAATCGAAACGGTAACCGCAATGTGCACACCAGCTGCAGTTTGCACATTTTATATACATCGGATGCTGGTTCTGGCGGCCTTGGCCGTTCTGAAGATTCTCCGCAGCGACATGCATAAATCAGCAGTTGACGCCCGAACAGGAGAATGTGCTTATTTCTCCGCAATTATGTTTCTTCGACGGCTGTCAATGGCCCATGACGATATCAGTGCGCGTGGTGCAGACATACTGGCTCAGATGTGGGCTAGCGACTCTGTTTTCAAGGGCACTGATGGCGCACGAGATAGCCTCACGCTGCGTATTCGAAGTCGGTTGACAATGAGTGTCATATATGATGTCTTCTGGTGGTGGCGTGAGGAGATTGCTGGGTTAGCGAGCCCTTATAAGGAGAAACGGGACAAGAATAGTAAAGATGACCGAACTTCCTTTGAATTTGAACAGAGAGACTTGCTAACAATTTAAACAGTTACTGCAAGTGAGAGACCCGATATCCGTGCAAATGGCAACCAAGACCAGGAAATGCATTCAAGAGCTCCAGCAGAGTTCGACAGCACCCCATACTTCGGCACCGAGTTTGATGACCTCGCAGAATTCAGCTGGACAGGCGCGCTGAAAGACGCTGCACTGGACGAACCAGTTGATGAAACGATCTTTGGAATGACACCTGGCTCGAACTAAAAAGCATTTGCAAGCTGGGCTATGTAACTATAGATAGATAAAAATACTATTCTAACCCAGGCGAGTTTAACACCTAGCTAGGCAGTTGGCCAAACATCATCTGGAATGTACACCTTCCCATCCATAAGTCTCCTGGACGTCCGCACAAAGGCAAGAACATTGTACTCCGGCGCATCAAGTGAGATAGTTGACGAGCGCTTCCCTTGAACGGCAGCCTCCACTTTGACAGGCATAATACCTAGGGGATGAGAAATATTGAAAACATCACTCTCCAATGTTCCGGCACCCATCATCTGGTATACCATAGTTCCCTCAATCCGACTGCACCCCGCTGTACACGTAGCTATAGTCCCAGCCATGCTATCATGACACATGTTATTCAAAATAAACCGGGATGTGATATGACCATCATGACTCGGTGGGCCAATGAGAGTAACTGACGGTACACCAAGGGACTGCTCGTCGACGAGTTCCCAGTCCCGGCACATACCCAGCAACTGTGCTGCTTTGCCGCGTACTTCTTTACAGATAGTTACAATCTGCGGGTTGTTTGTGATGTCGGCAGCGCTGAGACCTGATAGATTTTCCATGCCCAGGTCTGTTGCTCGCACAAATGTGGTCAGTGTGGCGATGTCCACGATAGTGACTGGTACACTCTTTTGGCCGATCTGCAGCGTGTCCGTTGCATGTCCTGTTGGCAACGGGCCGTTATTTCGGAAACCGCCAATGGTCTGCATAGTTAGACGTTAGATATATAAAAATCCCGCGTCCTCCTCAAACAAGAAGAACATACATTCCGAAAATCCATGAGAATCGGCGCCCCCGTCCCCGGCACAGCAGCCATAGCAAAATCGCCCTTCGAGAGAGCCTTTCCCGAGACAGGATGCACAGGAACATGCGCAATAAGAATCTTCTTGATAGCAGTCTGATAAATGCGCACCTCCCTCGTCTTCATGCTCGGATCAACGGAGACACCCTCCCGAAAGGGCGTCTTAATCAACCCCTCATCAATAGCAAAGGGCCCAACACCGGAACTGATATTCCCACAGTTCCCATGGAAGCGAATACTATCCTCCGCAATGCTAACTTGCGCGTAGGTGTAATCAACGTCGGCGTCGGCGCGGTCAGAGGCCTTGATGATGGCGACTTTGGACGTGACGATGCGGGTTCCGCCTAGTCCGTCGATTTGGAGGGGGTCTGGTGTGCCCATTGCTCGTTTCATTACCGCATCCCGGAGGGGCCCTGGTGGCGGCACGTCTTCGTCTTTGAAGAAGAGGGCTTTGCTGGACCCGCCACGGATTAGGGCGGTCGGGATGCTGATTTGGTCAGGGAGCATTTGGAGATTATTTTCAAGGATGGATGGGCAGTTATTGTTCATAGGATCTGATTGTGGTTTGTATATTAATGGGGTAAAACTGGAAGGCGGGTGAATTGGGCGAAGTTGCTGTCGTTAGGCCGAATAGGCCGATCTGGTGCCTGTCTCCGAGCCGGTTCCAAATCTCCGGCTGTTATCTGTCAATGGAACAGCCGAACTATCCGCGTTAGAAACTTGACTGCGTGAATCAAAATTGTGAATCCTACCCATTGCGATAATGAACAGATGAACAGATGGTATTGCATGAGGTCATCAATTTGATTAATATAATAAATTATTCAAAATAAAAGCTCATCCGATAACGCCAGCGCTGAAATGCTTAACTAAATATTGACTGTGTCCCCTTTGAAATATGCATTAAATTAATACGACCGAATAATAGGCAACCCAGGGTTTGGGTGACCAACGCGGCCGTAGGTGAGGGAAAAGTATATTTGAGGGTGGTGAATATGTAGATCAATAGAAACGTTAGAGAGGATATGTGCAAGCCAAAGAAAAGGCGAGCGAAACCATATTGTCACGAATTCAGGATATTAGGGGTGTCTGTATGAGTTAAAGGGTTTCCAAAGGACGGTGTAAAGAAAAAGCCTACCCATTGAATGGCCCCGAGTTTCACGTTCCCAGTACACCAGACTCTCCTCACTGCCCGCAGGAGATGATCGTTTTTGACAGTGAAGAGCTCCCAGCCCGGAGAGAGAATTCCGAATACTGAACTTGACATCAGCCTGCTCCCTATGAGCACGACAAGCCGATGGTAAGTTGAAAAGGCCCACATGCTCTCTGAGCTGTCCATGAGTAGCCTTATTGCTCATGCCTGTGTTGACCTTCTCGAACATGCAAAAGCTACGGCAGTGAGGCGTAACCCAACCAATGTCAGGACTGCACTCACGGCTTCCAGAGAATTCCGTAACATTGGTCTTCATGATTGTGAAGCTGAGCGAGGAGACCGCGAAATCTATAAAAAATCCACAAGAAAGACCCTAAAACAAGAGACTCGCGGGCAGGGTTAACCAATTGAACGCTGGAGAGAGAGAAATGTGGGAAAAGTAAATAAAAAAGAAAGCCAGGCTTGAGGGCTTACTTATTCAGGCATTACTGCGACATTCATTATTGCTTGTGCCTCCTGTGGCAGAAGGTGTTGTAGACGGTGTTCAAGATTTGTGGGACTTCAACACCGAACATCATTGTAGATCACCCTTAAACACCCTGTTTAACCCCCTGTTTCTTTCACTCAATGTGAACGTTGACCGGAGTGATTACTAGACCCTTGAACTTACGTACGAATATCACCGTGGCAATGCATTTCAGCGTCGCTATATTTGGACTTGGCTTCTTCCTCTCTACCGTCGCACTACCACAAACCTCATACATCACTAACATCGAAAACGTCGTCGTGCTAGTGCAAGAGAACCGGTCATTTGATACTCTCGCCGGCGGTTTCACCTACAATGTGACGATCGATGGATTGGTCAATCGTACCTATTGCAACCCAGCAAACATTTTGAAGTCTACCCCGGGCAAAATTTGCGCCGTCGATACGGCAAAAAACATTGTCACAGCCTTGCCCGATCATTCCCTTACAGGGGGAAATATGCAAATTTTCGGCAACTATCATCCGCCTACCAGTGCGAACTCGTCTATGAATGGTTTTATTACCGAGCAAAACCAGGTTCACCACTTTGAAAACCCGCTCGAGGCGGCCGAAGTGATAAATTATTACAAGCCGAGCCTCGTTCCCGTTACCAGTGCCATGGCGGAGAATTTTGTACTGTTTGACCACTGGTTTGCCTCGGTACCGGGATCATCGAATCCAAATCGCGCATACTTAACCTCTGGCGCCTCACACGGACAGGGTCAAGACAAAGGGGCTTTCTATCAGTCCGGCCTACCCCAAACTTCAATCTTCGAGCAATTATCAGAAAAAGATATCTCATGGATCAATTACGAAAATACAACCAACCTGGGAAAGTCTAGTTTCCCGCCAGACTCACTTTTTTACGAATGGACTACGAGGTCGGGAAAGAGCAAGACCAACGTTCTACCTATTAACCGCTTCTACCGAGACGCCAAAGCTGGCACGCTACCACAACTTTCATGGATCAACCCAGAGTGTTGTAATTATATGTCTATGCATCCAAAGTCCCCGATCAATATGGGTGAGAATTTCATGAAGGGTATCTACGACACATTACGGAGCTCACCGCAATGGAACAAAACTCTCTTTATTCTCATTTGGGATGAACACGGAGGGCTTGGTGACCATGTACCACCTCCCACGGGCGTTCCGGCCGGCGACCCATTCACTTATACTGAGAAAGCCCCAGACGGAAGGGCATATACGTTCCATTTTGATCGCCTTGGCGTTCGTGTCCCCACCATATTGATATCACCCTGGGTGGAAAGGGGATTGATTCAGAACCGACCCAAGTCGGGCAATAATGAATATACCCACACCTCCATCCTCAAGTTCCTCTCTGAGCTCTGGGGTCTCGACAGCCTGAGCCCACGTGTGGAATGGTCACCTTCATTTGGTGATTGATCACGAACCGCCTGCGTAATGATACCCCAAAGGAGATGCCAAAAGTGGCTGGCTACTGAAGGCGACGGGATCTGGATATGTCTGTTTGGTCACCGGCGTGTATATATACTTCGAAGCTACGTTCAGTACCAAATTTGTAGTAAATTTAAATGACGTAAAGCATGCAAATATATACATTTCGGTCATATTAATCCCAATTCATACGTACAGGTTACACGGATAATTCTGTTCACGCGATGGCCCATTCATGCGTGACAAAAAGTGTACACAGGGCAACAGCAAGTGTAATAGAGGCAACGTCCGCCACGCTCTCAGAACACCTCCCGCTCTTTGAAGCGGCACTGGCCGCCTTGGCTCTGATAGGCCTCGAAGCATGTCCGATTGCACCAGTGGTGTTGACTCCAGACACGTAGGTCGTGCCATTGCGAGAAAAGGTAACACCGAGATCAAGATATGCCGTAGAATCGTACGGAAATGGCGCAGTGTAGTTGTAGGTTGGGTCGTGGCCTTTGTAAGTGTCGATGACAGATTGGAGGATACCGTTGCCGGCTGAACAAGACTCGTTTGTGGATGGCACAGGCCAACTAGACCGATATGTTGAGTCCTTCGATGCCTGAAGTGGGCCAGGGAGAGACTCATTAAGGAATAAGTTGGTAGTATCCACCATCCAATTGGTGTAGTTAACTTTCTCGGCCACGGGGCCGAATATATTGGCGCCGCAGTCCCAGCGGCCGAGCGAGGGTAGACCCCAGTTGGCCGAAACGGTAGATATCGTAGAGTAGTGGGTGTACACCGTGTCGTCGCTGGTGCCCACAAGGTGCTTGGGAATTGCGCCCCCAACGAGGATCGAGAACACTCGATTGGGCTTGGTATAAGTCTCAGTCTCGTCGAATGTGAGTAGAATCATGGTATCGTTCCAGAAGTATTCGTTGCTAATCAATCCAGATATAAAACCGCGCAACCATTTTGCACCGTATGCAAGGCTCGTGTCATGGCCGTCATTGGTCATGTTCGGGGTGAAAAATGCCCATTGCGGGAGGGTTTGAGCTCTCAAGTCATCGTCAAAGCCCGAGAAGCTCTTGACCAATGCTAGCGCAGTGGCATTGTTCGTAATACTGTCGAATAGAATCAACGGGTCATGCTTTCGAACATAGGCTAAATCATTCCGCTTGTTTGAAAAGCTGTTGCCCTGGAATCCAGGAGAAGGGATGTCTTGCTGGTATTCGGCCCAAGAAATCCCTTTGGTGTTTAGCAGGTCCACCACGGTCGACACATTGCTGGGTATTTGGTGAAAATTATCTGTATTTGGTTAGCCGCGCTCTTGCCCAGCCGATTCATCTGTCGAGTCAAAGTTCACCATTGTCCATTCCATAACTGTCGCCTGAAGCAGCGGCACAGTAGTTCGGCTCGCTGGTGTGACCGGTCGCAAAATAGTTGGTCAAAGTGATCCCTTTTCCCGCTAACCACTTCAGATCAGCGTTGCTGGCACCGTCGGTATAGTCCTGGCGTGTTGTGAGCACCGATTGTTACTTGGTGGGAATATGTCTTGGGGAAAGGGGGGATTACGATGTTTTCCAGCCAGATCTGGTAAAATCGGTCGAAATAAAAGCCCGGGACATGGCTTGTCGGAATTTGAGATGTCATGTCATCCTTGGATATGCCAAAGCCGTGGGTAACCATGGAAGATGCGGTTGACAGAGTGCTGAATGTGGACAGAATGAGGATAGAGACAATGACGAGGTGAGAAGGCACGGGGATAACGCGGGAGGCAACGCTGACGGCAAGCCGTTGGCGTTGTGGCCACCTCTTCAGTGACATGTTTGCAGATCCCGAGTCCCAGATCGTTGATCAAGCCGGGACAAGAAGCTTCAAAATTGGCCTCAGCTTGGGAGTAGACAAGTGGAGAATTGTCTTTCTCCAGCTGTTTCAAAGTGGGCCGTTTTGATAGGCCGTGTACAGTAGCCCTCGGGGTGAAACGCAATACATAGATTACAGTACATATACAGTAATAAGACTGCCCGTGGAAACTTTTCCCCTTGCTAGATATTTTGAATCGTAGTTTAACCTAGTCTGAAAAATTGGGAGGGATTTTCTGCGTATTATCCCAGCCTCTTTTCCCAGTCAATTTGGTCAGGCGACAGTCCTGCCAAAATATCTTGTGCTCGAGTTGTTGCTTTAAAGAGGGCCAGCCTCGCTTTTTGTCCCTATTTTCATTCATCGCAGCACTCCTGCGTCGCCGCGGAGTGTACTGGGTCTCGATCAACCATGGCCTACAACCCGGACGATGTCGACGCTCGTCTGCTCCCTGGTAGGCAGACCTCCAAACGCTTGGTTTCTTCCTACGTGTTTGACTGGGTAATAATCATGTTTGTGCAACTCCTTCTTTCAACGCCCTATACTTTGCTAAATTTGGCGCCAAGTTTTGTCGCTGCAGTGGGCGGTTTTCTATACAAAATCACCGGTTACGAACACGCCTTTTCCATTGACGATCCGCAAATATCCTATCCGCTCGTTACCGATACTGTTTCTATCACTGTTGTTGGCATAGTCGCCTGTGGCATACCCGCTGCTGTCATCTTGGTTCTCGCTCTTCTAATCCCTTCATCTAGCGTTGAAGCTTCCGGAGAGCTAGGCTCGAAAGGCACTTGGAACCGTCGGTTATGGGAATGGCACGCAGGATGGTTAGGTCTTGGTCTCAGTCTGGCAGGGGCATTCTTCATCACTTCTGGTCTCAAGGATGTCGTGGGCAAACCTCGTCCTGACTTGCTTGCTCGCTGCGACCCCGACCTTTCCAATCTCGCTGCCCATTTGGTTGGTGGTCTTGGCCTTAAGGAAACATCTGCACCCGTACTGGTTGCTACTAGCGTCTGCCAAAACCCAGATTCCAGTGTTATCAAAAATGGCTTTGCTGCTTTCCCGTCTGGCCATTCTTCCTTCTCCTGGGCGGGACTGCTATACTTATCACTCTGGCTCAGCGTGAAGTTTGCTATAACTTTCCCAGTGCCCTTTCGTATGCCTTCATACCAGGGGCAGAGGTCGTCACAAGCTGGTCCAGTTCACAATTCCAACGAAATAGGCTCGTTACGCTCTTCGGCAGCGGCCCCGCCACTTTACCTCCTTCTACTCGTCGTAAGCCCGATTGGCGCGGCTCTCTACATTTGTGCGACCCGCTACGCTGACTATATGCACGCGGGGTGGGATATATTGGGCGGCAGTCTAATTGGCATGGCTTTTGCCTACCTGGGCTTTCGTTGGTATCACATTCCATTCGGTGATGGTGGATGGGCTTGGGCACCGCGGTCGACGCACGGAGCATTCGGCGTGACATTCGGAAGTTCAAACTTTGCCGAAAATGAAGGATTCGCCAGGAAGATTAGGAGGAACACAAGCGGGTATGACGATTTGGAACTCGGGCCTATAAGTTAAAGGTTATCAAAATTCACGTGCGTAAGTTCACCAAAAGCGATGAACTGGGTCTGATGGAGTGAGGTTAATCTTGTTCCGACAAGGAAAGTGAAAATCACGAATATCAAGGATCGCACGATATTGGAGAGTAGATAGTAGCTGGTTACGCGAGGTGAGGATTTTCAACTACGCCATCGAGGAATGCAGTACCGATCTCTGTGGGTACGATTATGAACCGTCCTCCTTATATAGACATTTCGTAGTAATCAGAATATCCAAACATCGTGCTTAAAAGAGAATCCTCAGGGAAAGACCGGCATTTTGAGTTCTGCTGGGTCGCTTTGTTTCAAACGAATCCGAATGGAACGAGACGGTATCCCGAGCCCTAGCGATGTCGACTTGCCAATGCCATCCATGCCCAGTAACATGACAGGAATAAAGAAATCCGATCATGAGTATGAATAGTACGTTGGAATGAAGCCTCAGATTCCGATGGATGAACTATCTGGATTCTCTCATCATTTTTGAGATTCGACCCCCTTAGGGAATCTGATGAGAATAATGAAAGTCACGGAAAGCTCGAGTATCTTTAATTTTCTTATCGGTTGGTATCAAATGACTCTTGCAGGGCTCGTGCTAAGCTTGCTCTTGCGCCGTATGTATTCAGGAGAGCATCTAGCTAATCGCCCTTGATTCGAGTTCCGAATGATTCGTCGACGGTGATTATATCTACACCTTCTCGGACGAATATATGCCACACATAGTTTCGCAACTTGCGAGGCCAATCTGGCGTGATCATATATCGAACTTTAAGACCAAGTCCATGAGCCATTTGTACCTGTTGACGAACATCGGCGAGTTGCTTGTCCGAGAATCCATTGAAATCCACATTTCCTATTGCTGTGCGGAAGTCGGCGGATGCATAGTAGCTCGTTTTCGCATTATAGTCAGAATACTGGGGGAAGCCCTGGTCGAAAAGTGGCAATAGTTGCAAGAGCGGAGCATCGAAGAAAACGTCTCTGAAGGTGCTTCTTTCTAAGATGCGATGGAAAGGCAAATTCCCGGTAGCAACGATTGTGACCGGTCCTTGCACAACAGCGGACCCATTGAAATGGGTTAGAAAGCCGGCCTCTCGAAGAGGCTCGATGTGTGGTATAAGTTGAGACCATACGCGCTCCGGGTCAACGTCAAAGTCCATCAGCAACACCAGGCTTTGTGTAGGATCATCTGGAAATACTCCTGAAAGTTTAGCCTCATGCGGATATGCTCCAGAGGGTAGATTCTCCAGTTTACTGTTGTGTTCCTGAATCGTCCGTAGCAGAGGATCAATGTAGAGATCCCGAAGGTTGATCGCTCGTGAAAGCATATCGGGATTTGGTCCAATCAAAAGTTCGTTTCCAGCAGGGAAGAGGGTCATTTTAATGCTCAGACACCCTGAAGAGAGGGCAGATTGCAATAAGATAAGACGTCCATTAGCGTCATGTGAATAACAGGTGATAGGAATTGTATCGTGTGTCCAGTGTGAGAGTACTGAGAATTCGTTTTCGAGAAAATTGGAGCTATCAAGGGAGGAACCCTCATGCCCTCGAAAGAAAGCATCGTCAGCTTGCTGGGTCCACTTCAGAAGCTTAAAGATGCCGCTGGGTTGACCAAAGGAATCAGTTGTGTTCAGCAGGAAAGTGCAGTGAAGAGTAGGAACAGGAACAATTCTTACAAGACAACCAACAGCCCCCAACAAGCGCACCGTGTTGCTCGAAAACACAGTGCTCGCTTCGAAAGGCAATATTTATGGGATTTACCGCTGTAATGATCAGAATCGGACTCAGACGGATCCCTCTCAGGCATTGTCCCTGGCGGTAGAAGCTCCCGAACCTCCGAATTCCATCCCTGCGAGGACATAATGGGTTTCGCAATGAAGTGGAGGGTCAAGAGTCGTCATGAGGCTTGAGAACAAAACCCTTAAAAAGAGCATGTCTGGCCTAGGATACTGCAGCGTACAGTCCAGGGACTTCTGTTAAATGCTTGATCATCATAAACGCTGGATCTCCAGGTAACTAAGGCTGAGGCTTACGACTGCTACCCACATCTAGAATACGTCTGCCTGAAACCCTCTAACTAGGGTGTTACGGGGATCGTAATAGCGTCCAGTGACTGCTCCCGATAGCGATTGTGACGCAAGCTAAAACGTGGTTTGTTCGGCGACCGGCAAAGTACGCGGGTGGAGCCAAGGCGGGCTAAGCTCATTTACTTCGAAAGCTTGGCCATAAGGACCAATCAGGTGCGGCCAGTGACATTCTTTCCCTCATTATGAATATTACGCGTACCCGAAATACAATATACATACGTATGGACTATTCGTACAGTATAATTCAAACACTGAGTGGGTCGGTCTGTCAAACCCTGTTCCGAAACGTCTGAGGAGGTATACGATAATTGAAACGCTTGAGATGTCTAAACTTTGAGATCATCGATTTTGCAGTCTATGCGCGATTCCCACTTCGCTATAGTGCCTTTGAATCATGCACAAACACCACTAGTTAGGGTGGATCGTACTGATGAGAGCAAACAAAAACCTGGTAGGTTAACTTGAATATACTCCAGGAAATTCACATATGCTGGGTGTCAATAATTCACCGGACTACCTCAAGAGCTAAGATAGCCGAAGGCAAAAGTCCCAGCGAGACCCTAGCCACCGTAATTCGGAGAACGTCCTCGTCTCCGGTGCTGACAGAAAGTGTGCAAGACCTGACTACGCTAACTGCTCTTATATCCGCTAAGTAATTGAATTTACCCTTCTATTGCCGTCCTTTTGCACAAATTTATATTGATAAACTCTGTCACGTTAGGGAAAAGTCCCTCAATCTAAGAAACCGTTAGGTGCTTTCCTCCCAGCGCACCCACGATAAGTTCTTCCACCTTCTGATTTCTCTGAGCCCTTTCCGGTACTGACGCGAACAGTGCACCACAAAAGAAATAAGGGACTGATCAAAACAATTTATACAAAATGCCAAAATTTGGCAAAATCGCTTATTTGTGACCATGGTCCTTAGTCATGATAGTGTGCTTGGTTACGGAGAGGCTATACTAGGGCGTCATGTCGTTATTGACGGGATAGTAGTCAGCACCCTTGAGCTTCATGTCACAAGCGTACCACTCGAAGATCAGGGAGTTGTAGCTGATGTCAAGAGTCACGAAGCCATTGGTGGCCTGTTTGGCGTCGGCACCGAGCCTCTTGGCGTAGGGACCGAGAGACTCACCGTAGTTACAGTCGCCAGCCACGGCGTAACCAGCGCCCCAGGTGAGAACGAAGTTCATACCCCGGTACTAGTAGTGGGCCATGCAGTGGTCGTGGCGGTTGACCACGACACCGTTGGTCTCGCGGAAAATGTCCATCAGGGGAGCCAGCTCGGTGTAGTTGCTCGAGGAGACATAACCATGGGAGATCTGCAGGATTTTGCACGTGGCGTCGGTCTCGGCAAAGGACTCGCGCAGGAATTCCACTTGCTTCTGAGTGTTCTTATGGCAGGAGATGACATAGTCGGTGTTGGAGACCGAGGGGTTGCCTTGATAGGCGTCAACAAAGCAGTCGCAGTCCACGATGACGAATGTAGGAAGAGAATCCGAATTCTGATACAGTATAAGAAGGACCTACTCTATCCTACCCTTAAAATATGATTCCAGTATCCATATTCTCAAACTGTTAACTAGAACTACTCAAAAGCAGGTGAATCCCAAATTACCCCTGGACACTGGCTCGCCAAAACTCGCTCCAGAACTTGGTTTTTTCCCTTTTGAGTTGTGGTTTTTGGAGTGGGATGAAATCATGCGTGCATTGAGTTCAATTGCAAGTTTTGTTTAGGGAGTTACGTAGAGAGAATAGAGTGTACGTAGAGAGGGGTCTACCTGTTTCTGTGTTGACGTTGATGTCATCGCAACTTAATCCAGACAAGGGCCTAGAACTGAATAGCCCGGGGTAGGGGAAGACGTCGGAACGTTTCGACCCGATACTCGGCTAGAATAATCCAATGTTGGATCACGCTAAGCTGAGTGTCCCAACTTTTCTTTAATCTGGGCATTTCTAAACTGGATCTAAGAAAGATGCAAGTGTGGCCACTTTACGATGAACAAGAAATAATAATAGTAAGAATTGAATAAGATATTGAGACAGTCGTTGCTAGTCATAGCTATTCATACTACAGAGTCGTAAGTCATGCAAAAAGAAAACACCGTTTCCGAAACACCCCGTATTCGCCGATCCATGCGACTGGACAATACTCGTACGCACAGTGCACCCCCGCTTAGATACGCGGCTGGCCGGTTTCCCTATTGACAAATGGTAAGCTAGGGACCCATCAAGATAGGGACAAGGACACGTACTTAGCCTCGGATTGTACCTGATCCACCACCTTCACCACGGCCGAGAACAGAGGGTGAGTACGCTCCAGACCGGTAAGCTGGACTGTAGCATCGCCGGGGGAGTTCTCCTTGAGGATGGTAGCCAGCTGGGCACTCTCCTCGTCACCGGACACATTCTGGAAACGCAAAGCCATCTCGACAGATCCAAGCAAACAATCGTACTTCATGCCGCGCTCGGCGAGGTGAGCAGCCGGTCCGATGAAACGCTCGCTGCGACCCAGCTTGCGCATCGGGGCACGGCCAACTCGCTCGACGGTGTCTTCCAGATATGGGTTGGAGATACGGTTGACGATGGTCTCGACGTAGTCACGCTGCTCCTGGGCGGAGATCTCGTGCTTGTCAACAATGAGTGAGGCAGTCTCCTCGAGCACGTCGTGGACGACACCCCGGATGTAGGAATCCTTCATGGCCTCCGCGATGGTCTTCTTGCCGGCGTGCTTGCCGTAGTAGGCTGCGGTAGCGTGGCCGGTGTTGACCGTGAACAGTTTGCGCTCAATGTACGGTTCCAGGTGGTCAACCCAGTGGATGGCGGGAATGTCAGGGTGGCCGACGTTGCCGAAGGGAGTCTGCTCGACGACCCACTCGTAGAACTTCTCGATGCGGACATTCAGCCCGGCGTCGGGAGCTTGGGCAGGAACAATGCGGTCGATGGCGGAGTTGGCGAACTGAGCTCGCTCGCCCATGGACTTGAGACGCTCCGAGTCGGTCTTCTCCTCAATGTGCTTGCGCAGCTGATCGGTGCCGCCGATCATGTTCTCGCAAGCAATGACGGCCAGAGGCTTGGGAGTGGAACGGATGTCGATGCCCTTGGCAATGACGGGGGCGATGAACTTGAGGATGTTGGGGCCGACGGCGCAAGTGACGACATCAGCAGTGGCAATCTCCTGGACAACATCCTGCTCGTTGGTCTTGGAGTTGATGGCACGGTAGTTTGTGATGGTCTTGGTGGTCTCACCGGCTTCGCTAACTTCGGTGACCTGGTAAGACTTGGCGTTTTGTAAGGCGGAGATGATGTTGTCCATGACATCAATGAAGACGACCTCGTAGCCGGCCGTGTGAAGGAACTCGGCCACGAAGCCACGGCCGATGTTGCCGCCGCCAAAGTGAACAGCCTTCTTGCCCATGATTGGAGGAGATAACAAGGACGTAGATCGGAGTGGAGAAGAAGAGGAAGCAAGATGAGGTCTTGTGATGTACTAAGAAGCGGGTGGCTGATGTTTAACGGGAGAGCGTGGGGGAGAAGAAAGTGGGAGGAGGAGAGTATTTAAGTAAAATGAAGTGAGAATGAGGGGGTTCCAACCTTGGAAGTTCACGATAGGAGGCAGGCGCATTCCCGTATTATACTTCGTGGCTTCCGTGGAGGACTGCTGAATGCTCGTGATGACTTCATCGACTGGGGCGCGCACGGAACTGGGCTCCGCCTTGTTTCCACCCATGGATAATGAGAACATGAAAACGCCAGCCTACGACAATCTTCTGGATTCTCTTTCAGATCCCGACTTTCGAAACAATTCCATTGATGTCCTCAGTGTAACCGTGTAACCCCCGCTTTGCCGTGCAACCTCGTAGTCCGTCCTATAGAGCGCAAATCACGATTCATGCCGGGACTAGCCCCTTTCCCAACTAACCTCTTTTTGACTTGGAGCCCTTTCCCCCCCGAGCCTTTCTTTCGCGTCTCCGTCCTCAAAGGCCTCACCGGCGCATGGTGCGACTGGATCCGGGAAATCCCGTGGACGCACTCCGCATTCCGGCTCGAACCTCATTGACTGAACCCCCTTGGCGCAGTCCTGGGGTCAGCCGGGAGGCCAACCCCGGCAATAGCCACGCCGGAGTACTGTGTTCCTATCCCCCCTAGGCTAACGGGTGCAAAAAAGCGCCATCTGATACGCGATACTCGCAGTCCAGACAACCTACTTGATCGACCAGTGATTTTCTCCGCAGTGACGTCTTAGATGGACGGGTGATGGGCCAGACCCAGTTTTCTCCCGTTAGTTGCATCTCCTATGCCGAGGTTGGAACCCTCTCGAATCATCTTCTATCACTTTCCAACGCGCCCGGGCTCACCCTTTCCTAATCGGTCCTGCCGCTGGCATGATGCCCGATGTCTTGGGTACTATTGGTTCCACGAATGTCGTAGCCCTCCGCTTGAAAGTCGCCGGGTTGTCAATTTCGCTTCTCGGTCAGGCGAAACCCGACCTGCAAAGGGATGGTTCTACAGTCTCATTGGCCAAGTAGTTCATTCAGGTGGCATTGCCGGTCATATAATATTCAAATATTGAACGAATTCCCTCACACGAGTTTCCCGACGTGCGTCCGGTGTCTGCGTCCATTTCGGGGCCGCGCTCAAGCATTCTTTCTGACTGCCCCCCCAAACTTGCGCTTGGCCCCCCCCCCCCCCCCCCCCCCCCCCGTCCCCCCCGCCCTCCCACCAACCAACCCCTCTTCAGCCCTCTTCTTCGTCCTTCGGTGCGGGCATCGCCGGCGCCTCGTAGCCCCGGACGAAGACGTTGATGAAACTGCTCAGGCTACCCACGAGGAGTAATCCCGTCGATGCCCAGGTCATGCCGAGGAACTTCTCGCCGTATTGTGCCGACACGTCGGAACCGTCGCCGTGAGCATTGATAAGAGCAACGAACTCGAAGGCAATGACCGTCGCGATGATGGAGGCGATGCTGATGCTGAGCGCGCCGAGCTACGTGACCCCGGCTATTAGAGGATGTAGAGATGACACGAGACCGAATGACTTACCACCAGAAATCCAAACTCAAATAGTCCCGTCCGTGCTCTCCTGCTGATGAATGACGACACTCGCGACAGAAGAGCAAATCCGATCGCTCCTACCCCGATAATATAAAACACCGCCATCGATCGGCTCGTAAGACGGAAGGCGTTGAAGTCGTCGCTGATCACTCGCGGCCATTCGAGCGTCGGTCCGTGTGTAATCTCTTCGGGCCATGCGTCCGTCGGGTTGAATGCGAACAGAATCGTGCGGCTCGAGCACTCGGTCACGTTGCGCGCAACGCTCGTCTCACCGGGCTCCGCCGTTGTTAGAGTACCCTGGCAGTACGACATGACGTGGACGGAATAGAAGTTGTTTGCCGTCTTCGAGCCTCCCTCGGGAGTGTACAGCTGCAGACCTCGCGTCAGCACCGTCCGCGTGATTCAACGTTCTCAACGTACCGTCAGGAGGTCCGCATTGTCCAAGAGGTCCTTCTGAGACCCCGCGAACAGACACAGAAGCGTCACGATGAATGCAATTAAGGCGGTTAGGGCCGGGAAGATACTCTTAAAGTTGACTCTCATGGTGGCCGATGCCGAGGGGGGTTGTTGGTCCTGAGGACTGTGCAAGAACCCGTCGCTGATGTCGGGAACTGACCAACAGCCCGAATGATCAGAGCTGTGAGACCTGATCGACAAAGAACGCTTAGCACGGTGACTGCTGTCGATGGCGAACTAACTTACCAGAGGGTGTTGGATATTTACTTCGATTAGCAGACCACAGGAAAAACCCCCGATTCCCAGATCCCCAGTCCTTATATACGGACTTGAAAACGCGTCGGAATATTTCATGAAAGCCATCATTCCCAACGTGGGCTGCACGGAAGAGAGGTTATGCCCAGGAGTGCGAGGGAGCATATCGAGGGTGAATCGGGCATGGCATGTGACCATCACGGAGAATTAGCCATCACCGTGCAATAATAGGCGACTGGGACTCCTACAGGGCAAGCCTAGATGCATTGCTGGGCGGGTTGAGTGGAGAGTCGGCGTGTTGACTTTCCCGGCCTGTCTCTGGAATGCTGCCAGCCACCGGTGATTTTGCACACCGTCCCGTTGTAGCTGGCGCCATCGATACCAGGTCGAGTCAGGATTGAAGGGGGCCGGAGACGTGATAGTTAGTCTTGAGTCAGTGATATTTTTTTTCTACGCGCTTGTCGCCGTTTGGCATGGCGGCTTTTGGTGCCCTAGTTTGCGGTTGCGGATCCGGGCGCCCGAGTCGACCTCGAGTCTATGAACAACATATTGCAACTCTATTTTTCAAATCCCGATTCAAAGTCAAAAGTCTTCCAATGATTTCCATCTTGCTCATTTCCTTTACTAAAGACCTGACGTGGACGATCGAACAAGACTGCCGACCGAGGTAAAATCCGCGGCCCTGTCTGGGATGAGACGTCGTCGGACCCGTTCACCACCGCCCGAGGCCATAAGGTATACTTCACAGTGAATTTATCAGTGGAGAGTGAGCTCGTAACATACTATTTATCGTAATTCTTGAGTTCTCTTCATAATTAAATGCCATCAAGTATGATTCGACATGCGATGCCATCGCCAACTTACGTCCTGAACTGGGTCAAACGGATGACCTCAGCCCACGCGATCGGGCGAGCTCGGCATGAAGTTACTATCGTAGGCCCCTGAATCTGATGTCACTGATGGACCCGCTGCACCCGGCTTCCGCGATATTCGGATATTTCCCAAGTACATTATGGAGTACGTGGGAAACGGCAAAGCCGCCTTCGTTTCGGCCATCCTTTTGGCAATGACCGGCAGACCAGAAAGTGTATATGCACCTTGCACGTACCATTGCACTACGTATCGGATACCATGGGAGGGGGTTGCCTAGAACGTGCCGCGTGTTCGCAGGAGCAAGGATCGCACCACTATCCAACAGGACCTCCTCGAAATATCACAATGGTCTGCGCCCTGCATCAAGATGGTCTGCGCAGGGCGCAGGAACTGAATTAGAACATCCCAGCAAGGCAGCCTTCCGGAAGTCATGCGGCGTTCTAGACAGCCGTTGGTGCATACGGCGCAGTCCTTTCAGCTCCGGCTTAGAAGGAACGCTCGGGCAATGGCACACGAGCACATTGTCAGCCTGCCCACCCTTATTGGCCGGCGGATCTATGCGCCCTCCCGACGACGGTTTCTCGGGATGGCGTAGATGTGGCCCTGGGTGATCGACGAGTACCCACGCCGTGCCCCTGAGCCAAAGTCTATGTGAGGTCGCGTGGCATGCACCGGGACCCTGCAGTGGTTTCAGAGGTGGATACAGCGTTCCTGAAGAAGGAAGCTCGCGACGTCACCCGAGCATCGTACGGGTCGCTTCAAGACTTGAGGCTCCGGTACAGGTACCGGGTACCCGACCACGTGCTGCAATTCCAAGCGATATCAAGCAAGGTCAAGCATTAAAGACGCATCCAGGCGTTGCTTGGATATGCTTGAATACTCTTAGATGCCAGGGCCAGGGTATGACCGGTAAAGCATGGCCAAGCACCGACATGCCGCAGCCAAGAACCGGATCAAAGGTACTGGGAAGGCACCGGACAGAGAGACACAGCAGGAAGGCCTGGAAGAGACGAGTGGAGCAGGATGTCAGAACGAACAGGGGTGGGCGAGCACATGGTCGCAGCGGGGAATCTGACTGGCTCGCGGGGTGATAATCAGTGCGTGCGCCCCCAGATATTAGCGCCGAAGTCTATCATTTCCAACCGCACTTCAACGTCAAGCCCGTTAACTACGGCTGCATTGGCCTGGGTTAGCCTGGTTCGTGAATCCACCCAGGCCGCGCGGGTCGAATGTCTTTAATCCAAGGGATGCGGGAACCTTTGGATTAGGAAGGACCACACGTGCGTCCCTGCGTCCCCGCGAAAGCTGCCGATTTGGGCCATGCCAGTTGCCTGGGACACCTGAAACCCATGTAGATGTATATCAACAGGGTCTCTGTCCGTGTTGATCTCGCTTAGCTTAGTTGATGATGTTCACACAACGTCTCAAATGAAAATCAAACGTAAGGCCTCGGGATTACTACTAGGAAAGATGGTCGGGCGGGGTGTCGTGAGTTAGAGCGGCGGAAGCCCCACCCTTGGCAGATCGCGCAGGCAAAGCGTAGGCGGTGAACCATTTCGGGCGCAGGCGAGACCAGATTCTGCCACCACGTGCACCGTTGATTGGACGGCGGCTCTTTGGAACAGGGGACCCGCATCTGTTTTCGTCTCCCGAACCTGGCGCAGACTTTTTTTTTTTTTAATGGGAAGACACCGAGGTGGATCCGCCACCCAGAGTATGGAGCATGGCCGGCTCAAGCTGCTCAGCCGCTCCGGTCTTTCCTTCTTTTTTCCACCCATATATAAAGTCTTGCCGCCGTATTACTTCGATTGCCACACCACATCTCCCTCGTGGTCGTGAAAACGATCTCCTTCCTCTCCCTTCCTCCCCAATCCGGCATTGCCTTGTCCGAGTCTTCGACATCCGGTCTTTTAGCTCCTAGCGAGCCAATTCCATCATGACCGACTTTGGACCCCGCGCCCCTCATGGGCCGGACATGACCGGCACTCACAACCCGCTGGAGGACATGGATATCAACGAGAAGGGTGCCTTCGACCAGCTGATTCGTCCCGAGGACAGCTACAACCCCGATGGCGTCTACTGGGCCGATCTTCCCATTGCTCAGAAGATCAAGTTCGTCAGCTCGTACGATGCCGGCGAGGCCAAGCGCGAGCTCGCCTCGATCTGGGCCATGACGAAGAAGGATCCTCTTTCGCCCGTTTCATACTACTTCCGCAACATGGTTCTGCCTGGTGCCGGTCTGGGTCTGGAGGGTTACGTCCTCTTCTCCATCGGTAATATCAAGCCTCTCTTCGAGAAGACCTTCGCCTCTTGCTGGAAGTCCCACGAGATTTGCGACAAGCAGTGGACGAATGCCGTGGATTATCTCGAGATTATCGGTATTATCTGCGGTCAGATTTTGGTCGGTATCATCGGTGACTGGTAAGTTCCCGCACAGCCGATCTTAATAACGCCGGAATCTAATTGGTGCGCAGGATTGGCCGTCGCTGGGGTTTGATTCAGGATGCGACTATCATGTTTGTCGGTCTGCTCATGTTGACCGCCGCCTGGGGTGTGACCCAGAACGGCTGGGTTATTTGCTATGCTTGGTCGCTGTTCTTCTACAGTGTTGGTGTTGGTACGTTCCCCCTTTTCGGAGCATTTGGTCGAGTCGCGTCTAACGCCAATCAGGTGGCGAGTACCCTATGACTGCGACCAGTGGTATGGAGAACGCCGTGGGCTCTGGTAAGATCTCAACCAAGGAGGATCGCCTGCACCGTGGCCGCAAGGTCACCAGCGCCTTCTTGATGCAGGGTTGGGGTCAGTTTTTCAACCAGGTTATTCTGATTATTCTGCTGCTGTGCTTCCACCACGGCAGCGGCAACGACCCTTACTCGGCTGTGGCCACCCAGTGGACCTATCGTATCTCCTTCGCCATCCCCGCCGTGGGCACCCTATGGCTCGTCTACTACCGTGCCTACCACATGAAGGCGGCCAGCAAGCAGCTGACCGCGGCTAAGAAGAAGGCCTCCGTGACCGGCTACGATGTTGACTCCCTGCGCCTGACCTTCAAGTATTTCGGTCCTCGCTTGCTGGCGACTGCTGGCGGCTGGTTCGCCAACGACGTTTTCTTCTACGGAAACAAACTGTTCCAGAGTGAGTTTATCTCGGTCATCAGCCCATCGACTGGCTCGGTGATGCCCACCTGGTTGTGGAACCTCGTCAATGTCGGCGTCTCTCTGGTCGGCTACTACATGGCTTCCTTCTTCATTGACAACAAGCTCTACGGCCGCAAGTGGATGCAAACATTCGGCTTCCTGATGTGCTTCGTTCTGTTCATCGTCCCGGCTTTCCACTACAAGTACTACACTTCCGGAGAGCACATTAAGGCCTTCCAAGCCATGTACTTCCTGAGCTCGTTCTTCAACCAGTTTGGTCCTAACTGTGTGACTTTCCTGGTCGCGGCCGAGGTCTTCCCGACTCCTATCCGTGCTACCGCTCACGGTCTCTCTGCTGCGGCCGGTAAGTCCGGTGCTCTTCTGGCCTCTGTCCTGTACAACTACATCGACACCCAGACCAAGTTCTACGTTGTTCCCTGGTTCGGCCTGGCTGGTGTCGTTTTGACTCTGGCTTTCCTCCCCGACACTACCGGCCTGGATCTCAAGGAGCAGGAGCGTCGCTGGCAATACCTGCGCGAAGGTCGCGAAGAAGACTACCACGGTGCCGCTGTGCACCCCGCCCACCTGTCATGGTTCGAGCGCTTCGTCCTGCGCAAGTGCCGCTACTACGACGCCGAGCTGGACTACCAGCAGAAGGTGGAAGAGTACCGCGCCGAGTGGGAGGCCGCCATGGCCCAGAAGATCCAAGAGCAAGACAAGGAGGAGAACTTCGACACCGACGACTCTCTACTCGAGGGTCACGTCCACACCTACTTCCACCGCACCAGCCCCATGTTCAAGGGTCAGGAGAAGCTTGGTGGAAAGCAGGACAACTTTGCTTTGCCTCCGCCTGCCAAGGATGGTTCTCAAGGTTCATCCTTGAATGAAAAGTCGTCTTAGATTTGGGGTTGCACATAGAAGATTCTACATTTGCATTTTGGTTTGGGGTTCGCTTGTTTTTGGTGTTCCGGATATCCCCCATTGGCCAGGTTGGCTTTGATTGGACATTTGCATGAAATGCACGACGCATGATGCGGGCACATGCCTGCTTGTATTTAGCTACTATTACATACCCATGGCCAAATGACCATTGCTCTCTGATATTCAAACTCCACTTCCCTCGAAACTACGTAAGTAGCAGCCACAAGGTAAGACCTCGGCCGAGGCTCGGATTCTAGATAAAACGGCGGTCGCTCGTGCGGTGACATACTGCCAGACAAATAACGATAACATGGAAGATGCACTTACCTCCAACGCACAATATTCCTCACAGCAAGAACGGAACAAATGAACCTCTTCGCCTTCGGCTCCAACGGCTCCGGCCAGCTAGCCTTGGGCCACAAAGAAGACGTCTCATCTCCAGCAAAATGTCTTTTCTCTTCCCCCACCATTTCAGACGAGGAGGTCGTCCACATCGCCGCCGGTGGGAACCACACTCTCGTTCTCACAAGGCGGGGATGTGTCTATGCAGCGGGGTGTAATTCTGACGGGCGATGCGGGCCTGAGCCCCCAGCCTCGTTCCGGAATGAGAATCTGGAGGGTTCCATTGACGGCGACGATCTACTTCACTTTCGCCGAGTTATTCTCACAGACCCAGAGACTGGGGTCCCCGTTGAATTCTTCAAGTGTATCTCTGCAACATGGGAAGGGTCTGTTCTTGTTGCCGTGAACCCGTCAGTTCCAAAGGAATCGGATATAGTCTTCGTTCTGGGCTTGTCTCCAAAGGGCGAACTAGGTCTTGGACCCGATGTTTCGGCGACGCATTGTACATCTCTTCCACAACTGCGGGGAGCTAGTATTTCAGCTCTAGCGAGCGGGATGGGCCACTCAATGGCCATTCTTTCGAATGGAGATGTCTTCGGTTGGGGCGGGGCACGGAAGGGCCAACTTGGTGATTCTCTCAAGAGCCAGAAGATTGCATGGACGCCCACAAAAGTCGAGGGAATTCCGTTCCGCGCGACGGCAGCCGTATGCGGACGTGAGTTTACGGTTGTGTTTGGACAGCGTCAGGCTGGGGAGTTTGTGGTTCTTGGGGATCGGGCGAATCGGTGGGGTGTTATGGATGTTCCTTCTCTGAGTGGAAGGGGGTATAGTGATATTGAGGCCAGTTGGCATGGGATCTATGTACATGCTATTCCGGGGGGAGAGAATTCTGCTTCTCCTGTTGTTGCCTGGGGCCGCAATGATCGTGGTCAACTTCCGCCTCCGGGTCTGCCTGAGCCTGTCAAGATCGCTGTTGGTAGCGAGCATGTTCTTGCGCTTTTGGAGGGTGGTGTGGTTGCGACGTTTGGTTGGGGCGAGCATGGGAATTGCGGACCTGATACGGACGAGAGTGGGAATGTGTCCGGCACGTATAACGTGGTCTCGTTGCCGGATTCTGTGCGCGCCGATGGTGCGAGTGTTGTTGGTGTTGGAGCAGGATGTGCAACGAGCTGGTTGATTGTGAAGTGATGGAGCAAATCAGGGTGTTTCTGTACACTTTCTAACACCCGAAATGATCTGAATCATCGGGATACCGTCTTCTCAATCGAAGAGACCAAGCCCACGAACCTACACAGTGTTAGCTGGACCCAACCAACTCGAGAGGTATGCCATACCTGTGACATGCGCTGTGTCGGCGGAACGCCCATTTCATCTTTGGGAGGCCGACGACGCGTATCAGCCATCGTGGGGAAATCAGGCTCCGCTTCTTGGAGAGTCGGCTCGGAGTTATCCTGGATTTCATCAGCCGCAAACTTTTGGACAGATCCAAACGAGTCACAAACCTGCCTGCCCGACGCATCCCACCCAAGAATATCCTGCGGCTCCTCCTGCTCCTCCATTTCATCCCACTGCCGATCATCATCGGCCGGCACAAACAGACTATCATAGTCCATGGACACTGACGACGCAGAAGGCCGATCTGACGCTGCAATGGGAGCAAGGTGCTCCTGTGTGGAGGAACCATTCAGCGGACGAATAGACCGACTCCGCGGCGGGGGCGGTGGCATTTGCGTACTGGGCGTCACGCCGCGAGGGGTATTCATCCTGCTCACAGAGATGGGCGCAGGTATTTGGCGCTGCGAGAGCTGCGGCATTCCGACCCGAGATGAAGCTGGTGCCGTCTCGCCTTCTACCTCACCCCGTGTCATGATGGTGAACTCGGCATTGACGCCTTCGAAGTCGTATGCCAACTGCAGCGGTTTACAGGGCTGTGTATAGCGCGCCGTGAGTGTGGCGTTGGCGGTCTCAGCATGCGCTACGACGGCTTTGAAATCCTTCAAGTTGATTGCGATGTGCATGTTGTCTGCGATGAGAATCTCTTCGAAATCTCGTTTGTCGGCGGCCACGGAGGTGTGCACAGGGTATTTAAGGACCTCTGAAAGGTTGTCAGCTACGAAATTCTAGAAATTCAGAGTCTGCCATACCTTTTCCTTCCATAATCTTTGTCGTAAAGCTCGTAAACACTGCCTTGCCAGAGTCGGAGTACATATCCAGTTGCTCGGCTGACAAGCTGAAATGATCAATGATCTGTCTCAGAAAGCGTGGATCCGCAGTCCATTTGTTCGTTGCCTTGCTCTTATCGAATACGGCATGCTGGATTGACGCCGGTTCATACGTGAGCTTATAGGATTTAATTACACCTGATGAGGTCAGATATCGACTCAATAATGGGGGCAGGAAAGCTCACCGAGCCCACAAATCATCTTGACAGTAAGTCGGCACTCTGTTTCTTGCGGATCTTCGTGGAGTTCCATGTCACAGCGCTCCACGGCCGTGTCCTTGTTTCGGTCAACTCTTCCTCGGAAAACTGACAGAAGTGCCTCAATAGATAGTCAGATGAATCAATCACTCCAGAGTATTGGGGATACTTACCTTGAGAAGAATTTGGCAATAGAACCGGTCTCCTGCAGTACTGCTGCTTGAAGACCGAATGTCCTTGCGTACATTGAACGAGTACGCCTGGAAGAACGGCTCTTTCTCACAGACAAAGGAGGCGAATGCCGTCTTGGTCGAGTTGAGGGCACTGAGTCGAAGCTGCGCACATTGCATCAGTGAAGATATTCGAATTGCCGAACTTCACAAGCCTTACCAGATCATGCTCGGCCTCAATGGCGACGGTGTCGCTGAACTTGGACAGACATATCAGCGCGTCGTGAAGCCGCACCAAGGCTGGCGGGGCCAGAGATAAAGTCAGAGATGACATGACAGCTGAAAATGTGGGATGTCCGGTGCAATTCCCATCTGCCTTGATAGCTGTAGCACAAATGGACTCGTCGTTTGAGAATCGCGTCGCTGGAACGCGGTCAAACGCGGATTACATAAGCCACTTAGCTCCCAAATTGGGAGTCCATTAAAGTCCTATCCCAGTGGTATGGTGGTGGTGGTAGTAGGAGTAGTAGAAGTTAATTATTGGTAAAGCTTGAATTATGTAAATTTTACTATATATGATGCCTTCAGGACATGCCTTCAGGACGAGTCTTCGGAGCAGCAACCTAAGCAGCACCGGCCTTCGCAGACCTTCGCAACCTAAGGCTCAAAGCAGAATCCATCGGGATTGGAAACGAAAAGCGCGAAATCAACGAGAAAATTTATAAGATAAAGAATCCGGGGCTCAGAGCCATGACGACTTTAGATAAATTGAAGATGGCCCATAATGATTAATTAACATCCACCAGGTCAACGATGCTCTGATGAGCCAGCAATATATATTTTAAGTGAAGATACCAGTTTAAAAGATCCAGCGTATCGACAAATATCCATTCATTGTCAGAGATATGTATATAGTGGCGACCAAATGATGAGACCTCGATAAACATGTCAAACAGGTATATTTTACGCAATGTATGAGGAAATTAAGATACTCTAATGTTATTTCAAAATATTCTCCCAGGCAGCTTCTGGAATCTTTTTAGATATATTTCCGAGCTTTGTTTAAAAGTGTTGAACTATTATCCCCCGATTTAGGAAGCAGCCTGTCTCCCTTTCCCCCGCGGCCACTATTCACGGCCGTATGTGTGCTCAGACGGCTGAGATCCGATTGGCTTGTTCTGTAGTACAGGGGACACATACCGACTTTAGCTTATTTACATCGTCCGCCGGCTATGCTATGACTTGGCAATTAATTTCCCCAATTCAGCACGGCACTCGAAACTCTATTTGGCATTGTTGGTGATTTAGTTAGTGGGCTGCTGCATTGATCTTTCCTACATTTGGCCCAGCGACAAATCGTCACAAGATCGTTTGTCTTGATTCGCATACGGGCGATCTCATAGGTTATTTGTTATTTTGTTTCACAAGGCCATTTTTGGCAGTCGGATCTCTTTTATTCAAAGCACGGCTATCGTCGGGGACATTCCAACGAAGTGGATCCTCTGATAAGCACTATCAGAGTTTCACCCCTCGCTGTCAATCGCAGGGCGTAAGGCGTAGGGAGCACAACATCGAAGCAAAGCAGCAAATGGCATTGCGCAATTATATCGTAACGAGGAATATGCACTTAGTACAACATGCAAGAGCTTTATTTCGTATATATTTTCAAGGGAGTTGTTTTTCCTCGTGTTTCATTGGCTCCATGCCGATGGCAAAAAAAAACCTAGAGCGCATTCCCGCTCGGCGAAAAACTTTTTCGGACCGGCGCTGATAAAGGACGGTCCGGGGCAAACCGCGAGAACTTATAATAACCTGGTCTTGACCTCTTCTTCAATTCTCTTTGGTGATTTTATAATAACTATCAATTTTCACAAGGTACGGCACATGCACACTCTGTTAAGGAACTCCGATTCCGGAACTTGGGTTAACACCGTGACTCACAACAGACCATCTGCGAACATCCCTTAATCTATAAAGAGGGAACTGTTGCAATTCGCCAATTCCATTCGGTTTATTTGATTACTTTAAACCCTAACATCAACTATGGGTTCCGTCTCCCCCAATGTGGCCGAGCTCGACGGCTCGAAATTCAACATCACCCGCTCCACCAACCTCCGTGATGTGCCTCTTCCTGGCTCTCCCGAGGAGATGAGCCACTCCTACTGCACTGACCACATGGTCACCGTGCGGTGGACAGTTGCCAATGGCTGGGAGACTCCCGAGGTTAAGCCGTACCAGAACCTCAGCATCCCGCCTACTGCGTCCGTCCTTCACTACGCCACCGAGTGCTTCGAGGGGATGAAGGTATACCGTGGTTATGATGGCAAGCTGCGCCTGTTCCGCCCTGACTGCAATGGCGAGCGTCTGAACACCAGTTCCCAGCGTTCTTCGTTGCCCGGGTTCAAGTACGACGAGTTGAAGAAGCTAGTTGCGAAGCTGATGCAGATTGATGGACCTCGTACGTGCCACCATGATCGGAGTTGAAAAACACTATACTGACTCGAAAATAGGCTGGCTTCCCAAGGAGCGTCCCGGCTCATTCCTTTACATCCGCCCTACCGTGATTGGTAACGGTCCTCACCTCGGCGTTCAGGTCCCCAAGGAGGCTCTACTTTTCATCATTGCCGTCCCCTGGCCCGATTTCACCAAGATGAAGAAGGAGGGCGAGACTGAGCCCAAGAAGGGCTTGAAGCTCTTCGCTTCCACTCCCGACACCGTCCGTGCCTGGCCCGGTGGTTTCGGTTCGGCTAAGCTCGGTGCTAACTACGGTCCGTCCCTTCAGGCCCACGGCAAGGCTCAGGCTCAGGGCTTCGACCAGATCCTGTGGCTGTTTGGTGAGGACCGCCAGGTCACTGAGGCTGGTGCTAGCAACTTCTTCATTATTTGGCACAACGCCGATACTGGCCGCCTGGAGCTTGTCACCGCTCCTCTGGAGAACCAACTCATCCTGCCCGGTGTTACTCGCCGCAGTGTTCTGGAGCTGGTGCGCGAACGTCTGTCGAAGCAGTCTGTGGGTAGCTTGGAGCCGCTGCAGGTTTCAGAGCGCACTTTGACCATTTCGGAGATTGAGAAGGCTGCCAAGGAGGGCCGGATCGTTGAGTCTTTTGTCTCTGGCACTGCTGTAAGTTCTACTGGCTCTTTTCTTGATCACCGGCATTTATTAACGTCATCCTTTACAGTACTTTATCACTCCTGTTGCTATGATTCGCAACAACGACACCGATATTAGCACTCTGGGCCAGAACGGCGAGCCTGCTGGTTATGCCACTCAGATCAAGTCCTGGTTGGAGGCCATCATGTTCGGCAAAGAGGAGCACGACTGGGCTTACGTCGTCGAGAACGAGGAGAAATAGACGGCGGCGATTGCATTTTTTTGATGATTTATGGGATCATGTATATAGACTTCAGCTTCTTATAGAAACAGGCTTAAGCCTGTTATTTACCTAGACATTTTACAGCCCATGTGGCTTACGCTTTCTCTTTTGGCTTGTAGTATCTCATGTATTCGTTTCCAATTAGGCCATGGGGAATCATCTATTACGTGCATCAAAATCATTAAAAGGAACAGATCCGGATTCTAGTATCTCATGTCGTCGATGTCAAGCGTGCCTTCATCTTCAACCTCTTCTTCGGGCATGGTGTTGCCTTCGTCCAGATCGACGACGAGAGGGGCATACTCTCCCGTTTCCTCATCTTCATCGTTATCGTCCATTTCCATTTCGACTTCTTCGCCGTCCTCCAGCTGCAGCATTCCCCGTCTGACGATGGACTCGCGTTTCAGCTCCCAGTCATACTCTTCCTTCACCCACGCCTCCAGCTTGTCGAGTTCGGTCTTGACTGTTGAGCCGGCTCCATTCTCAATAACCTCATCCACAGATCGTCGAAGCTTTGTGAGCAGGTTGTGCAAGAAGGCTCCACCCTCATCGCCGTCTATCTCGAAGAGACCGCCTTCGACATCATCACACCGCTTCAACTGCCGCAAAAGTAAGCGAACCACCTCGCTCATGAATTCTTCTCTGTCAACAATTGCTCGACGGCAGGTTAGGATAAGCTCTAGAAGCCGTTTCCACTGCTGGAGACATGAAAAGTTCATCATGGTCAGAACCATCAGGAAGGTGAACTGTAGCTCGCCCAGAATCTGTGATTCACCGGTTCGCTCATCAACTGTAGTCTCACCGGTGACCGAACTAGAGTACATGAGGATCAAATCCCCCAGAGCCCAAGACCGGTCCTGGGCAGCTTCTGTTCTTTCGCGTCCAATAGCCCCCTCTCGCCAAGTTCGCTTAAGATCAACTGGAAGGAAACCGAAATCCCTTTCTTGTTCTCCGCTAGTTTCTGGTGTTCCATCTTGCCCTTCTGCCGGTTGATCGAGCCCGGGGATATGATCCGCATCACGGTTGGCAGTACCGGCAGACGTCACCATCCACCGCGGATGACCATCGACATCCAGTTCCGCATTGCCAATAACGCGAGACAGCAGACTGGGCGATATCCAGTCGGTAAGCTGCTGCCAATCCCTGCGTCCGCTTTCCTCGGTTTCCGTATCATCTTCCAATCGGGCTGCCTCATTCTGAGTTGAACCGGATTGATTAGACAGCATGGCCGGCGACACGCGGCTTCTGTATCGGAATAAGCCACCACTCTGCCAGACCGCACCCAGGTTCGCCTTGTAGCGCATGGCGGCTTGGCGGTCAAGATCGCTGTCGGCTTTCAGCGACGTAAGTGATTCAGTGTCGGAATTCCATTTCCAGATATAGATCTCCGGTCCTGGTCTTTGATTTCGTGTCACGAGCGAGGTGTCATTGCCTCCTATCCCAGCCTTGCCGATATCACCAACGTAGAACCATGCTCCACAGCGAAGGGACAGGCTCTCTGTCGTACCGGTGTACAAAAAGTGCCAACCTTCTGGTAAATCCCGGATTCCATGGAAGTTGGCTGTCGAGGTGAAAGTGATCAGGTCGGTCCCGACCAGTGTCTTCGGCGGTAGACCGGGGAGGAGGATAGTCGGAGACGGCTGGAGTGACGAAGCCATCATTTCTCGTTGAGATACTGGATCTTTGATTGTTGCGACTGATTCAATATCGGAGTCTATGGAAGAGCCGGTGTGGTGCAAGCAGGGTTCAGGAAGTCAGCTTGAAAAATCGCCCGGGGGGTACGGTGGGAGCTGATGTGAGTCCCTGGCAGGCAGCTGCGAATTCTCAGGCTTGTGGCATGTTATTGCATGTCTGACAAGATGCTTATGATGGTATATCTGAGGATTGTGAGCCGAGGTAGTTGAATTGTGGTGCGGTGTTGCAGCAGCTCACTTTTTCGATCGGCCCCGGGATAGCTCCCCGCACCGGCTTCTTGCGGCTACTTTCATGGGCACGAGTTCGCAGTATTCACCAGATACACTACAGGATCTTGGTCCTTTATTTGCAATTTCTTCCGGTGAGTCGAATTAAAATGCGAATCAAGGCATTAATCTCCAATTGGTCAACTACAAATGCTACAATAGAATATCAAATGACGTTTACAAGGGAAAAAAACCAAAATTAACTCAGACAAGTCATTGATTGAGTCGTCACAGAAGACTTCCTAATCCATAAACTAAAACTGAGCACGAGCTTTTGAGGGCATTGAAATATCTGAAGACCAGGCGATAAAGGCCGTTCTTCGCGTTTATTCCATCCACAGTTGCAGGTAGACCCCGCTGGTAGCCTCCAATCCATCCACGAAGTATCGCAGTAGGACGTGAAAGACACCGCACACGTCTACAGACGGCGACCACGGCGACCACCCTTGCGACGAGTAGAGTCGGAGGGGGTGGGGGTGACGTCCTCAATGCGGCCAATGCGCATACCGGCACGGGCGAGGGCACGGAGGGCAGACTGGGCACCGGGACCGGGGGTCTTGGTGCCGTTACCACCAGTGGCACGGATCTTGATGTGCAGAGCGTTGATGCCAAGCTCCTTGCAGCGGGCAGCGACGTCCTGGGCAGCCAGCATGGCGGCGTAGGGGGAGGACTCGTCACGGTCAGCCTTGACCTTCATACCACCAGTGACACGGGTGATAGTTTCACGGCCGCTGTGTAAGAAAGAAGTTGTCAGCTAACTTAATCCAGACCCTTGATCATTGAACTCCCCGCGGCTCCGAGTCCCGTCGAATCGCTCGTGAGAGCGCGGAGGTTCAGAAGCAATTGTAGGAAACGTACGAAAGATCGGTAACGTGAACGAAGGTATCGTTGAAGGAGGCGAAGATGCGGGCAACGCCGAAAACGAGCTTGCCTGTTCCATGCGCACACTAGTCAGCTTCATGATCACCAAGAGGGAAAAATTTTGTCCAACGTACCATCACCGGCGAGGGGGCCGAGGGAGACGTTCTCCTTGGCAGCGGGAGCCTTCTTAGGGGGGGCCATTGCGACTGTGGTGTTGGGGGTTAGTGGATGGAATATGGAAAAGAAGAAATCAAAGTCGAGTCTGGCGGTTGATCTTTGATCAAAAAAGTGGGTGTGTGCCCTAGCGAGTATTATCTGTGATTGGCTGAGTGCGGGAACAGTAAGCGAGCTGCCTGAGGCATGTATAAACCCGGGATCGCGGTCGGTCCGCGGGCGGTGAGCGAAGCTGTTTCGCTCGCCTATTTAAATTTTCTTCCGTCGCCCGTCACAACTACATTCTTAGCATTGCGATTGATCTTCCAGAACTCAAAGGATCCAGTGCAAAGCTGGTCTTGACGTCTGAGAAGACTTGTATTATCGACCCATTCTATTATACTAACCACGCTCTCTGTGATCAGCCGTGAGAGCTTCACAGTACCTGCCCGAGAAGTGGGCGTGAGTCGTGCAATGGGACGCACCAAGGAAGATGCCTCGATTGGCATCATCGGTATGGGTGACATGGGCAAAATGTATGCCCAGCGCCTGAGTGACGCCGGATGGAGGTAAATTCAGCCTTGTTTCTCCGTTATCGATCTACATCGTCCGTGATGCACGAGAAGGTAAGCTTTGAACTCCTTTTTTCCGCCATCCCTACCTCTTTTGAATGATGACTTGAGTGCATTTGGCTCGAGTATGGTCTGGGAGGAGACTGCCTAACCATTCTGGCGGCGGTCAAGCTCCGGGCTGTCGATGATGTGAAACCCTCGCTACCTTACTTTACTTGTCTGAAAGTTCTTCGAACTTAACCATTCTGTTTCGCTCTGCCATTGCTCTTTGGAACATATGCTAATGAGTGAATACAATAGGTCACAGGGTAACTGTTCTTCTCGTGCGGGAAAAATCGAAAGGAATAGATCTTTACTAACATTATATTATTTCAAGAATCAACGCGTGTGATAGACCTGAGAATTATGAATCTCTACAACAAGAGTTCGCTTCTCAAGTACGTCTCCCGTCAGGGCCATATCGCCCAGAAACTCATCGTATATAGCAAGGAGTCACCATATTCCCGAATGGCCATCTCGTTTCCAGAATTAGCGATTTCATTCTTTACAGTGTAGAGGCCGGCGTCATCGACCGTGTTGTGGCACAGTACGGGCCCTGTATGTTTCGACCCATTTCAATTCAGGCTGCTGCCATTCTACATACGACCAGTATATCTGACTCGGGGAAAAAAAGCAACCAAGGTCGGCGCCGTCGTCGGCGGCCAAACGTCATGCAAGGCCCCAGAACTTGCAGCCTTCGAAAAGCACCTACCTCAAGATGTAGAGATCGTATCATGCCATTCGCTGCATGGCCCCAAAGTCAACCCGAAAGGCCAGCCGCTGGTAGGAGCTTACCCTTCAGTCCGATTTCATGCCATCCCGGCCCAGCCCTGAATAACGCGTGTCACAGGTCCTGATCCAACATCGTGCCTCGGACGAAAGCCTTCAATTTGTCGATCAGATCCTCTCCTCCTTCGGTTCGAAGCATGTCTATCTCACCGGTGAGATGCACGATCGTATCACCGCCGACACCCAGGCCGTTACCCACGCTGCTTTCCTGAGCATGGGAACCGCATGGCAAGCGAACGAGCAGTTCCCATGGGAGATCTCACGGTGGGTTGGCGGCATTGAAAATGTCAAGATCAACATCACCTTGCGCATTTACTCCAACAAATGGCACGTCTATGCGGGCCTTGCCATTCTTAACCCTGCGGCCAAGCAGCAAATTCGCCAGTACGCCGAATCCGTTACAGAACTTTACAAGCTCATGATCGGGGGACATCGGGAAGAGCTCAAGCGGAGAGTCAAAGCCGCCGGTGCCTCGGTTTTCAAGGAAGGCACGGAGGGTCAAGATCTCTTGTTAAAGGATGAGGTTCTCGATCAGTTCTCTCTATCCAAGAGGTCCCGCGAGAAAGCTCCTCCAAACAGCCATCTGAGTCTGCTTGCCATTGTCGACTGCTGGTCCAAGCTCGGTATCGTTCCTTACGATCATATGATCTGCTCGACGCCAGTAAGTCTATTACCTAGAGATTTTATATTCTTTAACATCCGTTCTAATATTAACCAGCTCTTCCGCCTGTGGCTTGGTGTGACTGAATACTTGTTCCGCAATCCTGACCTGCTCGACGAAGCGTTGGACACTGCGATTGACGACAACAACTTCCGTTCAGATGACCTGGAGTTTACCTTTGCTGCGCGGGTAGGTTTCAGCAAACATGTTCTAAATTGTTCTATGTCTCTAGTATATACTAACATATACCAGGCATGGTCTGACTGCGTTTCATTTGGGGACTTTGAGTCCTACCGTGATCGCTTCGAGCGGATTGCATCATACTTCGCTCCTCGCTTCGCCGAGGCCTCGAAGCTTGGCAATGAAATGATGAAGACGATCCTGGAGAAGACAAGCAACAAGCCTTGAGCTACCTTGGTAATGGGAGTGTATGATAACTATGGCCTTTTTTCTTTTTCCCTTTTCCCCTGCATATGATACATATGTACCGTTGTATGATAAGATGCCAGGGGCCTGAGGAATACGGTGCTTGCTTCACTATCGAATATTAGGTGCAAGTCGGAGTTTATCCAGGATATTAACGACGTTTAATAGGATTCTCCTTAATTTGAGGGAAGGTTTCGTTCTTTCCTAAATTCGATATTTGATTCCTATGAGCCTAATCTTCCGTCCAGGCTTAACTCCTGTTGTTTTACCTTGGTCTGGAATTCACAGTTGGGCCAATTACTCCTTTAAAGCACATGCTGCATAATCTCTGTATATTTCTGTACCAACAATTGATATATAAATGAAAGCAGTACTGAGAAGGTGAGTAAATGCCATGTAACATGACAAATATGTTGTGTGGACGCTTCTTAAGACGGTATGGTGATAAGGGCACCTTAGTCATCCACGTGTTTCTCGCGATCAGCTGAACAGAGCCAAGTGGGACAATCGACAATCGCGCTGATCGTGTGTCCTGGTAATTTCCAGGGCTTCACTTCCGTCGAGTCCAGTCACTTGTGATGGCTGTTGCTGTTGCTCTCTAATCATCGTGACTGCAACTCGTGACTGCGGAGAAGCACCCCCTCCCTTACGCTTCTTCCCCATATTCGAGCCCTTGCTCCGCCGACCTCTTCCACCCCAACCCCAATGCAGCCCCTCAGTACCCGGGACATTTGCCACAGGTGATAGACAGCCCCGTGGCTAGATGGAGCTCCATGGCTTCCGGACACAACTCAGCGTTCTCCGCGTCCACCCAACACCGCGTCTTGGGTGATGGGCGCTCTTCATTCAGCCAGGACGGTGGCTCGGCGGAAGGGAGCTGGAACGATGCGGTCCCCAGATCGGGGCGCAATGGAAGATCTGGCTCTGGAGGTAGTGCCACTACGGGCGGGCGAGGAGCGTCGCTAGCCCCGTCCTTTGGCGGGCCTGGTAGCTTCAGTGCAGAGCTCCAGAGCATGAATTCACGGAGTGTTACACCGCGCCCCGACGGTACCTACACGAGACGAGCGAGCAGATCGATTGGCGAAGACGACCTACATACGACCGAAGAGCGACAAGCGGCGATCCGAGATAAAATCGCGAAGGAGATGAAGATTAAAACTGGAACGGAAAACATGTTGGAGGCACTGTTGGCGAAACCTCCGAAGCAGACCAAGGACCAACGTATTCGAGTGGAATCCGAACTGAGCACATCCAACCGCAAGTTGGCCCAGCTGCAGCATGAGCTGGAAGAGGAGCTGCTTCGTGCGCAGGCGCCATCTACAACACCCCCGCGCAGTCGCATTTCAAGCCTCTTCCGAAGTAGTCCTATGCGCTCGCCATCGCGGAACAATAACTTCCCAGACCCTGTTGACGAGGAACAACAGGAGTACGAGGAGGAGGGAGACATGGAGTCGCCAACCTATGTTCTTACCGAAACACTCCAGGCCCTAGAGATCGAGGGCATGTCTCCTGATTTCTACGTCGAGCGCGCCAACAACTTGGTTGAACTGTTCAAGCGGCATCCTACACTGAAATACGATCTCGCATGGCCTGTGTTTGGCTTGCGCGTTCAAGTAATGCTTCTCAGCGACAGCAAGGAGGTGGTAGCTGCTGGTTATCGGCTTACCCGCTACGCCATAGCGGATCGAAAATCCCTCCAAACAATTCGAGCATTGCATACCGATGAGCTCGTTATTTTGTCTCTCGTCAAGGAGACCAAAGCCAGCATTGAGAGGGAGCAAGCTCTCAAGTTTGTTAGAGCCTTCCTTGATGTCAAAGATGGCGTCAAGGAAATATCTCGTGCTATTGTGCGCACAATAGTCTCCATTGCTGAACATCACGAAGACCGTCTGCGGAACATATCAATCATGACCCTTGCGGAGATGCTGGTCAAAGATCCCGAGCTCGTTGCTTCAGCTGGCGGTTTTGCTGCCTTGCACGATGCTTTATCTGAAGGCACGTTTGGTGCTTCAGAAAGTTTGATCTCAAGCTTCTTACATGTCCTGGACACTCCGCGCAGTCGGAAGTACCTTCAGGGGTGTGAACTAGAAGCCGTTCTAGCGCCCTTTACCGACTCCTTGGCTGATTCTTTGCGTCATGGCCGGTTAAAATCTGCGGCGCGTGCGATCTCTGCAATGCTCAAAACATGGCCGGGTCTTGTGATTCTGGCAAGAAATGGAGCGCAACCACTCAAGTCTCTTCTTGAATCACTCCACTACCCTGATCCTCAAGCTCGGGATCTCCTTATGGAGCTGTTATTCGATGCCTTGCGGATAAAGCCGCCATCCTGGTCATCATCATTCCTTGCGGGCAGAAGACTCACGACATACGGGAGGGTCTCAAACCTGCGCACTGACACTGAATCGAAACATTCCCGCGAATTCTCCGACGCCAGTAGTAACAAATTCGATCTCACAGCGCACTTCTCAACCCTCATATTGGCAGCTTTGATCGCAGCCGGGCTTCCAAAGGTATGCGATACTCTCGACACCAGATAAGAAACAAGAGCTAATAAGGTGCAGGCACTGTCGGATCTCATTGAAGATGAGACGGATCCCTCTCTCCGACGCAAAGCCACTCTCCTTTTGACTGAAGTACTCAAACTTGCTCATCACTCGCTGCCGTCAAGCGTCAGTGCCAACCTTCAAGTCCTTCCCCATCTTCTTCCTCCCGCAATTCAATATGACTTCGAAAACCATGACGTCTCTACCTCGACTATCTTCCAAATCGAAAGCATCAACCGAACACTGGCACGCTCTGGAGGCCTTTCCAATGGTGCAGGCCGATACATGGATGCCGAAATATCCCTTTCTTTGCTACCTGGTGAGCAGGGCAAAGACAAGCTGAGCCCGTCCATGGACGAGCAAACGTTCCGTAATGCAATATTGGAGACCCATGTGTTGAATACAGTCAACTACATCAAATGGAAGTGGGACCTCATCCATCGTCTCGTCGAGGGCCCTCTCACAAACCCCAAACGCATGGACGAGGCCATCAAAGGTTCCAAGTTCATGAAGCGTCTCATTGGGTTCTACCGACCTTTCAAATATCGATTTGCGATGGTCCCGATTTCAAAGGCGAACCAACGCTATGTCCGAACTGGTTGTGCGTTGATGCGGACACTAGTCCAGACATCCGAGGGTACCAAGTATCTGGCCGAAAACAAGTTTTTGCGGCAAGTGGCAGAATGCCTGGCGCAGCTTGACCGTATGAGCGGTTTGACTTCTACTTCGCCCCTCTTTTCGCGCGAGCAAATGGCCAATACATTGAGTGGAGGCTACTTTGCGATGCTGGGGACACTGAGTGCCGATGCAAATGGGCTTCTCATGATGGAGCGATGGCATATGCTGAACATGTTCTATCATATCATCGAGCTTCAAGACCGGAATGATCTTATTCAAACGCTTCTGGGGAATATGGACTACAGTCGAGACAGTCACCTCCGAGTCATGCTTTCCAAGGCTCTCACAATTGGCTCGAAGGAGATCCGCATATTTGCAACCAAGCTCCTCCGAAAATATGCCGTCGGAGACGTTGCCGTCAGCCCCCATGTGGCTATTGGCAACGCTGAATGGGTTGTGAAGCTCCTCGTGACTCAACTTTACGACCCCGACGTCACAGTCTGTCAGGTAGCCGTGAAGATCCTCGAGGAGGCATGCAACCAGCGTGACTACCTAGAGTTCGTGGTCAAATGCCGCCCTTCTCTTGATCATCTCGGAGAGATCGGCGCACCACTACTCCTGCGCTTCCTGTCAACCTCCGTCGGCTACCATTATCTAGATGGCCTGGACTACATCACACAGGAAATGGACGACTGGTTCCTGGGTCGAAACGACTCGTATGTCGCCCTTGTGGAAGCAGCTCTGTCTCGAGCCTACATCGATCAACCACGACGGAGCAGCTTTGCACCTGAGGACTTGGTGGATATGCAGGATGTCGGAGTCGTTCCACCCCATTTCTACCGAGAACTCGCTCGGACAGCCGAGGGCTGCAAGCTGCTGGAGCAGTCTGGGCATTTCAATGAGTTTGCTTGGACGATTCGGGACTTCCGTCTGGAAGAGGAAGATACTGAGGTACTTCTTAAGGTCAAAGGATGTCTCTGGGCCGTGGGCAATGTCGGGTCCATGGAGCTCGGTGCGCCATTCTTGGAGCCTGAGATCGTGCAACGAATCGTGGATATTGCCGAGAGTGCCGGTGTGCTGACCATGCGAGGCACTGCCTTCTTCGTTCTGGGATTGGTGTCTCGCAGCAAGCATGGACTCAAGGTCCTGCGGGAGTTGGGATTAGACTCTGCTATCGACTCGGAAGGAGATTCGCTGGGTCTTTGTCTTCCTACCGACTTCCGCACTCTGTTTTTGGTATGTATCTCTCTTCATCTCGGGCATTCCCAGCGCCGACTAACCTGATTAGATTTCGTTCCCTGGCTACAATTCCGAGGCCAAACGAACCCCGCAGGACAAACTCAAGGAGGCCACCACAGACTCGGACCAGACCAACCAGAAGATCTTGAAACTGATTGTGGATATGGGGAATACTGTTCTATCGAAGCGCTCGGCGGCTGACCTGCACAGGTAATTTCTTTTCCAAGGCCCCTCTCTCTACGCAAACACTGACTTCTGGAAACTATAGCATCAAATCCAAGCAGCCTGAACGATTCCACCAAGTCCATCTCTTCCGCAAAGCGCTCTGCATCCTCGAGAGTCATCATTTCCGGTTACCAGCACGGCGTTTTGCGCTAGATCTTTTCGACAAGAGCGTGATGCGGCGAATCGTCCTCGAGGATGAATCCGATAGCTCGGATTCGGACTCGTCCACATGAGTCACAATTTGACCCCCACTCTTCTTCCCTACCACATCTGGCAACACATTACCACAGAGGTGACCGATTTACCTACACATGCTCAATCTATCACGACCACGGAATTGGAAAACTTGGACCTCGGTATGACAAGCACGTGATGATGCAATCTGGCTTTTTCTTCTATTTACTCGAGCATCTGTACCTGGCATGGCGGCGAATCTTGGAAATGAGACATGAATGATATCAATTGCATGCTTTGCGTCACCATAGTGGCTGTATTGTCGTACTGTGTAGAGGGGCCGTAATGTAGAATCCGGAAGCAAAAAAGGATGAAAGCCACGTCCCCTCGGCAAATGGTGAAGACATCCCTGCGCACTGAAACCTTTCGCTCGACTGTAATTTCAAGGAAGAGAAACCTTCAACCGGGACATCTGCATTTCCTCAATTTCCTATGCACGCATCTATTGATGCAAGTGTTGACGTTCTGCGATTATCTAAAGTTGGACCCACTTTCGATCTCCGACCCACTCCGACAGCTCGACCCGACTCCCCTCTTCCATACTCAATCTGTGTCCTATCCTATCCATCATGGAGACTGATGCTGCACGGATGACAGACCAAATACCGCCTGTGGGGAGCTCAGAGACGTCCAGTCTTGAGGAGCACGGGGCCCGCGATCTCGATGTCCCCCACCTCGTTATCCGCTTGATCCAATGCCAGCACTGCTCGCACCCGCTACATGCGCCGCTCTGTTTGCCATGCGGCAACTCTGTATGCCGCGCGTGTCTCCCACCGGTCAGGCCTCGTATGGGCATTACATACCCGGTTGCAGAAGGCCGGGAAGAGGGGTTCTCATGTTACTGGGAAGGAACGAACAACTGTGTCGGGGAGCATTGCGTCGGAGACTGCGGCGTTGATGTCGTGCTGTGCAATATTGTCGGGATCTTCCAAGAAGAGCTGGCATGGGATATGACAGCAGCCGAGTCCCGCGACCAGCAAGATGATGCGCGAGTCGTTCGCTGGAAAGTCAAACAGCCGGGCACAAAGTCTCCCGAACTGCACAACGCTCATATTACCCAGCGTGGTTGGCTACAGGGTCTATACTTGTTGGCGTGGGAGGGCCGGCTCCCCCACAATGCGTATGATTTTGTATACGAGAATCCGAGTGCATCTCACGAAGCTACCGAGCAAGACGGCTCCCTGAGGCAAGATTGCATTCGTTTCCAGAAACTCAGGGACAGGCTCCGCGACGAACTGGACTGCCAAGTCTGCTATTCGCTCATACTTGATCCTCTGACAACGCCCTGTGGTCATACTTTCTGTCGCAAATGCGTCGCACGGATCCTCGACCACACAGATCTATGTCCTATCTGCCGCCGCAAAGTCGGAATGCCCGCTGCTATACAATCTGAGCCGTTGAACAATACCCTTGCACGCCTTATTGATCACTTCTTTGCGGACCAGGTTACAGCTCGCAGAGAGATTCTCGCGGAAGAAGAACTGGGCGGAGATCATGAAAAGAACCTGCCGCTTTTCGTGTGTACATTGTCTTTCCCAACTATGCCGACGTTTTTGCATATCTTCGAGCCTCGGTATCGACTCATGATCCGCCGTGTCGTTGATAGTGGAGATGGTAAGTTCGGGATGGTCATGTACAATCGACGCGGCCGAGCACAAAGCGACGATTTGGGCAGCGTACCGTTCATGCAATACGGAACGCTGTTGATGGTCGAGCGATATGAGCTGCTTCCCGATGGGCGCAGTCTCGTAATTGCAACGGGTGTATCTCGATTCAAGGTGCTCGAAGCGGGCGAGTTGGATGGGTATCATGTTGCCAGAACAGAGCGTGTGGACGACATTTCGCTGGCGGAGGAGGAAAGACTAGAGGCAACTGAGACAGCAGCGTCTGCAATCGCCGACCCCACGCAAGCGGTAGATGTCGAACCTCCCTTGGAGTCGATGTCGACCCTGGAACTCCTCAACATGACTAGGGAGTTCATTCGCAAACAGCGACAAGCAGGGGCACCGTGGCTTCATCCGCGCGTGATGCTGGCTTATGGCCCTGTTCCGACTGATGCAGCCCGATTCCCTTGGTGGTTCGCCAGCATCTTGCCTATCGCAGAGGAAGAAAAATACCCTATTTTATCTGCAATGAGCGTACGAGAGAGACTCAAGATCTCGGCGCGATGGGCAAGGGAGCTAGAGGCTCGAGATTGGTATGTTTTCCCCTTTCAAGTTTGGCGAAATCGGACATCTAACACCGTCCATCAGGTCCGCCCGCTCGTCAATCAATTCTGTCTTATGACTAGCCGTTCCTCTCCTCGTATTCTGCATCATTCCGTTGGCATTAAAGCCTCTGTCATCGCTTTTGTCCTCAATGACACCCAATGTACTCACGTCACTTACGCCATTTTCCTTTTCGATATCCGTGTCCTTCGGTGGCTCGCCCATGTTCCTGGAAAGCAGCCAGCAGCCACAGGAACAAACGCAGCCCCGCTCAGATGAACCATCCGAGACATACATTCCACAAACCCTGGTCATCGGAGTCTTCCTCGCGATTTTCTGCGCGCAAGTGGGGATCAATTTCTTGCAAGTTGTGCGAACAGGGCGGCGGAGAAGACAAGCAATGGAACTACAGTTTCCGCAGCCGGTGCCCCCGCAGCCCCGGGGCCAAAATGAACGACCAGAGCCTGTAGCAAACGCTTCACCGGTGGGAGGAGGTGATGGAGTGCAGACTCCAGCTCCAGGATCTACGCACGATATTGAATAGTGGCATGCAATATCGTTGCTTCCTAAGGGTTTATCCTCAACATTTACCATTTCCCTGGATATATTATGTTACTTTACGCTCTTTCCTACTCGATTCCCCTGAGCGCTTTTCTTTTATGGTACTTAAGTTACATTCGCAATCCCTTTTGTGAACTACAGGGATGGTACATAAAAAATCCTATTCAATATTTTACTTGCATACCATTACATTAGGGTACTCTTGACAAACAGCACGAGCACTGCAGCTTGCACCGTCAGGCTGCGACTTACCTACGTCTCTCACTTGCTCTTCTGCCATTCCTTATTTTCTTCATATGTACATGTTTGATACTCTAGTTGCAACCTAACTACAAATCTAGAAAGAAACGGCAGTTGTTATGATGCTTGGTATCGCAACTTTGTTGATATCCCGAGCCTTCTTGGTCACTTGTAGAATGCTAGCCTTTTCGTAAGATTTGTCGTGCGGCGAGGCCGGGGTCGGGGTTTATTCTAACTCTTTACCGATGATTACTAGAATGAATCATAGATTATCCTCGTAACACACAGGTATTTTCCTTTTTCTGGAATAGATTTGGTGGATTGCGGTTTCGGCCTTGAGTTCCTCGCGGCAAATAACGCATTTTCTATCAAAGGAGATGCAAAACGCTTGTTAAATCTCAGAGCATGTCATAAAGACATAGGGACAAAGCAATATATGAAGACCGGCCGGAGTGGTGATGTTTAATTGCAACACTAGACCGGGCTTTCATCAAGGGCTCGTTTCAGTCTCACAGTGCCGGAGCTGTCTTTCCATACAAACCACGATAACGTTATTGATCCCTTCAAGGCAGCTGCAAACCACAAACTACTTGCCACAGCCGTGGTTTTAGAGAGGCCGCCTGCTGTCATGGCGCCCATGAACAGGGCTAGGAAAGCGGCAATTCTCCTGTTTCGCTTGGGATTGGCCGACCACGGTCTGGTGTAGAGATTCGTATCGACCAAAAGATCGCATAGAAGCGTTGTGAGAACGACCGTTGGGATCTCGTCAAAGGCTAGAAGACGTGATGCAACAATCTGGCCCGCCGCTTGGAAGGCGAGGAAAGAAATGGGTATAATCTGATTCCACTCAATCGGAGCTCGTGGGTCTTCTGGCTTCGGGCTGACGATGCCGGCCTGAACCACAGCGGAAGCAACGAGGAGGGCGGCTGTCTGTAATCCGAATGAAAGAATGAGGGTCGACCGTCGTAGTGGGCTGAGGGCGCGGGATAGGTGGATGAAGAAGACATTGCTCGACAGGAAGACACTCAACGCGATGAGCGATTTTGCCCACAGGAACGCCGGGTATTCTGGCTGACCGGATACACCGAGGGCAATGAAAACCGTATTTCCTGTTTCCCGGTCAGCCGGAAGGAATTGCACTGCCAGATTTGGAGAACATACCTGTCTGCATACTCGAAAAGTTGCCCCATGCGTTGAACGACAGGCCATCGACTAGGCCGCCAACGAACCCGCACACAATAAGGATGATATCTGCACGTCTAGGATCCAATTCTGCGAGGAAATACTGCGACATTTGCAATGGAAAGGATGGCTTTTCCGTGGCAGAAGTCTCGCTGCCGTTGTGGGACCCATTGGTTCTGTATTCCGCAGAACGAGGAGCCCTCTGGGTTGGGTCTGCCGCCCGGATATTATGAATTGCTTCATACTGTGCATCCAGAGAGCCCCTGATTTTGCAATCGGGACTGTTTTCTGTTGTTGTGGAAGAAAGGGATCTCCTAGAAGTCTGCATTTTGAGCAAAATATGTGGTAGAGACTGGCCTAGATAGCGAGACCGGTTCGAACCCCGGATAATCTCCTGCTCGGCTTATAGAGCTGAACTTCAGGTAGCAATGGCGAGGGGCAAAAAGGGTAGAATGACGCCAGCAGGGATACATCTGCGGATAGTTTTCATCGCCGTCTTGGTATCTTGGATAGTTCCACCGGTCTTCCTTGGCATCCATGTTGTTGCTTTTCTGCTTTTCATGGAGAAGCAGGGGATGGTACTCGCAAGAAGATCTGGAAACAAGGAAAGTTCAAGCCGCATCCTATGAATCTAGATCCTCCACCAGGCTGCGGTAGGATTAGTATCGAAGTAGCTGTCAGGTCAGGCCCGACAGCTAGTTCGAATCAATACATCCTCAGTCTGGCCTCATAGATGGGCATGAAAGGGAAACGTCTATGACTGGACTTGGTGGCCTTGACGGGTGTCCGTAATCGGCGTGTTGACTTATCGGCAATAGCTAAGAGGCTGACGGCACCTATTCTAGGGTTTCCTCATTCTGGCCTTGGCGACGATCATCGAGGACCATTGGCGCCCGTCCGGATTGGCGAATATGGAATATGCCAAGTGCAGCGCCTCATCGGAGCGCCGAAAGGGTTCTCATTCGGCAGTAGGGGTGGAACTAGCACCGGATCAGGATGATCGACAGGGAGATGCCAAGGTGATCCCTCCGAGTCCATTGCGTGAGAGCCTAGACGCCGTCAGGTCCGAAGGCGGGATCCCCATGGGAATGACTGCTTCGTGGACGCTATCGGTGCTGCTGCACAGTCAGACATGACGTATCATCACTCTCCGTCCGGATCCCAAGCAAAGGCGCAGACATAGGAAAGAGGTTTTCATTGGCGTAGCTCTTGGCGTAGATAGGAAAGTGAAGTCGCAACTCCTCGGGGTTGAGGAAAAGCTCCGATGTCTTTTGCGCAATGTAGGACTTGGGGCGGGGAAAGATATACATCCACGAGATCTGCATTATCACCAATCCAATGGACCTGACACAGCCGTACACTTGAACGCATCCCAAAAATTCCCGGATAGTTTCAGGTGCGACCTTGAGAGCAGTTGTAGGTGCGGACCCCCCACGCGACGTGGCTGAGCCCTGATATTCGTCGCACACGGAGGAACATGGATCTTGGCAGTCTTGGACCGGCAACTCTTCTAGGGATGCCAAGCTCCGTTGCAACTGCAGAGTGGCATCTGAGATTGCGTCACGACTGTGTGTCGGTAATCTGTGTCGGTAATTGATGGTGCTTCACGTCAAGCCGAAACAATGAGTAATTAGAGGCAAGTTGCCGAGCCGTACGGGCGTGAATAGCGGCCACTGGTTGCGGGCGAAGCTATGCGGAAAGTACCGTATCATTTTGTAGTATATAACCCTCTCGTCCCCGTGGCGGTCGCTGCCCCGATAACTGATTTGATGGACTTGTTGATCGTGGCTAAGTGGTCTTCTCTGCTGTCAAGACCCGTCTGCGGACAAACTGCCGTCGACTCCCCTTTTCGCTAGTAAATCTCTTTTAAAATTTGTTTGAAAGTATTATCTATATACTAAACCTCTTTTTTAAACGTGTCGGTCAGGCATTCTACCGCTTGAAAAGTAGCCTATATTGTCTTTTTTAATGACCGCTACTCTCGCCAGTATTAACGAGGACATGTATGGCTTAGTCGAAGAATCCGTTTCTTGAGTTTGGTTTATCGGATAAAATTTGGGAAATGCCTACGTCTTGTGTTTCGCCAGGCCTGAATGTAATGTCTGGGAGATCCAAATTTCACACCATCTCTACAAAGTCTGACCGGCCACTTGGAGATTCTGGATACGCCAAAGAGTCAAGAGATCATCACAATTGATTTGTTGTACACAATACAGTGATGAGAACATGAATTCTCTCAGCCCTAGACACAACAACCTGAAAATTTCAGTGGTGAATCAAAGTTCCCAGCCCACAAGTTCATCGTCTGCTCTAAAACCGTCTACTTTGATGCGGTCTGTGACGGACATTTCCGGGGACATAATCACCGACATAAGCGGGAAGCTACACTGAAAGCTAATAGAATCTCATTCTCAGGAATCCAACGGAACACTCAGACTCGACGAAGATTTCATTCTCGATCGGGAAAATGCTCAAGTATTTCTACGCGGGTGACTATGCGATTGATAATTCAGAAACCGAGGACTCGGAGAAAGCAACCGCGGCCAAACGGCAAAAGTCCTCGTCGTCGACCAACTCTTCCGCGGAATCGACAGAGGGAGAGGAATACCTCCTATTCTTCCACGATACAACGACCAGGGGGGATAATTTCTGATAGGAGAGCTCAAGGAGGCTGCATAATGGCACTTCATAGAGTCATGCCTGCTCGAGATATCTCTTCCGGAGTTGAATTCCGAGATCACCAGATCACCACCTGGACATGAACGCTTCGACGGTACTTTAAAATGACAGAGGGAGAGTTTTTTGACGAAAGAAATAAAGTGCCAGAATAATTCAAGCTACAGCATAATTCTACCATGGGAAATGCAAATGCAAAAGATGAAGATAGGATACACGATCGAGCAGCCAAAGTCACCCATTTTCACCAACAGCAGGTCTAATGCGTGTCGCCACACCCCCGCATAATGCCATGAAAAGGAAATATAGTGCGGCCAAGGAAGCAAGTCCCGCATGTATAAGCTAAACCGAAGACTCAAGTCACCCCAAAAAGTATTGGCGCTACGACAAGGTGGCTTTCCGTCCGCGAATCAAGACTTCCGGGGTTGTAATAGGCGAATGATCGAGGCTAGTGCGGCGAGAGGTCGATCTGCCGTTGAGATTAAAGTATTCCGCTAAGCCGACGCGCTGCTTTGCGGTCCAGCGCGTTGACCGCATGAGCGACTGGAAAACAAGGTTGGAGGGCGTGGAGGGTGGATTGGGAGATCAACGTCTAGCGATAGGACTACCCACCACGGTCTGATTGCAGGAAACAAAGATACGGAGAGGAACGACATGTTTGACCCACGCAACGTCCGCCGCTCGGATCGGATGGCTTGACAAGGGGCTACGATCCGGCTAATGAGGTGGCGTAGACGGGACCCGGCTCCTTTTTCCGGGCCACTCAGAGGATCGGGGTGACATAATGCTTTCTTCGACTCAAGTCAAACGACATTGCATATGGTTGCATGCAGATTGCGATCTGCGATTTTTTTGTGGTGGTCTCAAATCCAGGGCGTTCGATTTTCGCCCCTCTTCGCCTAAACCCCGCCCTGTGTGGTTCATCATCTGCACGATTAACTGTACGATACCGTGCATGTGCGCTCAGGTTTTGCGAGATACAGTAGAGGCCCACGTCAGCTGTGCCGGGTGGTGGCGCTCCCAGCTTATGTAGGCGATCGCCCGGGGCCACAACGAGAATGATATGCCGGATAGAGCGGTCATAAGCTGCGGCTACGTACAGCGAAGTCCCGGCGGAGCCCCACAAATACATACTAAGGGCATTGAGATGCAGGACACTAAAGAGCCGGGGGGATTGCTAGGCTGGAAGTGGCAAGAGCTTAGATAATATCTCCGTGGCGCCGAATGTGACAAGCCACATGTAAAGCGGGTCTGCATGATCATAGTACAGCCACGTATCGTGTAGAGGAACGTCCTGGTTGACGAGGGCGGCAGCCACAGACATGATCATCGTTTCCACGAGGAATAAATGGCTGATGTACAGGGTGCCAATGCACCTGCGACGGGACGTGTGGAGATATCAAAAACACCACTTCGATGCCAAGACCGAATTGAAGACAATGGAAGCATCCGATTGGTCGGAACTGGACCGGCCACTTGACAGCATCAGAAGAGGAATGAAAGGGTTTGCACTTTTGCATATCTTACCTTTTTGCATTTCTCGTGTGAATAATGGAGAGTGATTCAGAATACCGCGAATAACAGAGCCCATCACACACTACCGACATGATAGCGCCGGAGACCGCTGGTTTTGGTCGCGGACGAGTTCCCCGAATGGTCGCCACGCACCGCTAAGCCCGAATTATCGGTACTGTACCTCGCGGGCGATACCTGAATACGGTTGATTCCACGTATCGTTTGTATCACGCCGTGTAGCGGCCTGACTCGTGGTGGTTCCGTCAACCAGGGAACTGGAATTTTCACCCCCACGTCTGCGCGATGGAACGGATCTCGATCGGCCTTGGTGTTTGAAAGGAAGGAACCAGCTCGAGTTTGCCACATCGTACATAGCCGACTCAACGTTCGAATGCCGGTAGTTCTTTGAAAGGCGAGGTGGGCTTATGATGTAAATGCGGCAAATCGTCGTCCATCATCGGCGGATCCATGGGAACGGGATATTCGTATCCCACCCCATCTCTATAGAAATGGACGTTGTCCCGTATGGCCGGTGTCAGGCACCGGCTTCGCGAGTACGCAATCCGAATTCGCAAGTCTATCCGATTCGGGAGAAAGACCGCGAAACCTGTAACGGAGTAGCAAATGCATCTCGGTCTGATCTCTGTAGGGGGCAAAACATAGATCCAAGGCCGGTCATAACTCAGCCGATAAAAAAAAGGGTCCTGCGGCGGGTATGAGTTTCAATAGGTTTCGGTGGGTTGTGTTTATGGGCTGGAGACCTCGCCCGTGCTCTCGAATGGATCGAGGATCGGCGGTCGCGCCCATCGGAGTGGAAATGACATCGATGCTCGTCCCAAATATCTCTGGGTACCGTCATACAGCCTTCCATCCCCTCCCCGAGGCCTGTCAAGCCCTTGTTTTGCACCGGTATTTCGGAGTTTCCACCTATAGCGATCACGTTCCAGCGGCTCCTCCCTGGCACACGCCGTTCTGCACCGGCCGGGCTTCTGACTAGCCTCGTCTCCATGAACACCCTGCCCCGTTCCCTGGCCCGTCCGAATGCCACCAACGGTTGCCAGACAGATAAGCCGCTGTATCAACCCTTCCCCAATCATCCGCGACGTTCAATCTTGGTCCACCCGGTTACCCTGGTTGTGTGACAATCACCTGAACCCCCTGCTGTTTGTCATGGACGGTACCCCCCTCGGTTGAATCGAATTTTCATCATCTGCTTGTCGAGTTTGAGCACCGCAATCGATCTCGCGACTTTCGTCCCCGTTCACGTCCCACTGTCAAACACAGCCCGGCAAACGAAGCACGATAACCCACAGTTGAACGACATGTACCTTTCTGCTCTCGACCTACGAGCTCGGTGAGATTGAGGAGATTTCAATCCGATGGTGTATGTGTGATATAGAACCATAGGCAGAGTGCGGTGCGATGCTCTTAACGGTCAGCTTGTATGTCGCTCCTTGCAACCCGGAGGGCGATGAACACAAGAACTGACTCGTAATTCCCCAGCTCACATCAACATAAAAGGGAATAGATGGCGGTGGATTCCCAATCGGCTGGAAAGGTCACGAGGAGACACAAGCCCTCCCTTCGCGAGGCTGACCAGTCGGCCGATGAGAGGATGAGCCATCACGACAACTCCAAGCAGTTCCCTGCACTGGCCCCTGGTCCTTCTCGTATCTTTGCACCGCAGCCCGCGATGGCGGTCAGTCGGCCAAAAAAGAATTCCACGGCATGTCAAGCATGCAAGCTTGCAAAGAGGAAGGTACGTTTCTCGCCACCGTCCAGCCTCGTCAGTTGGCATGACTCGGGGCAAGGTAAAATCTTCACCCCGCAGAACTCGACTGACCGTGCTTGTCTGCATGATACAGTGCTCCGGACTACCCTCTCCTTGCAAGGCGTGCGTGAGCGCCGGTGCAGAAGCCGATTGCCATTTTGATCCCAGTCGAGATTTGCGCCGCAAAGTAGCCGTCAAGCGAACCATAAAAGAGCTCAACGACTATAAAGATTTGTTGGAATCATTATTAACAACGATTCGATCGGAGCCTCAGGACAAACTCAACGATCTCATGGTCTTGATTCGAAGCAATGCCTCAATGAGGGACATCGCCTGTGCCGTGGGGAGCCCCGTGACGAAGTTCACGGATTTCAAGTCTCTATCAACGGCGAGCCTCGCAACGATGTCAGACGACGGAGACCAGCATTTTGATCCGCCCTATTTCGAACAACTGGAGACAAAACACCGCCGAGAATCAGAGCCCGATCAAATTCATGATTTGCCACAAGAAGACCATCCCAAGGGATCGCCACGAGCTGCACTTGACCCCTATGCACGGGTAACCTTGGAAAGTCTCTGCGACATTCCACTATACAAGGTGCCAGCCAGGCCATGGACAGAAGTGACCGATGACAATGATTTTGTGTCGCACCTTGTCTCGCTGTATTTCACGTGGGACCACCCGTGCGCGCAGTTTCTTGACCAGGGAATATTCATTGACCATATGAAACGGGGTGACGTCGGCTCTCAGTTCTGTACACCGCTACTGGTGAATAGTCTCTTGTCGATGGCAAGCGTAAGTGACTCCTGATTACCCCGCCCCTCGATCCCTTTTGACCCAAAGACAGGCTTATTCCGACAGTCCGGATGTATTCTCCAATCCTGAAGACACGTTCTCACGTGGACAGCATTTCTTCCAAGAAGCAGAAAAATTATGGACTGCCCAAAGAGGCCGTCAGACCTTATCGAACATCCAGGCCTTACTTATGATGTGCAGTGTGTACGTGCTCCGTTGTAATGTGTTGACCGTGCTTAGTGAATATGGGACTGAGTCATTTTCACAGATTACTATCGCAAGGAAAGGTTCGCCAGGGCTGGTTTCTGCTCCGACAGGCCGCCCAGATGGGACAGGACATGGGGTTACTTATGCTGCCGAGGGTCATTCGGCCATCCGTGGAGGGTATGGGGCTGTTTGTACTGCCAGGAATGGCCGGGGCATCCGACGACGACGAGATCAAAAACGAAGATGAGGACGAAGAGACAATGTCGCCTGATATGGAGCGTATTCGAACAATCACGGCCTGGGGCATCTTCAACTTGAACTTGTAAGTATCGTCTCTAGGTGCGGGATAGACAAGTTACTTACATACGGTTAAGACAAATGTCGATGAAGTTGCGCAGGGTCACCAGCTTGCCACCACCTATATCCAATGTGCTGATTGGAGGTGATACTGACGTTGAGTGGACACCATATCCGCGGTCAAACCAAATCACCTACTCCACAAAGCTGGCACATTTGCCTCAACTCAGACAGGGGATGGCCGAGCTCACGGATATCGTGGCTCATGTTCAAGAGCTTCTGTACGACCAAAGCTTGACGACAAGTATCCTTGATTTGTCCGAGAGAGCAGAAGGCCCATATCAACGTTTGCAAGAGTGGCTAGCAAATTGGCCTGACATCTCACACATTGAAAAGGAACCAATCCCACATGTTCTCATTCTTCGGTAAGAGTATTGAACCAGGCATTCGCTCCCTATTTTGTTCGACGAGTTCCCGTACTGACAGTTTGAAAAGCATCAAGTGCCACCAGGCCATTATGAATCTTCTGGAGATGTTGATCCAGCGGGATTTTCGAGACTCAATGAACAAAACACTTCAACAGAAGTGGTGTCAACAGGCCGAAGAGATGGCTCAGTGCCTCCGTATTCACCGCCAGTCGTATGGCCTCAAGTACATCCCAAGCCAGGTGGTTGACGCGGTCCAGTCCTCCCTTCGTATCCTGGTGCATCAACTGGACACCGAAGAAGCAATCCATGCATTCATCGAGTTTTGTCGCTTCGGGATGGCCATGAGCCGCACGTTCAAGCCTACTGCTGATGCAATCCATACCATTCAGTCACTATGGCAGCGGGGAGCCATCACGCTGCCCATCGAAGTCATCGCAGTCCTTGACGAGTCGGAGCTTCGCAAGGGCCCGGAGGCCTAACGCGACATGCTGAGCCTGAACGAGGGCATTTGAAATGACACATCTGTGCATATCGCACAGTCGGGACATTATAGGTGACGCCTCTTTTGTGTTGACGAGGGCGAAGGTGAAAATACACAGGGTGAGGATCGAAGATCTCTCTCATCGCTGTTATCGAAAGGCCATTGTCGACAACCAGTGTATTATTCCCCGGCTCGGTTATATCGTTTTGTCTCAAGAGCGAAGCAGACATCGATCTTGGCAAAGGGAGTCCCTAGGCCCCTGAGGCGTTGTAGGTCAAATACAATATGGGGGATTTTCGGTCAAGGATTTCCATACCATGCCACTCTATGATGGAGGGAAATGGAGGGGTCAGGAAGGATGGTGGGATGAGCAAGGTTCGAGGCACTCAAAAGATTCAAATGACCCGTGTTCGCCACTCCTTCCCATTCAGGCACGCGGGAGCCGGGTCTATTTTCCGTGAAATGTGAGACGGGAGATGACGCACATATGCCTTGACCACCGCTAAAATTCTTTGAAATTGCGGGAGAAAGGGGAATCCAGTGGACTGCCACATATCAAATGTCCATGCCCCATCGAGTGTCGCGTGTCTGTGTTTTATAAGTCCCTAGCTATTTACAATGCTGAAATCCGATCAGCGGCACAACGGTCCCTCGAGGAGTCAATAGCTGACGGTTCTTGAGTTCATGAGACCGTTCTTCGTCCTTAAAACCCACGTAGTCCGTGTTCATTTTCACGTTTCTTATATTCTCTAGGTGTTCTACCGTAGGCCACAATATCGACCTTTGAAAGGTCCACTAGGGTAAGGTCGACAATGACAAGTGACTAGGTCGGTCTAACCTTATATATATCCGTCATCTCTTCATCGTTCATCTACCTACCTTGGTCGTGTCTGCCGTGGTCAATGAGGACAGAACTGCAAACGTAGTCAGGACTAGCTAGAATAGGTTCCTGTAGATATGGGCTGACGGAAGTTATGGAGGACTCTTAGATATGAGCGCATGGCTGATTTTCCAGAATTATCGTCCTTCTCTGAACTTTTTGTACCTGCGCTGTAACTAGATAAAGTTCTCGACGTTTTCCAGCCCAATGATCGTTGTAGATGGAATTGTGTGGTTTTTAAATCAAAGTACGTTCCTGCCCGAGGATGCGGGCATCAAGTGTGCACAATAACTTACATTAGCTGAGTCATCATCCACTTCATGCGCAGATAAGATAAGCACAACACCCAAGCGAAAACCCTCAAAATTCAACTTCTTTGGCCAAATCCCACACGCCGACGACGGACGTGAACCCCCACCACCCCCCCCCCCGACCCGCCCTCTGCCGTCCTCCCGGCTCCTCAACCAAAAAGAATCATTAACCCTCCCATTCCTCCCTTTTCTCACCCGCCCACAATGTCGTACGACGACCGCGCCAATGCGCGCCCCAACTTGAACGATGAGTCCGATGTTGAGGAGGAGGCTATGGTCAACGACTACCGCGAGCAGGTCAACTTTGACGATAGCATGAGCGAGCTCGACCGGACGACATCCCTCGGTGGCTCTCAAGCCCAGGACCTTCAAGCACAGCTCACCGCCGCTGCTACCCCGCTGGAATACCAGGCGACTTTGGAGACCAAGTTCGCCAGCTACGACAACTACTGCAGTCTCTTCCACTACATCCTGAACTCGGAAGGCCCGGTTGATCTGGAGGTTCCCTCGGTAGGTTATCCGTTGTGTACACTAGTTGTCTTTGGACAATGAAAGAAACGGCTTGGCTTGGCACTTTCGTGCGATTGACCAAGCCGGCGACACGCGAGAGAATAGCAGAACTAACAGTTGAATCTTCTAGTACTACTGGGCTTGGGAAGTCATTGACGAGTTCATCTATCAATTCGAGTCGTTCTGCCGCTACCGCAACCGTGTGGCTCGCAGCGGGTCCAACGAGGAGGAGGCTCAGCTTCTCCGCGAGAACCCCAACACCTGGGGCTGCTACTCCGTGCTGAACGTTCTGTACTCGCTCATCCAGCGATCGCAGATCAACGAGCAGCTGGCCGCCATTAAGCGGGGCGAGGACCCCGTCGCCTTCGCCGGTGAGTACGGCTCACGCCCGCTGTACAAGATGCTCGGATACTTCTCGATCATCGGCCTGCTGCGCGTGCACTGCCTGCTCGGTGACTTCAGTTTGGCCCTGAAGACCCTCGACGACATCGAGATGAACAAGAAGGCCATGTTCGCTCGCGTAATGGCCGCCCACTTCACCACCTACTACTACGTGGGCTTCTCCTACATGATGATGCGCCGCTATGGCGACGCCATCCGCATGTTCAGCCACATTCTGGTGTACGTCTCCCGGACGAAGAACTTCCAGAAGGGCGGCAACAACTACGACACTATTGCCAAGAAGAACGACCAGATGTACGCCCTGATCGCCATCTGTGTCGCTCTCCACCCCACCCGTCTGGACGACACCATCCACTCGGCTGTCCGTGAGAAGTACGGTGAGCAGTTCCTGCGCATGCAGCAGGGTGGCCCCGAGGCCCTCCCCGTTTTCGAGGAGCTGTTCCGCTCCTCGTGCCCCAAGTTCATCTCCCCCACTCCTCCCGACTTTGAGAACCCGGCCTCCAACGTCGACCCCATCGACCACCACACCGCCATCTTCATGGACGAGGTCAAGAACACCCTGTTCAACCCCACCATCCGCTCCTACCTGAAGCTCTACACCACCATGGACCTCAAGAAGCTCGCCGGCTTCCTCGAGGTTGAGCCCGAGAAGCTCCGCGGGTGGTTGCTCGTCAACAAGCAGCGTAGCCGCCAGATCCGCTGGGTCGAGGGTGCTCTGCTCGAGGGCGAGCCTGCCATTGCCAACGATCTCGACTACGCTCTGGAGAACGACCTGATCCACGTCAGCGAGACCAAGGCCGGCCGCCGTCTAGTGGACTGGTACCTGCGTAACCTTGCCCGAGTCTACTAAGCGCAGACATATGTAATCGTTTGAGTTTTATCAAAATCTCAACCACGGCATGTTCTGCGGGTGTTTGGAGAAGGGAAAAAAGTGAATGATGGACTCTGCATGCAAGAGAGAAACGGACATGACTCGAGATGATTTTTTCTTTCATTCTTATCCCGCTCCCCTTGTGTTTCTCATTTTTTATTGCCACATTGTCTCCCCCATTGCTGGCTTCTATACGCTTTTTGTTTATCTTTATGTTCATTTTCCTTTCCATGTTTTGTCCCTGGCCCCTATCAAGGGTTTCCATGCGGATTCAAAATCAAGTCGGGCTATCGCGATATCTTTGGAGGGCGTACGATTCAAATTTGCCCCGGTCTGTTGTTCTGCTTCTTTTTGAGCAGGTGATTTACTCCATGTGAAGAGTGTTGGTGCGAGGTAGAAGAAAAACGAGACTTGATGAAATGCATAGATCTACGATATTTCTATTGTTCCATATCTTACGTAGCTTGGAGTGCGGGATTCACGTAGAGAGAAGAGGGGGTATAACATGCAATTAATCTATCTTTCAAATGTGCCGTATGTCATATCTGTACAAGCAAGAGAAAGCCTCCGGTTCCTTAGAACGAAATCAATCCATCACATCAAAGCTCGTGCCACAACCGCAGTTACTAGTTGCACGCGGGTTGTCCACGATCTTAAATTGACTGCCGATCAACTCGGTGGTGTAGTCGACCGTGCTTCCGGAGAGCAGCTCCAACGACGGTTCATCCATGACAACTTTTGCAGTTCCAGCGGCGTCCGCCGTCTCGGCACCGTCCATATCACCCTCGAAGACCGTATCTTCTTCAGCGTTGATTTTCTCCGCGGATTCAAGGGACATCATGTATTGGAAACCGTGGCAGCCGCCACTGGTCACGGTAATGCGGAGATGGTTGTAAGGGTTTTCTTGTTTTGTAGCGGAGGGTGAGGAGTTCGGGTCGGTGATTTCGTGAAGGCGCTGGTATAGTTAGCGTTTGCTATGCATTAGATTCCCTGGGAAACGGCCATGCAGAAAAAAAAATTAGAAAAAAAAAATGACATAAAGGCAAAAACATACAACAGCCAGGATTCGCTGGTGGTCACCCACCCAACTACTAACTGGCCGGCGTGTGGCTTAAGTACGGCTGAGCGGACGGGAAGCCCTGTTCTCCACACCCTATGGTCGTATGTGATAGAGACATTCCGTAACAGGCTTATGCTGGGTCCATGGGATCTTTCAGGTGGTTTTTCGGAACTCCCGACAACCGCGCATGCTTGTCCCGATAGAAGCTTCCCGCCCATCACACGCCATCCAAAGCCTCGGTATAGAGCAGAAACCAAGAAAAGCAAAAAGGACGAATGTTAACCTACCTCGACAGCTCTTGGCGAGATAGCAATCATAAGTGGTTCTCCGTCATCTCCGGTTCTCGGGTTTTGCGTAACCTGGGTGGCAGGGCGGACAGAGGAGGCGGAGAAATAAGCGCAAGGCTGACGGAAGAGGGATCGAGTGAGCGATGATTTCGGTACTGAATATCTGCAAAAAGAAGTGTCGGCTGCAGCTGCAGCAGTTGCCCGGCGGGGAGCGAATTCGCCGACTGAAGCCGCCGAGAGGCGCAAAACGGGTCGGGAAGTCGAGAAGGCCCGGTGGGGTTGCTGTGATAACCGCCGGGCAGCTGTAGATGTGATAAAGGGCCTGGACATTTTTGTGAGGAGCGCAGAGTCTCAGGACTGGAGATATGGCAAAGAGAAAGTCAACGATGGCATCACTCGATCCGATATCATCGCATTAGTCAGCTCGTCAGTGGCGTGATTAGTCATCATAGGCGGTAAATCATGGCAGAATAAGGCGAAAATGGTAGGGATCGTATACGGCGGGGTGCAAGTTGAATGTTGGTTCATTTTGATGCTCTTCAATCATATTCGTTATATGAATCAGAAGGTCCTGCATAACTATAGGAGCCATTGATTGGGGAAGATGGGCTCACGACAGCACGTCCGAGATATCAAATCCGGACCCCCGCTTCCATACCAGGATGATATCAGAGCTCATACCAGAGAGTATGCAGTGGCTCTCGATGCCCAAGATCCGCTGCACCATTTCCGGGATGAGTTTGTCATTCCCTCAAAGAATGACTTGAAGAGGAAGGTCCTGGCAGAAGACAAAAGTATGTTGGAAATTCTTAATGCTCCCGCACTGTCACAGCAGCGATATATTAACCGTTAACCAGACCATGATGAAGCATCCGACGCAAGGTGCATCTATTTGTGCGGTAACTCTTTGGGTGTGCAGCCACAAAGCACCCGGCGGTACATTGAGCAATATCTGAGAACATGGGCAACAAAGGGTGTCACAGGGCATTTTGTCCCGCATGACGACCAATTGCTTCCTCCTTTTGTCGATGTGGACACCGCTGGCTCCAAGTTGATGGCGCCCATTGTAGGTGCCCTTCAGAGCGAGATTGCGGTCATGGGGACCCTAACTGCCAACCTCCACCTCCTGATGGCAAGCTTCTACCGTCCAACCAAGGAGAAGTACAAAATTATCTTGGAGGGCAAGGCCTTTCCCAGTGACCATGTATGCCATCTACTTAGAGTTACTTTATTGAGATTGACGGCCATACTGACCAATTACAGTATGCAGTCGAGTCTCAGATTCGGCACCACAACTTCGACCCAAAAGATGCTATGGTTTTGATCGAGCCAGAGAACCTGGATCGCCCTATTCTCAGCACAGAGCAGATAATCAAAACGATCGACGACAATGCCTCCAGTACAGCATTGGTTCTTCTCTCAGGCATCCAGTTTTACACGGGACAGTACTTTGACATCGAACGAATCACAGCACACGCCCACTCCAAGGGTATCCTCATCGGATGGGACTGCGCCCACGCCGCCGGAAATGTGGATTTGCGTCTGCACGACTGGAACGTCGATTTTGCAGCATGGTGCACCTACAAGTACCTGAACAGTGGCCCCGGTGGTATGGCAGCGCTTTTTGTCCATGAACGCCACGGTCGTGTGGACGAGAAGCAACCAGACAGTGACGAGACATTCCGTCCGCGCTTCACCGGCTGGTGGGGTGGCGATCTCAAAACCCGTTTTAACATGGAAAACAGTAGGTCACACTCCTTCGGTACAGTATATACAAAGCTGACGAGTCTAGAATTTGTCCCTCAACCCGGTGCTGCTGGGTTCCAGCTTTCGAACCCTTCTGTCCTCGATATGAACGCCGTCGTCGCATCTCTTGAGATCTTCCGCCGTGCCACCATGCAGGAAATTCGAAAAAAGTCACTCAACATCACGGGCTACCTTGAGCATTTACTGCTCAAGTATCCACTGGATGCTCAGCCGGAGGATAAGCCGTTCACTCTCATTACTCCATCTAACCCAGCCGAGCGGGGTGCCCAGCTCAGCCTGCGGCTTCAACCCGGACTACTCGACCACGTCTTGCATCACCTAGAGGAACATGGCGTGGTCATTGATGAGAGAAAGCCGGACGTTATTCGAGTGGCTCCGGCACCACTCTACAACACATATGCAGAAGTGTGGGACTTCTGTCAAATATTTTTGGAGGCTTGCCGTAAGGCAGTCAAGGAACGTCGATGATATCTTGTACATTAAGCCATTCCCAATCATTCATCTACGCGAAGGAAATGCATGACTTGAATAAAGGTTAAGATTCTCGAATATGTAAAATGCTTTATTAATTGAATGGCCTCATGTTGTAGGTTATGCGGTAACACAAAGGCCCAAAATAGTAACTGACAAGGGTCAAGTCACATAGCTCGCGTCATATAATGTATAGGTGATCCATAGCATCTAGAATCTTCTAATTTAATTGGAACGCAAAATATCCAAACACACACAGTGTTGGTCAATCAATGTACAAGTCCTTTCTCATGGCCCAGAGAATAAAGGCGCTCTCCAGATCCCACGTCAAAGGAGGACGGTAACACTCTCCCACGATTCGGAATCCTTTCTTCAACCAATATCTTCCATTGATCTCCCTAACAACTTTGAGCATGATTCTCAGACCACTCCTTCCTGCGGGCTGGATAAGATGTGATGAGTATCTCTTCTTGAGTTCTCCTTCACAGGTCTTCACAAGCAGCTCTGCAATTCCCTTTTTTCTATATTTTTCGCCAGGTTTGACAGCAACCAAAAAGACTTCATGGTCGCCATCGCACATCACCGTATCTGAAGCAGGACTAGTGCAAGAGCTATTCGCAGGGATTGGTAGGGCCTGGTCGGCGCTCTTCCCTTCGAAATAGCCCCCTGGCTTCCAAATAACGCCGTCAGAATCGGGCGCCCAATCCTTAACACTTGCGGTGCCAACTATTTCATCTGAAGCAAAAGCAATGGCTGTAAACCCATTTGTACCGATCTCATTAGCAATTTGATTATCGCACTGAATGCGATGGCCCACTTTGCCAATGGGGTTGATTTCATTGTCGTTGTAACTGGCATTGACGACCGTTCGAAGCTCGGATAAAAATGGTTGATCACGCAGATCGCGGCTTGTGAAGATTCTAATGAAAATAGCTGACGATATCGGTATGAATCTTTGCTCATTATCGTATAGTTCGCTCTCTCCGGGTATGGAATTAGACATTTTCCTCGGAGACATGGATATGGTAAATTCGTTGTCGAAACCAGGATTGAATGAAATTGGCAGTCTTTGTCCTCAAAGCACTGTCATAAAGGGGAGTCAATGGAGTGACGGGGCGGACAAGTGGCGACAACATTTAAGTTAGATGGAAAATATATCGGGCTGATGATGACTAACTTGTCAAGGGAAGGGCGTGATGGGATAGACGGGCTGCAGGGATACCTACGATGCTAAATGAAACTTACGTAGTATTTTTTATTATCCTGGTCGTAATATTTAAGAACAAACGGTAAATCGTGTTCGATGTAGTTCGGTACTCCTGGGTATCGACAATATTGCAAACTTCAAAGTGGTATCATAGCGGCGTAATAGGCCCGGTAACAGCCCTGCGAGAGATCAAGCATGTGTGGCAGACTTCTCGTTCTGAACTGCGTTCACAGGATGTGTAGCATTTCCAAGCTTCTTCGCTTCTTCCTTCAACCGGCGCTCTTCACGCCATTTAGGTCCATTATGCATCTCAAACAAAAGTAGTGGAGAGGTAGCAAGCATAACCAAAGAAATAAAGGTGAAACACCATCCACGGCCCATGGCCGAGAGCATAGGGTCGATAAGGGCCGTTGCGCCAGCTCCGAGTAAACAGCGCACAAAATTATTGGCGGCTGTAGCTTTGGCTGCGTGCATCGGGTAAAAGTCCACCAGCAGAGTGCTGACTGTGTTGAAGGCTCCTGTGAGGGAAAGACCCATGAGGAATAGAATGGTAGTGGGCGCGGCGAGATGAACGCCGTAGTTTAAACACCAACCGAATGCGAGGATGCTTAGACTTCCGACAGATAGCATCGGAAAGGCGATCTGAAGACGGGCCTTTTCGATTGGGAAGTTTCGAAGGTCTGTGTGACGGTTCTTGACCAGCGGGAAGTTCATACTCTTTGCAATTCGACGATAGTTGTAATCGAGGAGTCTCCCATTCAGAATAGAAGCGATGCTGGCACCGAGTCCAAAGGGGATATAGCACAGGCCAATCTGTAGATCGTCCAGGCCGTACAGTTCGTTGAAGATCGAGGGAATGGTCGCGCTGACATCGTAGAAACCGGCGAAGAGGATTGCGTTGCAGAACAGGACGATGCTGGTATCCTTCTGGAACACGATGGCAAGTGTCTGGAACGGGTTTGGAAACCGGAGCTTCTGCTTTTCTGAGGCGGCCGGCGACTCGACACCCTCTTCGCGCGCTTTGCGGGACTTCAAATAGCTGATTAAAGACATGTTCCATTTTTGAGGCGGCAGGGATCCATCTCCAACGACGCCGCGGGCAGTTTCAGGGAAGAATATCAGGAACGGAACCATGAATGTCCCCGAGAAGATGACCAGGAACCAGAAAATTGCCCTCCAGCCGAGGTACTGAGCGAGCAGGCCTCCAATGACCGGGCCCAGAGAAGGGCCCATGAGAGAACCCGCCGTGACAAGGCCCATGTATGAACCACGCTGAGATGCAGTTGCCACGTCCGAGACTACGCCCGACGAGAGCGCGATGGTGGTGCTGCTTCCTGCACTCTGCAGGCATCGGAGAACGAAAAGCGCTGCATAGTTGTTCTGCAGGGCCAGGCCAATATTGGCAGCGATATAGATCGTGAAACACACGATGTAAGCTGGTCGTCTCCCAGCTTTATCCGCAAAGTCGCCAATGAACATGGGCGACAGACCTTGGAAAATCTGTCACCGGTCAGTCCTGTAACGCACGCAGCGTGTAGCTAAGTATCAACCCACCATGTAACTAGTCAAGGTCAAATTAATCAATGAATTTGACACATGAAGGTCTTTCGCCAGCGTATTCAAGGCCGGGAAATAGATCTGTGACGAGACTGGCGAGAAGAACCCAGCCCATGATGCCATGAAGACGATATATCGTCTTTGGCTAACGGTGAAGACCGAGTAGTCGACATCAGCGACATCCCCTCGATTCCCCACATTCTCATCGCGTGCTTGCTCCAAGTCGGCCACAGTTGATTCCGCTGAAGTACGTAATTCTGTGGTCATTCTGGCCTAGCGGAGGATGGAGTCCTACCTGGCCAGAAAAGTTTGGAGTAAAAGGGAACATGGACGAGCGGATCAAATGTTCTCAGAATATCTTTGACCATGACTAACCCATCTTGGAACGGTTCACTGGCTCGCCATTGCGGAGACGCAGGACTCGTGCCGAGAAGCCGAAGCTTTTTTTTTTTTGCCGTTCCTGTGCTTATCGGCGGTTAACTCCGATTTTAGCCAGAATTGTGACTGCAGTCCTTCGGCGATTTTTCAAACTCCCCGAACTTCATGATAAGCGTTGGTTTGAGGTATACATTCCCGGTTAGGAGAGTCCATGGGTATAAAAACCACGTGCGGGTTTCTGGAAATGTATCTACTTCTGACATCGGTGCTCACGGGTGGCGCAAAGGCAGATCATTTGGTTCCAAGGTTACAAGTTTACAGCCTTTCAATGTTCAGGCACCATAGCATAGATAACCTTAAATAACTACCTCCAGACCGACAAAATACTCTGAAATGGAATATGAGCCGGGGCCGTATCATAATCAGCGACCATATCTCCACTTCATTATGCGAAAAACCCGGGAAGCACGGGACCAAATGGTATTTGGGCTTTTAGACTCAAAGACCAAATCGATAGCGAGCTTGGTCACTGGAAAGACATAATAGAGATCTCCTCGCACGGTAGCACAGACTTCGCGACTCTGGAATTATCCGTCTGACTCGGGATGCATATTGATTGTATATTGAAGTACTTTACGAGAGTAGAAGCGTGGGAGTCAAAACCGCAATAAAATGGTATACTACAGCTGCATGATTCTCGTTTATCAACGGAGGGCAAAATAAGCCCGCTCCAAAGGCTGTCGTTCCGATTCCCACGCGAGCCAGTCCGATCTCGTAGTCCTGCCAGATATGTCAGTACCGAGTAGTAAAATGACCCATCCAGTGTGCGAACGTACGGCAACAATCCCATTCCGTTGACTTTCCAGATTCCCAAGGCCAGTAATAACAGCTGCATCAGCACGTAGACCGCCTTCACTGCAACCAGGCGCCCACGGGTTGTCGGGGTCTCGTATTTGGCAAAGGCCGCATTGGTGTTGATCAGACCTTGAATAGGACCCTTGAACAGCATGAAGACCATCATAATACTGAAGATCTGGAGACTGTTGCCGGACATGTACATCATGATGCCGTTCATGGGGAGCTGCTTGGACGGGGCGATGGCGATCTCCCATGCTTTCTTCATTTTCAGGGCGTCGGTCTCTCCGGGCTTCGTCGCGGCGGGTTGCTGTTGCTGCTTCTCGCGCTACAGGTCAAGTTGGTCAGCACGGTACTAGGACAGCTCTGTGGCTGAGCTCACCTGTTTACCACCACGGCCACTGGAGAAGCCTGGTGGATCCGGAATGCTGGAGGCCGCCTTGGAGGGCCGGGCCATCGGTGAGTTCATCGCGACGACCCATTGCGGCGGAGGAGGTGGTGGAAGAGGCGAAGACATGGCGTGTGCGTTGATGAGGAGGTCGAGGGTGGCGGATGAGACCTGAAAAAGTGGATGACGGGGGGTTCAACAGGGAGGATCCTCCGCAGCTTCCCACTCTACTCCACTCCGCCTTTGGATTCTCCTTTCCTCAATCTCGTCCCCTCCACCTCTTCTGATTCTTCTAATTGTTCTCTAATATGTACAATCCGAGATTCTAATCTCTTCCAATTTCTCCGGACGAGCCACAATTGTGGTGCAGTGAAGCGACAGTCTCGCCCGTTTGTCTCGACCGTTCCCTCCCCTCCAGATCCCCGATCCAGTCCTTTTTACGCTCGATTTTCGCGCCGTCCTTACCCTAACCTCCTCTGCTCCCTCCGGCCCTCGACTGTCTCCCGACCAGTCGTTAGAATCGATCGATCGCACGCCCGCCGGCCTCACCCAGAGCCCACGAAGAAAAAGACCCGCTCGTTAGACCTTGCGATTCGTCCAACACCGCAACCATGAGTTCCGGGGGCGACGCAAAGCTGTTCGCTAGGGTACGTGCTATCTATGATCGTCTGATGTGCCCGTGGTGGCTCCTCCCTTCCCCGCACCTGGCCATACCTTGTGCAACTTTCGTCCTATGTGACCGGCTTTCGCCGCTACCCTATTCATTGCGCCCTATCCTTTGAACCGATTTATACCCTACACTTAATCCTAATGTTTATCGCCTTCGCCCCTTATGCTCCGTCATATAACTCACGCTTTGCGCGAACTACACAGGGCAAGGTCGCCGAGTTGCGACAAGAACTCAATAGCGGCGGCAAGAAAGACAAGAACTACTCCGCCAAAAAGATCGCCTTGAAGAAGATCGTTGCCAATATGACTATGAGCAACAACGATATGGTTGCGCTCTTCCCGGACGTTATCGACTGCATGAATCTGCCAAGCTTGGAGATCAAGAAGATGTATGAGTCTCGCCAAGTGGCGCCTGCGGGTTGTCGCGCGACACTCGGAACCCACTTGCTAACCTCGATCCTAGGTGCTTCTTGTTCCTCGTCAATTATTCGAGAATGAAACCGGAGGTTGCATTGAAGGCTTTGCCCATTCTAGTCGATGTATGTCTTTGCCGTGAGATTGCGGGAGACATCCGAGAATATGCCTCTGACCGGTTCACAGGACATGGCAGATAATAACCCGCTCGTGCGCGCGCTTGCTCTACGGACCATTTCGTACGTTCATGTGCGCGAGTTCGTCGAAGCGACTTTCCAGCCCCTCAAGCACCTCATGCAAGACAATGACCCCTATGTCCGCAAGACAGCCGCTTTCTGTGTGGCCAAACTCTACGAACACGACAAGAAGACGGTTGAGAACTCAGATCTGATCGACCGCCTTAATAAGATGTTGAAAGACGAAAACCCTACAGTCGTATCAAGCGTTCTGGCCTCCCTGGTAGATATCTGGGGTCGCAGCGAATCCATCTCTCTGACCATTGACTACGTCAGTGCTTCAAAACTAGTTTCGATCTTGCCGGATTGCTCTGAGTATGAATCTTTTATCCCTTGTCAAACCCATGAGGCTCTGAACTAATGGATGGGATAGATGGGGCCAATCTTATATCCTCGAAGCTCTGATGTCTTATGTACCCCAAGATACTGCCGAGGCGCTTCTCCTGGCAGAACGAGTTGCACCCCGGCTATCTCACTCGAACTCTGCGGTCGTATTAACTTCCTGTCGGGTCATCCTCTATCTTATGAACTACATCGCCGAGGAAAAACACATCACGTCACTATGCCGAAAATTATCACCACCCCTTGTCACTTTACTCTCCAAACCACCGGAGGTTCAATATCTTGCGCTGCGGAATGCTATTCTAATCTTGCAGAAGCGACCAGAGGTCCTCCGCAATGACATTCGCGTGTTTTTCTGCAACTACAACGACCCGATTTACGTCAAAGTGACCAAGTTGGAGTTGATGTTCATGTTGACCACCAAGGAGAATATCTCCGTGGTCCTGGCAGAGCTTCGAGAGTGAGTGTCCTGCTCCGACAAGTGTCCACTTACCATGCTGACCTTCTCGCCCCAGGTATGCCACCGAGATCGACGTGCATTTCGTACGTAAGGCAGTCCGCGCCATTGGCAAGCTGGCAATCAAGATCGAGTCTGCCGCAAAGCAATGTATCGATACCCTGTTGGAGCTGGTCGATGCCAAGATCCCGTACATCGTTCAGGAGGCAACGGTCGTGATCCGCAACATTTTCCGAAAGTATCCCAACCAGTACGAGGGCATCATTAGCCACGTGATTCGCAACATCGACGACCTCGACGAACCCGAAGCCAAAGCAGCCATTATCTGGATTATCGGCCAGTATGCGGATCGGATTGAGAACTCGGATGGCTTGCTCCAGGATTACTTGGCTACCTTCCACGACGAAACCATCGAAGTGCAATTGGCCCTGCTCACTGCTACCGTCAAGTTCTTCATCCAACGACCTACCAAGGGTCAGCAGCTCGTCCCTCAGGTGCTCAAGTGGTGCACGGAGGAGACAGATGACCCTGATCTCCGTGACCGTGGCTACATGTACTGGCGTCTTCTGTCCACAGACCCGGCAACGGCCAAGCAGGTCGTCATGGGCCAGAAACCACCGATCACCGCCGAGAGCGAGAAATTGGATCCTCGCACCCTCGAGGAGCTGTGCTTGAACGTCGGCACTCTGGCCACTGTCTATCTCAAACCCATCCACCAGGTCTTCCGTGCCGCACGCCCTCGTCGTCTGCAACCTAGCCCGGCTCTGCAACGACCGCGCGTCGAAGACGGCACTGGCACCATGCTCGAGTACAACCCTCCCTCCGCCAACATGGCCTCTGCATCGACCAGCAACAGCGGCCTCGCCACCATCACTACCACAGGGAACCCCATTAGCCCCGTCAACGCTCCTCCCCCTCCCTCATTTCCCGGTCCCAACCAAACCGGAGGTTTCGCCCCCGGAACCAACACCTCTGTCGAAGCAGTCAATGCAGCAGACTCGTACTTCAACAACATCGGCTCGCAGCAGATGGCCTCGCTGGACCTTGGTGGCCGAGATGATGGCGCCGGCGGTGGAGGCGCACCTCAGACACAGTTCGTTGTCACACAGAACCAGCAGCAGGCGTACCAGCCTCAGTTTGCTGGCGGTGCAGCTACGGGGGAGTTGTTGTTGCTCTGAGAGAGTTTACTTGGTTTAGGGTTGTAATTGTAGATAGAATTGATATCAGGATAATCAGCACAGGAAAGAATGTCCATTCATACGAACCTACTTCACTTTTCACCTCCTATTCACAATATTCGACGGTGTAGAGAGCGCAAGGATAATGGGAAGGAAATAAGCGATGTGTGAAAGTAAAGAAGTGTCAGGTTCTCTGTATGCTCAATCAGTGGTGGAGATAGTTCTTCATCATCGAGCGCGCCCATGAACCCCACAAGGACAAGCCAACAAAGCCCTCAGTGCCCACATCTCTTGTCGCGTTTGGAGGTGCCGGTCTACGTGCCAACCTATCGTTGCGCGGTCCCAAGAGTCGACTGGTCAGGAACTGGTGGGAAGTCGAAGAAGAGAAGTAGAGAAGGAAAAGAGAGGGAGAGGGAGAGGGAGAGGGAGAGGGAGGAGAGAGGGATTTTTACAGTAGGGTTGGCGATAGAGCCCTGAACGATGCTATTCGCGTTTCCTAATCGGGACATGATGCCGGGATTGATCTGAAGTTAGGGCTACTTTACTTTAGCTACTATAGCTGCCTGCGTATGTCAACGGAGAGCGCGTCTGTGAATACAAGCCTGATGTCATTGTGTTTTTGTAAACAATACTAGGGAATCATCGCTAAAAGACGCAGGTAGTCGATACATGAAAACTGCTGAAGCTTGAGTCTCAATCCTCCTCCATCCTGGATAGGCCACCGCGGCTGCGCTTGATGCGCTCATCCAGCGTATCCTCCTGTGCACGTTTGTGGATCTGGGACATGAATTGACCACGGTCTGAACGTGTTCTGTTGTCTGCCTCTGCCTGCTGTTCTTCCTTAGTAGTAATCTCCGCAATGCGCTGGCGGCGATCTGTCTCGAGATCGCTGGCGTTGGATTGCATCTCGGCCAGCTTGCGACGGCGCTCTTCTTCCTGTTCCTTGGGGTCGGGCTTGTTGACTACAGGGCGGGGAGGTGGACCACGGTCTCGGCCGGATCCACGAGTGCCGTTGCTGTAGTCTCGTCTAGGATAATCGCGGCCCCTGTCTTGTTCACTGCGGCGATCACTGCGGTCTGCTGTTGGGCGTGGAGAGGGAGAACGTCGTCGGGGAGAAGCACGCGGAGATCGGGTTCGGTCATTGTCTTGATCACGCCTATCATGGCGGTCTCGACGGCTGGTATAAGAGTCCCTTCTCTCCCGGTCGTCGCGGCGGCCCCGGTCACGATCCCGATCCCTGTCGTCTCGGCGAGATCGAGTATCTTCGTCTTTTTGATCACGGCCATCTCCACGGCGTCTGTCTTCCCGGCGATCGCGATCATCGCGATCATAGCGATCACGTTCACTGCGATGTCCACGGTGGGAACGTCCAGGAGACCTAGACCGATGGCGGCGCGAAGACCGATGGTGGCGGGATCGACGCTCATCCTCTGCATCATCACTGTATCTTCGGCGCTTTGAATCTCGGTCCCGATCTCCACCGCGAGCACCGCGCTTCTCCTCTCTCTCCTTCCGGCGTATAGTCTCCTTAACCATAGCCTCGTACGCAGCTTGCTCCCTCTTCTTGACTTCAAACAGCGGGTCAGCCATGACCTTCGTCATTGTGTCACGCTGAGATCCAATAGATGGACCCGCCGCAGCTGCCGCCACTGCATTCGCGCCAGCAAGATCGGCGCCCTTCTCCAGCTTCTGGTTATCGGTATCATTCTTCAATAGAATTCCATCAATGCGGCGCTTGCCCAGCAGGTATCCCTCCATCTCCTCCGAGTATTGGCCCGTTGCGCTAGAAGGTGCTTGGTACATCCAGTCCACTCGGTTGTGCTGCTTCGGTTTGCCGGAGGCCTCGTGGAGGCGCTGGATTTCTTGCATCTGGCGCTCTTCATCGCGTTCACGGCGCAGTTGATCGATGCGTTTACGCTCTTCCAGGGCGCGCTTCTCCTCAGACCATACGCGCTCCTGGTTGCGCATCAACCCCGGGTGCCATGATCTGGGATCTGGTTAGCATTTTCGAGTCTTCCGGTATTTCGAAAGCCAAGGTAGGCTATCTGAGCGTACTCACTTCTTCAAGTTCAAATCGCCACCCATTTTGACGCTTTCGAGACGAGCTGCGGAGGTTGGGAAGATATTGAAGAGGAAGATGGTTGCCCGATATGGAACTGGCCACTCGACACCTGAGGCACAAATATATGACCACGTGATGGTACATTACTTATTTTCATATGGACATGGAAATGGATACATTGCAAATAGATACAGGCAATGGTAAATAAAGAACATTCATAGCAGAGCTGAAGGAGCATTGGTCATGCCAAATTTACCGGGGACACGAGGAAATCAAAAGGGTGTGCACGCTCGCTCAATCTCCATCAAAACTGGCCATCCGGCTTTCTCATTACCACATAAGCAGGATGGCGTAAGAAAAAGGGAGGGGGGAAATATAAGGGGGAGGGAGTGTTGGCCTGAGCAGGCACAGTCCCATCGAATCTAGACAAAAGAAACAACCATCCAAATCGGCTCTGCTGGCAGGGCTTGGAATCCCTTATTTGGAAGATCCCCAGCCGACCCAGCTACGAGGCATCACTCGCCAGACCTTGCACTCACCACTGCGCATGTCATTCAGCTTGAAGCTCTCCATCTTCACCTTTTTGCTCTCACGTCCTTGCTCCCATGCGCGAATCTTCTTCTTGGTGCCGTCCCAGTCAACCACAACGCCGACGTGGTCCGGCTTGCCTACTTCAGCACTATACTTCTGATGCATAGTACCTCGGTGGCCTTGGAAACGGGCGTTGCGGAAGCTTACAATATCACCGGCACGGATCTCATCATTCTGAGAGACAGATGCATTGGCCAGGTTGGAGTATACCAGAGCACCATATGCCCGAGTGCCAACAGGGAGAAGCGCATCTGAGAGTGGGTTCAGAAGATGCTGGACAAGCCCAAATGGAGTGCCGTCCGCGACAGTGGAGTTTTGAATGGCATTCACGGAGTCGGAGATTCGAGTTCCAAGCTGAAGATGGGCTTGCTCCAGTTGATCCTGACGGAGTTGGAGCGGGGGAGGTTCGTGACGCTGCTCTAGTAAGGCATCCACAGGGTTCTTGCTATCGAACTGCACAGTCACCACGGTCTGAGAGTAATCAATGAACAGAACATAGACATCCTTTGACACTGTTGTCTTTCCACCTCGCTTCGAGGATGTTGACTCTTCAATCTCGAATAGAATATCCTTTCGATTCTGGAAGACGGGCGGCGGAGTGTTGGCCTGCGTCCACCAAAGAGTCGTCTCCGCAAGATCAACGTCAGCAGCGATGTAACCCTGGTCAACAGAGGGACGAGGAACATCCATGGACCGCCGAACGCTAGCTCCTCTCAACATGTCCATGGAAGCTCGCTGGCTTCGACTTGTGGACGGAGACGGCATAGCGGAGGCCTGAGTCGGGGGAGGTGGTGGTGCCAGAGAAGGTTTCTTCTCATGCTGTGATGTAGGCGGCATCTCGCCCGATGGAGTTTGGACCGGAGACGCGTCATACAGATCATCGTATTCTTCAGTCACTGGCTGCGGAGGTGGAGGAGGCGGTGCCTCTGGGCGTCCACTGGGAACAGGCGGAGGAGTGGGAAGACCGTGCTGAGGGGAGGCATAGTTGAATGGGTCGTACTCCTCATCCTCCGCACCACCAGATGGTTCTTGGTTTGGCGGGGGCGGAGGAGGACCTCTAGGAGTGTCCATGGATGCTCTAGCATTCCGAGGCGGCTGGCTTGGAGGTGGCGGCGGAGCTCCTCTAGGAGCGGTAGAAGGGACAGGTGGAGGCTGTCGGGGTTCCAAAGGGCTTCGAGGAGACTGAATCGAGTGGTCATCGGTCATCGTGCCCTCATCAAAGCTGGAATCACGCTCATGGGCCCTCAAAGCATCCTTGAACTTAGCCCCCGATGCGATGTCTGTGTCGTAGTCCCCATCGTACTCGGTCACTTCTCCTTCGACATCCTCGCCAGCCTGTCGAGGAGCAGACATAGCGCTTCCACGACTATCAGCAGTAGATCGTCGGCGAATTTGGCCGGGAGGCGGTGGAGGTGCGGCGCGGCTCTGAGCCGGCGGTGCAGGTGGGTTTGATGGAATCGGAGGAGGCGGACGACTTGCTCTCTTTTCAGCGGCCGGGGTGGGTACGGGCGGCGTAGAGTCGTATGTCGAGGAGCGGCGGGCATCAGCATGATCAGGAGGCGCATGGGCAGGCACAGGCGGTCGCCCACCTGCTGGCTGGCCCAAAGACAAGTTCCTTGCATGCACGGAGAGTTCATCATCGGATTCATCGCCCGTTGAGGGTCTCGGTGGAGGTGCTGGTCGACCTAATTATGCTCATTAACAAAATATTCCAGCAGCAAACTGCATGCAACTTACTTCCTGGGACTGATGGAGGCGAAGTAGGCTGCTCGACAGACACAGGGGGAGCCGGAGCAGGTCGGGACTCTGGAGGTGGCGGTGCTGGAGCTAAAAAGCCTCGTATATCAGTCGAAAAAATCACGAATGGTTGATGAGCACGTTTCTCACCTTGGGTAGACGGAACAGGACGTGGCCTATCGGTAGAACGACGCGGAAGAGCAGGCGGGGTACCATCATGGACAACCTCCTCGACATCTGGCACATCACGAGAAGCGTGTTGTTCGGTGATAGGAGTCGCCAGTGGTTCCTCGCCTTCTTGCTCCACACCGGGAGGGGGAGGGGCGGGTTTAGTGTTGATGTTCATTCCCGGCAAAGGAACCATTGGAACAGGGGGAGCATGGCCCGGTGAAGTCGGCTCTGGCTCACCAAGCCTTTTCTCTGACTCGCCAGGAGTCTTGGGCTTCCGGGCCGCAGGAGCAGACATGCCCGGCATACCGCCTGGCGGGCCAAAGAGGCCCATCATACCCATGCCACCACTCATCTTGGCCATTCGGTCACGAAGCTCCATCCGGCGTCGGGTCTCGGGGTCCATCTCCTCTTCCTCCTCGTCTTCCTCGTCAGCCTCTTCTCCCTTGTACTCGACCGCGTGGGTCGAAGGCTGTTCTATAAGCTCCTCCTCCTCATCCTTACTAGTAGACGTTTCTCCTGCGTCTTCGGAGTCCGCGGCAGCAGAATAGTCGGCATCATTTGCATCACTAGCATTTTCTTCTGTTGTCGAGTAGGGGACAGGGGGAGCCGGAGGCGCTCTTGCTCGTAAAGTGTCGACACTTGGATCCCGTACAGAGCCCGGCGCTTCAACGGGCGACTGTGGCTCATCTTCGGGCACCTCGGCCGCGGGTTCCGCGGGCTGGTCAAGTGATCTCCTTGGGGGCTTGGGCTTCTCTTTCTTCTGAGCAGCTTCAGCATGACGCTGGGCCTGCTCCAACTGCTGTTTCTGAAGAAGAGCAATCCTATCCTTAAGACTTGTAGGCTTTGGCTGATCCTCTGCGCCTTCCTCCGTGGTCTCTTGTTGTGGAGGGGGCGGCGGTGGCCGGCTCTCAGAAATCGGTGGCTCACGAGCAAGCTGCTCCTTTACCTCGGGGTCCTCCTCTCTCTTGTAAACCTTGGGGGCAGGATCCCTTGGCGGGGCAACGAACGAGTCTTTGCTCGGAGGAGGAGCGACAAACTGCTTTTTGATAAAGGAGCTCGACTGCGAACCACCGGGCTTCAAAGGTGCAATTGGCGTTGCAGCGGGCTTATTAAAAGCGGCAATACGGTCTTTAAAGGACGACCCGGACGGTTTCTCCGCCACGGCGGGGGGCGGAGGCTTTGAGGATGCCTTGACTGGGGGAGGGGCGGCAGCCGCAGTGGCTGCAGGTACTGGAGCAGGCTGCAGGGGCGAGGTCGGGGATTCAACAGCAGGACTAGAAGCCACAGGTGGAGACTGAAGCGGAGGTGGCTGCGGAGCAGCTGTGTCCTGGTCGTCCTCGGCAGGCTGCTCCGCAACCTCGGGGTCCGCTTCGGGTTGAGGTTCGGTCACGGCCACAGGGGATCCCACCGGCGCCGGTTCAGCCTCCTTCTTCGGCCTGCTAGGGCGCGCCGGGCGCGGAGGAGCCGGAGGTTCATAGCGCTCGACAAAGTTTTTGGGGAAGATGCCCTCTTGTTTGTCCCCGGAGCCGTCCGTGTATTCACCGTAGTACCATTCAGCATCCTCCACAGCGGTGACAGTTAAAACTTGACCGATTGGAAAACTGAGGTCATCATCATGGCCCGAAGCATACTCGAAGACCGATTTAACCGTGAAAGGCGGGTTGGACATCTGGCAAGTCGGGCCCCAGATTTCGGAGGGACGGGGGTGAAGACGCTAAAGTTCAGGTGTGTAACGGCAATCAGGCTAGGACTGTACAGAACAATTCACCAAATCCGATACCTCCAGCATGCAGTAGTATACTGGTGGAAAGTGGAAGGGAAACCTTGGTCACGCCGAAGTCGGTCAGCTCGGGATGACGACAGTGTTGATGAGTGATGCCTAGGGGAGATGAGGGGGAGGGAGGGGCCAGGAAGGACTCACGGTGGAACTGGAGGAACGATCACCCTAACGGAGGTCAGGGATTGAGGATCGAAGTAGGTAGGGCACCAGCCGTTGATTGCAAACACAAGATGTGGGAGGGAGCGGGGAGTGTGGAAGAGAAGTAGTGAGGTGGTCGTCACTTGGCGGGATGAGGGAGACAGAGGGCTCCACTGGACGATCGGCGGCTAAGAAGAACCAGGGTAGACACAGTACCGCATAGAAGCTGTAACAACTGTAGATTTCTCAAACATGAGTATAATAGGCCTCTTCTGATGCTTACGTGTCTTGTCTGGATATCTAAAGCTCCCTAGGTAAGCTACACGGGGGTAAAGTTTCGATAAGCCGAACCGAGCTGCAGCCTGTAACCCGTATTCCGAGTCTAGCACGGTCACTACGTGACTAGCATGGCCCTTTGATAAATTGTGAAACAGGTAAACAGGCCAGAGCAAAGCCTCGTTTCCAGCTCCTGTCCAAAAATGCCTACGTCAGAAAAAGCCGGGGGTGAAGTGTTGCGAATCCTATTGGCGACATCATCGCCAGCAAACCCCGGGCTTTCCTTTTTGCCTCCGCCGCTTGGGACCGAAAATCGCGAACCATAAAATTCCGAGCTACTTCTCTCCTCCCCCTCTACACCTTGCCACACGCAAGTACAATCAAGGATTTAAGACTCCAACCCATACAGACATGCCTACGCAGCAGAGGTCTCCTGAACCCGCGCTAAAAACGTCTCTCCAAGCTGCATACGCCGCTGCCAGCGCCGAACAGCCGTCTTCGCTCCCGACTCAGGAAGAGCAAGACAAATACCTCGAAGGTCGACCTCGCGCCACCCCGCACCACCTAGGAATCGCTCTTCAGCATGCGCACCAGATCCAAGCACAAAAAGATGCCGAGGAAATGATCCTTGACCGCATCATTGAACTTCTAGCGCTTCCATCCTCGCCGTCCGCCGACCCTGCTACACCCTCTCCACAAGATGCACAGCTCTTCAAATCAGCACTCTATCCCTTCCGACCAAGCGACTACGACAGCCTAGTTACGGAGCGAAACAATGAGGACTTGTGCGGCTATGGCCTCTGTCCGCGCAAAAACCGCAAAGACAGCTATACCGGGGGTCAACAATCTTTCCGATTCAAATACGGTACCAAAGGAAGTGGACCCGGTGGCCGAGGGCGCAGCATGGATATCGTGCCGAGCGATAACATAGAGAAATGGTGCTCTGACCAGTGCGCGGAGCGTGCTCTCTATATCCGCGTGCAACTAGGTGAAAAACCAGTGTGGGAAAGACGGGCGAATGACACTCAGGCCAAAAATATACAATTGCTCGAGGAGGGTCGCGCTAAATTACGCACACCCAAGGCCGAAAGCTCGAAGGCTGCGATGCGGACTTCTCATCCCAACGATGCTGATGTGACGGCCGGTATGAGGAACCTGGATATCCAGGACAGTGAACGCTCACAGGAGCTCGCTCTGGAGCGCGGTGATACAAGTCATGTTCTCCGCCACGGACGCGTTGGTGTCCATATCCAGGAGAAGGAACATGGCTCGCTTTCTTCTGCCAGTGCCCCGCAGCCGCGGCCGGAGGATGCCACTGGAGGATCCATTGAAGGATATGTGCCGCAAGAGCGGCTAGGCAAGGATTCGTCATCCCAAAATGAGGGAGATCTGCTTGATCAGATCTAAAATGGACAAGGCCATAGCATAGTTTGCGGCGTTTCGGGTGTTTTACAATGCATACCCTGGAGGCATGTGATGACTACGATGCATAAAAATCTACGAATGGCCATGAGACTTTCATCTCTGCAAGATGCGGGGCATCCATTGTAGCAGTGATCGAGTTCGATGGCCCTGAGTCTCTTCGAACAGTGTTCAAGGACTCCTACGTAGTTGTACCTGGGGAACAAGCCCCACCGGCAAACACACGAGGACAAGCATTGGCAATCAAGCGTCATCCCCTTCTGGAGAATCGGCGACACCTTTGTCAAGGGAATCATTTTTTTCATTCCTCATCCATGGATAGCCTCCATTCTTTAGCTAAAGCCGTAATAGCCGGGAAGAAAGCCAGCCCGGGTGAAGTATCGTCAGGGAACGCCAGGAGTCGACCAAGACCATCAAAGAACTTTTGTATTCTCCCGGCAAACCACCGAGATGCTGAATTTAGCGGGGACCGAAGCGGCGGGGGCGATCGGCCTGCTGCTGCTGGCTGACAGTGACCACGTTGACCTTGAGGTTGTCGAACTGGAAGAACATAGTTAGATCAAAATTCGTAAGATTGTAGAGAGAGTAAACTTACGCCCATGGACTTGAGCAGGTCCTTGGTGTCGGCGTCGACATCGAGCTGGCCGGACTCGGTCTGGGAAACATCCAGAGCAGAGACCTCAGGAACGTACTGATCCTTGCGCTCACGCTCCTCCTCCTGGAGCTTGAAGGAGATACCGCGGACAGGGCCACGCTGAATGCGCTTCATCAGGTGGGTAGTGTAACCGGCTAGAATGATCGAATATTAGAATAAAATGCCAATGATCAAGTGATGTTCAGGATGACATACCGATCTTGTTGCGAAGACGCTTGGAGGCAATGATGGCGATCTCATCGCAGATGCGCTTGTTGGTCTCGAAGTCGAGAGTCAACTTGGGGTAGTAGCGCTCAATGATGACCTTGGCGGACCGCTTGACGGTCTTGGTACGGACGCGACCCATGTTGGCGGATTGTTGGCTGGATGGATGTTCGGGGAGGGAAACCAAAGTGATGCCGTTTTGGAAGAGTCGGGCGGTTGCTCTCGCTTAGTCCTGTGCGGGTCCTTGCCCTACTTCAACCCTAACTATCACGTGACCTACCATGCGGTAATATTACATAATATAAACATATTGATGCCTGAGGCCTCGAATTTCTTAAGATCTTCGACCTTCTCTGATGAGACCACACTACAGAGCCTGTGACGGCGGTTGCTTTTCCAGCTGAATAATACGAGATTGAAACATTGGCTTATATCACATGTGCAGAAGGGTAATGAGAGTAGCTTTACACAAGCCCTAGGTCTAACCGTACAATTCTGTCAAAACTTCCATCTCTTGGGACATCTAGGCCTTTCTTTATCGCGACGAATTCAAGTCCTGCATGAGACTGTTGACAAGGTCCTCCTTTGACTTCTCAGGTGACCTGGGCACATTATCGGGCGAAGGTCTGAAACGCGCCTGGTTATGCCGGGGTCGATCCAACCGGGGGACGAGGTGGGCGTCCCGTCGCGCATTTTCCGAGATACTTGTGATGCTCGGCTTCTTGAAATCCTGAATACCATAGGGTGCCTTAGCGGTGGCACTGGCACGGTAAGACGAAAGACCAATTCTGCCGTCAGCATCGACAGCAGCTCGGATCGGAGTAACCCAGTACTTGGCGCCCCCAGGGAGGGTTGCATCGAAGAATGTTAGACCTGGAGGTGTGCCTTGGTCGATGAAGGTCATGGCATTCAAGTCTTCCACAGCAATACCACCAATACCAGCAATAGCCCTAGAAACGCGTCCCTTGAAGCGGCCCTTCGGCCGCAAGATGCGGGCCTCCACGGGGCGCTGGTAGGCCTGCGGTCCATGCTCAGGGTGGTTGTAGGTCAAAGCGTGGGATCGTGTGTAGGAGAGACCAGCAGACGGGTGTGTCTTCGGAGGGCCGGTAACAGCGTATTCGGCCGCTGACAGCTTGGTTCCGGGGGATTGATAGTACTTGCGCCCGATCCGCTCACTGGGGACCGCAGGTGGCGACGGAAGATCCAACAACTCGAATACAATGGGACCGAGAGCAAACGGATCATCTCGAAGAGTCCTGATATATGTGTTGAACTCCTCGTCGGTGGCCTTGACAGGCTCAATTGCTTCAAAGTCCTCCCCATTGTCCTGGGCCTGCTTCCGAGCCTCGGCAAAGCGTTTGGCCTCAAACCGCTCCCGCAACTTCTCGAGCAGTTCTGGCTTTTGGCGCCGCACCTGATTCAAGTAGTCCATGAACTCCGCCTGGGTCAACCCACCAAGCCAGGGACCAGTCTGTCTATACTGTTTGGCACCGGGTTCTGCCAGGCCCTGGCTGCTTTCGGTGTTATCGACGTATGTTTCGAATGGACTCTGGTGTCTAGGGACAATGCTTGTCGCGTAATTGACTTTAGAGGGAAGCGACATGGGCATGTGCAGCTCCTGAAACTTCTCCAAGGTCAGGGTGTGGTCGGCCGCAGACTCGAAATCGGTGACATGTTCGTAAGTATCCAGGGCCTGCAACCGGACCACAGGCCTCGATGACTTTTCCGAAGTTGACTTGGCCGGTAAAGGTCGCTTTAAACCCCAATCTCCCCTTGCTAGGGACTTTTGCGGCGATACGATCGAAGCGCGGACGGGGTGAGGGAGCGTGGAAGTGTTGGATTCGAACACGGGTTTGGATGATGGTGGGTCCTGTGGAGGCTGCAGAGCCTGAGGAAGTGCGAATAAACGAGATTTGCGCAGAAGATTCGCCGTCGGCGACAGCCTGGCGGTCGCCATCTTGTTCAATGGGCGATGGAAACTGGACGGAGTCCGCGTAAGAAAAGTTGGCCGGAGAGACGGGCCAAGCCGATACGGCACACAACAGCGACCAAAGACGCAGTGGCCTATCACCCTTTACAGCATCTAGAGAAGCACTTTGATTAACATTCGTAAGACTTCATCTTTCGATCATTCAGTCAAATTACTTTCTCCAGAATAAGCATGAAACTGCCGCTGTAAATCAAATTACAAGATCAATGTTCCGTCTTGTCGACATCCAAACATCACCTCAGGATATCTAACGTCTCTCTCGCCACTCTACTTGCCGGATCGACACTTTACTACAATTTCGAAAGATGCTTGCTAGTCCTATTTGTTACTCCATTTTAGTCTATCTTTATCCTAGAGCCTTGTGAAGCCAGCCCGGCAGCTTAAGCACCAACAGCCAGTAACGAGTCGATAGTGTCCGACACGGTTTCCTTAAACGAGCGATACTTCAGTCCCAGAATTTGCAATGACTTGCTGTTGTCGATGCCGTAGATATTTTCCGGGAAGTCATTTGGAGAATCTTTGGGGGGAAGCTTCGACTCCAATTCCGGGTGGGTCTCACGGACATTATCAACGATTTCCTTGTTGGAGAAGTAGCCAGCCGTGACAAAGAATCTCTGGCCACCTGCCTCTGGAATCTCAATGGCCTTAACGTGAGCCAGTGCTACATCGCGGACATCGACCCAGAGGAAGATACCAGTCGGGGCAATCTTTTCCTTCATCTGGCCCTGAATGACGTTCCGCATTCGCTGATTCGAAGTATTGATGGCCTCGAGGGAGTTCAGGTAGTGAACCACCGGACCAAATACCAGCGGAGGGTTAATAGTAGCGATATCGAAATCAGGCTTCTCCGTCTTAACAAAGTCCCAGGCAGCCTTCTCGGCAAAGGTCTTGTAGGAGATATCGGTTAGCCTAGAGTGCTCAATGGTGGCAGTACATGCCAACTCACCTTACTGGCCCGGTAAACGTTGACGGGATCCATAGCCTCTTCCCATGTCACCGGGTTCCAGTTTTCTTCACTGTAGACCTTGGGATGTTGCTTGCCATTTACAATGGCAGCGAAGGATGACGTAATGACAACGCGCTTGACCTCGGGTGCGTAAGCTTTGATGGCCTTGAGAATACCCGTAGTGCCCTTGATCGCTGGATCTAGGAAATCCTTCACGGGGTCTTGAACGTTAAAGTGGAAGGGTGATGCAGTGTGAAGGACATAATCAAACGGCGGGTTAGACTTAACGGCCTGTTTGAAAGACGTAAGTATCAGAGTAGCCAGCGAATCCGAAGGTGAATTAAACCCACCTCATCAAAAGCGCCATCTTGTGCGACATCCTTGACTATCACATAAGAAAGCTTATGTTTGGGAGTGTCGGGATGGGCCTCCAGGATTTTCTTGCCCTTCTCTTCCGATCTGACCGTCACCACCGTGTCAAAGCTATAGTAGAGATTTGAATCAATAATTGAAACGTTACGAATCGGTGATTAAGCCGTACCCATGCTGCAGAAGTATATCAATGATGTGGGCGGCGATGAAGCCGCTACCGCCTATTGAAAACGATTAGCCTGCTGTTGATGGTATAGTGGCATGCACAGATGGAAGGTTTAGAAATGGCATACCGGTCAAGAGAACTTTAACCATTGTCACAATCGAGATGATATGGTCTTATACGAAGTGGTAAGGGAGGGAGGGTGTATACTGCAAGGACGGGGATCTCTCCGGCTTTTATGGTCCTCAAGCCCCTCAATCCCGTCATTCCTCCCCACCACGGCCCCACCAAGTAACTCAAGAGTTCGCAGACGATTACAAATAAACGTCCACAAGCTCACTGGTGCGTTGGGGTTAGGACTTACCGGTGCAATAAACCCGAGTAACTCCGCCTTCCTCTTTTCTTTTCTTTTTTAAGACCCTATCGTGGTGCGGTTGCGGGAAATCGTTCATCTTTGTTTATCATCGGAGACAAGGAGTTATCCACCAGCGCTAGCATATCAATGCGGGCAGATGCGATTACACATGCATTTTAGTGTGTCCTCCTTCGAATGTATCCCTCTAATGAAAGCTGGTAGTGATCTGTTAGCTCCATTGCAGTATACATATTACCATATGCAATATTGGTCTGTCAAGGGTTACGTCGTTCCTCGGCTCGTGCAAAGGCCCGGGGCAACCTGGCCGCAGATCGATTCAGATATATCCAATTCGAAGTGATGATATTAGATAAGAGGTACCAATCACTGAAGATTTGCAAGGTACTGAGCGAAACACAGTTACTTCTTAATCGCATCTTATCGTAAATGACTATATGCGTGTTGTGCAGCCTATCATCAGGCTTGCGATCACCGTCATTAGCTTCATTTCATTCTTGTCAATTCACCCCCTAGTCAACGCCCAGGACCACATATGTTTGCCATTACGCTAGGGACGTCCTAATGATTAGACACTCTTGTCCGGGGAGTTTCCAGGTCTTCCGCCGAGTCCAGAAGAATTCTCCAGCCTCGTACTGAGAGTGCCGATGGGTCTATGGGCATGTACATTTCACGGCCGAGAGTTCACTAAGAAATACCCATTTGTTCCATAAAAGCGAAAGATTCCAGTGCCAGGGCTGCAATTCGGTGGTGCCTAAGGCGAGCACCGCTGGTATAAATGTGGGGCTGCTGTTGTCGCTCCAGCGTCTTTGGCAGACCAAAAGTGTCGCTACTGCCAGGCAGGACAAAGAGGTTTTTGTTCGAAGAACGCACAAGAACTACACTTCAAAAACGCGAAAATGAAGAGCTACTGAGAGTTGTGGAGAAATCAAGGGCAACTGGCGTGCGGGAAGGGAACGTGGTCCGTGCACCGTATTCGACCTGAGGCTCACACATGACCATCTCTCCTCCACCATCTTCATTTCCAACTCATGCGTCCTGCGCTTCTGCTCTTCCGAGGTCGGCTTCCAATGTCAACCCGGGGGTGCGTCTCGCAATAATGGCGCAACTAAGCCCTATGACCGATGTGACCCAGCGATTATTCGTGGAGTTGAAGTCCAAGAACGAGGAGACCCGGGTCCGAGCTGCCTACGAGCTCTATGACAACGTCCTTTCAGTCTCACGCGGTAAGACTATATCTCTGGACTTCTTGTAAGCTCCAGTGTTTAGCTGACACTTTTGCTATCTTGGCAGACTGGCCCTCCGAGAAATTCGTCGAGTTTTACAACGCGGTCAGCCAGCGGATCGCTCAGCTGGTGGTGACCGGCAGTGATGCAAATGAGAGAATCGGCGGTCTCTTGGCGCTCGACCACCTAATCGACTTCGATGGCGTCGACGCCGCTCAGAAAACAACACGTTTTGCAAGCTATTTGAGAAGCGCGCTTCGAAGCAACGACAATGTGGTATTGGTGTACGCGGCCCGATCGCTCGGCCGCCTTGCGAAGCCCGGCGGGGCACTTACTGCAGAACTTGTGGAAAGTGAGATCCAATCAGCTCTGGAATGGCTACAATCTGAACGTCAAGAAAGCCGGCGTTTTGCGGCTGTGCTGGTGATTCGGGAACTCGCAAAGGGCTCACCCACACTCCTCTACGGCTTTGTACCGCAGATTTTCGAGCTTGTTTGGGTGGCACTTCGAGATCCCAAAGTGCTCATCCGAGAGACTGCTGCGGAAGCTGTGGGCGAGTGCTTCGAAATCATCGTGGCTCGAGATGCCCAGGTCCGCCAGTCGTGGTTTGCCCGGATTTACGATGAGGCATTGCTGGGGCTGAAGTCCCACAACGTGGACTGGATACATGGCTCGCTCTTGATTCTCAAGGAACTGATCCTGAAGGGTACCATGTTCATGAAGGAGCACTATCGGAATGCTTGCGAGATTGTGCTGCGCCTTAAAGACCATCGCGACCCCAAAATCCGCACCCAAGTCGTCCTTACAATCCCTATTCTCGCATCCTACGCCCCCACCGACTTTATTGAGGTCTATTTGCACCGATTCATGATTTATCTTCAGGCACAGCTTAAGAGAGACAAAGAAAGGAATTCTGCTTTCGTGGCTATCGGCAAGATTGCAAATGCAGTGGGGCCAGCCATCGCGCAGTATCTTGATGGCATCATCGTCTACATCCGGGAGGGGCTTGCAATGAAAGCCAGGAACCGCGCGGGTATTAACGAGGCTCCCATGTTTGAGTGTATCAGTATGCTTTCACTGGCCGTGGGACAGGCCCTCAGCAAATACATGGAGGCCTTGCTTGACCCTATCTTCGCCTGCGGTCTTAGCAAATCATTGACACAAGCTTTGGTTGACATGGCTCACTACATCCCTCCGATCAAACCTACAATCCAAGAGAAGCTTCTCGACATGCTGAGTATCATTCTCTGTGGAACTCCATTCCGGCCCCTCGGTTGTCCCGAGAACCGTCTTCCTCCCATGCCATCATTCGCCAAAGATTTCGCACCTCATGAGCTTCATTCCGATGCCGATATTGCATTGGCTCTTCATACCCTGGGAAGCTTTGATTTCTCCGGTCACATCCTAAACGAGTTCGTTCGCGATGTGGCGATCAATTATGTGGAGAATGACAACCCCGAGATTCGGAAGGCATCGGCTCTTACGTGCTGCCAACTATTTGTGCATGATCCAATCATCAACCAAACCAGTGGACACTCAATCCAAGTTGTCAGTGAAGTAATTGACAAACTGCTGACGGTTGGTGTTGGTGATCCTGACCCGGAGATCCGGCGGACCGTTCTGTGGTCGTTGGATCGCAAATTTGATCGGCATCTGGCTCGACCAGAGAACATTCGATGTCTGTTCCTGGCCGTGAACGATGAGGTCTTTGAGGTCAAAGAAGCTGCCATCTGTATCATTGGCCGTCTCTCCAGCGTGAATCCCGCTTATGTCTTCCCACCTTTGCGGAAGTTGCTTGTCAACCTTCTGACAGGACTTGCATTTGCCAACACGGCTCGCCAGAAGGAAGAGACCGCACAGCTCATCAGTTTGTTTGTTTCAAATGCGACGAAGCTGATTAGATCATATGTGGACCCCATGGTTACGGCCCTGCTGCCGAAGGCAACAGATACAAACCCCGGCGTTGCTGCTGTCACTCTGAAGGCCGTGGGAGAGCTTGCCAATGTTGGTGGAGGGGAGATGAGACTATACCTCTCACAAATCATGCCCATTATCCTTGATTCGCTGCAAGATCTTTCTTCTCACGCCAAACGTGAAGCAGCGTTGAAGACTCTGGGACAACTGGCCAGCAATTCTGGCTACGTCATTGAGCCATATCTCGAATACCCCCATCTCCTTGATGTCCTGATCAACATTATCAAAACCGAGCAAACGGGATCTTTACGGAAAGAGACCATTAAGCTTGTTGGTGTTCTTGGTGCTCTGGACCCCTACAAATACCAGCAAATCAGTGACATCGAGCCTGATGTTCACCACATCAACGAAATCCAAAATGTTTCGGATGTTGCATTGATTATGCAGGGTTTGACCCCGTCGAATGAGGAGTATTATCCTACGGTGGTGATTCACACTCTGTTGCAGAACATTTTGAGGGAGAACTCTCTGGTCCAGTACCACTCGGCGGTGATTGACGCCATCGTCACCATCTTCAAAACTCTGGGCCTGAAGTGTGTGCCATTTTTGGGGCAGATCGTACCGGCATTCATTTCGGTTATCAGGAGCTCTCCAGCAAGCCGCCTTGAATCCTACTTCAACCAGATGGCTATCCTTGTCAACATTGTGCGGCAACACATTCGGGCGTTCTTGCCAGAAATCATCGATGTGATCCGTGAATTCTGGGATGCATCATACCAAGTACAAGGTACAATTCTGTCACTGGTTGAGGCCATTGCTAGGTCATTGGAAGGAGAATTCAGAAAGTATCTTGCCCGTCTGATTCCCCTGATGCTGGATACCCTCGAGAAGGACACCACGCCTCGTCGTCAACCTTCTGAGAAGATTCTTCATGCTTTCTTAATCTTTGGATCGAGCGGCGAGGAATACATGCACCTTATCATTCCTTCCATTGTTCGTCTTTTCGATCGTCAACAGCACCCTCAGAGCATCCGCAAGTCTGCTATCGACAGTCTTACCAAGCTTTCGCGACAGGTCAATGTATCTGACTTTGCATCTCTCATGGTTCATTCTCTCTCCCGAGTTGTGGCCAGTGGCGACCGCGTATTACGTCAAGCTGCGCTTGATTGTATCTGCGCTTTGATCTTCCAGCTCGGTCAAGACTTTACTCACTACATCCACCTTTTGAACAAGGTTCTCAAGCAACACCAGATCACTCATACCAACTACCAGATTCTGGTAACGAAACTTCAAAAAGGAGATCCGCTTCCGCAAGATCTGAATCCGGAAGAGAATTACGCATTCCCTGCCGATGATACCAGTTTCGCAGAGATTGGTCAGAAGAAAATTGTTGTGAACCAGCAACATCTCAAGAATGCATGGGATGCTTCACAGAAATCTACCCGTGAAGATTGGCAGGAGTGGATCCGTCGATTCAGCGTTGAGCTTCTGAAAGAGTCACCATCGCCGGCCTTGCGGGCCTGTGCCAGTTTGGCAGGAATTTACCAGCCTTTGGCACGGGATCTTTTCAACGCCGCCTTCGTGTCGTGTTGGACCGAACTCTATGATCAGTACCAAGAGGAGCTGGTCCGTTCCATTGAGAAAGCGCTCACTTCACCGAACATCTCTCCTGAAATCCTCCAAATCCTGCTGAACCTTGCTGAGTTTATGGAGCACGATGACAAAGCTCTCCCCATCGACATTCGCACTCTCGGCAAGTATGCAGCCAAGTGTCATGCATTTGCCAAGGCCCTTCACTACAAGGAGCTCGAGTTTGAACAGGACCAAAACTCGGGTGCTGTCGAAGCCTTGATTACCATCAACAACCAGCTCCAGCAATCTGATGCCGCCATCGGTATTCTCCGGAAGGCGCAAGCTTATCGGGACGTTGAGCTGAAAGAAACTTGGTTCGAAAAGCTCCAGCGATGGGACGAGGCTCTCGCTGCTTATAAGAGGCGCGAGAAAACCGACCCAGATTCCTTTGGCATTACAATGGGTAAGATGCGTTGTTTGCATGCTCTAGGAGAGTGGAAGGTACTTTCGGATCTTGCACAGGAGAAATGGAATCAAGCGTCACTAGAGCACCGCAGGGCTATTGCCCCTCTTGCTGCTGCCGCCGCCTGGGGTCGCGGCCAGTGGGAGCTGATGGACTCTTATCTGGGCGTTATGAAAGAGCAGTCTCCAGATCGATCTTTCTTCGGCGCTATCCTCGCCATCCACCGCAACCAGTTTGAAGAAGCCAACATGTACATTGAAAAGGCACGCAACGGCCTCGACACGGAGCTTTCGGCCCTTCTTGGAGAATCTTACAATCGGGCCTATAATGTCGTCGTTCGTGTCCAGATGCTTGCTGAGCTGGAGGAGATCATCACATACAAGCAGAACGTCGGTGATGCTGAGAAGCAAGAGGCAATGCGCCTGACTTGGAACCAGCGATTACTCGGCTGTCAGCAAAATGTGGAAGTGTGGCAACGTATGCTCAAGGTGCGGGCGCTCGTGACCGCTCCTCGCGAGAACCTTGAAATGTCCATCAAATTCGCTAATCTTTGCCGTAAATCCAACCGCATGGGTCTTGCTGAACGGTCTCTCGCGTCACTTGAGACTGTCATCACCGATGCTAATGGCACACACACAGTCGCACACCCAGAAGTGACTTATGCCCGATTGAAGTTCAGCTGGGCGAATGGACACCAACTGGAGGCTCTGGAAATGTTGAAAGATTTCACCTCCGGCTTGAGTGACGATCTTTCTAAGTTCAACACGCTCATGGTGTCGCACAACGAGCACCACGGAATGAATGGCGTGAATGGTGTTGCTGACCCGAGCCATCCTGACGCCATCAGCCTGCGCGAGCGGATTGGCGACGTCGCGAAGTTCCGAAAACTCCTATCCAAGAGCTACCTCCGACAAGGTGAATGGCAGACCACGCTCCAGAGAGGTGATTGGAGACCGGAGTATGTCCGCGAGGTTCTCAATGCGTACTCAGCGGCCACCCAATACAACCGTGACTCATACAAGGCGTGGCACGCTTGGGCTCTTGCAAACTTTGAGGTCGTCACAACAATTGCCAACCAGGCAAGCCGTGACGGTAAGCCGGCACCAGTACCGCCACACATCGTGACAGAACACGTCATTCCTGCCATTCGTGGCTTCCTGCGGTCCATCGCCTTGTCTTCTACCTCCTCGTTACAAGACACTCTGAGATTGCTAACGTTATGGTTCTCCCACGGTGGTGACCATGAAGTTAATACTGTAGTCACTGAAGGGTTTACCACGGTGAATGTGGATACGTGGTTGGCTGTCACCCCCCAACTGATTGCACGAATCAATCAGCCCAACATCAGGGTCCGCGGTTCCGTTCACAGGCTGCTTGCGGAGGTCGGCAAGACACACCCTCAAGCTCTGGTGTACCCATTAACCGTGGCCATGAAGTCCAATGTGGCTCGGAGGTCTCAATCTGCGACCAACATCATGGAAAGTATGCGGCAGCACAGTGCTAAGCTCGTGGAGCAGGCGGATCTCGTGAGTCACGAACTGATCCGTGTTGCCGTGCTGTGGCATGAGCTGTGGCATGAAGGCCTGGAGGAAGCTTCTCGCCTCTACTTCGGTGACCATAACGTGGAGGGCATGTTTGCCACCCTTGCGCCTCTTCACGATATGCTTGATAAGGGAGCCGAAACACTTCGTGAAGTCTCGTTCGCGCAGGCCTTTGGCCGTGACCTCGCCGAAGCGAAGCATTATTGCATGCTCTATCGCCAGACAGAGGAGATCGGCGATCTCAACCAAGCTTGGGACCTCTATTACACGGTATTCCGCAAGATCAACCGCCAACTTCCGCAGCTGTCCATTCTTGACCTCAAATACGTCTCGCCTCGCCTGAAGGAATGCAATGGCCTTGACTTGGCTGTGCCAGGAACTTACCAGAGTGGTCGGCCCGTTATCTGTATCATCAGCTTTGACCCGATTCTGCATGTGCTGCAAACCAAGAAGAGACCTCGCCGGATGACGTTGAAGGGCAGCAATGGAAGCTCTTACATGTACGCTCTCAAGGGTCACGAAGATATCCGTCAAGACGAACGAGTCATGCAGCTCTTCGGCTTATGCAACACGCTCCTTGATAATGATGGCGAGAGCTTCAAGCGCCATCTCTCTGTCCAGCGCTTCCCTGCTATCCCATTGTCCCAGAGCTCCGGTCTGCTTGGATGGGTGTGTAACAGTGACACGTTGCACGCGCTCATCAAGGAGTACCGTGAAAGCCGACGAATTCTGCTCAATATCGAGCACCGAATCATGCTGCAGATGGCACCGGACTACGACAGCCTTACTCTCATGCAGAAAGTCGAGGTCTTCGGATACGCCATGGACAATACAACCGGCAAAGATCTGTATCGGGTTCTGTGGCTCAAAAGCAAGAGCTCTGAAGCGTGGCTTGAACGACGCACCAATTATACCCGATCTCTCGGTGTCATGTCCATGGTTGGCTACATTCTGGGCCTGGGTGATCGACACCCTTCGAACTTGTTGCTTGATCGAACTACGGGCCGGGTGGTGCACATCGATTTCGGTGACTGTTTCGAGGTGGCCATGCACCGAGAGAAGTACCCTGAACGTGTGCCATTCCGTCTCACGCGCATGTTGACCTTTGCGATGGAGGTTAGCAATATCGAAGGAAGCTACCGTATTACGTGCGAGGCTGTCATGCGTGTCCTGCGGGAGAACAAGGATTCTCTCATGGCGGTATTGGAAGCTGTAAGTCTCATTAATGCTCTGCTCTCCGCATTTATGGCCACTAACAAGTCTCTAGTTCATTCACGATCCCCTGATCAACTGGCGTCTCGGCGCACAGGAGTCTCCGGACCGAGTGTCACTTACAGCGGAACGTCGCCAGTCCATTATCGAAGGCATCAACTTCGAGCACGGCGTGCAGCCGAGCAACTTCTCTCGTCATCGCCGACCTTCCATTCTCGAAGGCGGCATCCTCGATACCCAAGAAGGCGTCCCCGCCGAAGCTCGCGAAGCACAAAACGCCCGCGCTCTCCAGGTTCTCGCCCGGGTCAAGGAGAAGCTGACCGGACGAGACTTCAAGCACTACGAGGAGCTCAACGTGAGCGACCAAGTCGACAAGCTCCTGGCCCAAGCCACCAACGTGGAGAACATCTGCCAGCACTGGATCGGATGGTGCAGTTTCTGGTGAGCCCGGTCATGACACAGTGTGTTTCGTCCGGAGTTTCTTGGTGGATTTGATGCGATATGACGAGCTTTTCTATCTTTTTCATGCGAGAATTTTTCTTTTCATATTCGTTTCTTTTACTTGTAACTAGAGTAACCCCGCCATTGCTGTCTTAATATTTCCTATCCTGTTCTGCGGGTGTCGTTAAAGTTGTTTGCGGCATCCATTTGGGAAGCTTTGTTTAGTTGTCATGGAACATTGAGATATTCGATCTTGATCCGAGTGTGCAGTTTTGTAGTAATCCGCTAGATACGGCTCGACTGGGCCAAAGCCTTGCCAGGGTCGTTCCATCTGTCGGGTGAAGCTGCTCCCGATCCTCACATGTGACTGTTGTGGGGAAATCCGGGGAAATACACAAGCCCTACGATCCTGAAATTTCCAATTCTGTCTTCGCTCGTTCCAAGGTTGCTCCCCAGCGCTACTTGATCTATCTAGTAAAAAGAATTAACTTGGCCGTGGAGACTATGATCACCACTGCAAGTAGTATAAAGTAGTATAAGCAGACGAGGGCCGCGGCAGCCGAGGTCGGTGTGGAAGTGGAGAACTCCTCACCTCTTCAGCTCGTCACCCATCACCTTGTCATCTCCCAAGGCCAAGGCCATGGACAGTTAATCAAGTATACTGGCCCAAAAAACACCATGTCGACCTCAGACGCTCCTCCAGGGCCCCCCGCGCCCGCCGGGAGGGCAGAGACCGTTCACCCCATCGTCCGTAATGCATTGCGCATTAGTCTGAGCGTGAAGGAGTACCGAGCCCTCCATGATGTCGCCGTCAGACGCGCTCCAGCCTTGAAGGACAAGCTACCCTCTCCATCCGGTTATGAGAACATGGCGAACCCGAAGAACCGGCACTCCGAGGCCGCTCTCCGCACGTCGCTGCGCGTATTCGTGGGCTCGAGCATCGCGCTGAAGCTGGTGGAGCTGGTGATGAAGCGGGTTCGAGGCGACACCACACAGTAAGAGCAACCCGTCTCGTTGACGTTATCCATATGCCTTGCTAACGATGTATCGCTTTACTCTGCACAGGAAGAAGACTCGTACCCCGCTGCACCGAAACCCCATGTTCCGACTCTCCGTGTCCATGTCCCTCCTGCTCCTCTTCCACCGTCTCCTATATCGCTTCTTTGTCCGACTCCGCGCAAATCTCCGCACAGATGACGCGGGTCCTTTCCGCGAGCGAAACCCGCGGGTCTCGCGCGCGCTCACGTCGCGCTTTGCGCCGGCCGTCGGTGCCAGTCTGGCGGGCTTCGCTCTGGCGATCACACCCCAGGACCAGATCCGCTTGACGGCGGCTGTCTACTGTTCCACGCGAAGCTTGGAGTTTTTGTACAACGTTATGGATGAGAAGGGCTGGCTGGCTAAGCGCCCGTGGTGGTTCGGTAGCTGGCTGCTCATGCCGATCTCGTGTGCCCAGCTCTTCCATGCCTTTATCTTTGACCGCGAGACTACGCCCAGGGTTTGTCGAATCCCCACCTCCCAGAGCCTCTGGGGATGAGGGATGAATGGTTAATTGAATTTCTAGTGGTTCGGCAATGCCATCCTGAAGCTCTCGCCGAGCTACATCCCCGGCCGACCGGACTCGCTACCTGCCAGCAGCGCCTGGCCCGAGAAGGAGCAGATCGTGGATTCCCTGGCGTCTATTGCGGATCTGCGCTGGCCGTAAGTTTTGTTGGATGTTTACCTGCGTTCCCACGGCTGATCGCCTCTAGCAAATTCGTCTCGCCCATTCTACACCCGACCGACCCTAATACTCTACCATCAGTAGTGAAGTCGATCTCCCCGATAACTGGGCCTGCGCATCCCTCGATCTCGAGCTTGTCATGTGCTCTACTTCACCCAAGCGTGCCGAACTGCAGCACCGCGTTCCTGCACCACATTCTACTCTCGGTGCCCCCGCTGGCACGGTTCCTGACTACCGTGACGCTGGCCCTAACGATCCCCAGATTCAAGAGCGTCCTTGCTCAGCCCATTACATCCATCAACAATCTATCTAAGCGGATCATCATGATGACCGCCGTGCTGTCGGCCGCCATCGGATCCGTGTGGGGCAGCGTCTGCCTCCTGAACGGCACCATCCCCCGCTCGACACTCCCCACCAAGCGCTTCTTCCTTAGTGGAGCCATCGGCGGTCTTCCATTCATGTTCCTGGGTAGCAGCCGCAGCGTGTTCATGTACTTCTTCCGTGCTGGGGTGGATTCGGCCTGGAAGACCGGCGTGAAGCGTGGGCTATGGAAAGGAGGCCGTAGCGGTGAAGTGTGGCTCTTCGTGCTCTCCTGGGCTCTTATGGGGTCCATCCTCGAGGCTCATCCGTCGGCGGTGCGAGGTCCAGGCATTCGCAAGTACCTGGCATGGATGCGGGGAGACGGGTGGGTCGACCCCGAAGAAATTGCGAAGCGCAAGTTGCGACGGGAGACGAAGGAGGCCAAGGCCGAGAATGCGTAAACAACTAGGTGTTTTTTTTTTTTTTTTTTTTTTGCAGTTCGGACGTCGTTATGGACATAATTTAGTGAAGCCGTGAAATCGGAAGTCGAGTTCCAGTCGGCCTTTGTACTCCGAGTTGATGGGTCTGCACCCCCACTTACTCCGCATTCATCTTTAAAAGCCGGGGATCTCGCAATTGGAGCAATCCGTAGCAATTCCACCCCCGTGCACTTGTACAGGTCCATTCACATAATGTCCGCTCAGAGAATGAAAATCGGCTGTGCCGGCCTCGGTCGCATGGGCAAGCGCCACGCCCTGAACTTCCTGGAGCGGACTCCGCGCGCCGAGCTGGTGGCCGCCAGTTCGCCCGACCCCGTCGAGCTCGAATGGGCCAAAACGCACCTTGAACCCTTCGGCGTGCGTCTGTACCAGAACTACGACGACATGTTGAAGCATGAAGGCCTGCAGGCTATCGTGGTTGCATCGGCTACCGCCGTGCACGCCGAGCAGGCGATCAAGGCGATCAATGCTGATAAGCACGTACTGTGTGAGAAGCCTCTATCGACCAGCGTGGAAGTGGTAAGTATCTTCTCCCGACACCGGGGACACACGTATTAATGCTGCGATAGTCCCAATCCGTCGTCGACGCAGCCAACAGGAAACCTCACCTGAAAGTAATGTGCGGATTCTCCCGCCGCTTCGACAACTCCTACCGCGACGCCTTCAAGAAAATGAGCGCCGGCACAATCGGCACGCCCTCCGTCCTGCGCAGCCAGACCTGCGACAAGCTCGATCCCACCGGCTTCTTCGTCGCATACGCGCAGTTCTCGGGCGGTATCTTCGTCGACTGCTCCATCCACGACATCGACCTGGCGCTGTGGTTCTTCGGTTCCGGCAGCAGAGTCAAGTCCGTTTCAGCGGTCGGGATCACGGCCGTGGAACCGGATCTCCGTAAACACAACGACCGGGATAATGCAGTCGGTCTGGTGGAGTTCCACGACGGCAAGATCGCCTACTTTTACGCTTCGCGCATGATGGCTGCGGGCCAGGAAGATACCACCGAGATCATCGGTACCAAGGGCAAGGTGACCGTCAACGCGCAGCCGCAGTTGAACCTGGTCAACTTGTTTGATGATACCGGTGTCCGTCGCGAGATTCCCCAGACCTACTATGATCGCTTCGAGTATGCTTTTGTCACCGAGGCTAACGAGTTTACGGCTTGTGTCTTGGAGAACAAGGCTTTGCCCTTGGATTTGAATGCGGCTGTGCAGGCGGTCCGAATTGGCGCTGCCTTGCAGGAGTCGTTGATCTCCGGCAAGAAGATCTTCTTTGATGTTAATGGGAACCGGACGGAGGTTTCGAAGCTGTGAGCGGGATTCAGAGTTGTATAGACTTTGGAATAGACGATATAATCATTCAGTGCTGCAATAGGACGAATTATATTTGCCATTTCCTTTTTTCCTTTCTTCCTTTTTCTTTTTTTTTTTAGCTCAAGTATAGAGCTAAGGTGATTGGAGCTTTACTTTCGAACTTCTCTGGGAATTCTTCCGGGAGCTAGAGCGAATACTAGCTTGTCTATCTGAGCCGCGATCTCCCGAGATCGCTCTGACGGGGAGGAGGCGGCGAATATTACGCTTAATGGCGATCACCGAGTCGTTGGGAACAGTGTTCCAGGGGTCCACAGTATGAATAATATTCCCATCCTCAAGGGTATATCCACCGTCCACAATGTGGGGTACGACCTGTTCCTCGTGTAGCGAGAGAATGGGGAATGCCTCTCTACTCTGGGGGTTGATGTCCGCGCTCTCAATTCCCAGTTTTATTAGAGATTACATCAAGGCCTAGGGTTATTCCACGTGCTGCTTACTATGTACTTTGCTGCAAGGGGCACAGAGTGGGGGTTCTCGAACTGATATGTTGCTACGTTCACTCGGTCTTAAGATCTAGCAGGTCATGAAGAATATTGTGCAGTAAAGTCCAGTCTGGACAGAATCTATTCGTATCGTCAAGTATTTATAATCGCTTCGTCATGACAAAAACAAAATGATGGGAATCTCATAAAACAGGGGTGGAAGGAACGCAAATGTATAGTCCAATATATCCTGAAGACGTCTACCAACGGATGACCTTGTTGGGGAAGTACTCGTTGATGAGCTCCATGTAGTAAGGCTTCAGCTCCTCGGTACTGGGGATACCGTCGCTCTTGCTGTACAGGTCATAAGGGTTGAAGGCCTTGACGGCGCGAAGCATCTCCTTGTCATGGTCATCCATGAGCTCGTGGTAGGCACCGGCGTTGTGCCAGGGGTAGAAGGAGTGGTAGCGGATCATGGCGAGAGCCTCGTCGGGCAGAGTGGACTGCTCCTTGGCGATGTGGTAGAGGTACTCGTCGTGGCCCCAGGAGAGCATGACCTTGTCGAGACCGCAGCCCGGGCTGTAGATGCCGAACTTGGTGTCGTAGATGGGGTGCTCAAAGTCTTCGTTCTCCTTGAACGATTCGCGGCCGTAGATGATACGCTCGTCAAAGCCACAGCCCACGGGGAAGGTGTCGCCGACCACGTCCCACTGGCCCTGGGCATCGAAGAAGAAGAGGAGCTTGCCCAGATCGTGAATCAGACCGGTCAGCTGCATCCAGCGCGGCTTGCCGTCGCGGCGAATGGCCTCGGCGGACTGCAACAGATGCTCGATCTGGGAGAGGCTCGTATCCGGGTCGGATTCGTCAATGAGAGTGTTGAGCTTCTCCATCGCCTCCCAGACGGTCATCTCGGCGCGGGTCTTGCTGTGAAAGTCGTGGCGGGCCTTCAGGTTGTAGGCGACGGTTTGCTTAGTGTGCTGCTCCTTGTAGAAGTTCTTGACGCGGTCGCAGGCGTCCTCGTACTGGCGAAAGCCGGTCTTGTCCTTGCTCTTGTCGAACTCGGATGCCTCGTACAGGCCCTTCTCCTGCAACTCTTGCTCCTTCTTCATATTGGCCTTGAAGACGTTGACCTCGTCGATGGCATCGGACATCTCCTCCAGGGCCTGGCCATCCCGCTTCTTGTTGAAGACGGGAGCCGGGGTCTCGGCGATGGCGACGGGTGCCATTTTGAATGTATGTTTTTAAAAGAAAAACTTGCAAGATCTGTACAGAAGTGTCTGATGATGGATTCAGGGCGAGTTCGAATGCCTATATATGGACCGGTCTCCACGAGGTATGCCAATCGCGTCTAGATTTCCGATGTAATGTGGTCCACGGCGGGAAAAGTCGCCTTCATGGACAGTGCACTTCCCCAAAGATCGCCGGGGGCCGACCATGATTTCTTGTGTGGGCAAGGCCATCCGGAGCAGCATCACGGATACCAGAATCCGAAGCTCAAAACCCTACATTTTGAACCTCAAAAGCAGCCGGAACCCCCACCAGCAGTATCCACCGGGTCGAATCAGAGGTCGCAATGATGTCAACCGGCGCCGAGCGACGAAACATGGATTCCGGTTCCCGATGCTGACTGATGTGCGGCTGCTCAGAGGCCGGCTTTGTCTCATTGGGTCTGATTCGCTGGAGGTCTGGTTCCTTGGGGTATTCCATGGGATTTCCCGAGTTGGCAAGGGACGCCGACCGTCATCGTCACCGCGCTTGTTTGTGTACTCCGCATCCCGTTGCCGACTGGGGCAGCACACGGGATTTCTGAAGAGTCCGCATGGTTACCGACCAAAATGTGACAATCGGCAGCTGTCGAAGGCAATCGAGTGTGATTGACGGAAAAAAGAAAAAGAAGACCGGCGCCGAGTCGCGAAAGGCGGGGTGAAGACCCCCGCGCCGCGCGTGGGGGACGCTCGGTTCATCTTTACCTCGAGCGTGTCCTCTTCTTTCCTTCTTCAACTTCAATTAATTTCCCTATATTCCACACCATGGCTGCTTGCGACGTCCGATTCAAGCTCAACACTGGCGCTGAGATCCCCGCACTGGGTCTGGGTACCTGGCAATCCGGTCCCGGCGAGGTCGCCAGAGCTGTTGCCCACGCCATCAAGGTCGGCTACCGTCACATCGACACTGCTCTGTGCTACGGCAACGAGAACGAGGTCGGCCAGGGAATCAAGGAGGCCATTGACTCCGGAATCGTGAAGCGCGAAGAGCTGTTCGTCACCACCAAGCTGTGGTGTTCCTACCACGCCCGCGTCGAGGAGGGCCTCGAGACCAGCTTGAAGAACCTCGGACTCGACTATGTCGACCTTTATCTGATGCACTGGCCTTTGGCTATGAACCCCAACGGTAAGTTGTTCTATACTTCGGATTTTAGAATCCCGTTCTAAACAGAGATAGGAAACCACCCCGTCTTCCCCAAGCTGCCCGATGGGTCGCGGGACATCATCCACAGCCACTCCCACGTCACCACCTGGAAGAGCATGGAGAAGCTCGTGGGCAGTGGCAAGGTCAAGGCCATCGGTGTCTCCAACTACAGTGTCAAGTACCTGGAGGAGCTTCTGCCCCAGGCGACCGTCATCCCGGCCGCCAACCAGATCGAGAACCACCCTTCGCTGCCCCAGCAGGAGATCGTTGACTACTGTAACGCCAAGGGCATTCACATCACCGCATACAGCCCTCTGGGTAGCACGGGCAGCCCCCTGTTCACCGCCGAGCCCATCGTCGCTGTCGCCAAGAAGCGCGGCGTCACCCCGGCCACCGTCCTGCTCAGCTGGCACATTGCCCGCGGTTCCTCCGTGCTCGCCAAGTCCGTGACTCCTGCGCGTATTGAGGCCAACCGCGCCGACCTGATCCACCTCGACGCCGAGGATATGGCTACCATCAAGCTGTACTCCGAGGGCCTGGCTGCCAAGAAAGCCTTCCAGCGCTTCGTCTTCCCTCCGTTCGGTGTCACCTTCGGCTTCCCCGATAAGGAGTAGAGGTCGTGTTTGCTACATTATATAGACGCCTTGAGTAAATAGACGGTTTGCACTGGGCCTTTGGATTTACAAAGGGAAAGAAATGAACGCATTTTCATGACATTAAAACGATTGGTGTATGGAAATCTCAGTTGTAGAAGTCCATGTAAAACGCGAGAAAACAAATCTCAGTGAAAACCACTTCAAGAGCTCCCCCCCCCCAACCAATGCACAACCTCGGTAGATCGCAATCGGAAATAAACCCGGTATGAACCACGCCAGAAATTTATCCCATGTATGCATCGCATCGATCATGACATATCGTACCTCTTTCGCAACTGTTCATAATGAAAAATGGATAAAGATGGAACTTTTGTACACCTCTGTGCAGTTGGTGAAGATCAGAGACAGACGACTGAACGGTTAGTGCTTCTTCCTGTTCTTTTTTCTGTTCTTGTTCTTCTTTGCCTTGTTAGTGGGCGCCTCGGCGCTCGTGCCGGGAGCACTGGAGGCCTCAACGCTTGGGGCAGGACCACCGGAATCCCGGGTATCAGCTGCGGTAGCAGGACGAGGAGTCCGAGCAGCCTGGTTAGGGAAATCGAGTCCAACCCAGACACGCTGGATCGTAGCAGTAACGATATTCTTGTCGCCGGGTCGCTCGGGGGTGATGAATTCGCGGTAAGCTAGTTCATCGAGGTAGGCCTGGGAAATGACACCCGGCTTAATTTTGCGTAGAACTCGGATGTACAGCGCATGCAGGCGCCGTTCCTCGCGTTTCTCGACCACCTTCTTCATCAGGGCCAGTGTCATCAGGGGAGTCTTCTTTAGTTCGTCGATCAGCGGCATGAATATGTGGAACGGAAGTGTGATGAGCATGGCGGACAACACGGTGATGTCCATGCGCTTCGGCTTCAGGTCAGCATAGGATGGCTGGTTTCCATAACGGATAGACTCAAGCCTGATATTGGACGTCAAGGAGCCAGGGAGAGTCCAGATGGCGGGCGGAATGCGAGTCTTGATGTAAGAAGCCTGCGCACGATCATAGAGCTCGAACTCGGGCCTGACATTCTCGGCCATGTATTTGAAGACATTCTTCATGACCAGGTTTGCCTGCACCAAGTGGAAGTCAGCAAGGTATTCGTCACCGACCCTCCCAGCCTGAGAAGTGTCGGGAGGAATATCGGGCGAAGCAACACGAATTTCTGGACAAGTCAGCATGTATTCGTCAACACGAAGAACAAAGCAGAGAAGGAAATCAACAGACTCCCAGTCAAGGAGGTCAAGAGCTAACTGTATTCCACATTTGACAATGTTAGGGCAGCCCAGGAAAGCACCGGCAGCAGCGTAGCAGAGGGCAAAGTCAGTCTTGGCCAATCGAATTGAGAAGGGCAAGGCGCTGTCGGATTTCTCGGGATCGCAGCCCAATCCTTTCAGGGTCTCCGAACGAAGATTCTCGTGGGAAACCAAGAGCCATCCGTACAGAACCTGGAGAGCCAAACCAAAAGCAGTCATGGCGCTGAACCGAGCACCAGTCTGAATGTTGATGCGAGTGATTTTGTCATCACTTGCATTCTGGGCTCGCAGGGCTTCTGCAAGGAAGGGGCTGCTGTGCGAGAGAACGGTCCTGTGAGCCTTGTGGATCACGGGCTCGGCAGACAGGTTGGTCACGGGCTTCAAGATGATGTGGACATTGGTGTCCTCTGCACCCTGATACATGCTGCTGATCTCCACCTTCTCAGATGGAGTGCCGTCTGCGGGAGAGCAGCGAGAGTCTCCACCGAAGTGAGGTGGAGTGTCATCCTTTGACTCGGGGCTCTTCACGCAGCTCTTCTTGGGAGATCCTGGAGGAGTGGTTGGGCTAGTGGCCGGGCCAACAGTGAGATCAGGCGTGGTAGGCCTGTCAGACTTCTCTGACGGGACAGGAGAGGAGTTCTGCTCCTGTTTGGCATCAAAGAACTCGCGGGGAGTGCCGGGAGTATTGACAGCCAGATCACTCACACGGAGATTCTGTAGAGCCAGGTGCTCCAACTTGTGTTTCTCAGGCTTGGGCTGAGTAGCAGGTCTCTCACGAAGGAGAGGGATCGGAGGCGGCTGGCGAGGGGATGAATGAAGAGTCTCGCAAGGTGCATCCTTGCGAACCTCCTCAAATTTAGAGACCGCAGAAGGAACAAGCGACTCTTTTGGAGGAGGACCGCGTGGATCCATATTGAGAACGGGTGGGTTTGTCGATTCAATGGGAATGGGCGAAAGAATATGAGATAGCGGCTGGTTAGGAGGGGTCAAATTTTGTCCGGAGAGAGAAACTGGGGTAGAATAGTTCTGAGGTAGAGGAACAATTTCAGTGAGGCTTGCTTGAGCGGTTGTCTCCGGCGAAGTGGTTGCAGGCATCGGATGTTTCTTTGGGTTTTTCCGGACGGGAACTGGTCTTGAGTACTGACGTGCTCGTTCTTCATCTGCCTTAGCAATTTACTCTGTTGCTGCATAAACCACAGGTAGCCCTGGAACAGGGACAGGCTCCTGCGGAATATGTAGATTTGGTGGAATAGGAGGATTGCCCCATGAGTCAAGTGTACCCCACAACACGGGACGAGACGGAGTTGTCGCCACGGAGGGTCCAGGTCCAGATCCGACTCGATTGTGCCTGTAACTATCGGATGAAGTTGAGTGCCGATGGCCTCCTCCAGAAGAACGATGCCCATGCTGATTCCCAGTGATCTGGGATCGGCGCTGCGGTCCAGAGCCCTGATTGTATCCACCCATACCCCCGTGGTGATAGTGATGGATATGAGCAGCTTGACAAGTGGGAGCATAACCTCCAGAGCCACCCTGGTTGTATCCGCCCACGGGCGAGGGATTGACGCCTCCAACAGGACCGTATTGAGCAGAACCAGCTTGAACGAAACGAGAAGCAGGTTGAATGAAACCTCCGGCACCACCTTCAATGAGTGCCCCGGCAAGATTGACAGGGGCAGCGTAACCAGCTTGATCGACATGATTATCTCCTTCCACGGCGTCATCCTCCATGATGCCTCTCACGTAATCGGGATGATTGAAATCGTGGCCCCAACGTGCCCTGGGAACTTCAGTGTGGTGACATCCAGGAGGAGCCGGCTCATTTTGTTGCTCCGGAGTAAAACAAGGGCAGCATCTAGCTCGTCCATGATAACAACAGCAACTCTCGTGAACTGGCAAAGGGTGCCCGGACGGGGGTGCGTATGGATGCCGATGCTGGCAGCATGAAGGATCGAACATACACTGATATTGATTTTCTTGTTGTACACAGGCTTCATCAAAGGTCAAGTAATGAGAGTTCATACGCTCCCAAGCGAGTGGATACATGCCCTGAGGAGTATGCTGCACAAGGTAAGGGTAAGGAACCGGTGCGAGAGTATTGGAACCCGCAGGCTGATACCAAGGGAAAGCAGCTGCACTTGCCGTCACCGGGATGCCGGTCGGATAGTAGTATGTGGTTTGGTTTTGCCGTGCGTAATGACGCTGTCTCTGGTCCTCTTCAGCTGCTGCACGTCTCTCCTCGTCCTCGCGCAATTCTTGAGCGTATTGCATCCCTTCTTCGAAGGCTTGTACTTTGTCCATATCGGGCTGACGCTCACGGAGTTTCTTGTAATATTCGTTTGAATCGACGATGAAAGGGGTGGTATACTCCGGGGTCAAAGTGGGCACGGTGGGTGCAAAGGAATCAAGAGACTTGTTTTCTGGAGCTGTCACCGTATCAATGATAGAAGAACCAGTGCTAGGGATCATTTTGGGCACGTTGGGGATGAGATCGTAGCGAGGCTCGGTCTTTGAAGGTGTCTCCGTGTCAGCGACGACAGACTTGGGTTTCTCCTTTGAGACGGAAACAGCGGGGGCAGGCATAACAAGAATTCTCTCAACACTCCCTGGACTAGTATCAGGACGGTCCTCGGTCATTGAGACTGCCTCCGGAACGATGGAAAATTCGGCTTTCTCCTTGGAGAAGAGGACAACGGGTACAGGGGCAACAGGTGTTCTCTCAACACTCTCTTCGCTCGTATCACGATGAGTAGCGGTGGTTGAGGTTGCCTCCATGACTTCAGTCGAGGCTTCGGAGCAAACGGAAGCCATCTCCACACCTGGAGGAGTGAGAGAGGGCATGATGTTGATCTCTTCACTTGGAAAAGCGGGAAAGGGGATGGTGCTCATCTCCTCACTGTGAGTAGCTGAAGATGGGGCAGTGATGGGACGCCCTGAAGCAGTTGCCTGTTGTTCTCTGTACTCCATTCTCTCTTGGAAGGTATACTTATGACGCCTGACAACCTTCTCCCAGGGTGGAGAAGGGGAAGATCGCCAAGATGGAAATGGTGAGGGTGGGAGGTTAATCGGGGTAGAAATGACAACAGGTTCAATGGCGTCAAGAGGGGATGTAGCGCTGGTAACGATGGTTGCAGGTTCAATGATGTTCATAAGGGTTGCAACCTCAGCAGAGCTGCAACAGGCAACGGTGGAAGCGAGGGTAATAGGATCAACGATGTTGTTGAGGGTTGCGGCGCCGGCGGAGGCGCTCGCAGCCTCGGCCGACTGGTCTTCCTTTTTCCCTTTTGCTTTCGCCTTTTTCGGAACGTTTTTTCTGTGCCTTCTGTGCGTACCAGCTCGGCGGGATCTCTTGGAGTGAGCTTGTTTTTGGGATGGAGGATTGGTGATGTACGGGGAACTGACGAACTTGGTGTTTTGCTGGGAGGCTTGGGGTTCCTCGACTTGAGGCGATGTTTTTAATTGACGCGAGTCCTCGGCGTGAGACCGTCTCTCAAGCTGACGCGGATCCTCCTCTGCTACTTGACCACTTGATTCAGGAACAAGAGGAGTATCGCTATCACTACCATTTTCCGTTGAAACCTCTTCAATGAGCCAGTATTCCTGAGTGGACTGAAAGCTTTCAGAGAGCTCCTCTCGAGCCAACGGCTGAGTGTCGGGCACCACAGAGGTACGTTCAACAACAGTATTCAACTCCACAAACAGAGACTCGGATGGGCTGTACTCGTCTGACGAGGAATCAGTCGTATCGTCAGCAATATCCACTTGAGGTGAAAGTCCATCGATGTAATTTCTGACATGATCCGCCCAGGTTAGAGGCTGTCTATAGAACATCTCAAACAGGGGGTTGGAGGCCAGCCTGGAAGGAACTGGCATGATGGGCAATCGTCGGATATACCGATCTCAATGTGGTCTGTTCGAGTCAGTCAAGTTAGCCAAGGGTGCGTGGATTTACGTACGAAGGCCGTGGGTCACAAAAGAAAGCAGTGAGTGACGTGTCTGTGAGAAGTAAACGAGGAGAGAGTGCGTGGAGAGAAGGAAGCGCGAAATACTCGGGGGTGGAAATATGACTTCCGTCCCAAGTGAAGATGCACGATCGTGGAGCATCACGGGCGTTGAGTCTCTCGCTTGAATAATAACAATGCATTTTCTTAGGTTAATACAATACTGCGTTAGAAGATGAAATTGCGACCATCCTCATTTGCCACTATTAGATCCCACTCGGCTCTACGCTCTGCATGGTTCTCAGTTCGTCCTACTCGCACGTTTGCAGGATAATAATCCGATAAAAGGAAGCTAGTGGTAATGTGACTCTAATGACTCATTGCTAGCAGAGTATGAGAAGTTTCAGCGCAAGGAATCCGTTGTGATTGTCCATTCCAGTAAAAGTTTTAATAGAGGTAAAGTCGATTTTGGGATGTTAGGCTCGATCAGGGCATCACTGGTCACGTGACGTATTCTCACAACACCTCTCGCTGGCTGAAGGGGTCAGTTCGTAAATTAACTTTTGCGGGGCCTTGGAGTATTCATTTTGTTTTTTTTCTAGAGTACGAACCTTTGTTATTGGAGCATTATGCGGGTTGTACTACCTATGTATAGCTAACCAGCAGGTAGATATCCACAAATGATCACCTTACTTGGCTTGGCAGCACTTCTGATGGACTAGAAATAGCTCACTACTAACACATAGGTGCGTCCCTGTGCTCAAGGAATTCAGTAGAGACTGAATACACTAATTGATCAAGTATCAGGCTAACCATCAAGTCGGAAGTCCACAGCTGGACTATAAACACTAGGTACTAGTAATCCATGGATAACACTCATATTGAAAGTACAATTTCTACCGATACTAGAAACTTCCAGAAGCAGTATGTAGTAATTTGAATTCAAGTCACACCTGGTTACACCTCCGCCAATATTTGTGGTAAAAACAAAGAGAAGAATGTTTGAGACAAGACAGCGACGCTCAAGAAATGCCAGGTGGTATATAGTCGTGAAGAGTATGAAAAAGAACAAGGAAAACTCAGAGATAGAGGATGTGCAGGAGGTATGCAGTTTGACACCAAACGAAGATAAGGCAAGGAAGTTGAACAAAGAGTGGGTGGGATGATTAGAACATTCCTCCCTCTGCGGGAATGGCCGGTGGAGGGTAGGAGGGAACGGCCGGGACAGGGCCTGCCATTGCTTCTTGACGAGCACGAACGTTCAAGCTGCCCCCCTCGCTTGAGGTCTTGCGAAGGCGATTTCTCGAGCGGGAGTTCGAGCGGGGACGTGACTCGTCGTCGGGGAAGACGCTGACCTCGTCAGAGATGCTGGGAGCAGGAGATGAGACACGAGAGGAATCGTGCTTGAAGGCATTCAAAATGGTTTGTGTTCCACGTCGTCGGCGAGGGTTCATGGGTGGAACTGGTGGGGATCCGCCGGCAGGAGATCCGCCAGGCAGTCCAACGGTAGGAACATTCGATGTGCAAGACACCAACGTCGGCTCGGAGATAAGCTTCTTGTTCACGGCACGCTTTTGTAGCATCACGTGCCCTGGGGCCCTCTGGGGCAGGCTAGCGCCACTTCCCACCGAGGTGGTGGGTGACTGATCCTCGTTCAGTGGGGGAGTGGCATTCGCAGAATACGGGGGAGCCACAGGCGAAGGACGTGGGGAGACACCGATCATCGAGGGCGAGTGAGACTGCTGGTACTGGAACGGACGCTCGTACTGGAAGCTTGGGGTACCAGATCGGCTGGTACTGCGATATCGGCCCGAGGCAGCAGAAGCAGAGCGGGAGAAATAGCCAGGCTCATTGCTTTCAATTGAGGGGCGAGCCGAGCCGGAGACTGAGGCAGGCATTGGAGGCTCGAAGTTGTCAGGGACGACGAAATTTTCATGTGCGATGACTGCGCCTTCTTCGACGGTTTCAAGATCGTCACGATCGCGATACCTGGTTCGGCTCTTCGAGCGACCGGAGCCGCCAGAGCCGGAGCGGTCTCTCCGGGCTGGAGATGCATTGCGGCTGTGACTCGACTCGCGCGATGCATCACGGCTGCCATGACTGAGGGTCGGCATACGAGATTGGAAGGATCGCTCGGAAACATGAGGTGAACTGGAGTTGGAGTGTAGTCCGAAGCTGAAGGAAGGACGTTCCTCCTCACGCCGGGAATCATCAGATGGCAGGGCAGGTGTAGAGGAGTTGTCGTAGCCATAGATGTTGTTCTTCTGGTCCTGCTTGGGAAGCTCCTGCTTGCTAGTCTTGTACTTCAAAAGAGAGAAAGCATTGCCAGGCTTGATCTCGGGTGTCGATCGGCCAGGGGTAGGGCTGCTGGACCGACTCTCGCTTTCCGCCACGCTGCGCAACTTCTCCTGGACCTTTCTGCGTCGCTCGGCCAGCTCAATGGCGAACTCTTCGCGCTCCTTCTGAGTCTCAGTGCTTCCATCCCGACGATGGTGGTAGGCCAATTCGTCTTTCCATGAAGCAATATTGGGATCTGCGCTGTTTCCGGGGAAGGCCGTGGATTCAGTCGAATTCTCGCTACCGCGGCTTGATGTTTCCCGCTGTTCAGCTGACGAGTGCATATCCTCTTCACGAGGGTGTTGTGCAATGGAAAGACTGTGCGACTGTTCATGGATGGGCTCCTCGATGCCAAGTCGGTTTTCATCGGTGTCCTGCGCTGGCAGAACTGGAGATGGAGGTTGGTAGGTGGAGGACTTATCGCTAGGATGACGCAGATGAGACCGAATCCCGCTCAGCCCTCCATGAAGTAATGGTGAGTCTGGTCGCTCGGGGGTGATGTCCCCAGCTTTGCCTGACGGGTGAGGCTCATCCACGACATCATTCTCCTCAATAGGCTTGAGGTCACCGAGATCCGAATATCTCACCTCGGGAAGAGTCTCAAGGTGGTCTCCGGTAGGGGTCGGCGGCTTAGACGCGATGCTGGGATGATGAGGCCAGGCGCTGTATTCAGTGGCCAACGACGTCGCAGACGAAAGCTCATATGAACGGCGATCGTCACCTTCATCTCCGGATTCGCTAGCTGTTGAAGCGGCATAGAAGGTTGTCATTCCGGGCCGTCCGGGTGATGCCGCCACGCTAGATGCCCGGGAGTCATCAATGCCGTGTTGCGCATCGCTGCTGTAATGAGACGAAGCAGACTCGGCCCGAGAGCGGTAGCTAGACTTCGAAAGACCACGCTGGCGACCCACTGGCTCCTGAGGCAGAGGGCGACGTGGGGGAGAAGAAGGCCGACGCGGCGGAGGGGTGTTTCTTCCCAGTTGCATCTGGAGCTGGCGACGCGCGAAAGCCTGTTCATCAAAGCCCGTGGCTGGTCTATTAAAAAGGCCCATGGCTGTGGCCTTGCCATGGTCTTCGGGGTTCAGTGCTGCGGCCAGCAATGAAGCGCCATCCTCGGTCTCGCTCGAAGGCGGGCTCAAGGGAGGTACAGACCCGAACGTGGCAGCCGTGGGTGAGATGCGTTCCTTGGGCGAAGGTTCCGGAATGGTAGCCTGCTGGGGCGAGGTCGCCGACGAAGGAGGGCTAGTAGGCCGAGACAACGTAGTCGGCTCGGTAATGTTAAGTTTCTGCAACCGATCACGCAGGTTGGAGGCACTCCGGGAGAAATTACGGTTCATGGGCTGAAGATCCGGAGTACCAGAGCGTTGACGACTCAAACTCTCCAGGCGATACAGAGTCGAAGACTGCTGGTTCTGAGCAGCCTGGGTCAGACCTTGACCGTAGAGCCGATGGGATCGGACTGAACCAGTCTTCGGGGTCGACATGGCAGATGGTGGTCGGAAGTCTGCTTGGGGGTCTGCAGCATGGTTGGAAGTTTGAGGCTGGGGTACGCCGAATTGGCATTCGTCGATTGAAGTAGCTGCGGTCGAGGTGCGCGGGTCGGTTGCAGGTCCAGATGCAGTCGAGGAATAGGTGGTACGTTGTGTAGAAATAGTCGAATTGGCATCCTCGTATTCTTGTGCAGCGCTCTCCCGAGTTGCTTCCTCAGCGGCAGCTCGCTCCTGCTTCTCCTTGAGCCTTAGGCGTTGGAAAGCGGACATGTTCAAGTCATGTTCGTACACGGCTTTGCCCATGCCCCGTGGGCTCTCGGCCGCCGGCGAAGTGCCTCCCGGGGACCGCACTGGGATCCGATAAACCTTTTGCCGACCTCCGAACAAATTGTTGCCCTCTGCTCGACGGGCTCTGCTCATAATGCTTCCGTTTTGTGATCGATCGTCATCGGTGCCGTATCCTGCATCGCCGCCAGATGCGTAAGAGTCTGTCCGTCCCAAAGCCATTGAAGGTCGGCTACCGTCATTCGAGGAGACTTCGTCGATGTCGGCAAGCACACTTGGATTGTGACCGAAGATGTTCAATCGGGAGGCGCGTTTAGGGAACAGCACACTGTCGTCGCTGGCTTTCCCCAATTTTGATTCCGGGTCGTCCTGTTCTCTCAACATGCTGAAGCGAGCCGAAAGCTTCGGCATAAGCAAACTGGTCCGGAAGTTATCTGTGGAGGGCAGAGCGATGGAAAAATCGGGTTCCGGCTCGGGCTCCTTCTTCTTCGACTTGAGACCGAAGACGGGGGTTGTTGTCTGTGCTGGCCCATTTTCCAAATCTTCCAAGACCTCCTTGACCTTCTCCTTCTCCTTCTCCTTCTTGTGCTTGCGGAAGCGATTCATCGTGGGGTCGTGTTGTGGATATGGGAAAGGAGTGGCTGCAGTCAAGCAGGGGGATGAAACGAAGGACGGGTGTACGAAGAGAGTGACTGTGGCTGTAGCAGGTAGCCGTCAGTCTTCCCAGTCCCGAATTGAATCTGCTGTCTTAGACACTCACCGAGGCTTAGGAGAAAGAGAGCGGCATGACCGATAAACGCGGGGAAAGTTGGCGACGGGGAGAGCCCGGGATGCGCGTCGGATGGGATAATGTATCGACTTGGCTCCGGATCGATCTCGCGTACCGTGTACCACAGGAAAATCGGACCAGGGGTGTCGCGCCAATCAAGAAAGTCGGATCGAAGGCTTCGACTGATCACAAGAAAAAGAAAGCGGGCCGATGGCGGGACCTACGAAAGGTCAAGGCGTAATTGTTGAGGACCGACGTCGACAGCCGGTTGATAAAAGAGTGACTGGGAGTGAGAAAGCAATCGTTCGACAATGCTGGAACCTCGTCGAGGAATGCGAGTTGGGAATGGGGGAGAAAAGTACCGCTAGTTGAGCCTGGGTCGCTCGACCCTTGTATGTACGGGGCTAAGAAACCAACGAAAAAAAAAATCAATTTCCAAAATTTAAATTAAAACTCAAAATAGCAGGATCTGGATCCGGATCGTCCCCGACAGAGTGTCCACCGTTCAGTCGATCAATTGGCCTTTTTCTCGTTCCTCGAGAACTCGGATTTTCATGTTTATTTGTTTGTCGCCTGTCACATTCAAGCCGCCCATGAGGGAAGGTAAGGAACCAGGGGCTTCCCGAACTTGCATCCATGGACGAGCGTGGCTCGGTCACTTTACTGGGTCACTTTACTGGGCCGACAGGGTCCCTTGCATTTTACGTTCTGTAAATAGACGTTACCTGTAATCTATCACATCCGTAAATTTCTCTCGCGTGTGCGGCGGCATGTGGACCTGGTGCTGAGCGCCACTTCAACGAGTATCCCAGCCCCAGTCTCCCCGCGACATGTACATGTCCAATGTCCGTACCTCCGGGCATGCTAGCTGCGCGTGTCGCGTTCAGAGTTTCCCGGATCTTGGTCAACGCGTACCGTGAACAATCTCCGTGACCACTAGTGACTAGGGTTCCGGGGGTCTGGACGCGGGTCAACGCGATGCCCCGATCTCAGATGAACCTGATTTGTTGACGATCACTTGGCTAATGGGGAGCCATCGCCTTCCTAACCGGGCAATTCTGTCTTGGAGTATCCGTCGTAGCACTGAAAATCGATTGAACGATATGACTCCTTGCATCGCTTGGCAGATACAGATGCGCCGGGGTACAATGCAGTGGCGACTGCAGAGACGCATCAGCCACACTGCCGTGGTCGGAACGAGCCAAGTCCTAGGATTTTTCTCCGTGTGTGCAGACCTCCTGCATCGTGCAGGTACGGGTGGACCCGTGTATCTTCTGTACTCTCATGAGGCTATATACGGACGCCCTGACTTTGGCTGCACCACGCTGCACGGCCCAGGAGATGATTCCACCGTTCCGGGTTGGTTTCGGTGGTCGTGGGTCTCATAGTCGGACGAGAAAACAGCCGAGGCAAGCGATGGGGCTCTCCGGGCTACTTCACCGTGCATCAATAATGACCTTCTCTTCCGGGGGCATAGTCGCATCATCCAGGGAGAAGCCGGGAATCCGGATCATCTTTGTGGAACCATGAGATCATGACAGGGCGATGAATAATGAAATTGAGTCTTCGGAGCATACCCAAAGCGGACAAAGGGAAGCACGACGTTAGTGCGGTTTCTGAATCCCGTTTTGTGGTGTTCTGACAGCCGTTATTGGACCCGGAATAAGCTTTTCAGAGATTCTGGCCCGCGAAGGACCTGCTACCTCGGGTGTAGCTTTGGAAAAGAACGAGCAGTGGGACTGAGGGGGGGGGGGAATGGGACGGGACGGAACCAAGTGCGTGGGTTTTGGTTCCCACAAGATGAGCTGCTGTTCTCGTCGGTGATGTGTTTGTGCGTTGTTGATCCGATCGCGTTACAACCACGCACTGTGGGTAAATTAAAGTGGGATGGCTCATCCCCCTTTTGGCACCCTAAAACCACTACCGCTTCCCCGGAGCCCGGTATTGGACAGCAGTGCACCGGTGCCCCTGACTAGTGTGCCTGGGAAACTCAATTTATTGCGGGAGTCATTTGGATATAGCCCTGCCCCTGCATTTTCTGCGAGTCTGGTGTGATTTATGAAGTCCTCCGATTTGAGCTGGCCGGGTGTTTTAAGGGAGTTTCAAAAACAAATCATATACCGACGGTCTCAATTGACCGATACTGTCGAAAGGCAGTGTGCCCGAGTGGGGCGGTACTAGATCCACCGGTACCGGTACTCGTTCAGAACCCACCGGAGAAAGAAAGCCGCTTCCCGCACTCTTCCCTTTCCACGGTTCCGTCTCGATCTGATCGCTTCGCTTAGATCTCATGCTGTGCTCTGTATTCTACATCACATATATCAATCTATTTCTTCCAGATGTACTCCAGAAAGCAACTACCGAGGTTTCGAATACAATGATGATCAAACCCTAAGCTGCATGGATCGACTCGGAATCTAACAACCGAGTTCATGCACTCGAAGACTAAATCGAGCGGGATTCTCAGCGAGGTTAAGCAAAGGCGATCGCTGTCTTGAAGTCGAGGATAATGAACGGGGCATGTAATCTCACGGGCTCCACCGCTTGGCCCTAAGCCACCGTTTCACTGCGATCGAGGCTCGAAAGGGCTGAACTTTAGGTTTTCGCGACCGTTCTTTCCCATGGATTTCCGGAGAGCATCACCGGAGATTCGTTTCACTTCGTGTCCAACGCTGAGCGAGGACCGGGACGTGACTCCGGTTATCGCTCGGGACTTACTTAGCGACAAGCCTGGGGCGGGGGAGAGTCGACTGCTGAACCGTCGAGGTTTGATGGAGTTTTCCAGTGCCTTTGTTCCGCGCCCTGCCTTGATTTCCGCGCTGGTAATATATCCCAGACCGGGCGTGCGAGTCTAGCACTTGGTGAGCTGTGCGCTCTGGTCTAGGGCACGCGAGCCGAGTCATGGGAGGGTCTGCATTTCTCGTGGTCCCAATTCGGGGTGTACCCCGTTTATATGAAGGAGACGTGCTTCAACTATACATGCTGGGACTTTCTCGAAGATCGATAGATTAATTTATTCGGTGATCATCATTTCGTTGTTCCTAATGTGGATCTCGGGATAGATTTTTACTGCCGAACGTGGATGACGTCGTGCTGATCCGAGTCGCGGTATAGAACCGAAAATGTAAACAACAAGATCGCGGGCCATCTTTGCACGTAAACCTCACCGAGTGGTCTGTTTATGCGGCACAAATTCAGAAGCGCCTCTCAACATATGAATTCTTTGCATTCGATATGTCTCTGATCTTATGTACATATCTCAGTAGGAATACGATAAGACAGCTATATCGGTGCTTTGGAAATATTAGATATTAGTCCTACTGGCTGGAATGAAACGACCTCACTGCGTATGCATTCGGTGGTAAGACAGCAGAGGCAAGGAAGCCTATCGCGCAGATAACTACAAGCGCCGTTGAGTGGCAACCACTCTTCCTCGTCTTTGGATGCTATTCGGGAAAATTCAGCCCGCATACTTTCAAAGAAAGAGATGGCCAAGTGGGCCAACATGCATCGAACGCGCTTCCAACCATCCGCTTGATAGGCTCGGCGAATTTCGGCTCGCCTCAGCCGGTCAAGGGTACCGTGAGGGCATCTTTCTGTTCCATACTCGGTCTCATCAGGCGAAGAATATGCTCATTCCAGCACCCTTGCCATACACGAGGCTCCTCGATTTGACTTCCTTTCCCTGCGCTGCGAGGATCGTCGGGTCGTGCCACCACCCGCCATTTGTGAAGCTCTGTATGCCTGGAGGAAACCGATCGCAGTTCCGGTCCATAACTGAGGGCTGGGGAGTGGGCCCAGGAAAACTAGACCGATGGATTGTCAGTGTCGCGACTCGTGAAGAAGAAAGATGCGGGGCTCTTACAGGTGTTGTCGCACCCCCGCATAAAGCATATTGCGTCGCTATCAACCAACCAAGATCATCCGGCGCCGCGATCTCGACCACGCTCCTGTGCGCGCCTCAATTCTGCATCCTTGGCAAAAAGAAAGACAGTTGAGTGGTTAAGCAGCCATGTTTCAACGCGTGAGTTGTAACATAATCATGCAAAATAACAACCGCTCATAGCTGGTAATGGCTGGGTCAGCCGTCGAGTGATCTGTAAGCCTCGCCACGTGCTTCTTGGGGGAAAGGGTCCGTGTGGCGGCACTAATAGAAGTCAGCCAAGCCCGATTTATTCTGCAAGCTTGTCAACTTATACTCCTGTATGTGCTCCAGATATCCTTGAACACTCTTGCAGTAAGAGGTGAACATCGTGGCAAGTTGTGTTGATATCTCGGCGAAGCCGTGAACCGTGTCGATGGGTTCGACTCAGTGATGCTGTGCTGGCCGATGTTATAACTTTCTTCACGAGACCTCCGCCAGTGTTCATATATTTGAATATGAATTCGCTGGCGCAACAAAGTTCTCCAATACATCCCCAAGCCGAACTGCAGCCTGCGGTATTCGCCTACACACCGACGAAGATCCTCGCCTGGACAAAACAGCCAATCTGATTGACCTACTTCGTCATTCGACTGGATCGTGTGCTCTTTGCATTGGGCTTGACAAATCCTACGGGAGTGGGTCCTGCGGGAGTTGACCCCCATCGAATATCTTATGGGAGCTCAGGTCTATTCCCATCCCGTTCTCACCCCCTCTCACCCGGTCTCTAGGCTTCTCACGTCTATCACCCACGCTTACCCTAGTGCACATTTCATTGCTATTTTAGCCGAATAGTCGGTCTTAATGGCTCTCTGAGAATTGGTCATGCAGAATATGTGGCTTGCCTGCGACCAGTAGTCGGTGGGTGTCGCCCGGCTAAGTTTAGGGTGAGCGTGGCGCGGCCGGGGGTGAGCAGGGTGAAATCAGTAGATTCGTAGGCATCCGCATAACTAGAGACCGCCTAAATAGGAAACTCTGGATATGTTAATACGCCTATATTGAGAAAATTACGCGGAGCGAAAGGACATTCATCCAAGAAGAGCAGAAATGGAATATTATTCGGCCATATATATCTCCTCTGAAACAATCGGTGTCTTGAAATCTGCACATCGCCATAGTTGGAAGTCCGATACAGCACCTGGCTCAGCTTGCTACCGTTGTTCCGTGGGCATTGCCCTCCATACAGGTGCTGAAATCGCCGACTTTATTTCCGACTCGCGACTTGTGCTCTACAGCAAGTATCTATATGTGGAATCTATCAAAGAAAAAACGGAAATGCCTGGTACTGTAGCCCGGAAAATGTGTCTATCTTTACTTCGGTAATGGTAGGTTAATCTGTATTTCCAATTCTGTCGAAAGCACGTTGGCCATCACGGAAATGTGATGATATAGGAGATCGATATCATAGAAGCTAAACTTGGCGGGTACTACATAAACAATCTCACCTATTTCACGACTCCTCCTCAATTCCCCGGGGGACAGGGATCGTCAGCTCCCAAGAACCAGTAGACTCAAGGTTCAAAATGTCATCGTTGCCGGAAGCCTTGCCGGAGCCGAAGCTCTTGAGGTTCCACGTCTCAACACCCTCAACACCTTCCAGGTAGTTGCCAAAAGTATCAAAGAGCTTGTTGTTCAGGCTCTTGTACTCGCTGTAGTCCTGGGGCCAGTCACCCAGGCGCTGGATAGCAAGCTTCATGAGCTGCAGGTGCTTCCGGATCTGCTCACCTTCGGTGTAAGGGACACCGATGGTGGAGTCACCGAGATCGAGGTCATAGTGAGAGCCGTCCAGGCTGGACTCAAGACCGCCTTCCAGGTCCACGAGTCCGGGGTCAAGGAAGACGCGGAGTAGGTACTCATGGACACTGGCGATCTTCCTGTACAACCTCTGTGCCATATGTTCACCTTCCTTGGAGCGCTGGAACTGTTGGGCAACACCAGTGTACAGTTGAGACAACAAGGTGGACATCTCTGAAGTGCTGGAGTGGCTAGGTCCGTTAACACGGCGGCAATTATACAGAATGTCCTCGGCCAGACGGGAGGCCATGAGGCCATCGCCGGTGAGATAGAGAGCCAAAATATAACGACGAGCAAGCTGGAGAGTAACGCCGGCAGGCCAGAATACCTGCTTGTTGCGGTTCTCCCAAAGTCCGGACAGAACCCAGAGCAGGCTCTCGTACTGCTTCTGCTCGCCAAGGACGCCGATCAGGACATTCAAGTCATCCAGACTGATCTGGGAAATGTCGATATTCAGATCGCGGATAACACGGACAGCCTTCTGGATAATTTCACCAGAGACGCTGACTAGCTGCTTCTGAGCAGCGGCCTGATCAAACTCGGCGGCACTAGTACGACCGGTTGTCAACAGGCCCAAGTTAAGGACGTATTTGATAATCTCCTTCGTACGGAAGTCACCGCTAGCTGATATATAGCGGAAAGCAGCAAGAGCGAGGTTGGACGCGCTATCATAGTCCTTTTTGTGCAGAAGCCCCAGGACACCATAGTAACTCGCAATACCGACTGAGCACAGGAAGTTACTGGACTGGCGCTCGCTGAAGTAATCAAGGAGTGTCGAGAGTAGGATCTGCACTTGAGCAGTCTCGGTTAACTGAATGCGCTTGCCCTCAGTGGCTAGGAAGAAGGCGACGTAGTCATTGTAGACACGGGCGGCAAAAGCTGTGCGCTTGTTGTGGACCAAGAAAGTGTGTAGGTCAGAAGCAGCCTGAGAGACTGAAAAGAAAGTGGCGGACTTGGAGGTCGTGAGTTTGCGGAACTCCTCGAAATAGACATATTCAGCAGTCAAAGAAGCCAAGATTTCGGAAACGGTGGAGGTACGCTTGTGCAGGCTGTGCTCAAGCTGAGCCAAAAAGATCAGGCTCTGGCGACCCTGGGACAAGTCGAGCTTGTGGGTCTTTGAGTTGGAAGTGTCCTTCATAACGATCTGGCGGTAAATTTCCTCAGTCAACTCATTGGCCTTGGAAATCTGCGAGGTAGTGATGTAACCATTCGCGATAACCATAGCGGTGGAGACCAGTTGGGTGGAGGACAACTTAGTCGACAGAATCTGGAATGTCGACTTTTGGAGCTCATGATGAAGGGTCAGGGAGGTCTCCTTGTGCTTTGAGTAGAAATAAATGGTTTCTTCTAGCTTAGACAAGGTCTCATGCGAAGCCCAGCTATGCTTTTCCACAAATTGATGGAAGCGTGTTGACAGGATTTTCACGGTCTCCTGAATCTGTTCGGATGAAGCTGACGACGAATCAAGAGCGACGGCTTCCTCCTCCTCACGGATCCCATGAATAGTGGCTTTGATATCAGTATGGTCGATCTCGCTGGACTGGATGTTGAGCAGCTCCTCGTAGAGACCAAGGGCAAGATTCTTGTTTACCTTAGCTTCTTGGTACACCATGGCGAGGTTTAAAGTGACCTTGATGGTAATTGAGCTAGTGGCACCAAAGAAATCCTTGACCTTGCTCTGGAACTGCCGAGTGACCTCCACGATAACGTCATAGCTGGCTTGGGTTTTACGCAGACACTCGGTATACCGCGTAAAGAATTGTTGAACAAATGCAGGGTCCTGGAGATCGGAGCTCTGCTTAGGGTCTTTCCGGAAAGTCAGGAAAGTGGTGAAGAGCAGACGGTACCATGGGCGGACGTCGGAGTAACGGCCCTGTCTCCACAGCTCATTCACAACGAAAATGAGATCACCAATCGCATTAGGGTGGCATTGAGACTGGTCCTTGGTGCTAAGGGCCTTGATGACGCGTATGTAGTATTCCACGAAGAAAGGGCGAGGTTGAACCAGCCTAGCGAGCTCCCTCAGAAGCTGAATAACCACAGGGTTCTCTGAGCCATAGTGGCTCTCATAGTCCGTCAGCTTCTCCTGCTTTATGGAGATAACACGGTCGGGCTGAGATGTTCTCTCGTAGAATTTGATAAGCGCATCAGTTACATCCTTGCGTATTTGATCATCGACAGGCTTGGCAGCGCGAAGAGCAAGGTACACGCGGATGCGAATACCCTCCTCACGGGGAATGCGAGAACGGTAGTGGTAGCACTTGCTGAGAAGCCCAGCGAGATTTATGCAACGGTCGGTATATTCCTTCGGAAGGATCACATCGTTGATCGAGGGAGAAAACAACGAGGGCCACAGCTGCCTAAGAATCTTCTTGATAATGCGAGTAGAGTCCTTCCAGCGGTGCTCAGAGATATATTGCTCAACCTTACTGAGCAGGGCATTGAACGTGCTCGCTTCAACCTTTGTTCCTGACCGCTGGTACTCGTAGATAATCTCTATCAAGGTAGCCTCGGACACGGTGGAAGAGGATGAGGAGCTTGCCTGGTGGACAAGACTCTGGCGGGCACTGTGAATGTGCTGTTCAAGCTCGGATATGGTAGACTGACTTTTTCCGGTGTTCTTGTAGTATTCCAAGACTTGCTTGGAGATACTCAGCGCAGCGGTAGAGAGCCCAACAGCCACCATGATCTTGGAAATCTGCTGGAAGTAGGAAGCCGTAGACTCAGATACAAATAGGCTGCTGTGTCTATATTCCTCCCAGACACTGGATAGAATTGAGGAAGACTCTGATTCGCGCTTCTGCGACTTGAGGAATTGGGAATAGACAATAGTAGCCCGAAGCTTGATCTGCTCCCAGTACTCTGAGTACTGAGTAACGCACTGATTACTAGCATGTTGCCAGATTTTAACATAGATACGTTCGGCCTCGGTAAAAGAGCTTTTGTCAATGTAATGCTGGGCTTCTTCCAGGAGGGCTTGGAAGTTAAAGGCTTCAGTTGCGTCGGTCTTTCTCTTGTCTTCCCCGATGTCAAGGGTGAACTCAGGACCATCTATCACAATCTGCTGCTCTCCAGGACGGACAACGACCGTAAGCTCATCATGAGTACCATCCTGATCATACTGGCCAGTGATTTTCTCGATAATGGATTCGATCTCCTTGATCTTAGTCTCCTGCTTGATATGGCGATAGTGCTCAATAAGCGCACGGTATGTTTTGATGACGAGCTCGGAGTTGACACCGTAGTGACCTTCGTAACAAGCAATCAGGAGCTTATAGATTTCCTCTCGCTTGACCATGATATCTGTTTTGGATGCGACATTCTCTTGCTTAGAGGTGAGCTCAAGGAAGAGAATCGCCACGTGCATAGTTACCAAGTTCTTGACATCCAGAAGTTCCTTGGGAAGGTTCGTCAGCTCATACACCAGAGCAGTAGCCTCGGAGTCTTGACCAATATCATGATGCAACAGAGCAAGGTTAAGAACCGCCTGTAGAGTGACGGGGCTTTTAGAGGTGAAGATCTGACGAGTCAGACTGGTCACGGTCGTCTGGAGGGTAACACGTTTTGGAGTTGACATATTCTGCCACAAGGTGGCTTGCAGAAGCAGAATGGTGACTGTTCCCGGGAATACCTTGGTAAACTCCTTGGCAGTAGGAGCATCGCCACCAGTGTAAGTGGCTGTTTGTCGGAGATGGATGGGCCAGTACCGAACAGCAAAGTCAAGGAGAGGATTTTTTGAGACCAGCTGGTCGGTCTCGTACGTGTGGAGGGGCTCCAGCGACGGATCATGTCCCTCAGTGACGGTGCCTTTAATATAGACCAACAGACGAGTGACAAAGTCCTGGTGACGGTCCTTGATCGGAACCAGCTTTCCCTTGGAGGCGATGTCCAGGATAGCATCGCGAATGAGACCGTGACGAAGGCCGACCAGGCCACTGTCAAGAAAGACAAGGGAGCTCACAGGCGACAGGACTGTGAGAGGCTTGATGGCATTATAGTCTGTCACAGTTTGCTTGTCAACGTGGACAGATGCCAAGGCAGAAAGTTCCCTCGACACCAGAGGGCGCTCTGCGGTCGCAAGCCACAGCAGCATGTACTTGGTCTCCTCTGAGACCCCGGTGTTTGAGAGGGTATGAGACACGAGATCGGTGACGTTGGGTTGGTTCTTGAGGAGAGTTTTGAGAAGGTTCTTCATGGCATCAGGTGTGGTCTCGTGGCAAACCTGCTTGGTGGACAGCTTAGCCCACAAGAAGGACCCTTGCGAAGCTTCAGTAATCTGGTCAATCATAATCTCCTGCTCCAACTCAGGGATTGTGTTGAAGGTCTTGGACCAACGGGCCTTGGGGTTGGTAAAGATTTTGCGGACCACGATAGAGATGTCTTCGAAGATGCGATTGTCACTGACGGGCACGCTCATCACCTTCTCTGACTCGGTACGCTTCTCAGCACCAAGAGTGACCAACTTCACCTTCGAAGCGCTACGAGTAGCAGCTGTCAAGCGCTTGAAAAGAACATGTTCGGGGCACGATGCTTCATCCATGCCATCGACGGTAATAACAAGGTCCTTGGCGTTAGGTAGAGCGGCAGCCAGTGCCGCTTCTACCGTATTCCACATGACGTCCTCGTACTCAGCGACATCTGTGATGGTACGGGTATCCTTGTATGCGCGGTGTAGTATTTCCAGAAGCCGAACGTTACCAATGCGCTTCTCAAAGAGCTGGAAGAGAATGGTCTTCGTGATGGCTGTAGGAGTGGTCTCGACAGGGACGCGAGCATCTATAAATGGTTAGAGAGAGCCTGAGGTACAGCAAGCATAATCGTCGAGTAACTCACTGAGAGGAACAAACAAAGTCATGTAGTTATTAGCCTGATACGAAACACTGTCGACGATGACCGAAGCCAGGATGGTCTTTCCACATCCAGGCTTTCCGAAGAGCGACAGAGTTGTCTTTGAGCTCTTCAAAAAGTCTGACAGGTAGGGCCCAATCCATCGACAGGTCATCTCCTCGCGTTCGTGGGCAAAGTGGGAGGTGTTCTCGGCGAGGTGGCCGAGGACACGGTCTTCGGGAGAGAGCCAGGAGCGAATGTTCTTAATGTCCGAGCCTATCGATACAAGAGATTGATTTATCAGAGATATGTCAAATATCAGACGTGTTGAGTTAAATCCATACCTGAGATAGAGACAGAGCTTTCCCGCGACAGCTGATGATTCCACATAGCCTCAGCGACAGACTCGCAGCAGCCGCGGAAGGAACTGATATGTTTATCGAAGGTTTCGTATAATTCGATGGTGATGGCTTCGGTTCCCTTGCGAATTTGCAAGTGGAATTTAGTCGCGATCTCGTAGACCAGATCCACCAAGGCGATAAGGGCCGAAACAAGCTGACTTCTGATATCCGTCGAGACATCGAAGAGTTCTGTTCGCTCGAGGAGATTCACAAGGCTTGCGGATAGGCTATACAAGAAACCGAAAGAGGTCATCAATGCCTGAGCATTGTCCTTGTTCTCCTTACCAAGGCGCAGAAGATGTTCAACATAGCCATACGAGAGAATTGCAGCAGCAGCACTGTCATCCCTGATAGCCACGTCGAATCTATGCAAACGTTCAACAAAAAGTTGGGCCCAGGAGAGAACCTTGTCATTGTAACTGCCTTCAGGGGGCAGGTAACTCATGCGCTCACTGGCAATCCACTGCAAAATGCTATCGGCGCTGGTTATAAAAGGAGTGTTGGAAGCAAAGCCCCCAAACTGAGAAATGCCGTTGGCCTGCAGGCGTTGGAGAAGGCTGTTGATGCTTGCATTGCTAGAGACGAGTTTGTGAAATCCGCCGGACTCACGGCGCGATGAAAACCCATTAATGGAAACATTTTCGCTTTCAAAGTGGGTAGACATCACAGAAGTGTGCCGAGAATTGCCCGGCAGGTGGGAGTACAAAGGGGACGTAAGATTACCGGGGATCGGAGAGGTAATCCCGGGAGCCATTTTGATCGTCAGAGATTCAGATGATTGTAAAGATAGTATTCTGTTATGGACAGTCTCAGGGTTAGTGACTGTTTCAGTAGACTGCGCAGAGGTGTGGTCTTGTCGTTTCGGCAGGGACCTTGGTCGAGGGGAAGGATGATAGTTGTTTGTACTTTCTGTTTTCGAGCAATGGCTTGAAAGACACGAGTAGAATAGATGACGCGAGTCCAGATTTCAGGGGGAGGATGTCTTATCAGACAGTGGCAGCAGGTGGAAAGCTTCGAAGATGCAGAAAAGAATTAAAAGTTTCACCCGGGGAAGCTTCAGGTTTTGTAGCAGAGCTGGGAGGAACCAACTTCCTGTTCGAATTTTGGTGCTCTCTAATTGAAGACTGGGAGCTTTGTGATCAAATTTACACTGGAATACGGCGGTATGGCTTCTGCGGACTCAGACTATCTTTCTCCACCACCGAACTTGTAGTTAGGCCTTCTGTACAAACCGATCTTCGGCTTTCTAGCGTAGCAAGTGTGGGTCGAACGTGCAATGAGACACCCGAGGATGTGAAGCGGTGCTGTGTGTCCCTCCATTGCACACAATCAAGGTTTATAACTTGCATTGGACGCGAACAGACTGAGGTGATTTGAAGGCATCAGCAGCTCAGTGAGGGACAATCATAACCGCATGTATAGCATACATCGTTGCTACTGTCTGAACTACCCTGTATTGCACAGCAAGGAAGATGGGGAACACGAGGTGGAGCTCGGCAGGATGTTCTGCAAGATGATGTCGATGGCCGAATATCCCTCTCCACCTGGGACTCATCATCCTGATCGTTTTTCTCGGTGGGACATCACGAGTGGAAACCTCAAATCAAATCAAGCTCTTCCTGAAAGCCGTCAATTTAACCTCAGTACCGACGGAAGGTGTATTAAAAGGAATTGGCCGGTTTCACCGGTGGTTTCTCTAGTTCTCGAAGCTGTGCTGTATTGTCGTGGAGCTATGTAAATAGATATGGCTGGCTGACCAGATGGCGCTTTAGCCCACGACGGCGGTAGCCAATGGCGAGCATGAACGTGATGAAAAAGTGGGAAAGCCGACCTCTCGGACAAACTGTCGATCGAGCGGCACGGGAATCGGCCTTTGGAACCAGGCTTTCAACATGGCTTGTGCGAGGAACAAGCGGCGCGCGGGGTTGAATGCTTGGGTCCTGCCAGCCATCGTCAATCGGTGATGGCCCATCGTGAACCATGCAGGAGCATTGACACTGACGCAAGAGATCCACTACCTTCCGCTCGTCCCACGATCTCTGAGAAAAGATGTCCTTAGATGACACGAAGTGGGTAACCCTGCAAGAGTGGAAGCGAGATGGGCACTGACGTTCTGGCTCACAGTCACAAGAATCTTTTTTAATGCCGTCTCAAGGGAGCCTATCCATGGAGCTTGGTTGGCCAGGGACGAGTCATTTCGAATCTCGGTTATTTTACTCCGTGCAAAAAAGCGACGCCTGGACGATCCTCCCCGAGCGGAGCAACCCCATCGGAGTGGAGTTGTACATTAGCGTGTGGGTTCGGTGGAGGTGACGGGATGAACGGGTCGGATATGGCGATTTAGTAGCACCCACTTCCCATGAAGGCAGTTCCGCCAATGCCATCGGCACAGCACACAGTAAGAAGCGGAAGTTGAAGAGAAAGTGGTTACTGCTGTGGTTTAGCTGAAGCGGAGACCCGCTCTTCCCCACCGCCCAGCGCTCCGTGGCCCCGAGCGCGGACTGACAAATAAACAAACCATATTCCGACGATTTCAGATCTTGCCATTGTCTACAACATGACACATGGATACTTTTGATAGCCCTTATTACCCATAATTGCAGCCTATATCGAACTGACTGGCAGCTAGGACGTCTCAAGTAGTTATTGCCGAGGCAATCTAGGCCGGTGTCTAGCTATGATCCTTGTCCAGTTACGCAGCGTATGAATCTTTGCGCCCTGATGAACAGATCTCGGGACGACGGATCTTCGATCATGAAAATCCCGCACCTTTCGGTTCAATGTCTGAAAGTTCGGACTCGCACGAGGGAATGTTGATCGTCCTGCTGTAAAATGGGGCAGATCTGCAATGTTTCTGGTTTGGAAATGGATCGTTTCACACAAGCTAACAGTATTACGGATTCCCCTGGTCCTGAATCGAGGCAGACCTCGTGGAAATACTCATCCATCGTTAGCCTACTGAAACATCCGGAACCCTGCATATGCGCCCACCGACTTTGACTATATACGATCCAGTAGCGAAAGCTATCTTTAATTCAAAAAAAAGACTGACTGTTCCACCTGCTTCAGGAAAGCTTCAAGAAATCTGGCTTTTGATTTACATGCCAGAGCCACCAGAGACCGGTGATGATCTTTGCCCCCTTGTCGAACTCGAACTCCAGAATTGTTTGCCTATAGTCTCCACAAGGCAATGATTCTTCTAACCAAGAATTCAGATCTTCGGGAAGAAATGTATAAACGTCTGTTTTGAAGAAAGGCAAACGACACACCGATGCCTTGCAATTATTGAACTTTACCGCCAGTTTGATATCGGAGGTTTTCTGGTCCTGCTCCGCAAATATAGTCTGTAAATAAATTATCAAATCCTCGATATTCGCCCACATAGATTATTGGGTCGCGAAGATGGTCACTCAAACGTCTTTCTTTTTGCCAAGGATGCAAAATTTTGTCGTTTAAGAAGTTGCGAGCTAGCTCTGCTTCCTTCTTCGCCCAGGGTATTATATCAACCTTGGGAATCAAGTCGAACAGTGCCTGAAGTAAGATCTGCGCTGTGTAGTCACTGGCGTCACCGGAGCTGCGGCCGTTGGCCATGGTGACAATTGCACTCTGCGTGTCGGGAAATGACCACACAGTTGTGGTAGACCCCATCATGCCTCCAGTGTGCCCTACCATCAAACGTCGGCTCGACTCCCTTCTGAGGATATGTCTTAAATGCATCTGGCATTCTTTCTCTCGAGTCCAGAGTTTCCAATTAAGGCACTCAACCTTGAAGAAGGAAGTTCCATCAGGAACCAGCCCATGCCATAGGCCGCTTCGCGGCTAAATGACGGGTCGTCAGCTGGTCTGGTCCAGTAGCCACGCCAGACGCGCTTCATCTGTTTTAAGGGATTGTTCCTGATACGACTGTTTGTATGAGGTGTAAACTCGTTGGATTGGGTGTCTGATGATTTCTGCTCTTCCTGGTGCTCTTCCCGCTCCCCAGCAAGCACCGCCATGCACCAGGTGAGCATGTCATTGAGAGAGCTTTGTATTCCCGTCGCGGCCAATAATGGTGAATGATCCTCACACGGCCATGGCTCGCCTCCCAATTGCGAGAAAGTTCCGTCATCACGTTTCACACAGCCAGGAGCGGTATTGCCTTCTCCTGCCACGTCAGCCCTTGACAAGGCTTTTCGCGTCATCCCTAGCAGCCGTAAAATTCGCTCTCTCAAGAAGTCCGCAAATTGTTGGCCCGAGAGCTGCTCAACAACCTTGGCTATGAGCCCATAAGTGTAGTTATTATATTCCCACTCGCAGTTAAATCGCTGGCCTTTCGTATCGGCGGTAGGCATCAAGTTCAGCATTCGAATTAGATCGTCCTCGTGGAAAATAATTCTGCCCCCAGGTCCAATGCAAGGAGCATCCGGAGCACACAATCCAGTTGAATGACGAAGTAGGTCAATAAAATCGACTGTCATACATCTGAAGAACTTTCTAAGAATAACCTCGGGTCTTTAGAGCAGCTCTATCTACTACGCTCAACGGCGGAACGGTGGGGATACGTAAACAAATTACCGCATGAACATGCAATCACGAACAAGTACGATTCAATATGAACCCAGAGCCACAGATCGTGTAGGTCTTATATCAGGCAGCCGTCCATCACAGTCTAGCACCCGGGCGTGGAATGGAGCGATACCCCGCGCCTGGGGACTGGGCCTCTTGCAGATCCTGAGATTATCCCTTGCGAGGTCCAACAAGACCATAAAAATCCAGAGGCTTCAAACTAAATGCTTCATTGGCATGAAGGTTGTACTGCGGGTCCTCAAGTTCAAAAGTAACCTCCTTAAGGATGCTGGCCAAAGTAAAGATTGACCAGCGCCATGCCCACATCGTGCCATAACACTCGCGCTTGCCGTTGCCAAAACCTCTCTTTGCCGCCTTGGGGAGATTGTCCCACTTCTCTCCCAGGACGCGCTCCGGCCTGAAGATGTCAGGGTCTTCAAAGATCTCTGGATCACGGTTCACCGTGTGCAAAATGGCCATTATAAGTTGGTTATTTGGTATTTGGTATTTTCCTCCTGCAAGAAAGACCGGATCCTCGTTTCCCTGATCCTTTGGAGGGATTGGTTCAAGGTTGAACCCAGGTGCAGTGGCACAGAGTCGAAGGGTCTCGCGTATGATGGCCTCGCAATATTTGAGCTTCTTCAGATCCTCCAGCTGTATTTTCTTATCTGGACCGACAATCGAGTCTATCTCGACTGTAGCTTTAGTGATCTCGTCGGGCCTCTTCACCAGATAGTAGAGGGCATAGGAGACCAGATTTGCTGCTGTTGCAGCTCCGATAAACATGGTGACCACTTCATCGATGACTTGTGTGCCGCTGAGCTTTTCTCCCGTGACCGGATCTGAATTGTTGCACAACGCATCTAAGAGATCGTTGCGAGACTGTTCGGGATGCTCTTTCCGGGTCTTGACGATATCAGCGGCGAGATCACGCATGGTCTTGATATCTCTCTGGAAGCCGCTCTGGTAAAGCCAGTTCAGCAGCCGAGGACGCGAGGAACGTCTTTTCGCTTCCATCGGGATATCGTTCCAGGCTTGAATGATAGCAGGCTCGGGACCTTCGAGGATATGCACTCGCTGGTTATAGAAACATTGCATAACAGATGCCATCAACAGGCGATCGAGATCACTAGTAATGAGCACCCGCTTGTTGACTCCTGATGTCCACTTGTGCGTCAAGTCTGGAATCACCGCTGCCATGTCATTGAAACAACTATCAACCCCCGACCGGCTGACGTATGGCGCCATAATTCGGTGGGCGATTCCCCAGCTTTTCTCATAATCATATGCAGTGAAGAGGCAGTCATTTGCAACGTGTCGCATCTCGACGATGGCGCCGGTCACACATTTGCGAAACCGTCGTTCATCGCAGACCTCGTCTAGCAGGGCGACATTACAGACAAAGACGATCTGTTTACCGAGTACATTGACCTTGAATATTGGACCTATTAAGATTAATGATACCATACATACGGTAGACAAGCCATTTCTTTACCGTATTTCTGTGCGAGACCAATCATTGAACCCCATGTCTCATTGGAGTCGATATCAAACAAATTACCCAGAAGCGGGACGCCAGGCGGCTGGGGGATTGCGGACGTCATCGCGATTGTGAGAAAAGGATACTCGTGATGGAACAAAACACGGGGCGGAGCAAATGTGGCTTCTTTTAAGGCCGTATCTTTCAACTTTTTCCACACATACACATCTACTCTATCAGCATCAGGGGTCCATCCAGGGATCACATATCACTCCACTATGATTTGTAGGTTTCGAGACCCACCAGGGATCTGAGCGCAAACACCAAGCAGCATCAGCAAAATCGAATTCAGTTGGGTTGGAAAGCTAATGGGCAATTGCGGATCCCCCAGCCTCCGGCAGGTTGGTTGACCTGCATGCAACCTCGCTATGTGTCCAAACCAGTGATGAGCCCTTCCATTTCGGCAGGAGATGACCAAATTTGTATCGTGGCGCTCGATAGCAGCATGGAATATGGAGCAAATCTACATACGGGCCTGTCGCTTGGCTTTCGGGGCGAGATACGGTGTGCAAGACGGGAGGGACGTGCATTACTAGACATCCATGAGTGGGACTTCAACTGCAATAGAATCGCCACATTTCATGGCAAACATTGGCCTGGTCTAGTCTCAACAGCACGAGTGACCATGCCAGAAGATCGTCGGCCAGAATTGCCAGCGACATACTATACTTTCGGGACGCGGAGTGTAAATAGGTGCAGCCAGACTCCCGGGTGCCCACATGCGGGGGTGACTGCGCAGGCTCTTCCACAACTAGCGAGTGGGCAATGCTCTAGGTTCCGTGATATTATTGACCAACGACATAAATTTTGACGTCCAACCCCGCTTTTACGACCCGACAGGCTGAAAGACGTGGAACCGGGATGCCGTTTTCAGTCTCCGTATTCGGTCTGCTGCAGGAGAGACGCAGATGAGCCTATTTCCACCGATTTTTTGGAGGTTGGTGGATCTCCGAAGACTCTGTTCGTTTCTGACGGGATGAGTCTGCTCGCCCCCTCTCGAACAGATATAATGTTAATAAAACGAACGAATGAGACTGAGGAAGCTCGGAAAACACCGCACATATCGATCCTAAGCTTTAGCTTGAAGACCTCTGGGAGCTACACGTGCTATGAATGAATAATGACTAGCCGGGAGGACAAAATGATAAAGTGGGGAACCAACGATATTATTGAGATCATACAACCCAAGCCATTCGGTGAGAGATCGGCATGGGTTAATTTCCCAGTCGATTCCGCTGAACAGTTCATGCCATCGTGGTGGATAGTGGAGATGCCGATCCACCCATCGAAGCTCCCCCCGCTACAATGAACGCTATTTTCGCGGATCCGCCCGCAATGACGCAACATGAGATCCCAGTGTTCTCTTGGCGGGTTTATGATTTGATTTTGCAAGCTAAACTGTTCAACGACTTGGTTCTAATACAGAAAGAGGGAAGTAGCCAAAAGGAGACCCTTGATTTGTATTGTAGTGCAAAATGACGCAAAACCGCTATACCAGTGGATCATTGCGTTCTTTCAATCGAATATTTACATAGAATAAAATGCGCCGAGCTTACTCTCTCGTAATTGCACTGCATCCAAGTCCATACCCTCCATTTCGTGAAGCCAATCCTGCGACAGCTGTCTAATCGGCCCATAACCTCCATGCGAATGGTGAAAATGCTGAAAATGCTCAAAAGAATAAGATGGGAACACTGGCGGAGGTTTTGTGAAGAGAGTTATGACACCGACCAGCACAGCATCACCGAGTCGAACCCATCGACACGGCTTCGCTGAGATGTCAACACAACTTGCCACGATGTTCACCGCTTATTACAAGAGTGTTCAAGGATATCTGGAGCACATACAGGATTATGAGCTGACAAACTTGCAGAACAAATCTTCCCACCTCCGAAGCTTGGATGACTTCTCTTAGTGCCGCCAGACGGACCCTTTCCCCGAAGAAGAACGGTGGCGAGGCTTACAGATCGCCTAATGGCTGCCTGTCTTCGTCATTAGATGTTATTCTAGAAAATGCAGCCCGCATATTTTCAAAGAAACAGATAGCTAAGTGGGTCAATATGCATCTAAAACCATCTCCTTTGCCCTCGACGAAGTCTCGGCGGACCGTCGGCTCTCGGGCCGGGTCGACATAGTAGCATGAAGCGCGGGCTTTCTGGCATGGACCACATGCAGGAACAGCCTTATCGCACTTTGACTTGCGTCGATAGCAGCGATCGCTGCCTGTATTGCGAGCAATTCCCTCGTCGCTTCAAGCGGTACTCTTTATTCCATGATATGGAGTAATTTCGCGGGGAAAGCGTGGGGGTCTGGCTCGGTCGTCGGCGCCGATGTCCGGTGGGTTCCTTGTTGGGATCGCCGTGAAATGGAACCACCTAACTCAGGGTATCCAGCATGTATGGCACGTCCGTGCGAAATCGTATCGCGGGGAAATTGCAGAGAAGCTTTGTAATGCCATTCACCGGCCGACGGTACCGATATGCGATGGGGTTCACGGTGAGACCGGACTAGAAAGGACTTTTCTCCGTTTTTAGTTCACAAGTTTGTTTAGCTCATACGCCAGGCACAGCAGGCACAATGGTCATCGTCCCGGTATCCCCGTTGTACCTCTTCCAACCACCTTAACCATGAGACACGCTCTCCTGTACCCCTACGTGGCACTCTTCTGGGCCCATTTTTCTTTTGCTGCAGGCTGCTCAGATTTCATTCATCACAAAATACCTGGGACTACCATTCATACTGCAGAGCGTGCAGAACTGAGCCTACCCACTCACAATGAATCGTACTGTCGAATCGCTGGGACCGTGGCATACGGCAGCCGCAACAACAACTCAGTGGGGTTCGAACTGTGGCTGCCATCGCAGGACCTTTATAACGGAAGATTCATGGTAGTCGGTCAGTGCTGTGCTCTCCAAATCTTTCCCAATTCTTCCTGATTTGTGGTAACTAGGCGACGGAGGCTTGGCCGGCATAATCGACACAGCCCAGATGGCCATTGAGTTGAAACAAGGATTTGCAGTTGCTGGGTATGTTGGGTCAAAAGTACTAGCATGTTTCATTCTAACATTTCCCTAAGAGGCAACTCCGGCCATCGTCTGGCCGACAATGGAAACGGAACTACCATGCCTGGGCAATACATACCGTTTCTGAACGATGTTGAACAAACGAAAGCATGGATACATGACTCAATTGCCATAATCACTGAGCCAACTCGCAAATTGGCTTCTTCCTTCTATGGTGAACCTCCACAATATAGCTACTATCATGGATGCTCGACCGGCGGAGCCCAGGGATTCGCCCTTGCTCAATTTCACCCGCATCTCTTTGATGGAATTTATGCAGGCTCTCCCGGAAATTGGTACTCGCATTTGATTTTGTCATTCTTATGGAACGGAGAGCATTCGAAGGTAAGGAAATGGCCATTGAGTTTTCCGAGAACCTACTGATCCAAGTAGGGAGATGCATTCCTGGACCAAGCCACTCTCAATGCAACAACTCGGGCAATTATCGACGCTTGTGATGAATTGGACGGAGTCAAGGATGGGTTGATTGAGAACCCGCTTCAATGTCAATTTGACTTGAAGTCTCTCAAATGCCCCGATGAAGTCGCCGATGCTCACATCGCCAACAATACCTGTCTGTCGGCAGCACAATTCGAGGCTTTAAGCGCCTTCTATGCCGGTCCACGAGACCCCAAAACAGATCAAACTATATACCCGGGATTTAGCTTTGGGTCTGAACGCGAGTGGATTATGCAGGAGACAATGTTGTATCTTGCCTACACCACGCCAATTCTGCAGAATCTCGTGTTCCGCAATCTCTCCTACGACGTCGACACATTCGACTTTGGGCCGGACGGTGCCAAAGTCAACGCAGTGGCCAGTCCTCTGATAGACGCAATAGGTGTTGATTTAAGCGCCTTCCGACGCCGTGGTGGTAAAATAATTGTGACCCAGGGTAAGTGTACACCGAGTGTGGAATGTCAAAATTAGATGGCTCATTGAATCCAAGGATGGTCCGACCCATACAATGCGGGACTCTGGCCTATCGAACACCTCGAACAACTCCAGAAAGCCAGCGCTGGAGGATCGGTTGAGGACTTTTTCAACCTCTACATGGTTCCCGGTAAGTTTACATCCTGGAGATGGCGACAACCAGGTTCTCTAGCCGTAGAGGCTGATGTATCTAGGCGGTGGCCATTGCGGCGCAGCGGAGTCATATCCTTCTGTGCCAGCGACCTATCACGTCGACGATGTGCTAGTAGCATGGGTCGAAAATGATACTTTCCCGGTTTGGGTCTTGTCTTCGGATCCGCCTGACGGGTCGTTACGCACCCGTAAACTATGTCCCTGGCCAAAGACTGCGAGATTGAGAGACATATCTCGTCCTGAGATCGCAACGAGCTACGATTGTGTTTGAAATTAGGCCACCTCTATTCGAGTGATCGTACCGGTCAACACATATAGCATCAATTGAGACCAAGCCACTTCATCAGCTAATAAATGATCCAAAACAAGTATGCATGATGTTAATGACAAGCACCTGATGGACTCTGAGTGAGACAACAAGCGTTGCCCCACTCCGGCAACGCGTACCTGGCGTTCTGTAAAGAGCTCCATCAACCGAGTGCTTATTGGAGGACAAATAAGCCAGCTCAGGCTGAAACGGATGGCCCCGACCCGCCAATAACCTTTAATTACTATCTTCCGAGGTTTAGGAATAGTTTCCTTCAGCGACTCTCGGCCCTTGCCCCCTCCGAACACGCTGTCGGGATATTTGTGGATCAACTCGGACCACCGCCGAATACGGGAATAGACTAGCCTCCTTAACATGAAGATGACGCGCGCCATGGAGACCTTTGAGGGTTTCGATTGGTTTTACCGAAGTACAATGGGATCCAGTGGTCCCGACAGGGGGTTATTGAGGGATCAAATAGTGATTCAACTGTTTCATGTCGCTTCCGCTAATTTTGGACATACTCAAACGGCGAGATTGTGCCATATAGTTGATTGTTTTCTTTGAGTCAATCCATTCTTTACTATTCATTCGTTTTATTTTTATATTCGAGCTAGTGTCTCTATTCGCCCTCATTACCTTGTCCGTTGACCGTACAATACTTCCAAATGCGTTCCTCTGTTGTTTCGATGCTGGCTCTGGGCGCAGCCGTGGCATCTGCTTTCCCGACTGCGTCTCGCGCCTCAAGTCAGGTTACGAAAGCTGCCTCCTGCACCTTTTCTTCGGCTGCCAAGGCCAGCGAGAGCCAGAAATCGTGCACCACGATCGTGCTGGACAACATCGAGGTGCCTGCTGGTGAGACGCTGGACCTTTCCGACCTCGAGGATGGGACCAAGGTAGGACGGCAGACCATTGTAATCCGGCACGCTGCCTAATTCCGGCAATAGGTCATATTCAACGGCGAAACCACCTTCGGGTACAAGGAGTGGAAAGGCCCCCTCATTCGTATCGCCGGATCGAACATTATCGTGAGCGGAACATCCAACCACACCATCAACGGCGGCGGTGCGCGTTGGTGGGACGGCAAGGGCACCAACGGCGGTAAGACCAAGCCCAAGTTCTTCTATGCCCACGACCTGGACGACTCGACCATTACCGGCCTCAATGTCAAGAACACGCCCGTGCAGGCGTTTAGCGTCCAGTCCGACAACATCGTCCTGAATCGTGTCACCGTTGACAACTCGGACGGTGACGAGAACGGCGGTCACAACACCGATGCCTTTGATGTTGGCGAGAGTAGCGGTGTTATCATCCGTGACGCTGTTGTCAAGAACCAGGATGACTGCCTGGCCATTAACTCTGGCACTGTACGTCCCCTATAGTCTCTTCTATTTCTCTTAAACCTTCTATAGAACACAAGAGAGCAGATACTAATATTATGTAGAACATCGTTTTTACCGGCGGCACCTGCTCCGGTGGCCACGGCCTGTCTATCGGCTCCGTGGGCAACCGCGACGACAACACCGTCAAGAACGTGACCATCTCACACTCAACAGTGTCCAACTCGGCGAACGGCATTCGCATCAAAACAATCGCCGGTGCAACCGGTTCCGTCTCGGGCGTGACCTTCTCCGACATCACACTCTCTAGAATCACGGACTACGGCATCGTCTTCGAGCAGGACTACGAGAACGGCAGCCCCACTGGCGACCCGTCCACCGGCGTGCCCATCACTGACTTGACCGTGGAGAAGATCACTGGTTCCGTTGAGAGCGATGCGACCCAGGTCTATATTCTCTGCGGTGATGGTAGTTGCTCGGACTGGACTTGGTCGGGTGTTTCGATCACCGGTGGTGATTCCAGCAGCAAGTGTGAAAACGTGCCTTCTGGTGCGTCTTGCTAAATTACTGTATAATTGACCTTGGCCTGTCTTGTGAATATATATACCGAGGAATTCATCTGCAAGCATAACTCCTTGAATATCGTATACTTCAGCGTTGGTTCCAGAAATTGGGTGAACGTACGATGACGACATAGACCGAGTCCGCGCATAAACTGAACAACCCACTGAGACGCTCATTTTCTTTCTGAAATCACCTCTGATAATTTACAAATATCACATTTCACAATGCAAGTTCTTCTGCTCGGCGGCCATGGCAAAGTGGCCCTTTACATGACGCCCCTCCTGCTCAACCGAGCCTGGAATGTCACCAGCGTCGTGCGCAACCCCGCTCACGAGAGCGAGATTCTAGAGCTAGGCAAGGGCCGCAAGGGCAAGTTGAACGTACTAGTTTCTAGCCTGGACGAAGTGAAGAGTGCCGCAGATGCGAGGAAGATCCTCGACTATGTGACTCCGGACTATGTGGTCTGGTCGGCTGGTACGCTTGTGCCCCTCACCCCCACTCAAGCTCCGCGGTACCGGACGGAGAGATATATTGCACACTCCTCCGCCAATATATTCAATTGAAGACGTGCAAAATAATGCCCGTACTAATTTAACCATTCCAGGTGCCGGTGGCAAAGGCGGCCCAGCTAGGACGATCGCCATCGACCAAGAAGCCGCAAAGCACTTCTTGACCGCGTCCTTCGCCTCACCCAGCGTAACTAAATTCCTCATGGTCTCGTACATTGGCAGCCGCAAGAAGCAGCCCCGCTGGATGCCCGACGACCAATGGGCCGGGATCATGCGCACAAACACCGAAGTGCTGCCCACCTATGCCAAAGCCAAACAAGAGGCAGACGAGTACATGACCGCGCTGGCAGTGCGACGCAAGCAGGATCCCTCCGCGGCTCCGTTCCAGGCGATTAATCTCCGTCCGGGCTTTTTGACGGATGGACCTGCTACGCGGAAAGTCGAGCTCGGTATCACGCCGAAGGGTCATGGGAGTGTCGCGCGTGAAGATGTCGCCATTGTTGCGGATCAGTTGCTTGCAAGGGATGATACGGAGGGGTGGATTGACCTTGTCAATGGGGATGTTCCCGTTGAGGAGGCGGTTGAGAAGGTTGCTAAGGAGAAGATTGATGCCGTTGAGGGTGAGGATGTTGAGGGGATGGTTAAGAGATTCTTCCCTTGAGGGGGTTTAGAACAAAAGTAAGTCGTTTTTTCGGGTTCCTTTGAGAATGAATATGGATTTAGGTTGTAAGTTCTATGTATTTCGGGTTTATTTACCAAAATAATATCTAAAGCTTGGCCTTCGGGCGTTGAGCCTCCTCCTTGAACTTCTGCTTCAGCATGCGGCGCAAGATCTTTCCACTGGGGTTCTTAGGGATCTGATCCACGAATCGCACGCCGCCGCGCAGACGCTTGTGATGGGCCACCTTGCCGTCCAACCACTGCACGATATTGGCAGCTTCCTGTTCCTCGTTGGTGCCAGAAGACTTGCTCTTGGCGCTTCGGACAACACACGCCAGCGGCACTTCTGAGCCGTGAGCCTCGCTCTCGATGCCAATAACAGCGACATCATCGATAGCCTCATTGTCCACCAGGATACCCTCAAGCTCGGCAGGAGGCACTTGGAATCCCTTGTACTTGATGAGCTCCTTCACGCGGTCCGTGATGAAGAAGTTGCCCTTGGCATCTTGGTATCCCACATCACCGGTACGGAACCAGCCGTCGGACGATAGACACTCCTTGGTAGCTTCTGGGTTCTTGTGGTAGCCCAAGAAGACGTTGGGGCCACGCAGATAGAGCTCACCGACCTCGCCAGTCTTCACTTCCTGAGGCTCGGAGTCATCTTCCGGCATGGTCATGTACCGGGCTTCCATGTTAGGCATCAGACGGCCGACGGAGCCGATGTGGTCGCGCCAATCCTCCCACCGCTGCGAGTGTGTTGTGGGACTTGTCTCACTAAGACCGTATCCTTGCTTGATTCCAACCTTGATACGGGAGTAAACATTCTCCACTAGCTCTTGTGTGAGGGGCGCTGCACCCGAGTTCATCATGCGCAGGCTGGACAGGTCATACTTGTCGACCACGGGGTGCTTGCCAAGCAGAAGTACAACCGGGGGAACGATGTAGCTGAAGGTAGCGCGGTAGTTCTGTACGTGGGCACACCACTTCTCAATATCAAACTTGGACATGACAACAAGGTGGTATCCCTTGTACAGAGCCTGAGTGATCAAACAGGTCAATCCTAGAACGCTTCTGTTAGCAGTGTCCCAGAAAATATACATGATACGTCGGACATACCGTAGATATGGTAGAAAGGCAAAAATGCCAGAACACGATCACCCTGACCATCAGGGCCTCCCTCCCAGCTAAGGTTTCCACCCTCGGCGATAACCTGCTGCATAATGTTGGCGACGATATTCCTGTGCGACAGCATCACACCCTTGGGAACACCAGTAGTTCCCGATGAGTAAACCAAAAACGCCAAATCAGACTCGGGAGTAATCTTCTGCTTGCGGTACCGGGTAGCACCAGAGATATTGCGGACGGAAGTGAAATGCTTATAGCGGGCATTCGGATCCCGCTGGTCGCCGAGCAAGATGATGCGGTCCTCGGGGATTCCGACCTTCTTCGCAGCCTCGACGGCAACGGAAAGTACGGAGACCTGTGTGGCAAGTGCCTTGGCACCGGAGTTCTTCAGCTGGAAGGCCAGCTCGTCGACTGTATATGCGGGGTTGGCTGGGGAAACAATGCCGCCTGCCCAGAGGGTTCCCCACATCAGCACCGGGGTGTCGATTGTGTTCGGGGTGAAGAGGCCGAGCACATCGCCTTTGCGCCACTCGTAGAGAGCCTTCAGACCCTTTCCAAAATCCAAAGACGCCTCCTTCAGGCCCTTGTAGGTGTAGTGTCGCTTAGTGTCGGCATCCTGGTAGAGGACTGGGATGCGTTAGTAAACGGTCTATTGCGAGGCAAAGCAAGCACTATGTGGCTCTCGACTACTCACTCTTGTCATCGGGGAAAGGCCTGTCCTTGCGCTCGAACAGGAAAGACCAGAGGTCGACGTTGGGGATGTCGACCGGTGGGTAATTGGAGGAGACGGGCATATTGCGGGGAAGAGCCAAGTGCCGATCCGGGGGAGGAGGTAAGGGAGGGATGAATCGGCAAGCCGTATGTCAGATGTGAAGCACGAAGGGCAGTGATGGAGATTATAAGAAAGCAACAGTGGAAGGGGTTCTTTTGTGGTTCTCGGTTCCTGGGGATCAGTTGCCTCGGCCCATTGGTACATCGACGCTCTTTTGTTGGTCAATACCCGAACCGCCGTCTACCGTCGGACTTACGCCCGCTTCTCTTCGCCGTCTTGCAGTTGGGTGTTCGCACCTTAGCGAATCTAAGCGCCGATTTACCTTTCGACGATATTGTACAGATTCTATTAGCCTTGTCATGCCGTTCATGCCATCCACCGTTTGCCACCACGCTGTTATCAGCGCGCTCGGTGCTCCTCGGCGCTTTCAGTTCCAAGTGGACCCAGGATGTTGTCATGACCCCGACTTGCCTATAGGCTTCGGAGTTAAGACCATTACCACCATGTAAATGGGCGATGATCGACAGTTGGGGGCAGGGACAACCATAGCTCATACTGTGAGACTAAAGGTTGAGCTAGGGTGAGGTTGAATGTCTCGGGGTGTCAAGACTAGAGTATGGTTATCCTACACACCGCTATCAAATCTCAACCGGCAACCAAAAGCCAAAGCGATACGACAATCTAGGAACCGATCTAGGAAACTGTAAACTATGGACAAGGTTTTGTCTACTGAAGCAAAATGCCCAGTCCGGTGTTTGGCTTCGTCACAGTATGCTACGTTGCACGAGATGAAAGTAGCCATATCGTAAATTGAAACTCCATTCCGCAGTAACGTAAAAACGAAACCAGGGGTAGGATACCTTTTAACTCCGCCAGATCGACGAAGACTTGATACAAGATCCTCGGTGATTTTTTATGCCGACAAAATCTTTAAATTGAGGCGGAAACAGCTGACCCGCTCTGGAAATACAAACTGAATAAAGAAGTCCAGTTGAGGACTGCGCTGGCTTCCATTTTTCCTTTCCCAGAACCTTCTCCACCACACGCCACTCCAAGGGGAATCGTTTGAAGTCGTTTACTTGAGGGGAATGAAACGGGAAGAGTGGGTGGCACCGATACCGGGACGACCGTGCTTGACGGGCTTGCTGGAGGGTTGTTAGCGCTGAAGGAAGAAACTGTAGATCGGTGGAACGTACTAAGAGATGGAGAACTCAGCCAGGTAGTGGCCAACCATCTCAGGCTTGATCTCAACCTGGTTGAACTCCTTGCCGGAGTAGATACCGATGACGGAGCCGATCATCTCGGGGACAACGATCATGTCACGGAGGTGGGTCTTGACGAGGTCGGGCTTCTCGTTGGGCTTGGCCTCCTGCTTGGCCTTGCGAAGCTTCTTGATCAGACCCATGGGCTTGCGCTTGAGACCGCGGTTGAAGCGTCTGCGGGCACGGGCGTGGACAACATCACGGAGCTGCTCGGAGGAGAGGTCGAGGAGCCTGGTATATTCAGTTAGATTCATTTTCGACAAAAGGGCTTCATTGCCAATTCCCATCACGGCACCACGTCTGGTACAAATGCGATTCAAAACCTATGACAGTAATCACGGTTGCATAAACGGTTGCCCTTGAATCGCATGGGCACTAGGCGTAGGCCATAATGGTTTTATTGAGTGGCGAGGGGTTGGTGGATAAACGTACTGGTCGAGGTCAATGCCGCGGTAGGAAAACTTGCGGAACTGTCTTCTCTTCTTGATCTCTGTGGAACGAAGGCGCTGTCAGCGATTCGAGTTCTTGTTCATGGTGTGCGTGTTCATCCTCCTGCGCCCAAGTCGAATTTATCCACACGCGAAATTCCATCACATCCATCATCGTCGTTCGTTTCTCCCGGGCGTTTCATTCGTTTCCAAGACTTGACATGGTTGACTCTCTTCGGGTGATGGGTTGGATAGAGTTGGGATTCAAGAACGTACCGGCAGCCTCCTCGGCGTTCTAAAGGTGATCGTTAGCATCAGGGTCCAGGGTTGTATGTGGACAAGATAGAAAACTCACGTATTCGTGGTCAGCCATTTTAGCGGTGGTTTCCTTTGAGCTCGCTTTTCGAACGGGATCTCGAAAAGCGAAGGAAGATGAGTTGTCGGGATTGTCGTGTCGCTAAACGGAGCGTCTGGGCGCACCACAACTGGCGAGGTGGGCAGGGCTCGTCTAAGCGATTTCAGAGGGTTAGCCCTAAAGAGCTAGTCCATTTTGGGAGTATGGTATGTATTTTGTTACAGTCTGTAATTTATGTATGAAAGTTCGTGGAAGGTACCGGATCGCTCCACTTTGAGCGTGCGAGGCTTGCGGTACCCATGGTTCATTACGAGTGTGTATTTCAATTACACTATTCCCGTCCCTACGGGGGTACATATGTAGTGTATATTCACTCCCAGTCTGATATCCGAAGTCGCGACCTTGATATGTCCCTTGGCTAGTTCATTGTTGTCTAATGAAGGATGGGCATACGCAGAATGGTGTTGATGGCCTCGGAAGAAAACCCCCAGGGCTTAACATACAACTACATCCTACGCAACACACAGCGGTGGAGGACAGATGAATCTGTATTGGCTAAAAGCTCTTTCAAGCTCACATATGAAGAATTCGTAACTGCATCAGAACAGTCTGAACAATGCACACTTTAAACCCCAGTCGGCGAAGACACCTCCCGAACTGAGAGCACCATCCAGATGTCTGCCCCCCGAAGTCGTTATTTTTGAGGTTCCAGAGAGGAAGGCATTTAGTCGAAAAGACCGAAGCCCATGTCCTCATCGGACTCCTCCTTCTCCTCCTCCTTCTCCTCAGCGGCGGGAGCGTCAGCGGCACCACCGGCGGCGGCGGCGGGGGCGGCAGCACCAGCACCACCGGAGGGAACGGAGGCGAGCTTGGTGGAACCCTCAGCGATCAACTGTAATCAAATAGTTAGTATGTTACGTTCGGGTGATTCACAGGACGTCGTTGTAACTAACCTCCTCGAGGTTCTTGCCCTGGAGCTCAGCGATGAGCTTGTCGAGGCGCTCGGAGTCGGCATCGATACCGACGGAGGAGAGGACACCCTTGATGTCGGCGGCAGAGGGAGACTCGTTGCCAGCCAGGGACAGGAGGAGGTAAGCGGCGAGGTACTTCATTTTGATAAGACTATCGCAAAAAGTCGCTGTCAGCCTCAAGAGTCGAATATTGAAATTTGCGAGCAGTGCGCCGACACTGAGGTTGATGCATGCGCGCAGCGAGACACATACCTTTTTGTTTTTCGTCTAGAACAGGAGAAACAATCGATTTAACCGCGAATTGGGCGGAGACTGCAACGTCGAGTTCGGAGGGTGGTTAAGAAACTGAACAGAGCGGGCTGTGAAAATCGAGGGAAAAGTGCGATACGGCTGGTTGTGGCGGTGCTACCGCCCGGCAGAAAAGTACTAAGCGAGTGTGGCGCGCGGTCACGTGACGAGTGGACATCTCGAAGGTTCAACGCCGTTGGCCTTTTGATTCCCCTCGTTCACTGCCTGCTTTGTCTTTAAATAGCAGAGACGATCGACTGGGGGCCCTTTTCTCATCCCGCGGGTTCCTTTGTCCTCCTCCCAAGTCTCAAGGTCTCGATCGTCCGACCAGACATCCTTATATATGGGTTCGCGTTCGGAGTCATGAAGCTGCCTAGTCGAACTAATCATCGACGATAAACGGTACTTCTACTCTTTATCGCATCCCAGAGACCGCCAACGCATAGCTTTTCTTTTATCCAAAGTCAAATATGAGTGTACGGTTCTCATTTCTTTGCATCTGACTGTCTCTTATCTAACATCTCGATTAGTTTCTCGACTCCGTTCTTACGTCTCTTCAGACGGGAAAGCCGTCTCAGGCCCCGCTTTCTCAACCACCGGCACCGCCAGCTACATCTACGGCCGCTAAAAAAGTCGATCACAAGCCAGGGACTTCTACGCCGCGGCCGGCAGCAAGTGGAAATGCCAGCGGAGGAATAAAGCGCAAGGCCGAGGACCAACTTTCCCGTCCGTCGCGGCCTGAAGGTCCAAAGAATGGTACTCCGACCAGCGGCAAGCCTTCGGCACCATCTGGAACTCCTAGAGCTGTGCCAAAGTCGACCTCTGCTACCAACCTGAACCCTGCATCACCCAGACCGGTCCCCAGGAATGGTTCCGGAGCAACCACCAAAACTGCACCTGCGAAAACTGCACCTGTGAAGACTGCACCTGCGAAGGCTGCGGCTCCAAAGCCAGCAGCTGCACCATCAAAGCCACCGCCAAAAGGCTCCTTTGCTGAGATCATGGCTCGAGCCAAAGCTTTACAAGATCAAGCCCCGGCACAGGTGGGCATGCTACGTCATCAGGCTGTTCCTAAAGAGAGACTCAGCAAGGTTGAGCGCAAGCGCCGAATGATGGAAGCTCAAGCGCAGGAGAAAGCTGCTCGTCGTCCAGGCCAGAAGCCTGTACCTGGTGCTCAGCCAACCAAGGGTAAAACGCCCGCAAAGAAGCCATCGCCTGAAGTGCCCACATACAAAGGCACAGCCAAGCCACCGCCGAAAGCACCCGAAGCTTTGTCATACCGTGGCACGGCTGGACTTCCGGGCCGCGGTGGCAATGACCGCCGGGCGCATGGAAAGCGTCGCATGGACGAGTACCTCGGAACAGACGAGGAAGACGAGGGCGACTACGGTGGCTACGACGACTACTACTCTGACGCATCCTCCGACATGGAGGCTGGCTTTGATGATGTGGAGGGAGAAGAAGATGCGGCACTTAGGTTTGCACGGAGAGAAGATGAAAAAGAGTTGGCAATGGAGATGGCGGCGAAGAGGGAGAAGCTGGAGCGCCAGAAGAAACTGGCCGCTCTGGCATCCCGAACCAAGCGTTGAGCTCTTCGAAGCTGCCAACATGCATTGTAGGCTTTCATTTATAATTTCTTTTGTTTCGGGGGGGTCTTTTTTGCTGAGCATTATGAGCGTTTTATATTGTCCTTGGGTGAAGACTCGATTTTTGCGAACATTATCCATAGCGGGCGTCATACCAATACCAAATCTGCTTCGTTTCGGTTTTTTAACCTGTCTTGATTTGCACCGGGGCTATAAGCTGTAAATGCGCCCCTTGTAGTTCATAATGATCACAGGCGAGAATCAAGTTAACCTCGAGTGTAAACCTGTCGAGCCCCACTTCGCAGTGACATCACCCGTGGGAGATTACTCGTCTTCGGATCATCTCTACATCTCCTAAGTTCCTCCATTCTATTCCCCATTCATATTCGCAATGGAGTCGGTTCACCATGTAACGACCTCGTCGAAGGTCCTCTTCACCAGGGTGCGCAAGATGGTGCCTCCCATGCTCGAAAAGTTCCACAAAGGTGTGTTGTCGTCGAGCGCCCTAGATTTACAGTGGTCAATGGCTCGGTCGGAGGTCAACCATGAAACTAGATCCTAACGAAGACTTTTTTAGGTCAATTGGGACGTGTAGCAGTCATTGGAGGATGTGCTGAGTATGTCCCTCAACTTCCCGGCTGAGACGTTAAACTGACCCCGCCGAAGCTACACCGGAGCCCCATATTTCTCAGCCGCTGCTTCAGCCAAATTAGGTATGTATCAAGACCTTATCCGAGAATCCAGCAACAGTCATTGACCTTAGGATATCATAGGGTGTGATATGGTACGTGGGCAGATTACTGGTTGCGAATCTGCGGTGCTAACGAGCTCCAGAGCCATGTCGTCTGTGAACGTTCAGCGGCCCCAGTATGTTCAGTCCTTCGATAGAGCACCGATATGGTTGATTGATAAGCCTCTAGGTTGTCAAGAGTTACTCTCCAAACCTGATGGTGCATCCGCTATTGCCGAGCACGGAATCTGTCAAAGACCCCAACTCGATTGATGCCTCGGCTCTCGCGGGTCCCATCATCGGCATGCTTTCTCGTCTTCATGCACTTGTGATCGGACCAGGACTTGGTCGCGACGGGGTCACGCTCAAGGTAGTGGCCGAAGTGATCAAAGAAGCACGCTCACAATCTATCCCTTTTGTGCTGGATGCCGACGGACTTCTTATTGTGACAGAAGACCCCAACCTCATTAAAGGATACAAGGAGTGCATTCTGACCCCGAACGTCGTCGAGTTCGGGCGTCTCGCCAAGGCCCTGGGTGTCAAGGTGGCCAGTCAGGCGGATGTCGCCCAGGAAGGAAACGGCGACAAGACCAGCAAGGAATCAGCTGCTTGCGAACAGCTGTCCAAGGCCCTCGGGGGGGTGACAATCATCCAAAAAGGACCTCACGACGTGATCTCCAACGGAGTCACGAGCATCGTATCCGACGTCAAGGGAGGACTGAAGCGCAGCGGCGGTCAGGGAGATACCCTGACGGGCTCGTTAGGTACCCTGCTCGCCTGGCGAACAGCTTACCACGACAAACTGTGGGACTCCGGTGAGCAAAAGAACGCAAAGCAGGCCCAGACCAGGGATGAAGTTCAGGCTGAGCTCGAGTCCGACAAGCGGATGTCCTCGACGACAACACTGCTTCTCGCTGCTTGGGCTGGAAGCAGTCTTACTAGAGAGTGCTCGCGGAAGGCCTTTGAGGCCAAAGGGCGCAGCATGCAGGCTAGTGACCTCACCGATGAGGTGCATGGGGCTTTCTTGAGGCTGATTGGAGAGCCGGAATCGAAGACGCATCTTTAGGCTCCCACTTGGTGGCTGATGGCTGGGAGCATGTACAAACCTCAAAGTCTGGCCCTAGGATTCATGTCTCACCATCATCTATTTCTATGTCCGCACCGAAACAATGAAGATCATAAAATACTCTCTGGTACTCGTCTTGTTCGACGGGAGCTTTGACAATAGAGGTCAAAGCTGACAGTAGCCAATTTTCTACGAGACTACTGACTCGCATGTGGACAACGTCATGTCTCTACATATACGGGCTTAAACAAGGAACAAAGTTCAGCATGGTGGCACAGTCCCTGAATCAGATCCCGTTCCCTGAGGCAAAAATAGCACACGAGAACATCGGCGTGCACCACCGCGATTGGTTCGTATATGTAAACTACGCCTCACATAATAGCCATGGATGAACTCTGCATTCCGGCGTCCCATTGTCCGCCGAAATTGCCGAGAAGTAACAGCGCCTCGCTAGCCCAAGATGTAGTAGTTCGTGTCGATCGCGATGCCACGCCATGGCTGCTTGGGCGGTGAGGTCTATGCAGATGTTTAGGTATGTAGATTGATTTGAAACAGGACCAACCCTGTGTACGAACGTGCCATGTGGGCTATGGATTCCCAATTTGAAAACGTAAGACGAAGTGTAGACGACCCGAGAGCCCCACTGGGAGTTGGATTGTCTGCAATTTCCTTTTGAAATTCTGCAGCGGATGCTCTTTATTGAGGCGTTTTCGGTGATGCTGTCATACCCTGGAACGCTCGATCTCGGGACTCCAGTCTTTACGGGGAACAAAATAGTAGAGGAAGAAATAGAAATTCCTTCCAATAACCAAAGCACCACAACGCACGACGCAGCGGTGTGAGACAGCTGCAGCGACAGGTCAACCCGTTCCCCGCATCGTGTATAGGGACTCGGGGAAAGTCAGGATCGCGATCCGGGTCGAGTTAGGGCTGAGCAAACTGAGACACGCGCCCGCGCTCACCCAGACACCTCTATTTCTAGAACAGCACTAGCAGCACTCGACCCCGGCCTTGAGTTGGCAAGCCATCCATCTAAGCCTCGTCGACAGGCATTGGTGGTGTCTCGAGAACCTGATCCAGATCTCGTATTCACGGCTCGCCCAATCCCGGCCCGTCTGCATCCCCGGCCTATCCGAGCGCGGGGAGCAGTACTGCAGGACACATCCGAGGCTGAACAGAGGAAATGACAACCGTATGCTACCACTCCCAAGTAGCCAAAGTTCAAGACAGTAAGGCCGTGCTGATGGCCTCGTGATGGGCCAGGCTCAGAGGCCTAGTTGCCACCCAAAACCGGAAACCGATCTATACCGGTCTGCCGACGGCGAGTATAAAAGGAAGCTTTGTTGCCATCAAGCTACCATATCACACCATACCAAACCATACCAGATCCCAACCGGTTCAGGCTTCATCACACAATGCAATTCACCCTCCTGGCAGTCCTGACCGCGGCCACTCTGGCCCTGGCCAACCCAACTCCGCCCAAGTGCGGCACCTGCAACCCTCTGTCGGGCCAGAATAGTTGCGACATCACCACCTCGTGCATCAACACGGGCTCGACCTTCCACTGTGCCTGCCGTGCCGGTTACAAGGCTTCCGAGGCCAACAACAACGTTCACTCGCAGTTCCGTCTGCCCATGCCCAACTACGAGTTCCTGGTCTTTGTCCCGGAGAACACCGTGTGCAATACGCTCTGTGATAACCCCTATGCTGCTCCCTCGGAGCTGTGCAATGAGGTGCACTTGTATGAGAAGTGTGCTGTTTAAGATGGTTGGGTTGGAGAGTCGGGGGTTCGTGTATTGAGATGCTAGATTGGGGAAAGTGGTGGGCGTTCAGACCATGTAGTATGTATGGCATGTCACTCCTTGAGAATCAAATTTGGTTTTGCAGACTATACCGCAGCGCTAAGTGACGATAAACTGGGCGCCGAAAATAGCTACTTTTGATGCCATTTTTTGCGCGGCTCTTAAACCGCCCTAACTAGGCTTAGGCTCGTTCTTGTCTAAATTTATCGATTCACACCTCAGCTCAAGACTTCCAGCTTCAATTCATTTCAGTTTTCCAATCTTCGTCTTGTCAGCTATAAAGGGAACTTGGATGAAGAAAATAGCCGATATCATTAGTCCTTTTTGGTCGACTTTTAAGATCGTGAATCAAGTTGGGTTCGCGGACTACAATTCGAAGAAACGAATATTCGGCAAATTAAAGTAGATTGGGAATAAGATCTTTTGATTGACCAAACAAATCACAAGAGCCGGCTTCCTGTCCCGTGAATACACCTGAACACCTGTTGCCCAAAGACTTCCACTGAATGCATTTTATCATACGCAAAGCCCAGTCAACCTCGAGAAGAAAAAAAAGAACAAACAAAAATCTCATTAGCCTTGCATCTCATCATCACCACCTTCGATAAACATAAGACGCGAGCCGTTGCCAATAGTTTGCCAGACCTGTGAAGGAAGTCAGTGACGTGTTCGAATAAATGACGGGTAGATTGGAGACTTACGCCCAACTCGGTGTATTCATAGAGAGCAGTGGTAAGCTGGTCCTCGGTGAAGCCCTTGGCCAGCACACGCTCACGGATGCGGCGCACGCTAAGCTCATTGTCGTCACCGTCCCCGACAGCCGCAGCACCACTCTCCCGCAGATTGCGGATCATGGTGTAGATCTTGCTGCTAGGGGTGTGGTCGGCGGAGGCATCGCCGTCGTTGTACAGGGAAGCCTTGCTAACTTCAATGAGACGCAGCGCCTCATCGACGTCCTCGCGGATAACTTCTTCAGCAAATCGAAGACGAGCCAGAGCCTGGGAGAGACGGACAATGCCCAGCAGGGTACGGGGTGTGACATGAGAGAACTGCTGGCGGCGAGCCTCGTCCTTCTTTTGTCTCTTGCGCATAGCGACGTAGGCACCAACCATGTAATCGGAGACGCTGGTGGGAACGACGGGGCGGAAGGTACGGGCCTTGGCGACGTACTGACGGACCTCGTGGGGAGTGAACATAATACCAGAATCCTCAGACTCGGGATGCTTATTGTGCATGTGGACGTAGGTAACGTGGCTTGCCAGCTCCTCATCGCCTTCCCGGGTGGGTGTATCCAGCAGCAGGAACATGACATCGAAACGAGAAAGCAGAGCGGCGGGGAGGTTGATATTCTCAACGGGGGACAACCGTGGGTTGTAGCGGCCATACAAGGGGTTGGCTGCGGCCAGGATCGAAGTGCGAGCGTTCAAGGTAGTGTTGATACCGGCCTTCGAGATAGAAATGGTCTGTTGTTCCATCACCTCGTGAATGGCGGTACGATCTCCGTCTTCCATCTTGTCAAACTCATCAATACAGCAGATGCCATTGTCGGCAAGGACCAGTGCACCTCCCTCCAGCATCATCTCATCAGTAACGGGATCTCTCATGACAGCGGCAGTCAGACCGACACCACTACTACCCCTACCAGTAGTGTAAACACCACGGGGAGCAACCTTGGTAATGTATCGAAGCAGTTGGGATTTGGCCACACCGGGGTCACCCATCAGGCAAATGTTGATGTCACCACGAATGTGCATACCGTCACCCATTTCTTTGGTCACACCACCGATCAAAAGCAGGAGCAAAGCCTTTTTCACATCAAGATGTCCATAGATCTCGGGGGCGATAGACCGCGAGAGGTACTCGTACATGTTGCCGGAGTTTTGGTGCTGCTCAATCTTGCGCAGGGTTCGGCTGTCCATGCCCATATCGTTGTAGGACTTCTTGTGCTGGGTGATGTGTTGGGCCTCCAGGTAGGTGTCGGTCAGGAGACCGGCACGAATTGCGCGGAAACCAGTGTAGGGTGTGGGGAGGAAGATACCTGCGATATCAACCACGTCGCCGGGATTCAGCTGCCGGGTCTGAGCACCGTGGCAGTGCACAGTGAGGGTACGGGGAATGTGGCCCACGGGCACCTGGTCTGCCATTTCCTGAATTTTGACCTCTTGGAAGGGTACAAACTTCGAGGCACGGGTCGAAAGGAAGAGCTGTCCCTTGGAGTTGTTCTTCTTGCACTCCTCAGACAGGCACTCGGAAAGAGGAAGGAACTGTTTGGTGACGATGGGCTGGAAGACTTCGCATCCGCATCGGTCGCAAGTGTAGGCGTTAATCTGGACAGCCGGCTTCACATCTGAGACACGGGTGGTAATACCGCGGACAGTAATCAGGCTACCCAGGTGTTCTCCGCGCACGTTACGGACGGCGAATGCCTTGCCCGCACGGTCACTGCTCGATCCAGAGGGTGTGAGTGGCTTGAAGTTGAGAGTGTACCGGCGGGTGAGCTCCGGGGGGAACATGGACGCAGCAGGTGTAGCATCCATATCAGCCTCCGCAGCCATTTCCATGGTCTCGTTGCGCTTCTCACGCTGGGACATGATGACATCCAGAACATCGTCCTTGAACCTGTGTCACGTTAGCTCGGCGTATGCAATTGTGCCGCTACCCATTGACGTACGTGATGTCCTTGGTCTCCTTGGGCATGATCGCATCCACCGCTTGTGAGAAAACATCGATATAGCGCTTAGTGTTCTTTTGGATCGAGCCGACGAGGTTCAGGTTCTGCTGCTCCTCCGGCAGGGCTTTTTCGAACTATAATCCAAGCTTGTGAGCAATTGCGGTCGGTGGGATCGAAATTTGAGAAGACTTACGGTTTCCAAATCGTCAAGCTCAATCACAATATTGGAGCTATCCCGGTTGGCAAGGTCTTGCAGAATCTGCATGTACTTGAGTTTCGGCTCTTTGCGCCTCCTTGCTCCCGCCCCCTCATCGTCAATATCATCCATGAAATCATACTCGTCACTGGTGCGGTTGCCGTCAATGTTCAAGTCCTCCAACGCCTCAGTCGCGGCGGCTTCCGAGGACGACTGGAGGGTCTTGAAGTGCTTCAGGAAGTCCTTGAAGGCATCCAGTTGGGCGGCATAGTCAACCGGGGCCTGATATTGATTCAAAGCCATGGTGGGATGAGTTGCGCTCAATTGTCAAGCTTGGATGACAAGCTTGTTGCAAGGAGAACACAAAGTGGTGGAAAGTGGGTTCCCGAGAAGAAAGGGCCGATGCAGCCCCTTCGCCGCGTGAGAACGTGAGACGCGAACGCGAAAAGACGCGCCAGGGAATGTGAGCTAGACTGTATCGGGACTAGATCAGGTACGTCGGATTAACACGTTTGTCCGCGGCCAGTCACGTGGACCGTATCGGGCCGAGGCAATGAGCCAATCCTCCGTGGGCGGCCGTGTGGAGGAGCTAGTCCGGGGGCTCTGCGATCAGACATCCCACTCCTTCATCCTTCCTGTGTGAGCGACAGCACCTCTGCGCCTTGACCATGGCGCCCAAGAAGCCCTCTACCACTGCGGAAGTCGCTCTCGTACCGTTAAAAAATTGTCTCGTGAACCTACCGCCGTCGCTAGTTGCCTTGCTGGTCAATGCCAATACGGTCAGTTGTCCAGCTCGCCGAATGCCTTCTTTCCAGCTGATGTGAAATTTCTAGATTCCTCAAAATGTGATCATTGAATTGCAGTACAAGTCCACCTCCGGAAAGGCCAATGGCGCGCCCGCGCAGCGATCATGCTTCTTGGGCTGGACGGGCATGCAGAGCAAGCGCAAGCCCGCGCCCGTCGTCGGCCGAGATGGCATCAGCAGTGGCTTCTCCAGGGAGCAAGAGGCCTCCAGTGTGGAATTAGATACTACGTTCGGAAGGCTTCTTGGTCTCACCGAAGGGCAGAAAGTATGTTCTCCGCACCGTATATCATGTCGCACGTGGGGTATTGACTCGACGCCTTACAGGTTGGACTGCTCGTACACCTTGACCCGCCTATCGCGCATACAATCAATATTGAACCATTGACCCCTGAGGATTGGGAGAGTATGTCTATGTCTTTATCCGCCACATTTGAACTTCGGGCTAATTGCTGCCGTTGCAGTCATCGAGCTTCATGCCACATTCCTGGAACTCAATCTCCTCTCGCAGATCCGTGCGCTTCCAAATCCTACATACAATACAACAGAAGGCGAGCATATGCATCCGCTCGCTCTGCATCTTTCCCCTACATCTACCGCGAACATCGTCGTTACCTCGCTTACACCGTCCCCGCCAAATACATCTCCATTCGCGAAAATCTCGCCCGATGCAGAGGTTATCGTGGCACCCAAGACCCGCGCGAAGACCGCCAAGTCCCCCCGGAGTACTGCAGGGAGCAGCAGGAAGAGCAATGGAGGCCGAAGTTCCGGAAGCACAGTTCGCCCGAAGAGCCGGTCTGACTCGAGGGGCGCTCTCTACTTGAGAGGCGTGGATCGCCTGGTGGCTGATCAATCATTTGATCCAGAGATCGAAGAGGATGAAAATGATGGTCTACGTGTTTGGGTTGACCCGGAATTGTTGGCATCCAACGAACTCCGGGGCGCGACCTGGGCGTGCGTATCAATTGTCCAGCCCGCTGGCCTCAAGCCTCCAGTGGATCCCCAACAGCAACTTGCTCAGCAGGAGCAAAAATCCAGTGAGGCCGGATCTCCGACCAACAAACTCGTAGCTAAGCTGCTGCCGTGGGAGGAAGCCCCGGACAGTCGGCATGCGGCGATGTCCACTCTGCTGTGCACGGCCCTTGGCGCCGAACATATAGTGGGGGGAATCGTGCGGGTGGAGGCCGCACCACCCCAACTACATCGTTCCGCGGTCAAGACACTCAAAGTGTATCCGTTTACGGGCGATGCGTCCAAGAAAAAGGATGGCTTGAAATTCGGAGCCGATACCGCGGCCTCTCGGGATGCCTTGGCCGAGCGCCTCAAGGTTATCTATGGCAGCACTGGTTCCGACATTGGTCTTTTCGCCGGCCCATTGACCGATGGAATGATTCTACCAAAGGTTGAGAGCCATCCATCGGTCTCTGCCTTTGATGGCGCTATTATTCGATTTGACCCTCCCTTGAAGGGTGGGCCCGATGAGACTAAGCCGATGTTTGGATGGCTTCTGGGATCTGAAGCGAAACTCAACTTTGAAGTACAAGCGGAAATTCCGAAGCCGTCCGATGCGAACTCCTCTGCTTTACCAAGTGATGACCCTCTGCCGAATAACATTCCTCAGATGGTTGGAATTGATTCGATCATCTCTCAATCGCTCACGAACTTGACCAAGTCTTCGTCTGTCTTGGTGACTGGTGGCCTTGGAGCTGGAAAGACAGCACTCGCTCAACTCCTGGGTCATCGCCTACGGAAAGAACATCTCTTCAACGTCAAGTACTTCTCTTGCCGCAAACTCGTCACAGATGAGACTCGAATCTCCAACATCAAAGAAGTCTTGAACCGTCTGTTCATGTCTGCTTCTTGGTGTTCCCGTCTCGGCGGTCAAGCTGTAGTAATTCTTGATGACCTTGATAAGCTCTGTCCTGCGGAGACAGAACTGCAAGTTGGTGGAGATAATGGCCGCAGTCGTCAAAACAGTGAAGTCATTTGCTCTATGGTTCGAGAATACTGTTCCATGAACTCGTCCGTCGTGTTGCTGGCCACCGCTCAAGCTAAGGAGTCTTTGAACAATGTCATCATTGGCGGTCATGTCGCCCGTGAGATTATCAACTTGCGGGCCCCAGACAAGGAAGGACGGCGAAAGGTTTTGGAGAAGCTCACTAGCCAAGACAGGGCCACCGAGCAACTCAACGGCCACGTTCGATCGCAGAGCTCTTCTACTCAAAACACACAAGATTCATGGCTCGATCCTTCAAATCCAGGCAGCCGGCCAAGCTCTTCTGGCGGCGATGGATTTGTACTGAGTCGGGACGTGGACTTCCTCGAGCTGGCTGGAAAGACCGATGGATACATGCCCGGCGATCTTGTGCTGCTGGTTGCTCGTGCGCGCAACGAAGCACTCATTCGCTCTGTTCAAGATTTGTCGGCTGAATCTAAGATGATCAACTTTGGCTTCGAGGACTTTGAGAGTGCCTTGAAAGGATTTACTCCAGCATCTCTCCGCAATGTCACCCTCACTTCGTCTACGACAACATTTTCTGCTATCGGTGGCCTCTTCGAGACTCGTCAGACCTTGCTTGAGACCTTGCAGTATCCGACCAAATATGCGCCGATTTTCGCACAGTGCCCGCTGCGACTGCGGTCTGGTCTGCTCCTGTACGGTTTCCCTGGTTGTGGTAAGACAATGTTGGCCAGCGCCGTGGCGGGTGAATGCGGTTTGAACTTCATCAGTGTCAAGGGTCCCGAGATTCTGAACAAGTATATCGGTGCCAGTGAAAAGAGCGTTCGCGATCTTTTCGAGCGAGCGCAGGCGGCCCGCCCTTGTATTCTCTTTTTCGACGAATTCGACAGTATCGCGCCGAAGCGTGGCCACGACTCTACGGGTGTCACTGATCGTGTCGTCAACCAGCTTCTAACACAGATGGATGGTGCCGAGGGTCTCTCGGGTGTGTATGTTCTTGCTGCAACATCTCGCCCCGACTTGATTGATCCGGCTCTGCTGCGTCCTGGCCGTCTTGACAAGTCCCTGCTTTGTGATATGCCTTCCCACGCAGACCGCGTCGACATCGTCAAGGCAGTCAGCGAGAAGCTGAAGATGAATGACGAGGTTGCGTCTCGTCTGAGTGAGATTGCCGATCGGACCGAGGGCTTCTCTGGCGCTGATCTCCAGGCGGTTGTGTACAATGCTCATTTAGAGGCAGTGCACGACGCACTGGGCGACCACTCTACCGGAAACGATAAGCCTGGCGCCAAATCTAGCGCCACCAAGAACTCCGCCAGTGCCTCTAGTAGATCCTTCATCCAATTCCTCTACTCATCCTCAGAGGAAGCATCTGGCTCAGTCTCGATGCCACCTCCAGCCGTGGTCGCGGCCAAGCTCGAAGCAATCAAGAACTCTCGCCGTCGTCAGCGCCAGCTCGAAAACGGCACTGCCAACACCGGTTCTGGTGCAGCCGCTGCCCCGGCTACCAACGGTGCTGATCCGTCTGCCGACGAGTTGCGAGACGATATTATCGTGCGGTGGGAGCACGTCGAGCGTGCACTCGCTACCACGCGCTCTTCCCTCAGCCCAGCCGAGCGCCGACGCTTGAACGGCATCTACCGGGAGTTTGTTGCAGGCCGGAACGGCGAGATGCCCAACGGCGAGGCCTCGAATGAGATTGGTGGCCGGTCGAGTCTGATGTGATCTGGCTTTGCCATTTCACAGCTTGGTAGATATTTTACCTTGTATATATACATTTGCATGTTGCTTTTACGCTCCCTTCGTGTACCTATTGTTACTGGCATGAATCATACCAGCATTTAGAGCATTCGTGATTTCCCACAACTATGTAGATTTCGAATTAGTCGCGCGCGGACGGTGTAATATGTGCTCTAATGGCAGATGTTTTCATTCTCTATCCAAAGCATACTGAACAAGTCTCTCCAGCTTCCTCCACTCAGCACTGACAACGGTCTTTTGAGTACTCGGATCAACACCGTGCGACTTGAACTCATTGTGCACCTGAGCAAAATTGGCCCCAACGAGCTTCTTAAAGCTCGGCACGGTACAGCTCTCCAGCTGCCTACTGGCCAAATCAGCAAGAATATACCACAGGATATAGTGAAAATTAATCCCAAAGTCCTGCAGCTGGATCGGGTCTCTGGGGCTAGGCTCGCCTCCTTGGGAGATATAGATGGCAAGCTTTGCGAGGATCCAAGCGTGGATATGCCGAATCGGATGCGCTGGACTATACAACTCCGGGTCGACACGAAGGTACCTAATCGCAGCCTGGATGAAAGCTTTGTTGAAATTGTTCCCGGCCAGAAGGGAAACGATGAGTTGGTCGCGGATAGAGGCGTAGGGTTGGCGAGTTAACGGCCAAGCGGAGGTTTTGTGGAGGGCGTTCAGGGCGGATTCGAGACATGCGATTGCTTCGTCTGGCTTCGCGTCGGATGCGGAGGCGGACTGCATGAGTTCTAGAGCCTGGCGCTCTGCTTCCTCCAGGGCGGATGTGTCTTCTATCGGCTTGGAAAAACGGTCTTCTGGGGTGTCTTTGCCTTTTGTGCATTTTGGGCATTGGCAGTCGAAGAAGTAGCGCTCGATTAGTTCTTTTCGCCGGACTTCGTTCGGAGTTGTAGTGTCGATATAGGAGACGAAGACTTGCTCGTTCTTTTTGATGGGTCGGACGGCTTTGACGAAGATTTCTTCGCCGTCGAATCCGACTGTGACATTGTAGTCGCAGCTGTGGTTGATCAAGGAGGCGTACGGATGCAAGTACAGTCCGATTCGGTCATAGAGGGCAGTGGTGAGATTGAATGAGTTGAGGTCCAACTGAGAGATTCCCATTAGCCGTGGATATTTGCAAATAGCGGGAGACTCACTCTAGCGGCATAGGCAGCGATGTCTTCATGCGTCATATCGGACTGCGAGTATTCCTTGACAGCCTTGGCTGTCAAATTGACGCGATCAAGTTGCGCTTGGATTTCTTGGATCTGGCTCATATGAGTCTCCAGGCCATTGAAAATTTCCAGCTCCCGTGGACTGTATTTGCCGCGTCCAGTGCGCAGGACCATCCGCAGAAGAGCTCGGGCATTGTTTGGAAGCACCATGGGTTTGAGCTTCTGGAAGATGGGGCATTCCATAGAGTGCGCATATTTCCAGTCTTTTGATTGACAGGGCTGTTTCATTTATTATTAGCATAATGCCAAATATCAAGATGAGAAAAAAGTCGATTTTGGGGCGACAAAACAGTCAAACTAAACCATCAACAGATAAGCCTTGAAAACTCACCCTATCACAGTACTTGACCACGCGGCATCCCGTGCATGCCTTCAAATCGGTTCCTCCCTCCATCTGCTTCTTTCCAAAGCAGCCGGAACAGGTATCCTCCAGACGGGGTGAGTCGAGCACCGCGACGAAGGGCACCGCGGCATGCACAACGTCTTCGCCGACTTTGATATCTGATGTTGCGAACAACCCATTGCCCATGCCATCAGGGGCAGGACGGGGCTCCGTTCTCGTCGTTACGGAAGGCAAAGACGTTGACATCCTTGTGTAGTTGAACAATTTATATCAACTGAAGCCTCAAACTGCGGTGTCGTTTGGTGTTAGTCAGCATATTTTTTGTCAGCGCCTCGGGCTGAAAGTGGGACAGTCGACTCTAGTAGTTAAAAGGAAGAGTTTTACGTGAATGAAGTGGACTCCAGATTGGCGAATAAATACACCATGAAATATATAAGAAACCTTGAAACGTTCTTTTGTCGCTGAAACACAAAACCAACTACAATAACAAACAACCCGGAAAACAGGCACAAACCCAATTCGTCAGATATAGAACCACCAGGGCGCTGGGAGCAGCCTCTGCATCTTTTCCATACCCTCGTTTCGCCGGGGGGAAAGGCCGGAGACAGGAATCGACAATTTGGGTAACCCAGAATACTCAAAACGAAGAGAAAAATGCACACCATCTATCAACAGGTACCATACCACAACACCGTACGGGAAAGCCGGGTATATTCTCGACCCGAAGGGCCAAGAAGTGCCACTGGGTGGCTGGGGCTTATTTTGTCTTCTGTGCAAGGGATGTCATCATCTACAGCAGCTTGCCGCCAACGAAGTTGGACCAGCTGCGGACCTCGCTGGGGATGCCCTCGGCGCGGGGGAGCTTCTCGTTCATGCACTGAGCGAAGAGCTGGGCGGTCTATTGAGGTAATTAGAATCTGGTACGACGATAAATGATATGAAAGGAAAGAAACATACCTTGGGCTCCATGAAGAGGGGAACGCCGAAGTCGACCGCATTACGGCGCATAACGTAGTCCTCATCAAGCTGGGTCTTGCCACGGGTCTTGGCCAGGTTGAAGACACCACGGACGTCGTACTTCTGGAAGACCTCACGGAGAGCACGCTTGTCCTTCTTGGGAAACTCGATGACCTGGACGGAGACGTTGTCCTTGCAGGTCTTCTCGATGTGGTTCTTGACATCCGGGTTGGCGGCGAAGAACTTGTAGCCGAGGGGGTTCAGGTAATCGACGACGGCAGCCAGGGCGGGCTGGTTGATGTCACCGCCAAGGAGGATACCCTCACCAGGCTCGGGCATGCGGAAGTTCATGGTGGACTGGAGCGAGGCCCAGTAGGCCTCGACCAGGTCCTTACCGAAGCAGGCAATCTCACCGGTGGAAGACATCTCGACGCCCAGGAAGGGGTCGGCACCGGCCAGACGGGTCCAGGAGAACTGGGGAACCTTGGTGGCGAGGTAGTCACGCTTCTCGCTCATGAGATCAACGGGCTTGGGGACATCACGGCCGACAAGAGCCTTGGTGGCAACATCAATGAAGTTGGTGCCCAGGACCTTGCTGACGAAGGGGAAGGAGCGCGAGGCGCGCAGGTTGCACTCGATGACCTTGAGCTGGGGCTCAGCACCCTCCTGATCGGCCTTGATGATCTGCATGTTGAAGGGACCGGTGATGTTCCAGGCCTTGGCGACCTTCTCGGCGATCTCCTTGACACGGCCCATGATAGGCTCGGGCAGGTTGGCCGGGGGAAGGACGAGAGTAGCATCACCAGAGTGGACACCAGCAGGCTCAATGTGCTCGGAGACGGCGTGGAGCAGCAGCTCACCGTTGGAAGCGACAGCATCGACGTCGATCTCCTCGGCACCCTCGATGAACTTGGTGATGACGACAGGATGGTCAGGGGAGACAGCGCTGGCATTGAGGAGCTTCTCCTTCAACTCATCAACACCGTAGATGACGTTCATGGCAGCACCAGACAGAACGTAACTGGGGCGGACCAGGACCGGGTATCCAACAGTCTCGGCGAACTGCTCGGCCTCGGAGACGGAGGTCAGCTCCTTCCAGGCGGGCTGGTCAACACCGATGCTGTCCAGGATCTGAGAGAACTTGTGACGGTCCTCAGCCTTGTCAATGTCCTGAGGATCGGTACCCAGAATCTTGGCACCACCAGTCTCCTGCAGACGCAGGGCAATGTTCTGGGGCAGCTGGCCACCGACAGAGACAACGACACCGGTAGCGCTTTCGAGCTCGTAGATATCCATTACACGCTCGTAGCTCAGCTCTTCGAAGTACAGCTTGTCAGCGGTATCGAAGTCGGTCGAGTAGGTCTCGGGGTTGTAGTTGATCATGACAGTCTTCTTGCCCATGTTGCGCAGGGAAAGGGTGGCGTTCACAGCGCACCAGTCGAACTCGACGGAGCTACCAATACGGTACACACCGCTACCCAGGATGAGAGTGCCATGATCATCGAAAGTGACATCGTGGGAGGAGGCGTTGTAGGTGGTGTACAGGTAGTTGGTGTCCGCAGGGAACTCGGCAGCCAGGGTATCGATCTTCTTGACCCAGGGGGTGATACCGAAGGACTTGCGGCGAGCGCGAACCTCGTCTTCGGAGCAGCCAACCAGCAGAGAGATCTGCTTGTCAGAGAAGCCGAGCTTCTTGGCCTTCAGCATGGTCTCCTGCTTGATGCCGAATAGGCTGCCGATCTCCTTGAGCTCGTTGTTGCAGTCAACGATGTTTTGGATCTTGTACAAGAACCACTTGTCGATCTTGCTCAGCTCGTGAACCTGGTCAACAGTATAGCCCTCGTGAAGCATAGCCTGGCCAACGGCCAACCATCGACGGTCAGTGGGGTTCTTCAGAACGTCATCGAGGTTCTCGAAGTGGTCACCCTGGAGACCAATGTACTTAGGGTCGACCTGGCGAATGGCCTTCTGGAGGGACTCTTCGAAGGTACGGCCAATGGCCATAACCTCACCAACAGACTTCATGGCACTGCCAATGTCGCGGTTGACGTGCTGGAACTTGCTCAAATCCCAACGGGGGATCTTGGTGACAATGTAGTCCAGGGAAGGCTCGAAGTTGGCGGTGGTGGTCTTTGTGACAGCGTTGGGAAGCTCGGGCAGGGTGTGGCCGAGACCGATCTTGGCAGCAGTGTAGGCCAGGGGATAACCGGTAGCCTTGGAGGCCAGAGCAGACGAACGAGAGAGACGAGCATTGACCTCAATGACACGGTAGTCTAGGCCATCGGGCTGCAGCGCGTACTGGACGTTACACTCGCCAACGACGCCCAGGTGGCGGACGATTTTAATGGCAGCGGTACGGAGCATGTGGTATTCCTCGTCGGACAGAGTCTGACTGGGAGCAACGACAATACTGTCACCAGTGTGGATACCAAGAGGGTCGAAGTTTTCCATGTTGCAAACGGTGATACAGTTGTTGGAGGCATCGCGGACGACTTCGTACTCGACCTCCTTCCAGCCCTTGAGAGACTTCTCAACCAGAATCTGGGGAGCAAGAGACAGAGAGCGCGAGGACAGGTTGCGCAGCTCCTCCGGGTTGGCAGCGAAACCGGAGCCCAGACCACCGAGAGCGTAAGCGGAACGGACGATAATGGGGTAGCCGACCTCCTCGGCGGCCTTGAGGGCATCGTCAACCGTGCCAACAGCAATTGACTCGGCAATGGGAATGTTGATCTCGTTAAGAGCCTGGGAGAAGAGCTCACGATCCTCACTGGTCTCCAGAGTCTTGATGCTGGTACCCAGAACACGGACACCATAGCGCTCGAAGATACCCATGCGGTTCATCTGCACACCCAAGTTCAGAGCAGTCTGACCACCGAAGGCGAGCATGATACCATCGGGCTGCTCGCGCTCAATGACGTGGGTGACATATTCGGGGGTGACGGGGAGGTAGTAGACCTCGTCGGCCAGCTTGTGGTCGGTCTGGATAGTCGCAATGTTGGGGTTAATCAGGACCGACTGGATGTTGGCCTCCTTGAGGGCTTTCAAAGCCTGGGAGCCTGTATTAATGCAACGAAACGTCAGTCACTTTTGCCATTTGGAGATTGAAGAAATTCGGAAGCTCCATTCCCCGCGGGGAGTTGGTCGTGTGCCTCGATCCGCAAGGGTCCTCCACAAAAGCCGGAACTCAAACTCATCTATCTTGACGTACCGGAGTAATCGAATTCACCAGCCTGACCAATGCTCAGACCACCACTGCCAATGACCAGGACCTTCTTGACATCGACGAGGTCGCTGCTGGGCTTGAGCACACCGCTGGCGAGATAAGACTCGGCAGAGGGTTTCTGCTCGGCCAGACGGCTCAGAGCGCTGGAGAAAGCGCGCAGCTGCTGAGAACGAGCCGGGGAGGGAGGCTTCTGCAGGCGCAGGGTGGTGGCCGGGGAGCGGACGGTGTTGGAGAAAGCGCGCAGAGATAGGGCCGGGCGAGCCTCCACGAGGCATCGCTGGCGCAGCAGAGACGCCGCCTGCCCACAACGAGCAGCAAGAACCATTGCGCCGCTTGTAGCGGAAAAGATAGCAGTTCAATTGCTGAAAGTGGGAAATATGGAGAGAGAAGATGAGTCTCCGTCTCGGAGGTTCTTTTTTTTCCCCCGGTGTCGCTAATTGGCTCGTGCCCTTCACCGTAAAGGTTCCACCTTTTTTTCCCAACACGAAGGGGACCTCCAGCAATCGAGTACAGTGATAAAAAAAGGGTGTAGAGGGGTATGAGAGAGCACGAGTAAAAGAAAGGTACGAGTCAGAGCGGAGACGACTTTTTGTTCCCTTTTTTTTTCCTTTTTTTTTTTTTTTTACTGCGATGAGTCAATAGGGACCAGTTCAGCCGGGTCGATAAACCGCCTCAGAGTGGGTAAACTGGGGCTCCCCAAAATTACATAGTTCATGCTTAAAGATTCCCATGAGTCAGGGTGTCAATTACGCTACGAGTTAATATCGAGACATATAGCCTTGATAGCGTAGGGCAGAGTATAGCACACTGCGAGACGAATGTGTGCAGGTCGCCGATGCCGGACCGGAAGCCGGCCGGTCGCGAGACCCGCCGCGCTCTTATCTGCAAAAGATCTACATTCGGCATTCACCTTGCGAGATAATTTTTTGATGTGCGGCCCTCTGCAAAAAGTCTTCCATATGACGTAGGACTTCAGTAGTCAAACAGTGAAGAACATCTAACCGCCCATAACCACAGATCTATCGCAATTGAGCATGATACTCTGCATCCTGGTGGATCGAGTGCGCACGGCATGAGTTATATATCTAGGCTGGTCATTCCACTCCAACACGCCCATTCAGTCCCGCCCAGGGACCTCTCGGACGCTTCTCTATCCGGGTCCCACTAGGTTTGTTGAACCCTCGAGTTGAGCGAGCTTCGGAGGCCCAAATATCTGACATTTCCGCCTCGTGCTCCGCTTCTTCGCCAATGACCTCATCCAGGTCCTGATTGAGGATGCTATATACATCCTCTAGTGTCTTCCGCGCATCCTGTGCAACCTCATTGCTCAGCGTGACCTTTTGCTGGACGTAGTCTCGCTCATTTGCTCCTGCACCCTGCGAGGCAAAAGCCCATGCTTCCGCAAGGCTCAACACTTCGTCTGTTTGGTTCTGCTCGGACCGCGGTGGACTCTTAGAATTGAGGGAGGCGACAACATGTTTGAAGCGCGGCTGTCGCGCAAGAATTGGGTACTCGGGGAGAAGATGACTTTCGTCGTTCAAACGGTGCAGGGCCCGAAGTGTTGTAGATTTCTCCTTTGCAAGCAACCCAGACAGATAAGACTTTTGCAGAGCCAGAGCCTTCTGGCTCTTGGAGAGCGGTACAAGGGTCTCGGTGGCGTACGATATCACGTCCAGTGCATTGGGTGGTTGTACTTCTTGGGCAACGGCTTCGTTTCTGTACGTTGGCCGAGCTGGAGGTTTCGAGGTTACGGTCACGGGTTGACAGGCTCTGGAGGCAGCGTCAAGAAGATCTCGTCGAGCCTGTAGATATGCAGTGTACTGCTCAGTGATCTGCATCTTTTGATGCTCCAGTAAACGCTGGGCCTCCTCGATTTCTTCGGGGGGAAGGTCCTGCACTAGACTCTCGTCCGGGTCCCCCTCGACGACCAGCCGTTCTTCAACCCATTGAACCAGTTCATCCCGCGTGCGTTGTAATGCCTGGGCCTTGACGGCTGGAGAGATCTCGCCCGATGCACTCTTCGAACCATATCGAGCCTTGGTTTTCTCAAACAACTGTTTCTCCCGATCCAATTTTGTCCGGGCGCGCAGCACTGCTCTTTCAAGATTGTGCACCAGTCCCTCTAGATCTGTATCGGTCTCATTGCGCCCAGACACATCTGCATCGAAGCCCTCGGGCAATAACAGCTGCGGGACCTGATCCTCACCAGCACCGATGTCTTCCATCCCGACCCCTTCTTTCCCTTCAAGTTGTTCCAGGTAATGCTGAAACACCTGTAATTTGGCATGACGCCGCCGATCGCGCAGGAGTTGGAGATAATCTCGCAGGTCGCTACCTGGTTCCTGCGGATCGGCGATTTCAGCAGGACGGGTAGCGGCCGTTCGCTGTCGTCTCAGGGAGGCAACGTCCTCAGACACGGCACGAAGCCCCTTTCGCGCTGCGACATTGGCCTGAAGCGCCTTCAGGTATTCCTTGCGGAGTCCAGTGAGATCGGCAGGGATGGGGTTGACGTCCGCGACGGCATCAGAGGGCGCGCAGAGGGCGAGGTGGGACTCGGCATGGTTCGGAAGATTTGCATCGTCAAAAACGATGAGCGAGTGCAGGTACGACGTCAACGCCTGGCGGATGCGGAGTGCTTCCTGTCGGGGTTTGACGTAAGGAGCCAGCGGTTTCACAAAGTGTGGAATGTGGGCATGAGGGTCGTAAGGCCCAGCCATGTTGTCATTGGCAGAGAGAGGAAAGGGGAAGTATTTCCTGCGGCTCTAATAGCCTGAGGTCGCTCCCGAGGTTTGCTCGATTCTAAATAATCGACTCCGCGATGTTCCCCGTTGTTGTTTTGCCGTTTCGGGCGATTACCTAATGTGTCGCGCAGTTAACGTAATTCACAAGCGAGCGGCCCACCCAAACGAGCGGCCCACCCAACCATTTTTTCGCGTCCACACGCGTCCTT